>OX336369.1:58554439-59159329 GCA_946902895.1 Fragum fragum | reverse complement strand
TTTCACTTGTCTCTCTCTCTCTCTCTCTCTCTCTCTCTCTCTCTCTCTCTCTCTCTCTCTCTCTCTCTCTCTCTCTCTCTCTCTCTCTCTCTCTCTCTCTCTCTCTCTCTCTCTTCTTTCTCTTTCTCTCTCTCTTTCTTTCTCTCTCTCTCTCTCAGACACACTCTCTCTCTCGCTCTCACCCTCTCTCTCTCGCTCTCACCCTCTCTTTCACCCTTTCTACTCCAATGTTTACATACATGTACTTTTGATTGTTACAAGTAAAGTCATTCTATATATTTAAACATATACATGAAAAACACATAATTATTCTTGGTAGTTAACATTTGTAATTTTTCATGGAAAGTTTTACACGAAATGTAGCAACAATGGTATGATTTAATGTAGCACGTTGTTTGATTAATCATGCAGAGCACTATAATGATAAGATAATGCAGTTTTAATAAACAATGCTAAATTTGTAAGGGTAGATGTGTTGTCTGTAGAAAAGAGACTAGTCTATACATACTTGGATTCTTGAAGTAGTACTGGTCAATATATTTCTTTCTTAGTTTTACGTAGTTTTTACATTTGAGAATAAAATGGTATTCATCTTCTATTTCCCCACTTTCACACATTAAACAAATTCGTTCATTTCTTGGAACTCTATTATTGGTAAATCTGTCAGTTTGAATCCGTAGTGAATGGGCGGCCATTCTTAATTTACATAGATATGTTCTAAGCGGAAAGGGCAAGTTATCCAAAATATACTTCCACGCAAAAGACTTTTAATATTTTTCATAAGACATAAAACACTACTATCTCTAATGTTTGCAGACCATTCTTAAGTAAAGCCGTCAAACATTTTCTGCCTAGATTCTGACAAGAACAAATCCTTATTATATAATGTTGGATTATCGAACACGTATGAGAACCCATAATTATCTAGAATGGTTTTAACATTAGTAATCCAATTGTTTTTGCCATTTTTAAAGTCATCGAGAGATTGTGAGTAAACATTTGATGAGATGACTTTTTCAGTACTTAGAACCTTAAACCAATAATTAACAATTCGTAAGTATCTCGAAAAAAAAATTGGAACACGACCAAGTTCTCCATATACTGCCATTGAACTAGTACTGGAGCGAACTTTTAAAACACGTTTACAATACTTAAGATGTATTCTTTCTATTGCCTTTGTCTTACTGAACCCCCAATTTTCACAAGAATAGTTTAAGATTGAACCTACAAATGCATCAAATAGTTCACAATAAATACTGGTTTTAACTTTAAGTTTTAAGATATCATTTAACAAAACGTTTAACGCCTTGAGGGCTTTTTCCGCTAAATATTCTTGATCAAGTGAAAAATTCACGGTATAATGAAATACAGTAGCTAGGTATGCAACAAACTATTGTCGTGACAAGTCATTCCAGTCTGGCAAAAGAGAACTGAGATTCCGAGAGGCTAGCCGTCACAATGCGGTAAGCTCTCCGCGCTTGGCCACGGGAGCTCCAACAGACCGCATCGAGCTCAGTGCAATTGCACTTTGTCATTGTTAGAGGAAGGATCGGTGGCCACATCGAATGACCTCCGACAAGGCAACACGATTAAGATTTCAAACAACGTTAGTTTGCAAAATTTGTGTTAAGGATCATAAAACAAAAAAGATAATCATTGGTTTGCCACCGCAACGACATAACAGAAAACTTTAAAAAGTAGAACTTATGGAGTTTACGACCATCGATTAAGTTTGGGAATAAACTTTTTGAGACTATTACATAGTGAATATTAAATTACGATAGCAATGCGACATCTTTTTTTTGCTTTGAAGCGCGGTGGGTTCTTTTTTTTTTTTTTTTTTTTTTTTTGTTGTTGTTTTTATTTTTTAATTTCACGAAACCGAAGGTGTTTGATTGCTATCATAACTTGATAGTTCATTTACTATATACCCATGTTTTTATTAAATCAATTCGTTAAATAATTAAAAGAATCTATATTTCCACAAACATTTTCCTTCCTCTCTAATATATTTGCATTATGACGTCATCTACAGAGAGAATTACGTCACCTTTGACTACCTTACATGGAATCATATTTGAAACTATATGATACGGATTTTTTCTGATGTGTCCGCTTAAATATTCAACGGCGTTATTTTAGAAAAAATACGACCAGTAGCAATAACATGCAACAAACAAAAAGTCAAATGGTTGGTTGATGACATAAACGTCGTAAGTACACCGTGAATAAGCTATAGTTACGACGTTTAAGTTGCCAAACCAACAAATAATCTTATCAAAAATGGCGGCCAATGTCCGATTTCAAACCTTCATTCTTATGTAAACGAATGGTATCATTGGTACACTGATTTTTTGAATGACAGCCGCGGGTGGTCAATTTTTTCCCCTTAAAACACACCGTAATGACAGTAAGGCTAGAGTTTTCGATTTCACTAGTCAATCGCCCTTGCCACTCGTTCATTGAAATAATTGAGATATTTTTGAGGTCCTTTGATGGTTGGTGGATCTCACGAACCTCCCGCTGGCCCCGAACAGAAAATTCAATTTAGCTATTAAACGGCGTTGTTTCCCGATTTTTTATGGCCTGTAACATGTTACTTGCAACCTCGGATATCCCGGGGTCTCCTTATTTGCTACGCTACATCGTGTAGCGTAGCAAATAAGGAGACCCCGGGTAACCGAGGATGCAAGTAACGATAAAAGGAAAAATGTTTGGTTGGCGATCAAAACGTGAAATTATGGCTTGAATAAGCTGTAGTGAAGTACTTATCATGAATGTTGGCTTGAGTCGGAGTTTAAAGTTCACTTCCGATCTTAATGAAAAATCTAATTGATCAAGGGATCGTTTGATTATCAAACGCGATCCGCCAGTTCTAGGATCGATTAATTCCGTAGTGAGTTTGACTGAAACCAATTACGCTTCATTTTCCAATTATTAGTATTTTTTCTTCTTTTTTTCGTTAATGGGATCCAATTAAAAATTTAAAACACTTCAATAACCTTTCCAAGCGGAAATTGTCTAATGGATCCAAACAACATTGGAATATTACATTTCAAACCCTATGCACACATTGCAAAATTAAGTTAATTTGGTAATGATCCTATCACAGTTGAACTACGGTAGAGATTCGGACAAATGTATAGTTGCTTAACATATTGCCTAAATTCTAAACTGGTCTGGCTTGAAAGGAATTGAAGGCGACAAATTTAAAGTGTGTGAAATTTAAGATTTTTTCTCCACTTTTTGGGGGTAGAAAAGATTTTTGAAAATGAAAAAATTGTTTCTTGCAAGCAATTTCTACATTTTCCACAATGTTTTTCCAATTGTTTTTCTTGATCGGCGTCAAAAAAGCGTCATAATGTGAGATTGGGTAGACTTGATTTACTTCATTTCTCATATGAATTACTGACAAATGAAGGAAATACTTTACTGATTTGTTTATAACACTGGAAAGGAAATTATGTAACTGACATGCGTTTTTCAGACTAAAGTTTTCAATGGACAGATCGCTGGCAAAGCCAAATGACCTCCGGTTGGAATTTCGACCGAGGTAAACTGCTATTGCTAAATATTTGATAGTGTTTTAAACTAAAATTTAAATCGTTGTTTGCGACCTTAACGTCGTAATTACAGCGTTAAACACATTCCCACACAATGACTCTTTTTGACGCCCCTCAAGGAAAAGGATTTTGAAACTTTGTAGAAAATGAAGCAATTTTTTATTATCTAAAATATTTATGACCCTAAGACAAAGATTTTTTTGAAAATGTCATCAACTTGAAATTGTGTCTGCAACTTTTTTTCAATTTGGACCAGTCTAAAATCTTATCGTGTGGTTATATGTTAAGTCGCAAAACCAACAAAAATGCTTAGCATAATACCTGAGTCAAAGGTTCACTTCCGATCTATAAATGATTTGATTGGTTGATCGTTTTTTGATTGACATCCGCTATAGCTCAATTGATAGCCATGCCAAATTCAAATGGTAATCCTGCAGGGCAAATACACCGAAACCGTAGCTTAAATAAGCTGTCTTTACGACTTTTGATCGTTTTCGGACAAAATATCTTTTTAACCCTTGTCATGCTGAACCCGGAATATTTCGGTTTTGGCAGGAGGTGTAGACTAAGATCAGACTGCACTTAAGTGCAGGCTGATCTTAGTCTATACCTCCTGCTTGTAATTTTCCTGCCAGAGTTGTTTATGATGTTGATTTCTAAAAAGAAAGATTGATTTTTGAACATCAAGTTCTATCAGTGCTTTCAGCCCTTTGATTTGACGGCAATTCAGCAATGTAATTTATACAGCATGACATGGGTTAATACCTGCCCTAGATAAATATGACGGCTACGGACTAAGTTAGTGATTTGATCGGACAATTGATTTCTTTGATTTTCATAAGGGCGGTTCTTACAGTTGAAAGAAGGTGTAAAATGCCTTTCGTGCTTTCCGTTCATTTGCGGTGTCATCTTTGAACTTGGGTGTTTCTAAATATGAGGACTGTGAACCGATTACTTCTGTTAGCGAGTTATATTTGCGTGTGGCATGGAGACTCGAGTTTTATATCATATTTACAAAGTTATATTCATATTATAGAACTTGATGGGAAACAGTGCAATGCCTCTGATATTGTGTTTCTATTGCTAAAACCAACTGTAGTCCACTGTGCTATGGATTGTTCTGACCATGCCCTCTGTAAGGGGTTTACTTTCGATACGAACAACGCCTGTACTGGTTGTCGAGAAGCCTATGGCCCGGGGTCAGCTCTGGCTGCAGGACAAACAACAAAATACTATGGAGGTGATAACTTAGTATAAGGTCTTGCTATCATTTTTCAATTCATTTCCACATAATTCCGAATGTTTGAGCATCTCAAGAAACACATTCACAAACAAGAAATTTTAAACTTGTCCAAATTGAAAGACGATGCAGACGAAATATTTTAGTTGATAAACCCTTAAATTATTTGCCTTTTAAGGTTGAAAATATTGTGTATATTGAATAAATTTCTTGTAACAAGCAATTTCTTCATTGACTAGAATGTTTTCCAAAGGAGCGCCAAAAAGCGCCATTGTGTGGAATGGGTTAAGGCAAACAAACAATCTCTAAAGTTTCCACGTTGTTTTCTATCCATAGTTGAAACTTGTAATTGTCGTCCACATTTTCTCCAACAAAGGCTAGTACAAAATCCTGTCGTTTGTTAATTGGTTAAAGTGGTGGTAAGATTAACGACATGCAAACGTCAGGGTAAGAGAGACAACATGTGAAACAATCGTGTGAAAACGAGATCGGACTCAGGAAGAGGGAATCACTGGGTTGACAGGATTCGTTATTTTTTACACTGCCTATTGACGTCCTTTTTAACGTGTGACGGGTCTCGTTTAATAAAGCTGTAGTTACGAGATTCGAGAAAAGCATACGAGCATTGTGATAATTGTCTCACTTAATTAGAAAACGAGATCGGACACAGGAAGAGGGAATCTGTATGTTAAAAATAGATATCGTCAATAGACGATCAAATATCGAAAGTACGGCTTGAATAAAACTGTATCTACGACATTTTCATCATATAGGGTGGCAGCCACAATGATTAATCCCGTTTCAAAAATGTATCAAACTGAACGATTGAACTGAACTGTGCTGTTCACCGGGTTGACCGGATTCGTTATTTTTTTTTACACTGCCGATTGACATCCTTTAGTCACATTTAATAAAGCTGTAGTTACGACATTCGAGCAAAGCAAACGGGAATTGTGATAATTAGCTCACTTGATTAGAAAACCTATCAAAACATTTTCTGTTGTTGTTGATCATTGACCTCTCACTATCCACATGCACTGACCCCCGACAGAAAGTTAAAAAAAGCGTTATTTTGCAAGATTTACAGCCACTAACATGTAATGAGAGAGTAAAGTGATCGGTTGGCGTACTATACTTCGTAACTATATATTGAATAAGCTGTAGTAACGATGTTTAAGTCGACAAATCAACAAAAATGCTTCAGATAAATGTCGGCCAAATTCGGAGTTCAAAGTTCACATCCGGTCCAAATGAATGATTCAATGGGTCCAGTGATTTTTTCATTGACAGACGCAATCGTCATTTATTTGCAGAAAAACATCCCCCCCCCGGATAGAGCCTATCATTAGCCAGTGATACAATGGATCTACTAAAACCAAACCAGTTTTAATCTCAAAACGACAGGTTTGGAGCAATGAATTTAACCCATTCCCTAACAACAAAATTTCAGACTGTTCCAAATTGAAAGATGCTGAAAGATGCTGCAGATATTTTTAAGTGTTGGTGGAAATTATTAATATTTTATCTTTTATGGGTAGAAAAAATTGATCAAGCAATTTCTTTATTTCCACATTTCCAAAGCTCTTTTTCTGAGGAGCGTAAAAAGGAGTTATTGTGAGGGAATCGGTTATGTGAATTGTGAAAATGAAATGTTGAACAATCATCATGACATTCCAAATGTCATATCAAGAATTCAAAGACTCTTCAAGTAAGAATGTTCTAACATCGTTATTCGTACACCGCTTTCAATTATTCTTTATACAGGTGATTGGGTTACATTTGAAGGACATGCATACAAAGTGTCAACTGCAATTATGACGTTCGAAGATGGAAAGGTAATGCCGTTTTTCTGTTTGTTCGTTTATTTACGTCCCTCCTGTTGCATTTGCCCACAAAAGCGACGCCCCTAAAAGAAGATTAGTAGTGACGAAAGATAGTGCAAGGACTAGCGGGAGCGCCGCCTGGTTCTTTCACGTGCTCGCTGGATAGCATCGACACACGGGCTCCGGTCTGAAAGACATCATTAGTTTTTTAGTCGGTCATCCTGGGCCTCAAGCCCGCGATATCGAGGCTTGAAGTTGAGTGCTGTACCAACTGAGCTAACACGACATGCCGTTTTAAATGGTCGAAGACTAATTTGTATAACCACAATCTGGAGATTCGGTGTGTCCTTATTTCCCCATACTGCTATAAGCCCAACTGGTTCTATAATTTCCGAACCCTATCAGAAATTTGTTCGAAAAGTAATAGTTGGTATTTTTCTCATAACGCTCTTTCTTCAGAGAGATCTTGACACGTGACTAGAATCCACCAGCATTTTTTTTCAGACATCTTGATAGAAAGGGTAAACAAAAATTCAAGATTAGGAAAATGCGACCTTTCCATACAAATGAGACTATGTAACAATGTGAAAGGCCTGGCCAAACTAGCATGCTACGGCTCTTTGCAAACTTGATTTATTTTAATAAAAAAAAGGCTTATATGGCTATATCAAATAATATCAAGACATTTTCAAAGCATGTTACAGCCCACTTTGGTAAATTGCAAAGAGCTCTAAATTAATCAGTGAACCCTTGATATACTGAATAAAATCACATTTCAAAATTGCATAATAATCAAAGCGGTGAGAGCAGTGCAAGTTCTTGATATTGTGGGTCAGTGCTGTATTTAATTAATTTAACATACAACTTTTGACTTAAAATGCTGAACAGGTGGTGTATGTGCAGGCTGACCTGAATCTACACCACCTGCCAAAACAGAAATATTCCGGGCTCAGTTTCTAATTTCTTCGAGCGATCTAATTCTGTAAACTAAATCTGAAATAAGCTTTAGTTACTATGTTTTTGTCGCTCTATTTCTACGAAAATGAATTTTTTGGAGTATTTTTTTCTTTAATTTCATGAATTACAGGTTTACTGTGAAACCTTTGGTGCGTATTTATCCAGGATTGACACTGCGATAGAGAGTTCATTCGTTCGTCAGCAGGGCTGGCACTACAGTCGTGAGTAGTTTATTTCAGTTTATACTAATTTATTTTATTTCGATTGCGAAGAAACCTTTAAGCTTATAGAACTGCTCTCGAAACCCACAATCCAGATGTTTTCGCGTCCTTGAAAGAGAGACAGTGGCTAAACCCAATGCTACTTGATTCTACAGCTGGGTAGACCTGGGCTGGCTTTTAAGTGTCTTGCCCATAAACACAACCTGGTGACGTTTGGGCTCGAACCTGTGACCTTCAGATCACGAGTCAAGCACCTTTTCCACTCGGCCATCGAGGTAGTCAACTTTACTTCTTACTTTGTCCCAGTTTCAGAGACTTTAAAAGAATAAGGAACAATGTTGTTAATTTGCCTTTGTTTAGTTCCTACTAGACTTGACGAGAAAAATGGGTACGGAAAAAGACGTACCTTGATAGATGAACTGTTTCTTACACAAAGTAATTATGCCATTGCCCCTTACGACCCTGTAATCAACGGGGCTCCTCCTCGATCTTGGGCAACTTTCGTGGAATTTGAGTTAGAGCATAGAAGTGTTGTTTTTGACTTGCACGACGTGTATAACTGTACTGGAATATCTTTCATAGAAAGTTAAATTGTGACGTTGACCTTTGACCTACGTTACTGAAACAATAAAAAACATTCCTTTCTTTGTGGATAACATTTGTAGAAACTTTTGTTTATAGATCAAATGACATTTGAGTCGTAGCACGGCAACGGCATTCAAAAAAGTTGACTTTTGCGTACGTGATCAAGAAATAATAGATTGACTACTTGGGCAAATTGAAACTCTTATATAAAATATCCTGGCCCATATCAAGTGGCTTCCAAATTTATTCTGTACATTATTCGTTACATAAAGCAAATAGGTACTTTCCTTGGTAATGTTCATCATTTGTGAATAATTTCAAGGTCATAGTTAAATCGGATTTTGAGTTAGGGCATAAAATTGGTTTTCAATCGAAGTTTATCTGAGACATTGACTGTTTGAAACAATGGAGCACCATTCTGAAAGGTCACCACTTGTGTGGGGTTATAAGATCTAAGATCAATTGACTTTTGAGCTTTAGCACGGTATCGACATGTGGTTTGATGGATGAACGGATCGACGGACAGACCACGCGAAATGAATAAATGTTAATTATTAAGAAATATTGTTTATGGGATTTTTAAGTGTCTTGACTTTGTATTAAGAATGAGTTTTAGTATAATAAGTAGTTATTAGTAGACGGAATGTTTAGCTCATTGACAGATGGCATATATTCATTAGACATGTAATCTAGTTAATATAAGTGTGGGAAAGATAAATATATATATAAAGTGTGAAAATGTCCTTGCATTCAGATACCAACGATCGCCTGAGGCGCAAGCAAGATATGCGTTGCGCAATACGCAGTGCGAAAATCACAAAAGGTAGGACTATCTATATACATGTTTGTAAATTAACCCATTCCCACTCAATCCCCCCTTTTTACGCCCCTCAACTAAAAAGCTTTGGAAAACATTGTGGAAAATGAAGAAATTGCTTGGATCAAGCAATTTCTTCATTATCCACATTTTTTTCTATCCAAATAGACGAAAAAAATTAAAATTCCATCAACTTGAAATTGTCGTCTGCATCTTCTTTCAATTTGGACCAGTCTAAAATTCTACTGTGTAGGAATGGGTTAACGCGATGTCGAACACGCCTTTAGCTTGAACGTGATCAATACAAGCGAGCGGCTTCCCTTTTTAATTTAATCATACTTTGATAGATCGAACAGAAAACATCGAAATCCTTAAAGTTCATAGCTGATGGACACTAGTTGACTTAAATTAGAATTTTATTATTTAACTGATCTCAAAACAGAAAGATAAAGCCAACATTTTAGGGAGTTATTATAACACCTACATGAATGAACCTCACCACTAATATACCAACAATTGACGGATCGCTGGCCTCATACACTGACCTCTGACATGACAGTCTGACTTAGATATAAAACGGCACTCTTTCACAAAATATATGACAAGGGATATAAATCATGGATTTGCGACCTGTACGTCGTAACTGCAGTTTGAATAAAATGGTATTCATGATTTCATTTTTAGCTAGAAAAATGTCGTACCTACAGCTTGAATTAAGCTGTACTTACGACATCTTGCTCGCTCAAAGACGATTAATTTCCGCTAACGTTCTTGTCGTTTGGAAAGCATAATTCATCATCAACTTATTTTTGAAGCTATATGGATTGGCTTGACAGACAGAGACCAGGAGGGTGTTTGGACATGGGTACATGGAGGGGATGAAACAAACTTCACCGACTGGAACACGGACCCACCTGACGTGCAACCAAGCGGTGAAGTAGACCACAACTGCGTTACCATCCAACAACGATTTGGTTATCAATGGGCCGATCGCAAATGTCATTATCAATTCAATGTTTTGTGTGAAAAATAGCGAAGTTCGTATGAGATGACATTACTTACTTTCACGTTCCTTTCTTCAGTACAGACAATGTTGGTTTTTTTGTTGTTTTTTTTTTATTATTTGCATGTAGTACCTTTCAAATAAAGACTCTTATTCCTCAGAAATGATACACTATACCTTGAAATAGAATCAAAGAATTCTCAAATTGAGAGAAATGCCTTATATGTATATCCTCCATCTCTTATATGCACAATAACAAGCTTTTAAACTGACAGAAGAGATGGACTATCTAGGCTGTTGCCGTCGGAATGCATTAGAAAAAAAGCAAGGAAAATATTTAATATGCCAACCAGCGCCGTGTCGAAAAATGGTCATCACTACTTGGTGCAGTAAAGCAAAAAATTATTTGGCATTGCTGCGGTAAAGTCCCATATTACCATGTTGGGTAGGTAAAAAGTTTTTACATAAAAAAGTGTAATTAGTTTGTTTGTTTGTTTTGTTTTGTTTGTTTGTTTGTTTGTTTGATTGTTGTTGTTGTCGGGGGGGGTGGGGGGATTTCGGTTGGTTGTTTTTTAATTATGTTCACTTATGACCCTGACCGTGGATACATGTTACTTTTTATTTTGAGTCACTTGATATTTGCGGTCCTTAGTCGAAATGATAGAATGTAATTCACAGAAATGTTTGCCAAATGACTCTTCTTTTGCCATTAGCGCATAGACATACGTGCGATTGCCTGAAAATGACCGACTACGACTTCGACTACTCAATTGAGTTCAACTACAACTGAAAAACAGTTTTACCCACGACCGTTCGTATTTAGCAGTTTTTCAAATACCGAAGCAAGTTAAAGCCAGATTTTCCCTCCGAGAGAGGAAAACCTTTTTAAACAATCTATCGATTATTGGAAAATAAAGCAAACAAGAGAATTCTTATGATCAATAAGAAAAAAGACGATATAAATGAAGTTCTTCATAAAGCGTATTTTAATTTTGTTCACATTTTGAGAGCGAGTCGAAAGCACCCGATTATTCATCGGAAATGTTCTCTTACCTTTGACATCGATCTTAATGATACACAGGCGCTGATTGCTAAACTTTACGGACAATTTTAACAAACTCCTCGACCGAGCGGCACTGTACGCATGTTGTTTGAATGACTAGCGAAAGTAAAAACATCGCCACTGACGACATCATTTATTTCAAATAAACCTTAATTTATGTTGGTCCCAAATTCAAAATGGCCTTTTTCACGAAAACTGTGTAGCTGCGTGGAATTATTTTGATTTTATCATTTCAATTGGTATATTTTTATGCTTTTAGGCTTAGTGTATGATTTACTAATCAAGATAGTCTACCTATTATTCGGCATTTCGGAATATCGGAAATCTTCGAGTAAATTCTATCTTTTGATTTGCTAGCGGAAGATAGTAAAATGTCGTTGTGAATGCGTCACATGATAATTTTAGTGTAACCGAAATGTTACGAAGTTACCCGAAGAAATCAGAAGTCCTGTCGATTCCAAAATACCGTTTCACGCCTTCACTTTCTTAATTTTGTTTTGTATTTGGAGGGTGTATGGCTTTAACAATAGCGCTGCATCTTAGGTCATTTTCAAACATATCAGCATTTTGACTTCTACTGAAAGAACAGCGTAAAATCAATCAAGAGAGAGCGATGGCAAGTAATCCGCCAATTGATTGATAACATCTACATCAGTCCGCCTTTTTTACGCGCAAACCATCCAAAGAAAAAAAGGCTCGATAAAACATTCCGGATAATAAGCAATTTATTCACTATCCACAATGCTTTCAATCCCAAATGACAAAGGGTTTCAAAATTAATAAATTATACAATGTCGTCTGCAACTTCATTCAATTTGGACTCAACAGGTTTGTCGAATTCAGGCTTATAGTCCCTGAAATAAGTCTAGACAAGAATCTAAGGCTCAAATTTGAACTCTCCCCTTAACGGACCTTGACCCTAATTTTAAGCCGATTAAACCATTATTTTTCATGCTTTCATGCCAGTGTGAAAATATCTGTTGATGAATTTTATTCTGAGTAATACGAAGCCACTTCTTGGTTAATATAGCGTCGCTATATACGTATAGAAAACGTATTTCATGTGTATTAACCCTTGTCATGCTGAACCCGCAATGTTCCGGTTTTGGCAGGAGGTGTAGACTAAGATCAGATTGCTTCTACTTTTCCCGCCAGAGTCGTTCTTGAAGTTGATTTCTAAAAGAAATAATGATTTTTGAACAACAAGTGCTATTAATGCTTTCAGCCCTTTGATTTGACGGCATTTCAGTTAGGTTATTTTCACAGCATGACACGGGTTAATATTTAAAGGAATTTAGCATTGCATATTTTCTTTGTCGCATTTTTGTTAGAGCGGAAATACTCCCAAAATTTTCTGTATAACGGATTTTCATCACTTTCGATCGTAAGAATTGTAATCAGTGGTAAAAATTGAAATCAATAATAAACATACTTGAGGATAACCAAGAAAGGAACAGTGTCCCCTGAATGGGAAAAATGGCATACGCGATTTTAAAAGCCACATCGTTTCGTATAAGAATAATCTCCCAAATCAAAATGTATTTAAGAAATAGGTTTTTACCAACCAATCATTTTCCAAATAATGTATTAGAGTATTACTAATTAAAAATTATGATTAAAATTGTCCAAAAAAATGTCCCCTTTGCATATAATGACGTCTTATCATATTCATATTTCCAGGCGTTCTTAATTTAAGTGTAAGAATTTCATCTAGATAGTAGAAATACGTTTTCTTCGTAGATTAATTTGGTGTAGAATATGCGATAGCCTGCCTTTCAGTGTAGTTCTTTTGTATGTATACTTTGTTACTACAGCTAAAAAATATCTACGGCTTTCAAGTCGCTACCGATAAAAATGTTTGAGATAAATGCCACATGTTTATCGTTTACTTCAAGTTTTGATTGGTCAGTCGAGTTTTTGTGGTCGACAGGACTTTGCGATCCGTCATTTTTACTTGGCAATTAATTGTTTGACTAGTATCTTAAATGACATTATAAATGAGAATTTTTAAAATTCATAAAAAAGTTACTGTACTGAAATGTTTCTAATTGAACTCCTCACGCGGATAATAAATCACCCAAAAAGGTAGAGCCTTTGGTATTCACTCAGGGAGACACACAAAACGAACGATTAGTTTTGAAATTCTAGAGCGATTTGGTATCATTCTACTTTTTATATCGTAAGTAAGCAAGTCCAAAAAAATCAGCGAAAAAAACTGCAGAAAACTAAGTTTAAAGCGAGCGCAGCTTGCGAACGGCCAAAGCGAGCGTTTATGGTAATGCGTAATTTCAAATATGTACATGTATACTATAGGGTAAAAATGTTTCGTCCCGGAGTGACGAATATACGGAGTGATGTTCAGCGGCGGTGATTTTCAAGATTCCTTTAAATAATGATCTAAAACCATTGATGGTAAATCGATTTTGTTTGCTTGAGTGGGGTTTTACGCCGCTTTCAACAATCTTTCAGTTATATCGCGGTGGCTGGAGAACCTAACAATGGATTCCTGGTATTTCTAACACCAGTACCGCCATCACATCCTTTCCTAGCCTCCAGTTGCTATCCCACATAGGTCTATGATTATTGACCCATTGGTCGGAGACAAATAGTCGGAAAGGATGAGTGCCGCCGTCGGGGAGGTAAATCGATAATAAAAAATGAAAAAAGTCTTTCTTCCGCATGTAACAAGTCTTTAAAAAAAATTCTTAAATTTCCGAAAAGGAACACCGGAACAAAACTTAACCAGTTGCATGACGGGATAAAATCTACGATTTTTCTTTTACAACATTATATAATTTAATTGTTAGTTCGTCTATCAATAACAAGCGTTCTGGTTGGTCGAAAAATCGAATTCATACCTCCATGAACAAAATTTTGAGCACGCAGTGATTTTGTATGCTTCCACACAAAATAGTCCCATACAAAAAGGTATCAAAGATGTAGGTTTTTTGCTTTTTTCGCTCGATACTATTAAATTATAAGAAATGAAGAGGATATTTTTTTGTTTTCATGGAGGTATGAACCGAAAAACCTAATCACAAAATGCATGAATCCGCTTCGCGTATTCATACATTGTGATTAGTTTTTTCGGTTCATTCCTCCATGAAAACAAAAAATATTCTCTTCATCTCTTAATTAAACGTACCAGTTCTTGACGAGTAAAATTATCAAACCGAATAATGTGGGAGAAAATAGGTTACGATAAAGACAGAAATAAAAACGACGAATCTAAAGCAACAGAAACAACTCACGGGTTTCTATAGCACGCCCGGTAATCTCGGGCTCCATCTCTTTTTTGGAGAACAGTGCAAAATGGAGACAAAGATACTTCCGATTCGGAGCCAAGGACCGGAACTTAACAGAAAAGGTAAATAAAACAGTGCACCTCGCGTACAATTTGTTCTCCTATTAACCTATTATATATTTTCCCCAAAACGTCCAGAGTTTCATACCACATAGAAATGATTATATTATCCGTTGGCGGTGATAGATTTCAAAAATAATTCCGTTTGTGAATAGAAACTTGAATCAAAGTTTGGACATCGGACCCGATCAAACACGACAATGAGTGTTGAAATCGTTCAAATCCATGTAATCAACAGTTCTGAAAGATTTAAGTGGCAATGACTGTGAAATGAATGATAATGTGTTGATATGAAATAATGTTACCACAAAGAACTGCGTTTTCCTTCCCCTTTTGCGGATTTTCTTAGATGAGAAGGAGACCAGGATGCGGTGCGGGAGACAAGATTCAGAGGGAGAGTCGATGCATAAATAAATGTACTGTAAAACTTCAAATAGAACAACATACTCTTATATAACCCCAGCCCCTCTTCGGACGTCAAAGCCGACCCTTTTTTGTATGATTTTCGGAAAAGTTATAACCTGTAATAAACCCCAATCCCCAACAAATCAATCCCACAATGAATTCAATAAAGGGCGAATGTAACTGTTCTCAACCAAATGTCCCCTTTTATGATGGTTCAATGCTTAGATAATTGGTTTGCTTAAAGTTTTTTTTTGTTTTTTGTTTTTTTGATGTAGAAGGTGCTGTATCCTTAATTATGTCAAAAGGTTAAAAACTTCACTGCTTAAGTTAATAACACCGTGAAATTGACAATTTTTAGATGATTTGGGAATGATTTCGGAATGAAATTGAATGAGTTGGAGGAGCGAGTTTTAAATGAAATTAAAAGTATGTAATCTTCGTCCAATTTGCCATATTTTTACCTCCTTTTATAAAAAAATATACGTGATTTTGTGTTCGTGTGTCTTCAAGGACCAATCAGACGCTTTAAAACCCACAGCTGCCAGTAAAAAATTTGGAAAATAGTTATCGATTTGAATGAAATGCTGCGCATTTTTGACGGGTTTAAATGTTTTTGGACTATTTTGAGCGTTTTTTTTAATGGTTTGAGTGAGTGTTTGAAATGAATGATTGGAGCGCTGTGTGAGTGATTTTGAATGGTTTTGTTCGATGTAAATGTCAATTTCACGATGTTACTAACTGTATACTATGTATACTGTAAATTCATTCTAGTCATGAACCACCTGCTCTTTGAAGTCGAAGTAAATCTTCGCCCCCCCCCCTTTTTCCGTCTTAACATCTGTTGCCTGTAATTAACACCCAGCCCTTTTTAAAGAAGAGTGAAAATTCTAATAAACCGCCGTTGTTGTTAAAGAGCTTTTACAACGTATAAGGCACAGAACGTCCGTTTATTGCAGATCTGAACTCCTTCCGCTATACATATTTCTAAGAACCTAGCGTATTTTTCAAATTTTTGTGATGACCTGAATTCTTAAATTAGCTTTTTGTTTTTCTTTGAAAATGTTTCGTTAGAATAGATTTACAAAAATTATTAAGCGTTCACTTTATATTCACCATTGTGGCCCGGTACGTCAGTTTGGAGAAAGGAGAAAAATATAGACCAGATATAAATATGGCTGTTTTAGAGAGTCTGAGAGACACATTTAATGTGTAAAAGGGAAAGAAAAAGTGTCCTGTAATATGCATAAAGTTACAGTCTTAGAAAATCATTCACTGTATTCTTTTATATGCATCGCCTCTCCATCTGAATCTTGTCTCTCGCACCGCATCCTGGTCTCCTTCTCATCTAAGAAAATCCGCAAAAGGGGTAGGAAAACGCAGTTCTTTGTGGTAACATTATTGTATATCAACACGTAATCATTAATTTCACAGTCATTTCCGCTAGGTTCACTGTTTTATTAACCTTTTCTGTTCAGTTCCGGTCCTTGGCTCCATATCGGAAGTAGCATTGTCTCCATTTTGCACTGTTTTCCAAAAAGAGATGGAGCCCGAGATTACCGGGCGTGTATAGAGAGAATCTCTTTCAAAACAATCAAAGATAGTTGGATTCATAATAACACATCTACCTCTCAGTAGACAAGCTCCAATTGTAACAACACAAAACACGATCTAAAGATCATATATAGATAGATCAGATAAAGCATATTCAAATGATTATTTGCGTCATGATTATTGAATACGTCTTACTCTGACGTCATTTAGCCTGTACTTTTACTAATTTCAAATTAGACTTGACTATGTAAATTCGTGTAATGCGATTCCATATATTGCCGAGACAATTCTAAAGGATTTTTGGTATAGAGATCTGCTAGATGACTGTTAAATATACTGTTTAAAGAAGTTTTGTACCAACGAATGGAATTCTGCTAGAATGAATCTTATTTACATCGTAACTAGCTGATACTGTCAGATGAAACGAGTGAAAAACTCCTCGGTTTTCAGAATAAGTGTGCTCGCTTTTAAGGCTTTCCTTTATTTCGTAGTATCAAATTTGTTTGAAAACCTGGAAGAAACGTCCACGTTATGCGTAACGTCAGGAGGCATCAGTAGCGTTCGCTACGTCATCTTAAATAGGCGTATGAAATTCATCTTATTTGACAAGATAGAGAGGAAGATATTCTACTTGACTATTTAGTCCAGGTTGAACTTTAATAATCTGAATTTCAATTTTTGGCAAATTAATCTGTCTTGCTTCTTTCAGTCGACGGATCGCTGGCCCCGCCAAGTGATTTACCGTAGTTCGGCGACCTAATTGTCGTACCTACGCGAAACCAACACAAATGCTTCACCTAAATGTCGGCCAACGTCGGACTCCAAGGTTCATATCCGAATTAAATGAAGTGTTTAGTTCTTGGTTCATACTTTGATTGACATGTGCGATTGGTCAATTACTAAACAACTGTGCGAAATTATAGAAAAATGGTCAAAAAGTATATGCCTGAAAATGACCGACTACGTTAGTAGTCACTTCGACTACTCACTTGAGTTCAACTACAACTGAAAAACAGTTTTACCCACGACCGTTCGTACTTAGCAGTTTTTCAAATACCGAAGCAAGTTAAAGCCAGATTTTCCCTCTGAGAGAGGAAAACCTATTTAAACAATCTATCGATTATTGGAAAATAAAGCAAACAAGAGAATTCTTATAATCAGTAAGAAAAAGGACGGTATAAATGAAGTTCTTCGTAAAGCGTATTTTAATTTTGTTCACATTTTGAGATCGAGTCGAAAGCACCCGATTATTTACCGGAAATGTTCTCTTACCTTCATCATTGATCTTAATAATACACAGGCGCTGATGGCTAAACTTTACGGACAATTTTGACAAACTCCTCGACCGAGCGGCATTGTACACATGTTGTTTAAATTACTAGCGAAAGTAAAAACATCACTACTGACGTCATCATTTATTTCAAATAAACCTTAATTTATGTTGGTCCCAAATTCAAAATGGCCTTTTTCACGAAAGCTGTGTAGCTGCGTGGAATTATTTTGATTTTATCATTTCAATTGGTATTTTTTTATGCTTTTAGGCTTATTGTATGATTTACTAATCACGATAGTCTACCCATTATTCGCCATTTCGGAATGTCGGAAATCTTCGAGTAAATTCATATCTTTTGATTTGCAAGCGGAAGATAGTAAAATGTCGTTGTAAATGCGTCACTATGATATTTTTCGTGAAACTGAAATGTAACGAAGTTACCCAAAGAAATCAGAAGTCCTGTCGATTCCAAAATACCGTTTCACGCCTTCACTTTCTTAATTTTGTTTTGTATTTGGAGGGTGTATGGCTTTAACAATAGCGCTGCATCTTAGGTCATTTTCAAACATATCAGCATTTTGACTTCTACTGAAAAAACAGCGTAAAATCAATCAAGAGAGAGCGATGGCAAGTAATCCGCCAATTGATTGATAACATCTACATCAGTCCGCCTTTTTTACGCAAAAACAATCCAAAGAAAAAAAAGCTCGATAAAACATTCCGGATAATAAGCAATTTATTCACTATCCACAATGTTTTCAATCCCAAATGACAAAGGGTTTCAAAATTAATAAATTATACAATGTCGTCTGCAACTTCATTCAATTTGGACTCAACAGGTTTGTCGAATTCAGGCTTATAGTCGCTGAAATAAGTCTAGACAAGAATCTAAGGCTCAAATTTGAACTCTCCCCTAAACGGACCTTGACCCTAATTTTAAGCCGATTAAACCATTATTTTTCATGATTTCGTGCCAGTGTGAAAATATGTGTTGATGAATTTATTCTGAGTAATACGAAGCCACTTCTAGGTTAATATGGCGTCGCTATATACGTATAGAAAACGTATTTCATGTGTATTAATATTTGTCATGCTGAACCCGCAATGTTCCGGTTTTGGCAGGAGGTGTAGACTAAGATCAGATTGCTTCTACTTTTCCCGCCAGAGTCGTTCTTGAAGTTGATTTCTAAAAGAAATAATGATTTTTGAACAACAAGTGCTATTAATGCTTTCAGTCCTTTGATTTGACGGCATTTCAGTTAGGTTATTTTCACAGCATGACACGGGTTAATATTTAAAGGAATTTAGCATTGCATATTTTCTTTGTCGCATTTTTGTTAGAGCGGAAATACTCCCAAAATTTTCTGTATAACGGATTTTCATCACTTTCGATCGTAAGAATTGTAATCATTGGTAAAAATTGAAATCAATAATAAACATACTTGAGGATAACCAAGAAAGGAACAGTGTCCCCTGAATGGGAAAAATGGCGTACGCGATTTTAAAAGCCACATCGTTTCGAATAAGAATAATCTCCAAAATCAAAATGTATTTTAGAAATAGGTTTTTACCAACCAATCATTTTCCAAAAAATGTATTAGAGTATTACTAATTAAAAATTATGATTAAAATTGTCCAAAAAAATGTCCCCTTTGCATATAATGACGTCTTATCATATTCATATTTCCAGGCGGTCTTAATACAAGTGTAAGAATTTCATCTAGATTGTAGAAATACGTTTTCTTCGTAGATTAATTTGGTGTAGAATATGCGATAGCCTGCCTTTCAGTGTAGTTCTTTTGTATGTATACTTTGTTACTACAGCTAAAATATGAGCCTGTGCGTGACATTTCCAACAATTTCGCATGTGCGTGACTTGCACACGTTGAGCACCCTGGACAGCCATTTGGGGCAATAAGAATATTCGCTGATTGTTTAAAGAAGCTTTAGGTCAGTATCTTTCTACAGAGCGCAGAGTGAAGACTCTGATCAGACTGTGCGGATGCACAGACTGATCTGAGTCTTTACTTGGCGCACATGTGTAATGGTTGGAAATGTCACGCACGCGTTCATATATCTACGGCTTTCAAGTCGCTAACCGATAAAAATGTTTGAGATAAAGGCCACATGTTTATCGTTTACTTCAGGTTTTGATTGGTCAGTCGAGTTTTTGTGGTCGACAGGACTTTACGATCCGTCATTTTTACTTGGCAATTAATTGTTTGACTAGTATCTTAAATGACATTATAAATGAGAATTTTTAAAATTCATAAAAAAGTTACTGTACTGAAATGTTTCTAATTGAACTCCTCACGCGGATAATAAATCACCCAAAAAGGTAGAGCCTTTGGTATTCACTCAGGGAGACACACAATACGAACGATTAGTTTTGAAATTCTAGAGCGATTTGGTATCATTCTACTTTTTATATCGTAAGTAAGCAAGTCCAAAAAAATCAGCGAAAAAAACTGCAGAAAACTAAGCTTGCGAACGGCCAAAGCGAGCGTTTATGGTAATGCGTAATTTCAAATATGTACATGTATACTATAGGGTAAAAATGTTTCGTCCCGGAGTGACGAATATACGGAGTGATGTTCAGCGGCGGTGATTTTCAAGATTCCTTTAAATAATGATCTAAACCATTGATGGTAAATCGATTTTGTTTGCTTGAGTGGGGTTTTACGCCGCTTTCAACAATCTTTCAGTTATATCGCGGTGGCTGGAGAACCTAACAATGGATTCCTGGTATTTCTAACACCAGTACCGCCATCACATCCTTTCCTAGCCTCCAGCTGCTATCCCACATAGGTCTATGATTATTGACCCATTGGTCGGAGACAAATAGTCGGAAAGGATGAGTGCCGCCGTCGGGGAGGTAAATCGATAATAAAAAATGAAAAAAAGTCTTTCTTCCGCATGTAACAAGTCTTTAAAAAAAATTCTTAAATTTCCGAAAAGGAACACCGGAACAAAACTTAACCAGTTGCATGACGGGATAAAATCTACGATTTTTCTTTTACAACATTATATAATTTAATTGTTAGTTCGTCTATCAATAACAAGCGTTCTGGTTGGTCGAAAAATCGAATTCATACCTCCATGAACAAAATTTTGAGCACGCAGTGATTTTGTATGCTTCCACACAAAATAGTCCCATACAAAAAGGTATCAAAGATGTAGGTTTTTTGCTTTTTTCGCTCGATACTATTGAATTATAAGAAATGAAGAGGATATTTTTTTGTTTTCATGGAGGTATGAACCGAAAAACCTAATCACAAAATGCATGAATCCGCTTCGCGTATTCATACATTGTGATTAGTTTTTTCGGTTCATACCTCCATGAAAACAAAAAATATTCTCTTCATCTCTTAATTAAACGTACCAGTTCTTGACGAGTAAAATTATCAAACCGAATAATGTGGGAGAAAATAGGTTACGATAAAGACAGAAATGAAAACGACGAATCTAAAGCAACAGAAACAACTCACGGGTTTCTATAGCACGCCCGGTAATCTCGGGCTCCATCTCTTTTTGGAGAACAGTGCAAAATGGAGACAAAGATACTTCCGATTCGGAGCCAAGGACCGGAACTTAACAGAAAAGGTAAATAAAACAGTGCACCTCGCGTACAATTTGTTCTCCTATTAACCTATTATATATTTTCCCCAAAACGTCCAGAGTTTCATACCACATAGAAATGATTATATTATCCGTTGGCGGTGATAGATTTCAAAAATAATTCCGTTTGTGAATAGAAACTTGAATCAAAGTTTGGACATCGGACCCGATCAAACACGACAATGAGTGTTGAAATCGTTCAAATCCATGTAATCAACAGTTCTGAAAGATTTAAGTGGCAATGACTGTGAAATGAATGATAATGTGTTGATATGAAATAATGTTACCACAAAGAACTGCGTTTTCCTTCCCCTTTTGCGGATTTTCTTAGATGAGAAGGAGACCAGGATGCGGTGCGGGAGACAAGATTCAGAGGGAGAGTCGATGCATAAATAAATGTACTGTAAAACTTCAAATAGAACAACATACTCTTATATAACCCCAGCCCCTCTTCGGACGTCAAAGCCGACCCTTTTTTGTATGATTTTCGGAAAAGTTATAACCTGTAATAAACCCCAATCCCCAACAAATCAATCCCACAATGAATTCAATAAAGGGCGAATGTAACTGTTCTCAACCAAATGTCCCCTTTTATGATGGTTCAATGCTTAGATAATTGGTTTGCTTAAAGTTTTTTTGTTTTTTTTTTTTTTTTTTTTTTTTTTTATGTAGAAGGTGCTGTATCCTTAATTATGTCAAAAGGTTAAAAACTTCACTGCTTAAGTTAATAACACCGTGAAATTGACAATTTTTAGATGATTTGGGAATGATTTCGGAATGAAATTGAATGAGTTGGAGGAGCGAGTTTTAAATGAAATTAAAAGTATGTAATCTTCGTCCAATTTGCCATATTTTTACCTCCTTTTATAAAAAAATATACGTGATTTTGTGTTCGTGTGTCTTCACGGACCAATCAGACGCTTTAAAACCCACAGCTGCCAGTAAAAAATTTGGAAAATAGTTATCGATTTGAATGAAATGCTGCGCATTTTTGACGGGTTTTAAATGTTTTTGAACTATTTTGAGCGTTTTTTTAATGGTTTGAGTGAGTGTTTGAAATGAATGATTGGAGCGCTGTGTGAGTGATTTTGAATGGTTTTGTTCGATGTAAATGTCAATTTCACGATGTTACTAACTGTATACTATGTATACTGTAAATTCATTCTAGTCATGAACCACCTGCTCTTTGAAGTCGAAATAAACCTTCGCCCCCCCCCTTTTTCCGTCTTAACATCTGTTGCCTGTAATTAACACCCAGCCCTTTTTAAAGAAGTGTGAAAATTCTAATAAACCGCCGTTGTTGTTAAAGAGCTTTTACAACGTATAAGGCACAGAACGTCCGTTTATTGCAGATCTGAACTCCTTCCGCTATACATATTTCTAAGAACCTAGCGTATTTTTCAAATTTTTGTGATGACCTGAATTCTTAAATTAGCTTTTTGTTTTTCTTTGAAAATGTTTCGTTAGAATAGATTTACAAAAATTATTAAGCGTTCACTTTATATTCACCATTGTGGCCCGGTACGTCAGTTTGGAGAAAGGAGAAAAATATAGACCAGATATAAATATGGCTGTTTTAGAGAGTCTGAGAGACACATTTACTGTGTAAAAGGGAAAGAAAAAGTGTCCTGTAATATGCATAAAGTTACAGTCTTAGAAAATCATTCACTGTATTCTTTTATATGCATCGCCTCTCCATCTGAATCTTGTCTCTCGCACCGCATCCTGGTCTCCTTCTCATCTAAGAAAATCCGCAAAAGGGGTAGGAAAACGCAGTTCTTTGTGGTAACATTATTGTATATCAACACGTAATCATTAATTTCACAGTCATTGCCGCTAGGTTCACTGTTTTATTTACCTTTTCTGTTCAGTTCCGGTCCTTGGCTCCATATCGGAAGAAGCATTGTCTCCATTTTGCACTGTTTTCCAAAAAGAGATGGAGCCCGAGATTACCGGGCGTGTATAGAGAGAATCTCTTTCAAAACAATCAAAGATAGTTGGATTCATAATAACACATCTACCTCTCAGTAGACAAGCTCCAATTGTAACAACACAAAACACGATCTAAAGATCATATATAGATAGATCAGATAAAGCATATTCAAATGATTATTTGCGTCATGATTATTGAATACGTCTTACTCTGACGTCATTTAGCCTGTACTTTTACTAATTTCAAATTAGACTTGACTATGTAAATTCGTGTAATGCGATTCCATATATTGCCGAGACAATTCTAAAGGATTTTTGGTATAGAGATCTGCTAGATGACTGTTAAATATACTGTTTAAAGAAGTTTTGTACCAACGAATGGAATTCTGCTAGAATGAATCTTATTTACATCGTAACTAGCTGATACTGTCAGATGAAACGAGTGAGAAACTCCTCGGTTTTCAGAATAAGTGTGCTCGCTTTTAAGGCTTTCCTTTATTTCGTAGTATCAAATTTGTTTGAAAAGCTGGAAGAAACGTCCACGTTATGCGTAACGTCAGGAGGCATCAGTAGCGTTCGCTACGTCATCTTAAATAGGCGTATGAAATTCATCTTATTTGACAAGATAGAGAGGAAGATATTCTACTTGACTATTTAGTCCAGGTTGAACTTTAATAATCTGAATTTCAATTTTTGGCAAATTAATCTGTCTTGCTTCTTTCAGTCGACGGATCGCTGGCCCCGCCAACTGATTTATCTGACCACGCCCTAATTTTCCAACAGGAAAATCCACTTCGATATTAAAAGGCGCTATTTCGAGAAGTAACAAAAAAATAAAACCGTAGTTCGGCGACCTAATTGTCGTACCTACGCGAAACCAACACAAATGCTTCACCTAAATGTCGGCCAACGTCGGACTCCAAGGTTCATATCCGAATTAAATGAAGTATTTAGTTCTTGGTTCATACTTTGATTGACATGTGCGATTGGTCAATTACTAAACAACTGTGCGAAATTATAGAAAAATGGTCAAAAAGTATATGCCTGAAAATGACCGACTACGTTAGTAGTCACTTCGACTACTCACTTGAGTTCAACTACAACTGAAAAACAGTTTTACCCACGACCGTTTGTACTTAGCAGTTTTTCAAATACCGAAGCAAGTTAAAGCCAGATTTTCCCCTCTGAGAGAGGAAAACCTATTTAAACAATCTATCGATTATTGGAAAATAAAGCAAACAAGAGAATTCTTATAATCAGTAAGAAAAAGGACGGTATAAATGAAGTTCTTCGTAAAATGTATTTTAATTTTGTTCACATTTTGAGATCGAGTCGAAAGCACCCGATTATTTACCGGAAATGTTCTCTTACCTTCATCATCGATCTTAATAATACACAGGTGCTGATGGGTAAACTTTAAGGACAATTTTGACAAACTCCTCGACCGAGCGGCATTGTACACATGTTGTTTAAATTACTAGCGAAAGTAAAAACATCACTACTGACGTCATCATTTATTTCAAATAAACCTTAATTTATGTTGGTCCCAAATTCAAAATGGCCTTTTTCACGAAAGCTGTGTAGCTGCGTGGAATTATTTTGATTTTATCATTTCAATTGGTATTTTTTATGCTTTTAGGCTTATTGTATGATTTACTAATCACGATAATCTACCCATTATTCGCCATTTCGGAATGTCGGAAATCTTCGAGTAAATACATATCTTTTGATTTGCAAGCGGAAGATAGTAAAATGTCGTTGTAAATGCGTCACTATGATATTTTTCGTGAAACTGAAATGTAACGAAGTTACCCAAAGAAATCAGAAGTCCTGTCGATTCCAAAATACCGTTTCACGCCTTCACTTTCTTAATTTTGTTTTGTATTTGGAGGGTGTATGGCTTTAACAATAGCGCTGCATCTTAGGTCATTTTCAAACATATCAGCATTTTGACTTCTACTGAAAGAACAGCGTAAAATCAATCAAGAGAGAGCGATGGCAAGTAATCCGCCAATTGATTGATAACATCTACATCAGTCCGCCTTTTTTACGCAAAAACAATCCAAAGAAAAAAAAGCTCGATAAAACATTCCGGATAATAAGCAATTTATTCACTATCCACAATGTTTTCAATCCCAAATGACAAAGGGTTTCAAAATTAATAAATTATACAATGTCGTCTGCAACTTCATTCAATTTGGACTCAACAGGTTTGTCGAATTCAGGCTTATAGTCGCTGAAATAAGTCTAGACAAGAATCTAAGGCTCAAATTTGAACTCTCCCCTAAACGGACCTTGACCCTAATTTTAAGCCGATTAAACCATTATTTTTCATGCTTTCGTGCCAGTGTGAAAATATGTGTTGATGAATTTATTCTGAGTAATACGAAGCCACTTCTTGGTTAATATGGCGTCGCTATATACGTATAGAAAACGTATTTCATGTGTATTAATATTTGTCATGCTGAACCCGCAATGTTCCGGTTTTGGCAGGAGGTGTAGACTAAGATCAGATTGCTTCTACTTTTCCCGCCAGAGTCGTTCTTGAAGTTGATTTCTAAAAGAAATAATGATTTTTGAACAACAAGTGCTATTAATGCTTTCAGCCCTTTGATTTGACGGCATTTCAGTTAGGTTATTTTCACAGCATGACACGGGTTAATATTTAAAGGAATTTAGCATTGCATATTTTCTTTGTCGCATTTTTGTTAGAGCGGAAATACTCCCAAAATTTTCTGTATAACGGATTTTCATCACTTTCGATCGTAAGAATTGTAATCAGTGGTAAAAATTGAAATCAATAATAAACATACTTGAGGATAACCAAGAAAGGAACAGTGTCCCCTGAATGGGAAAAATGGCGTACGCGATTTTAAAAGCCACATCGTTTCGAATAAGAATAATCTCCAAAATCAAAATGTATTTTAGAAATAGGTTTTTACCAACCAATCATTTTCCAAAAAATGTATTAGAGTATTACTAATTAAAAATTATGATTACAATTGTCCAAAAAAATGTCCCCTTTGCATATAATGACGTCTTAACATATTCATATTTCCAGGCGTTCTTAATTTAAGTGCAAGAATTTCATCTAGATAGTAGAAATACGTTTTCTTCGTAGATTAATTTGGTGTAGAATATGCGATAGCCTGCCTTTCAGTGTAGTTCTTTTGTATGTATACTTTGTCACTACAGCTAAAAAATATCTACGGCTTTCAAGTCGCTACCGATAAAAATGTTTGAGATGAATGCCACATGTTTATCGTTTACTTCAGGTTTTGACTTGGTAATTAAATGTTTGACTAGTATTTTAAATGACATTATAAATGAGAATTTTTTAAAATTCATAAAAAAGTTACTGTACTGAAATGTTTCTAATTGAACTCCTCACGCGGATAATAAATCACCCACAAAGCTAGAGCCTTTGGTATTCACTCAAGGAGACACACAAAACGAACGATTAGTTTTGAAATTCTAGAGCGATTTGGTATCATTCTACTTTTTATATCGTAAGTAAGCAATTCAAAAAAAATCAGCGAAAAAAAAACTGCAGAAAACTAAGTTTAAAGCGAGCGCAGCTTGCGAACGGCCAAAGCGAGCGTTTATGGTAATGCGTAATTTCAAATATGTACATGTATACTATAGGGTAAAAATGTTTCGTCCCGGAGTGACGAATATACGGAGTGATTTTCAGCGGCGGTGATTTTCAAAATTCCTTTAAATAATGATCTAAAACTATAGATGGTAAATCGATTTTGTTTGCTTGAATGGGGTTTTACGCCGCTTTCAACAATCTTTCAGTTATATCGCGGTGGCTGGAGCACCTAACAATGGATTCCTGGTATTTCTCACACCAGTGCCGCCATCACATCCTTTCCTAGCCTCCAGCTGCTATCCCACATAGGTCTATGATTATTGACCCATTGGTCGGAGACAAATGGTCGGAAAGGATGAGTGCCGCCGTCGGGGAGGTAAATCGATAATAAAAAATGAAAAAAAGTCTTTCTTCCGCATGTAACAAGTCTTTAAAAAAATCTTAATTTTCCGAAAAGGAACACCGGAACAAAACTTTACCAGTTGCATGACGGGACAAAATCTACGATTTTTCTTTTACAACATTATATAAACGTACCAGTTCTTGACGAGTAAAATTATCAAACCGAATAATGTGGGAGAAAATATGTTACGATAACGACAGAAATTAGACCGACGAATCTAAAGCAACAGAAACAATTCACGGGTTTCTATAGAGAGAATCTCTTTCAAAACAATCAAAGATAGTTGGACTCATAATAACACATCTACCTCTCAGTAGACAAGCTCCAATTCTAACAACACAAAACACGATCTAAAGATCATATATAGATAGATCAGATAAAGCATATTCAAATGATTATTTGCGTCATGATTATGGAATACGTCTTACTCTGACGTCATTAAGCCTGGACTTTTACTAATTTCAAATTAGACTTGACAATGTAAATTCGTGTAAAGTGATTCCATATATTGCCGAGACAATTCTAAATAATTTTTGGTATAGAGATCTGCTAGATGACTGTTAAATATACTGTTTAAAGAAGTTTTGTACCAACGAATGGAATTCTGCTAGAATGAATCTTATTTACATCGTAACTAGCTGATACTGTCAGATGAAACGAGTGAAAAACTCCTCGGTTTTCAGAATAAGTGTGCTCGCTTTTAAGGCTTTCCATTATTTCGTAGTATCAAATTTGTTTGAAAAGCTGGAAGAAACGTCCACGTTATGCGTAACGTCAGGAGGCATCAGTAGCGTTCGCTACGTCATCTTAAATAGGCGTATGAAATTCATCTTATTTGACAAGATAGAGAGGAAGATATTCTACTTGACTATTTAGTCCAGGTTGAACTTTAATAATCTGAATTTCAATTTTTGGCAAATCAATCTGTCTTGCTTCTTTCAGTCGACGGATCGCTGGCCCCGCCAACTGATTTATCTGACCACGCCCTAATTTTCCAACAGGAAAATCCACTTCGATATTAAACGGCGTTATTTCGCAAAAGTAACAAAAAATAAAATCGTTGTTCGGCGACCTAATTGTCGTGCCTACGCGAAACCAACACAAATGCTTCACCTTAATGTCGGCCAACGTCGGACTCCAGGGTTCATAACCGATTTAAATGAAGTATTTAGTTCTTGGTTCATACTTTGATTGACATGTGCGATTGGTCAATTACTGAACAAGTGCGCGAAATTATAGAAAAATGGTCAAAAGTATCAAATATCTTGGTCCCGTTTTTACGTCATACGACTTTCGCAAGAAATATCGTGTGACATTTCGTGCATAACATCGGGTGTACAAAGTAAAGCCATGCATCAATATGTAATAAAATAAGAGAACGGTCTCGAGTGCTCGAGAATCATAAAGGTCGATTTTTTTACTTTAAGCATGAACAATTGTTTTGAAATTGGAACCAATGACATCAGTTTTGCTACTGGCGAAACTATGGCATGCAAAGAAGACCGGCCCTATAGTTTCCGGACAATAAAGGAGGACGGATGGATAAAAAGGAAACTGGACACCGCAGGCAAAAGTAATACGTACCTCAGGGAGCTTCGCAATAGCGTTTATTTGTGTGACTAGATATCCTTTATATCAGATACTATATCTTTCTACATTGTTCGTGCATCCTCGATATATGGCGATGCTTGAAAAAAGAACCTCTATTTTATTTTTATCTTGTACAGTGTAACCTTCTTTTGTGATCTTAGTACGCCCATTGAGATTAAAAAGTGACTGAATGCGTGTCTATCGGTGAAAGGTGGGTTCACCACTTCGAACCAGAGAAAAATCAAAGCACTGAAAGTTCTGATGGTGGACGTCCCTGTTGGCAAAGTAAAGTGACATACCCATATTGGTGTAGAAAATGGCATTTTCCACATAGGTAATCTGATTAACGCAAAACTTCTCGCCCAGTCTAGCTGGTTTTATAGGTGATACAGTTTTCTATTCGATAGTGTCCTACACACGAATTTTCAGTTCGGCAAATACAAAATGAAAAATAAATTGCCATTGCCACAGGCGTCATTTTTTCTCTCGTCGATGGAAACATACTAATTTACCTATTAAGTTGCCTGAATAGCTAATGGTTCAATTCTTATGTTGCAGTTGTAAATGTACATGTCTCGTCGTAAAAATGTCAGAAAGACATTGTTTGGTGCACCTACCAAACGCAGTTTTGCTGAAATACTACTTAATACCACTCAAAGTGATACGAAACCAAAATTCATTTAATTCCTGTGTAACTAGCTCCAAATGATGATCCTTTTTCCTTGATTCTTTTCCCTTGACAGTCTACAAAAAATGAAGATATCCTTTAAGAGACTCAGACAATATTAGATTAGCAATTTTTTGAGAATCATTACTCACAAGAAACAACTGAGAAATTCTGTATATCTCTAAACCTTCTTCGATCCAGTAGTTGCTTAAAAAGGTAATTTCAAAACAATAACAAACATCCAAGGAACATTTATACACCTATCTATAAATTTCTATGTAGTGTAGTATCAGTGCTCCAGCTAAGATCGGGCAGACGTCATAGCGCACTTGGTAGCGCATCAGACTCTCATTCATCAATCATGGAGTGTCATGAGTTCGATTTCCGGCAGCGGCATATACCAATGGGTGAATAATTGAAACCTAAGCGGGATAGCAGCTTGGGGCTAGGAAAGGATGTAATGGTCGCAATGTTGCTAGATATACCAGGAATCAATTGTTTGATGCTCCAGCCACCGCGATATCACGGAAAAATTGTTAAAAGCGACGTTAAATCCCACCAAAAAAAAACAGCTATAGGATCGGAAAAGTATAGGATGGTAGCGTCCTGAAAGGGTACTCCGAATAGCAAAAAACGAGACAGGGGATGTCCCCATTCCTATGGGGCCATTTTGAATTTATATGGGTCAACAGATGTGCAGGCTTTTTTCTTTTTTTTTTTTTTATTAAATATAATAATTATTATTAAAATGGGGGTTTGGGTTTTCAAAGAGAGAGACTGTAATAACGCCTTCATGGGTCTCACCAGGCAAGTGGCAGAAATTTTGAGTAAAATTACTTCTGCTCAGATAATTCCCGAGAATGGAAAAATATAATCATGGTGGTTTTTTTTGCCAAAAGGCAATAAAGTTGTGTCTATGTAGCTGCACATATTTGAAACAAAAATATCAACTGTAATGACTGTTTACTTGACTAACGCCTATTTTTGTAGCTCACGGATCATAATTATTATAATTATTATTTTATTCAAATCATTTTTTTAAAGGAATCAGAATGTTTCTTCTTTAAAGCGTTGCAAATCTTGCTAAGATTACGCACAGTACGCTCTCTGGTAGGCATTCTGAAAATCTATATCATAGAAAATATACGTGTTCGCATGTTTAAATATAATAAACAAGTAAAAAGTCCTTTAACATCTGACTTCAACGTGCATGATGGGATAATTACTTTGATCAAAGAAAGACAAGCTTTAAACTACTGTATCCTTTCGAGCCCTACAACGAATCTGAAATTTTCTTGGTGAAGGGTGTAAACCTCGATCATCATCCACGCTATCTTGTTTAAATCCACACGCAAGCATTTAATCGGTGATTGGTGTTTTGATAACTGCTGTCAAATTGGGTCACGGGAATGTGCTAAGTGTCATCCACAGATTATCGGAAACTGCTCCCTCGATAACGTATCGCACGTTGTTATTGGTTGACTTGCTGATATAACCCACGCTTAACACGTCGGTTATCACATCAAATTTTAGAAACAACAAAACTAAACTGACATTTAAAGGGTACTCTTATTTAAGCGTATATGTAGAATATAATTTAGGCAGGTTGGATGAAAAAAGGACAGGGCTCCGCTAAGGGCTAATCTGGAGCACTGCAGATGACTAATTGCTCTACCCCATTGTTGAAAGAATGAGCATTATTGAAATCGTGACTGCTGAGCGGGATATTGGTAGGTGTTTTCGTAAGAAAAGGAGTCTTTCCGTTTCCTGTAAATCATATAGAATCCTGGTATAACGCCATTTTCAAAATATACAGTTGTTTAGAGGAGACTTCTCTTCTTATCTAGTAAAATCCTACTGGATTTTTCAACTGGATAATACTAGTAGACGTCATTCGTCCGCCCAAAAAGGAACAGTAAAAATAATGGAAACTCTTAGGATAGCCGCCCCTTAAAAAGTCTAAGTCAACAGTACAGGTGGTCAGTTTTCTGGGATGCAAAAGGCGTGCTGATATTAGATTAAATTGAAGGCCGAACTAGTACTTGGTCGTTTTCAAATCCAATGAGAAAAGGTGCAGAAAACTGTCGTTTAGTGTGCTCTTCCATCAGGGCAATTTTCCAGCCCACAAGTCCAGCGTTGCCTTGGTTGCTATTCAGGAATGTTGTTTCAAATTGACCGACTGCTACATTTAAGATTAAAAAAAGGACTCGGCATTCACCATTTTCTGTAACACGTCTGTATAGAATAATCAAACAACTACCCAGGTTCAATAACACGAGTCTTTTAATATAACAAAGAAATGTCCAGCATAAAACGAACTTGATTTAATAATTTAGACAGACAGACAGACGGACGGCAAGTCTGGAGTGCAGGAGCCAAAATAGAGCCACAGGAGATGTTACCAGTTACAGACTCGGATCAACACTACACTGATTTGGTCTAGAAAACAGCCTGGTATATATACCAAACCTCTGCTGGCTTGATTGACGTTTTAGTATGGAGTCATAAAAACTGGCGATCATTAAATCGATGCAATCGCTTGAGTTGTAAAAACTGGCGATCGTTAAATCGATGTAATCGCTTCTTTGGCTATATAATAAATTTGACAAGTGACCTTTGATGGATTACTAGACGTGACTTGCTACTAGTAAACAACTCTGAGGCTCTGCTGTCAAATCCTAGTGGATTTGACAATGCATACAATACATACATATATACTGACTATCTACAAGAAGGGCCTTCAGTCAAGTCATGTAAGCATGGACCACTAAATTGCAGCCCACCATATATATTTCTATTAAGTCGCGGCATCATAAAAACGAGTAACAATATATATTGTTACATTTCGCACTGATGATAACGTCAAACAAGCTGTTGGTGTACTTTTGGGGCCAAAGATGCTACCTTCTACAGGGAAAGTATTCAAATTCTTCAACGAGGTTGGGCAAACTGTGTTAACTTGCAAGGGGACTATGTTGAAAAATAAATCAAATTATCTAAGATTCACAGCTTCTTCATACCTAAAGCCAGTCACTTTTTAAAACACCACTAGTATGATGAGCAACTTATGTGTTTTTACGCGTGAAGGTCAATCGCAAATTTAACATTCTTTCTTTGAAGCCCATTACTAATCTATGTACCTTTCAAGTATACAAAACCTAAATTTATCTTTTATCAGTTATTCATTTAACTGGTTGTTTTCAAAGATGACTTCTGACGATCCTCTATCATCAACAATTAATGACGGCATATTGTGTTTCATTCAAAACTTAATAATCACATTTAAATTGATTTCCCGGGGGTAATTTTAATGGGCAATTTTAATGGGTCATTGTTTTTTTGTTTTTTGTTTTGTTTTGTTTTTGTTTTGTTTTCTATTAAACCCTACATACCGCTTACATATCTTTCAAATAGCAGTTTTGAAACAAGATTTACATATTTACAAAAATAAATAATTACATGGCTCAAGATATCACAGATCTTTTACACGACACAATAGACGTGTTTTTTTGTTTTGTTTTTCGCATTCTATATGTATATACAATTAGATTGTTTAGACAAATCTCTAGAGTTCTGGGGAAAAGAATTCTTACATGTTAGGGTCAGGGAAAAATCAATGATTAATGTCAATACAAGACCGAGTTATATTCAAGGTCACACTTTCATCAAGTTCAAGTTCTGGACAACTGTTGTCGATTTTTTCTTTGACCGTTTTATATCATGAAAAGATTGGCAATGTATACTTACAGATTTCTTATTTTGTTAAACTACATTTGTGGCTTTCTAGCTCAGACTAACGTTGTGTTATATTTTAATAACTTTGTTCATATTAATGAACTTGATGGCAAACAATGCAATGTCTCTGACACTGTATTTATGGGTGTAAAACAAAATATCGTCCACTGTGCTATGGACTGTTCTGATCACACCGACTGTAAAGGCTTCACGTTTGATACCAACAACGCCTGCACTGGATGTCGAGTGCCTTATAGTCCGGAAGCAATCCTATCATCAGGGGATACAACAAGGTACTTCAGAGGTAACCGTTTTATGACATCAATTATTCGAATTGGCACTTTTTAGCTAGCAAAACGTCAGCTTAAGTTAACAGAAATGTTTTTTTAAATCTTCTCAGAAGTCAACAAGTTTAACCTGCTACTGGAGGCTTTACCACTAAATCCGTTGAATACTATAGAAAGTAGGTCTTGTGTATTTCAGGAATATTGCAAACTTTGCCTTCAAATTCATCTCCTACGAATTTTAGCTTACCGCACATCGTGTTCAAAATGACTGATCAGAGTCTTCAAAGAAGTTGAAGACGACAATTTCAAATTTATGAATATTCTAAAATATGTATCTCTCTTCGTAGAAAACGATGAGGAAAATGAAGAAATGGCTTGTAACATTCTTAATTTCAATATTGTTTCCAACTCTTTTATTCAAGGGGCGTCAAAGGGAGGGGTTGTTTTGAAATTGGATAACTCCTTGGTTACTTTAATCTAGTTTATTTATCATGATAACCTTTGAAAAAGAAGATTACTTAACAAAACCATACTTACAGTACTTTCTGTACTTTGATTTCATTGCTTTATCGGTTCCATTTCACACACACATCATTTTTTGTCGATCTTTAAAGAATATATTTAAGACAAAACATATAGCACAAAGAAACAATATACACTGAAAGCGAGTGGAATTTAAACTGGTGCCATTTTCATTTTTAGCTAGCAAAGCGTCAGCTTTGATGGCTTAAGTTAACAGACAAAATTTTGAGGTCGTCTCAAAGTTCAACGAGTGCAAACTGCCACTGGAGGCTTGACCACCAAATCCACGGAATGCCTACGCCATGAAAAGTAGTTCTTATGTATTTCAGGAATGTTGCAAACTCCACTTAAAATGTAGAGATCTCTTTAAAGGCATGCTATTTAACCAATTCCCACTCAAGTCTGCTTTTTTAAGCATCTCAAGAAAGAAGCTTTTGAAAACATTGTGGACAATGAAGAAATTGCTTGTAACAAGCAATTTCTTCAATGTCCACAATTTTTTCTACCCAACAAGGGAAGATTTTCTAAATTCAACCATGCTTTGCAAACTTACAGTACTTTCAGTACTTTGATTTAATCAAATAAAGGATCATTTATAAATTGTGTTTCGTCTATCATGATTTCTGCATACTGATTGTCTGAAACATTCGTTTCACACTTCCATGATTTTTTTTTTTTGGGGGGGGGTGGGGTGGGGGGGAACGGAACTATTTTTCAGCTTGTGCATAAATTAGTTCTATATAAACTGCGTCAGCCCGATTAGCTCAGTTGGTAGAGCGTCGCTCATATGGGCATGTGCTACGGTAGCGACGATAAATAAACGGAAATAATCAAATATAAACTGCCATAAGTTGATATATTATATTATCAAAATCAATTCTTTCATAACACGAGCCTTTACCTTGTTTTATTCATACAGTATACTGTAATTAGTTTCTTCGCTTCATACATAGATGATAACAAAAAGAAATTAAAACAGATTGTTTTTGACATCTTATGGTTAGTGCACACTTAATTATCCATATTCCTGTCAGCTTCAGAGAGAGAAAAAGAAAATTAATGGCTTTATTACATTTTCTTCATTTCTTTTACTACACTTCGATTAAAATAATTATCAAAATGGTGAAGAAAAAATTCAATATTTTTTATTTCAGAAGATTGGATTACATTTGAAGGGCATGCCTATAAAGTATCGACTACACGGATGAAATTTTACGATGCAATGGTAAAGAAGTCCTTATCTTCTAACGCTTTTTTAGGTAAAAAATCGAATAAGTATTAGCCTTCTGTCTTTATGATTCGCACTTACGAATAATGTCTGTCAACAAAAGAATCAGTCGACCAACCAAGTCATTCAGTTAGTTTGTTTGTTTGAATGGGGTTTTACGCAGCTTTCAACAATCTTTCAGTTATATCGCGGCGGCTGGAGCACCTAACAATGGAATCCAGGTATTTCTCACAAAGGTACTACAATTACATCCTTTCCTAGCCTCCAGCTGCTATCCCACATAGGTCTACGATTATCGACCCATTGGGATAGTCATTTAGTTAGACCAGAAGTGAAAAACTTAGAACACAAATATTGGCCGATATTTATGTAAACCATTTTTGATGGTTAATTCATGTTGAAGTAACGATGATATGATGTTAACGATGTCGCCAACCAGCCACTTTACTTTATCTTTACTAGTTGCTTGCAATATATTTTTCAAGATAACGCCGCTTTTTATCGGAGTTGAACTTCCTGTCGTAGCTAAGAAGGCTGGACCAGCGATCCGTCAATTTATAAAGGCTGTTATCATTATATCAAAATTGGCATGCGATTGACATTAAAATCAAGTTCACAAACCTTTATGTGAAGACACAGAGCAGTCTTGGCAATTATTCGGTGCATTAACCTTTTAGCGTTTTTCTTAATTTTAGAATGGACCGATTTGTAAGTCATTGCAGAAGACAATTAATATTTTGTGCAATTTAAAAAGAAACTATCCATTGTAGTAGAAAATGTTGTGAAAAAAATGCATTCCACGATATTTTCGAAAGCTTTTTCAATTGGGGCGTTTGAATGCGGATTTGTGTGTGAATAGGTTAAAGTAGTCAACAGTCGTTAGAAGAAACTTTGAATACTTGCTTTATGACTCCCTGAAAAAGAAATTCCTTCTTTTTGCACAATGTTTTCTCAAGCAAAATTTCACAAGGACGTAAAAATCAGAAATAGTACGGGAAAGGGCATTTTGAACAAAATTTTGGTAAACACTGCATTATTTTCTAGCCTGCCTGTTAACCCTTGTCATGCTGTATAAATTACCTTACTGAATTGCTGTAAAATCAAAGGGCTGAAAGCACCGATAGAACTTGCTGTTCAAAAATCAATATTTCTTTTAGAAATCAACTTCATAAACAGATCTGGCAGGAAAAATACAAGCAGGATGTCTAGACCAAGACCAGACTGCACTTATGTGCAGGCTGATCTTGGTCTACACCTCCTGCCAAAACTGGAATATTCCGGATTCAGCATGACAAGGGTAAAGGGTCTTTCCAACTTTGAGGGAGTTGTAACCCTTGACTTGTGCATTACACTGTGAATGTCTACCTACTTACAGTACACATCAATGCATAACTCACAACCCAACGACAAAATTCTAGACCGTTCCAAATTCAACGAAGACGACAATTTCTAGTCAATGAAAATATTAATCTCAAATTTCATAAGTGTAGAAAACAATGCTAGTAATGTAGAAATCGCTTGTTACAAACAATTTCTTCATTTTTCCACATTCTTTTCAAAAGCCTTTTGGGGGGGGGGGGGGGGGGGGCAGTGTCAAAAAACAGGATTGTGTGGGTGGGATAGGATTACTGTTATTACAGGAATACTGTGAGTCTCTGGGTGCCTATTTCGCCAGGATAGATAATGATAGGGAGAGCACATTCATTCGACAGCAGGACTGGTATTATACTCGTGAGTACAAATAATGACCAGATTTACCTGTTACCAGACAAAAATAATTAGACTCGTCCAAATAACAGGGCAACTCGAAGATGGTGTAAGCTAAAAAAATATCGGGTATCAGACATGAAGAAAGAAGAAAAGATTGCTTGCTGATAGCATTTTACTTTTCCAAAAATATTTCAGTTGTTACAATTCTTCGTGTATGTAAAAACTTAGATATTCTGTGGTGACAGGTTAACCTGAAGTAAATATATCTCTATGAATACATTGAAATATGTTTGGACTGCGTTTGGGAACGACTTTTACGACTCGATTGACCCTTTTCGCGTAAAAATTCTATCTTGAAGTCCAATAAATACCGATTCTGATCAGACTGCGCGTTTAACAAAGCATTCCCTTGTTACAACTTGTCTAGTTTGGCAAATGTGGCTTTAAAACAGGAGTTTTGTTATCAAATATTACACGCGGTCATAGGTATCCAAAATAAGATGAATAAAAGCATAAGATTGCAGGAATTCTGTACCGTTTGCCTAAGATATCTGAATCATGCTGTCGTACCCTACTAATGATCAAGATTAAGACTAGTTATAGCGGGTGATGAAAGGTCAAATTTGTCTATACAGGTATAGACAAAATTGACCTTTCACCACCCGCTATAACTAGTCTTCTACTTCTTATACATCTATAAAATTATCGCTTGTTTACTAAACACATCACGTCAAAGCGACCTCTTCCGTTCCGCTCGTCATTCAATCAGCTTGTTTGCAGTTCCGCTCGGTCACACAGGTCATCGTATTAGTCCGTATCTTTCTGTACCGGCCATTTCCGGTCATTTGCGGAGAAGACGATTATACGAAACAGCCCGTACTATCGGCTCGACCATAAACCGATCATAATATCTACAAAACGTCCCAACCGATGATTTTTACTCAAACCCTTTTTTCCTATTCTTAACCATTTACTGTTTAGATCTGTCCAAATTCAAAGGTTTTGCAGACGACAATTGAAAGTTTGTTTATTTGAAAAAAAATATTCAATATCGTAGAAAAATGTGACAAGCAATTTCTTCTTTTTTCACAATGTTTTCATCAAGTATAAAAACACAGGGACGTATGAACAGGAAAGGGTTAAACTTTGACGGCTAATGTTTAAGCGAGCAAATAAGGGGCAGATCGTTTAAAGAGCGTTTACGTTCGTCAGGCTTAATGCAAGATGACCAATTGAGGCTGTCAATCAAAGAAAACATCGCCAAGCAAATCATTCATTTTGACCGAAAATAAAATTTGAACTCCGTCAATGGCCGACATCTTTATGAAGCATTTTAGTTGGTTTGGTGACTTAAAAGTTGTAACCACTACTAATTCAAGTTATATTTAAGACGTTTCGGTCGCCAACCATGCAGTCATTTTCTGTTTTGTTACATGTTTCTGGCCCTATATTGCCGTTAAATATCGAAGGGAAACTTCTTGTTAGAGTCAGTGGGTTGGGCCAGCGGAGTCAGTGGGCGGGGCTAGCGGAGTCAGTGGGTGGGGCCAGCGGAGTCAGTGGGTGTGACCAGCGGAGTCAGTGGGTGTGACCAGCGGAGTCAGTGGGTGTGACCAGCGGAGTCAGTGGGTGGGGCCAGTAATCCGTCAATTTTTACCGTTCGGAGAATCGCGGCTGTCATCCAAATATCCAGTCGATCAATGAAATGATTCATTGAGACCAGAAATGAGTTTTGATCTCGAACATTGTCCGCCATTTTTATTAACATTTTTATTAGTTTGGCGACTTAAAAGTCTTAACTTCAGCTTAATTTAGATGTAGTTACGACGTTTATGTCGCCAACAAAATACACGCCGTTTCTGTTACATGCTACAGGCCATAGATTACTTCAAAATAAGCCGTTAAAAACTAAGCGGGACTTTCTGCCGGAGTCAAGGGGGGGGGGGCTAACGATGAAAGTGGGCGGGGCCGGCGATTGATCAATTATTTGTCTTCTTCCATCTTGAAACTTTATACAAATCCTTGATTTCTTAGTTTGACATTGTCTTCTTTCGGGTATTTGTAGTGCGTCAGTCGAAAAGGACCTCCTGTGTGATACGAAAAGAATCAACCCTAGGCAGACTGACCAGAGGCTGATTTTCCTATGAATCCTTATTTTTCAAAATAAATTATTATTGTTGTTCTTAGCTATATGGATTGGCCTAACAGACGAAGACCAGGAGGGTGTTTGGACATGGGTACATGGAGGGGATGAAACAAACTTCACTGACTGGAACATGGACCCACCTAACGTAAGACCAAGCAATCTTGATGGTTACGACTGCGTTACATTGCAGCGAATATTTGACTTCCGATGGACAGATCGCAAGTGCCGTCTAGAGTTCAACGTTCTCTGTGAGAAATAACAATTGTAAAGTGCATAATAATTTAATTTTGAGCTTCGTCTATCAAAAACGGGCGTTCTGATTGGTCAAAAAAAGTATTCATAACTCCATGAACAAAATTTTGAGCACGCAGTAATTTTGTATGAGCATATAATAGTCCCCTATAAAAGGTATCAAAATCTATGAAGTTTTTGGTCTTTTCGCTCGATGCTATTAAAGTATAAGAAATGGAGAGAATATTTTTTATTTCCATGCAGGTATGAACCGAAAAACCTAATCACACTCATGTATGAATCCGCTTCGCGTATTCATACGGTATGATTAGTTGTTTCTGTTCATACCTCCATGAAAACAAAAAATATTCTCTTCACTTCTTAACCTATTCCCACACAGTGAAATTTTAGACCAGACAAAATTGGAAGAAGTAGCAGACGAGAAATTGAAGCTAGTGAAATCTTTTAAATCTCTGACCTTTGGGGTAGAAAACTTTGTGGATAATGTAAAAATTGTTTGTATCAAGCAATTTTTTTTATTATCCACAATGTTTTCCAAAGCTTTCTTCTTGAGGTGTGTAAAAAGGAGGGCTTCTATGGGAATGGGTTGAATAAAGAAATTCAAAGGAAATCACGGGTTTGAAAGGCACAATTTTCGAACTTTATCATCGCCTGTACGAATGTAAACCATACTTATATTTGTTCGGTAATTTAAGATTCCCTCCTAGACATACGTATAATTCCGACGGTATTTTGTTGTAAGCGCCTATGCATATAGTAAATAGTCCTTCCGTATACCCATTATCAGATCACAAAATTTTAGAGTTGTCCAAAATGAAAGAAGTTTCAGACTACATTGAGATTACGATGGCATTAGAAATAAAAGCAAAGTAAGGTAGAAAACATTTTGACCCCAGTTGACAAATTATAAAACTTGCCTGGGGTTTTATTTAGATAAAGATTCTGGCCAAATTATTAGGCATTTGAGGCAAATATGTGCCCTTTAGAACCTAAGAATTGACCTAGCGACCTAATTTTTAACCTAGTTGTCCTAACATCAAACTTGACCAAAATATTTTCGAGACAAATTTTCGGACAAAATATCAAATCATTTTAGGCGAAAAGTGACCTCTAGGGTGCACACACGTTTTTTTTTAAATTTTGACCTAGTGACCCTTTTTTTTACGGCATTCGACTAAATTTACAACTTCTCCGAGGTTTAATGGAGGCAAACATTATGACCAAGTTTCAAGACATTTAAGCCAAAACGTGTGACGTTAGAGTTTACACAGGATGTTGACCGACGACTGATATCGCCGGACACAGCATGATCACAAAAGCTCAACTTGAGCACGTTGTGTTTAGGTGAGCTAAAAAGGTTAACTTAGGCGAAGTATACATATTTTCACAAGTTTAATTGGGATTTAAAAACATGGTTCATATGCAGGTCCGTTCATGTGCCTTGAAATTCATGCTAGGACAATGATACCACTATTAGAGAAATTTACGTTGAACGAAAACAACCATCGAGCTTTCCTGAACTTTTGAACGACTAGCGCGGTGAGAAGGGACAATTCAAACCTCACCACTAAACCACAAGTAGTCCCGACAGAAATCAATTCAGTGCAGCAGTGGTCTGCCATTGCGCAGAACAGGACTTTTAGGCTTCTAGCTGGCGTCTAGACTCGAAAACGCAATAGCAAAAGAAGAACCAATACATTTTAATGGACATATTTTAGGACACAACGGGTCTAGACTAAAATGCGGAGTGAAGCGGGTCGTATCAATTTTTACAATGGGTATATTCACGTAGTGTATTCGATATTAGTTATGATATCTTATTTGGCAGATCGCTGCTGATATCTTCCATTACTTGAGTTGACAAGAATCTTGTTATTTAGCCCTTTGAAGAGGTGTTTGATCAGAGTAACGAACGACAACTCAGCTTGGAGATTGCCTTAAATCCATTCCAACTCAGTGACGCTTTTAGACGCCCCCGAGAAAACAAGCTTTGGAAAACATTGTGGAAAATGGAGAAATTGCTTGTTACAAGCAATTTCTTCATTTTCCACAATGGTTTCTACCGAGGAAGTTGAAAAAATCCAAAATTTCATAAACTTTAAGTTGTCGTCTGCAACTTCTTTCAATTTGGACCAGTCTTAAATTTATCCGTCTGATAATGGGTTATACACAGATAAAAGCAAATAATCACCAACTATTTGCTTTTAAATGATGATGAAAAGATAAGCTCGTGCAATTTAGAATGTTTGAATGGCGTAAAACACGTCTGAATGCCGACTTTTCTTTCTTTCTCTACGGCGTACTTCAGTTGAAAAATGCTCAGACAGGACCATTATCACTTTTAATAGCAGTATCGAAAGCTCTTCGTCGGACAAGATACCAAAGCATACTTAGAAATACACGCGGAAATGATTAAAATTAAATTAAATTGCCGACAGATAGGCATACAATTAGTCTTTTTCAGTCAAAAAAAAACAACAAGAACTGATTAAAAATTATTCAAACAATTACTGTTCTTGTTAGAGGTATAACGTATACACCGATTATAATTGCAGTAGAGAAAAATCGGAGAAGAAAATAATATTAATCGAGTCATGGGAAGATGGTATCCTCTTGTCATTTTATTGTCCAAACGCGGCTGTCTATCAAGGAATCAACCGATCAATCAAATCATTTCTTAAACATGGGCCTTATTTTTCAACTCCGACCTTGACCGACATTTTTATTAACATTATTTTTTGTTTGGCAACTAAAACGTGGAAACTACAGCTTATTCAAGTTGTAGTTACGACATTTATGTCACTAACTAACAATTCTACTTTTTAGTTTCATGCTACTGACTATATTTTTTTCAAAATAACGCAGTAAAACATCGAAGCGGAACTTCCTGTAGGAGTTAATGGGCGGGGCCTAGGGAGTCAGTGGGCGGGGCAAGCGATTGGTCAATTATTCTTAAGTTAGCAATAAGAGTAGAGTAAACCCATTCCCACACAATGACACAGTTTGACGCCCCCGCGAAAAGAGATTTGGAAAACAATATGTAAGTGAAGAGATTGCTTGTTACAATAAATCAGTAACTCAGACCGCTGCTGATGCCAGTAAACTGTCTAAAAAATGTCATTTTGAATACAGACAGCTCAGTACATAAAAGACTAAAGACATAATTATTTACTCAATGGTATTTTACAACTGTACACGAAGAAAATATATGAAAGTAAATGACTTATCATATCTGTATCAGGACTCCTATCACTGCAATCAACAAACAAGTAAATGTATAGAGCAGAAACCGGTTTTGCAATTGCTGTACAGACAAATTATTTCTTCAAGCGGTCCAAAATTCAAAACCATATGTGACTCAGTAAAATCGTTTGAGTATTGACGAAGGTTAATGAAGTATCGGGTAAATAATGTTCTGCAATATGTATTTGGAAAAGTAAGAACGGTCGATAGGCCGATCCCGAATAGCTCGTTCCGTAACGTGGTGTGATCCTAATTGACCAATCGTGGCTGTCAATTAAGGAATAAACAAACCAATCAAATAATCTATTCAGCCCGGACCTGAGCTTTTCAACTCCAACATTGGCCGCCATATTTGTTAAACTTTATTGTTGGTTTGGCGAGTAAACCGTCGTAACTACAGCTTATCCAAGTTGTAGTTACGACGTTTAGTACACCAACCAACCATTTTAATTTTTTGTTACATCAGACTGGCCATAAATTTTGCAAAATAAAGCCGTTAAAATCTAAGCGGGACCTCCTGTCGGAGCCGGTGGGCGTGGCCAACGACGTAAGTGGGCGGGGCGGACGATTGGTCAGTTCTATGGTCATTGGTTCGAGCTCCGGCTCGGCCAACATTCTGACAATTTGCATATACATCATTTGTCTTTCACGAGCTTGCTACGATAAGTAATGCGCCCAGGAGGGGTAGGAACTTGGTTGGTGTGATTGTATGAGAAATGCTAAGAAATCTCAGATATGTGAACCAGCTGTGTGATATAACTTATATATTGTTGAAAGAGCCGTTATACCCAATACACGCAATTAGAACTTTGTTTATTTAAATCGAGATTAATGGTACTTTGAACAATCTTTCAGTTATATCACGACGAAGCTCTCTTAATCATGTGCTTCCTTGGTATGGTATCACCAGTACTACGCTTGGACTCTGAAACATCTTGTCCAAGGACATGCTACCCACGTGATCAGTGGCGCGGCCGGGATTCGAACCAGAAACTATTGGATTAGGTTACCACTCCGGGCCTTCCGTTCCGTCTGTAATATTTTTCGTCGCATTTTTACTCAGCAACTTTAAATAGCATACACTTGAATTTTTGGCATGGAGATAAACATGGCGATTACCGTATCTACTTCCTGTTTTACGAGTTTTCGCATTTTTCTCCACAATTACTGAAAGCATCTACTTAACACTTGGTATAGAGGTTCAACTAGGTTTCCTTAATGAATCTTACAGAATATTGTTTTTAATTGTTGAGAAATTATACTTGTACTATAGTTAACTTGGTAATGCGAATGGGGTAAACTCGAGGAGTTTCGACTCACAGATTTCTTCTTTATACCGGAAGTGAAATTTTGACCTCAATAATCATACACGATTCATGTTCAGTAAATAGGCGACCATAGCTGCAGCTCAGCTTCGAGTTATTCGTTTTATCCAAACCAACAATTTTATTTATGTCCCCCACCGTAAGATTCGAATACGATATCGTTTTACATCTAGATAACCTACCCTGTGGAGTTGAGTCGGCGTGACCAACGATTCGTCAGTTGACGTGTCGCTCGAAATGTAGAAGGGTCGAATAAAGAGGCATGACCTATCAATATCTCAGCTAGATCAGGTGAATGATTCGATAGTGGTAAGGAACAATCTTATCGAAATACGATTTAGAACACACAGAAAGATATATCAAAGAACGGCATGCAAGAAACTCAGTAGCTTTAGAGCAGGATGGTCACTGACACATTTTACACAACTTCCATGTATAGCGTTGTAGTGTAAATGTTCGGTGAAACAATCACGGCTGTTAAACCTTTAAACAGTTTGTTGGGGTTTAACGCCACTTTCAACTTTATTTCGGCCATGTAGCGAAACATCTTACCGCTGATTTCTGGTATTTCTCACACCAGTACAACCACTACATCCTTTTCGAGCCTCTAGCTGCTCATCCCTCTTAGGATTACGATTATTCACCCATTAGTGGGAGACAAATGTCAGAAAGGATATCTGCTGCGACCAGATCGAACCTTCGACCTCATGAGTGAGAGGTCGAAGCGCGACCGGCCATCTTCTTATCAAACCACGAAACTAATCCTGCCATATTCAATTTTGTGATGTACTTTTAACTTATCTCGGAATTTACACTATAACACTAACGAGTCACGATAATATCTTTATTAAAGTGTTCTAGACTTAATAGCTTTCTCTAATGCTATAATCTTTGGTAAACTCTCCTGAAGATTAATGAGATGCCATTGCAGATTGCTGGTTATATTGAACATTAAAATGAGAGAAATAACTTTCAATATTTTCAAAGGAACAGTTTGTACCTATAAGTGCGAGCATACCGAAGCACAGGATATCTCGTGACATGCAAGCTTACAAACTTTCTTTTGATTATTGTATTTATATATTTGTGTGTCCATTTCTAAAACCAAAAAAGTTAAAATCTAAATTTACATAAAGTTAAAACTTCAAATTGTCGTCTTCAACTGCATTCAAATTGGACCAATCTAAATATTTCTCGTTTGGTGGTGGGTTAACTCGTCTTTTAAACAAACTTTGTTGATCCTATTGTAAAGTATGCAGTTTTTTCGTTGCTTTGTTCAAGCTGTGTGAAAACGCAATCCAATAAATGCCTAGGGTATTGTACAAACAACAAAAAATAAAACATCATAATTATCATTGTGATACTTTTCGCATAATAAATATAGAAATGTGGTATTATCAAAACTGATATTGTGATACAATTGCAAGTTATTCGAGCAAAGTTCATTTATGAATTTTATACATTGAGAGTAAAGATGACGTTTCCCTTGGTATCCCTTGCAGCAACTTTTATTCTTTGCACCTTTGTAAATGGAGAGGATTGGATTGGCTTTACACTCTACAGCGTAAATATAGATATCATCAATGTCAACTGTTATAATCAACATGTTGTATTTACAAGTCACCGTAAAATAAACAAAATTTCGTGTGTTTCAAGATGTCTTGACGATTTGGAATGTAGAAGTATATTTTATTCAGTATCAGAAGAAATGTGTGTGGGATGCAGTAGAAAATATAGTAATGGTTTCGGTTTACCAACTGAAACAAGGGCTGAGTATATTGTAGGTATGTACATTAATGAAAATCCGTACTTAATTGAGTTAATTGTCAATTACATATGTTGGGACATCATCAAAACCCGTCTCAATGCATTTGATAAGGCATTCAGTTAGAAATAGGCCAGTGTATTTTATTCCATACCCGTACAGTCCCTTAATTTTACGTTCATGTGATTTCATTTTAAGAAAGTATTGTGATAAAAAGAAGAAATTGCTTATCACAAGCAATTTCTTCGTTTCTCACCTTAGTTTCTACCATAAAAATAGAAAAACGGGAAAGGATTAAAGGGTTTCCGTTCACGACATGCATTACTATAATTTAACCTGTGTGATCAAACAATTTCGGATGTGAAGACAGTTAACACCTTTTATCATAAGACCTCCTGTGTGGTAGCGAAATAAACCCTTTCAATAGTTGGCAGGACATTAGACATTAGACACAAGACATTCGGACAGAATTAGACAATCAATTCGGAATGTCTAAACCAAAATTAGACAATAAGCATTCCACTCGATATTCACCCGAAACACGTTTGAATAACATCCGAATTAGACAAGGGACATTCCTTAAGACATTCGCACGAACCCGATTTTCAATGTCTAGCACTCGAATAAGATAACACATTCATTTTGATATTTGCCCAAATCCGTTTTGGAAAGTATTAGGTCAGGATTTGACATTCGCCAAATCCCGTTTTTGAATGTCATACACCCGCATTAAGCATTAAACTTTTGATTAGACATTTGCCCGAACCCGTTCTTTGGATTTCTAACATCCAAATTATACCCTAGACATTCGACTAGGCATTCGCCCAGACCCATTTTATAACGTCTAGAACGCGAATAAGACATTAATCACTCAATTAGATATTCGCTAAACCCGTTTTAAATGTCTACCACTTAAATGCGAAATTAGACATTCGATTAAACAATTGCTTAAACCTGTAACTGAATGTCTGAAACCTGAATTAGAAATTAGGCACTCCATTAGATATTCGCCTGGATCCGTTTTTGAATATCTAACATCCGAATTAGACATTTGACTAGACTTTCGCCTAGACACATATTTAGTGTGTAATACCATAAATAGGCATTCGATTTGACATTCACTAAGAACTATTTTTGAATTGATATTTAATTTCAAATTTAACATTTTAATAGTAATTATGTATATCTATGGGGATCAAATTGCAAAAATGATTTTTTCGGTTCTAGCTTGTAACATGATTGTTTCACACGGATACAAAAGACCGGTGGTGTCATCATAAATTCACAGTTCACACTTCATACTTCATACATATTAACTCTGTAGTGTAAAGTATGAAATCTAAGACCCGCGGTGACTTCTGAAATCACAATCCACAATTAGACAATATCAAATATGAAGCACGAAGTCGAAAATTTGAAATGTGAACTCGGAAGTCTGAAGTGCGAAGTTAGAAGTTTAAAGCGTGAAGTCGGAAAAATGAAATTAGAAGTTGGAAGTGTGAACTTGGAAGTGTTAACTTTGAAGTGTGAAATATAAGGTTGGAAGTATGAAGACGTAAGTTGGAAGTTTGCAATACAAAGTGCGAAGTCGGAAGTATGGAGTGTGAAATGCGAAGTGTGAAGCGTGAAGTCGGAAGTGAAAGTTGGAAGCGTGAGTTGAAATCGGAAGTGTGAAACGTGAAGTATTAAGTCGGAAGTGGAAAGTTTGAAGTGTTGATTGATTGATTGAATGGGGTTTAACGCCACTTTAACAGTATTTCAGGCATATCGTGGCGGCCGGAGCACCTAACAATGGATTCCTCGTATTTCTCACACCAGTACTACCACAAAACCCTTTCCTTATTTCCAACTGCTATCCCACTTGGCTTTACGATTTTCCACCCATTGGTGAGAGACAAATGTCAGAAAGGATATGTGCCGCCGCCTGGGATCGAATTTTAGAAATGTGAAGTCTGACATGTGAGAAATTTGAAATGTGAATCTTGAGTGTATGAACTCTGAAGTCTGAAGTTTGACATGAGAAGTTTAAAGTGAGAAATTCAAAGTTTGAAGTTCAAAACGTGAAGTATGAAGTGTGAAGCGCGAAGTAGGAAGTCAGGAGTCTAAAGTATGAAGTGAGATATGTAAAGTTTGAAGTATGAAGAGTGAATGAAAGTGTGAAAAGTGAAGTGTTAAGTCGGAAGTGGAAGTTTGAGTCGAAAATGTTAAGTATGAACTCGGAAAATTGAAATCTGACGTGTAAAGTGTGAACTCGGATGTACGAAGTGTGAAGACTAAAGTCTAAAGAATTAGTTGTGAAGTGTACTTCCGATTTCACATTTCATAATTCCAGTTTCTCACTTCCGATTTTACATTCCACACTTCCAAGTTCACAATTCCAACTTTACATTTCCAACTTCGCACTTCAAACTTCGGAGTGTACACTTCACAACTCACACTTCTGATTTCATACCTAACACTTCATACTTTACATTTCTCAATTTTAAACATCCAAGTTCAATTTTCACTTTTCCGAATTTATACTTCCGAGTTCACACTTCACATTTCCGACTTCACACTTTCGACATCACACTTCAAACTTCCGACTCTACATTTCCGATTTCTTACTTTAAACATCCGACTTTACGCTTCAAATTTCCGACTAACAACTTCACACTTTCGACGTCACACGTCATACTTCCGACTTCTTATTTCAAACTTCTGACTTCAAACTTCTGACTTCCGACATTCAATTTTACACTTCACAATTTTGACTTCAAACTGCTGACTTTACACTTATAGACCACGGAGAGTTTTATGTACCGTGATGATTCCAAAATATTTGTGCTAAGCTATATTACAACCATAGTAAAAACAAGGGACAATGTGTGAATTATAAAACGGCTTTGAATATCATTCGTGAGAAAGTTGTTCGTTCTCAGTAATTGTACTTTGAGGATAGCTGTAAAAACGTTTCTGAATGCCAAAATCGGTTGTGAGGATATCTTTAAATAAACTGAATGTTAAAATTATGTGTAGGGCATTCAAAAACTGGTTTGGACGAGTGTCTAATGGAATGTTTATTGTCTAAATCGGCTGTTAGACATTCAGCAACAGATTTGTTCTAATGTCTAATCTATTGTTTTATGATAGACATTTAACAAGGGGTTTGGCGACCGTCTAATCGAATGATTTTTTTATATTGCACGGATGCTACTCGTCATCTAAAAAAGATAAAAACTCGACAAAACCTCGTTTTTATCTGTTTATAGTTGACGAGTTTAATAATTCGGTTTTAAGCTTTACTGGCCAAGGGCTACTAGAGCTATCGGGAAGTCTTTTTCCTTTCCGACGTCTGTCCGTCCGTCCGTTAACTTTTAATTGTTAACACTCTATAGTCCACAGTTTTCATCGGATTCTCTTCAAATTTTCACAGAATGATTGTACCACCATTAGGATCGTTCCTTTCGAAATTGGGTCATATCCGTCAAGAAACGTTGGAAAAGGGGCCTTATGAAAATTTGATTAAAAATTCCATTAGAAATCCTCGTTGACACTCTAGAGTCCACAGTTTTCATCGGATACTCTTCAAACTTTCTCAGAACGATTGAACTATCATAAGGATCGTTCCGTTCGAAAGTGGGTATGATCCGTCAAGAAACAGGGGAAAAGGGGCCTTAATGAAAATTTGATTAAAAATTCCATTAGAAATCCTCGTTGACACTCTAGAGTCCACTGTTTCCATCGGATACTCTTCAAACTTTCATAGAATGATTGTACTACCATTAGAATCGTTCCGTTCGAAACTTGGTATGATCCGTCAAGAAACAGGAGAAAACGGGCCTTAATGAAAATTTGATTAAAAATTTCATTAGAAATCCTCGTTGACACTCTAGAGTGCACAGTTTTGATCGGATACTCTTCAAACTTTCTCAGAATGATTGAACTATCATAAGGATCGTTCCGTTCGAAATTGTTTATGATCTGTCAAGAAACACGGGAAAGGGGCCTTATTAAATTTAATTAAAAGAGCCTCGTTAACACTCTGTAGTCCACATTTCTCATCGGATACTCTTCAAACTTTCTCAGAAAGATTGTACTATCATAAGGATCGTTCCTTTCGAAATTAGGGAAGATCCGTCAAGAAACACAGGGAAAAAGGGGCCTTTTTTAAAATTTTATTAAGAAATCCTAATTGATACTCTAGAGTCCACAGTTTCCATCGGATACTCTTCAAACTTTCACAGAATGATTGTTCTACCATTAGAATCGTTCCTCTCGAAACTGGGAAGATCCGTCAAGAAACAGGCGAAAATGGGCCTTATGAGAATTTGATTTAAAATTCCATTAGAAATCCTCGTTGACACTCTAGAGTCCATAGGTTTCATCGGATACTCTTCAAACTTCCTCAGAATGATTGAACTATCATATGGATCGAAATTTGGTATGATCCGTCAAGAAACATGGGAAAGGGGCCTTATTCAATTTAATTAAAAGAACCTCGTTAACACTCTAGAGTCCACAGTTTTCATCGGATTCTCTTCCAACTTTCAAATTATCATCATAAGGATAGTTCCTTTCTAAATTGGGCATGACCCGTCAAGAAACACGAGAAAATTGACCTTATGAAAATTATTGTTGATGTTGCCATTAGACCTGATCCGTCAAGTATCACAGGAAAAGAAGCCTCATGAAATTTAATTTCAAATTCTTGTACCACAAAAAAGTCCACAGTTTAATTGGATTATGTTCAAACTTTCACAGAACGTTTGTACCATCAGTAGGATTGTTTCTTTTCAAATTGGGTCTGATCTGTCTGGTATCATGGGAAAAGGGGCCTTATGAAATTTAATCTATAAAACCCTTGTACCACAATAAAGTTCACAGTTTTCATCGGATTCTGTTCGAACTTTCACAGAATGTTTGTACCATCATTAGGATTGTTTCTTTCCAAATTAGGCCTGATCTGTCTAGTATCACAGAAAAAGGGGCTGTATGAAAAATTATTCCGAAATCTTCATTAACACAAGAATGTCCTCAGTCTTTATCAGATTATCTTCTAACTTTAATAGAATGATTTATCATCATTTTGATTGTCCCTTCGTAAATTGGGTCTGATCGATTAAGTGACATAAGAAAAGGGGCCTTATGAAAATTTTATTGCAAAAATGTCATTATCACAATAAAGAGATCAGTCTTTATCATTTCCTTCAAACTATCTATCATTCGGATTGTTCGTTTGTAAATTGGTTCTGATTTGTTAAGTTTCACAGGAAAAGGGGCTTTATGAAAATTTTCTTTCTAAAAATTCTTGACACAATTAAGTCTACTGTTTTCATTGATTCTATTTAAACTGATACAGAATTATTGTACCTAATTGTACCTTCATCAGAAATGTTCGTTTTGAAATTTGGTTTGTTCTGTAAAGTATCACGGGAAAGGGGACCCTATGCAAATTTCACTATAAAATCCTAATAAAGACAAAAATTCTACAGATTACACAGATTGCTTGTGCCATCATTACAATTGTTGATTTTGACGGTGGATATGATATTGTGGATCTATATATCTAGATTTCACCGGTTTCACCTCAAAATTTTACAGAATGATTGTACAATCATAAGGATGGTTCTTTTCAGGATTTAAGAAATGAAAAGCGAAGCGGATTCATACATTGTGTGATTAGGTTTTTCGATTCATACCCCCATGAAAACAAACAATATTCTCTTCATTTCTTATAATTTAATAGCATCGAGCAAAATTACAAAATTACAAAATTTTACAAATTTTGATACTTTTTGTATTGGACTATTTTGTGCGCAAGCATACAAAATTGCTGCGTGCTCAAAATATTGTTCATGGAGTTATGAATATTTTTTTCGACCAATCAGAACGCCCGTTTTTGATGGACGAAACTAAAGATTGAATTATTTACAAAATAATGTCGTTTATTACATCAGCTCAACTGCGATGTTAGAGGTGATTGGACGTAGCCATCGACCGGTCTATTGTCGAAATATGTAGAGTATGGTAATTTTGATATATGGGTCAGTATCTGTGCATGTTTATCTTAAAGAATAACCATTGCAGATATTTTCGCGATTCCTTTGTTGTTCCCAGTATTACTTGAGATTGTAAAAATAAAGCATTTAAATACTTAATACCATATCTTTTAAAAAATGTCATAATAACAAAAACTTTTCTGTTAACATTTCTTTTGATTTTAATAACCAATTTAACGGTTTTATACCTCTGAATAGAAGAGCTTTGAGAAGCAATTCATTATCCACAATGTTTTCTCCCAAAAAAGACATTTTTTTTTTAAAATTTCACCAACTCAAAATAGTCGTCTGCAAATTCATTGAATTTGGACCATTCTTAAATTTTATCGTCTGCTTATGGGTTGACTACCACTTCCTTTCCAGGAAAAACCAACAGCATAGATTTCAAACCAAGCCTCTACGAGTTGAAAGGGAAAATGGACTTTTATCAGGGCGTGGTATCTATACTTGTTTGTCACTTTCATCGCTACTTTTTTGTAACTATTTAAGAAATTTAGAGGTTGCAATACAAAGAAAATGTTTTACTACTTTTGAGTAAATCTTTATGGATCAACTTTCTGCACAAGCATAAAAAAGCTGCAAGCTCATTTTTTTATGGAAGTATGAAAAAAGCAGTCTACTAAAACGCTGGAATCTTAAGAGACGAAGCTTAAATATCTCCCTTAAGTTGGCAGCCTGGCAGCCTAGCAGCCTAGCAGCCTGAAGTTGGCAGCCTGGCAGCCTGGCAGCCTGGCAGCCTGGAACTAAAAGTTGATTTCAACAATGATTTGACCAGCAGCCTAGCAGCCTAGCAGCCTAGCAGCCTGGCAGCCTGAAAATCAAATTGAATTTCAGCAGCCTAGCAGCATGACAGCCTGGCAGCCTGAAACTTAAAGTTGATGTCAACATGGATTTGACCAGCAGCCTGGCAGCCTGGCAGCCTGGAATCAAATTGAATTTCAGCAGCCTAGCAGCCTGGCAGCCTGGCAGCCTTGAACTAAAACTTGATTTAACACAGATTTGAGCAGCAGCCTAGCAGCCTGGCAGCCTGGCAGCCTCGAAATCAAATTCAATTTCAGCAGCCCAGCAGCCTGGCAGCCTGGCAGCCTGGAACTTTAACAATGATTTAAAATGACTTTGACCAGCAGCCTAGCAGCCTTGCAGCCTGGAAATCAAATTGAATTTCAGCAGCCTAGCAGCCTGGCAGCCTGGCAGCCCTGGAGCTAAAAGTTGAATTCAACATAGATATGACCAGCGGCCTAGCAGCCTGGCAGCCTGACAGCCTGGAAATCAAATTGAATTTATGCAGCATAGCACCCTTGCAGCCTGGCAGCCTGGAACTAGAAGTTGATTTTAACACAGATTTGAGCAGCAGCCTAGCAGCCTGGCAGCCAAGCAGCCTCGAAATCAGATTTAATTTCAAAAGCCTAGCAGCCTTGCAGCCTGGCAGCCTGGAACTTAAACCATGATTTCAGATAACTTTGACCAGCAGCCTAGCAGCCTAGCAGCCTGGCAGCCTGGCAGCATGGAAATCAAATTGAATTTCAGCAGCCTAGCAGCCTGGCAGCCTGGCAGCCTGAAAATCAAATTGAATTTCAGCAGCCTAGCAGCCTGGCAGCCTGGCAGCCTGGAAATCAAATTGAATTTCAACAGCCTAGCAGCCTGGCAGCCTGGCAGCCTGGAGCTAAAAGTTGAGTTCAACATAGATATAACCAGCAGCCTAGCAGCCTGGCAGCCTGGCAGCCTGGAAATCAAATTGAATTTCAGCAGCCTAGCAGCCTGGCAGCCTGGCAGCCTGGAACTAAAAGTTAATTTTAACACAGATTTGAGCAGCAGCCTAGCAGCCTGGCAGCCTGGCAGCCTCGAAATCAGATTAAATTTCAAGAGCCTAGCAGCCTGGCAGCCTGGCAGCCTGGAACTTAAACCATGATTTCAGATAACTTTGACCAGCAGCCTAGCAGCCTGGCAGCCTGGCAGCATGGAAATCAAATTGAATTTCAGCAGCCTAGCAGCCTGGCAGCCTTGAACTTAAACCATGATTTAAAATGACTTTGACCAGCAGCCTGGCAGCCTGGCAGCCTGGAAATCAAATTGAATTTCAGCAGCCTAGCAGCCTGGCAGCCTGGCAGCCTGGAGCTAAAAGTTGATTTCAACATAGATATGACCAGCAGCCTAGCAGCCTGGCAGCCTGGCAGCATGGAAATCAAATTGAATTTCAGCAGCCTAGCAGCCCGGCAGCCTGGCAGCCTGGAACTAAAAGTTAATTTAACACAGATTTGAGCAGCAGCCTAGCAGCCTGGCAGCCAGGCAGCCTCGAAATCAGTTTTTATTTCAAGAGCCTAGCAGCCTGGCAGCCTGGCAGCCTGGAACTTAAATCATGATTTCAGATAACTTTGACCAGCAGCCTAGCAGCCTGGCAGCCTGGCAGCATGGAAATCAAATTAAATTTCAGAAGCCTAGCAGCCTGGCAGCCTGAAACTAAAACTTGATTTTAACACATATTTGAGCAGCAGCCTAGCAGCATGGCAGCCTGGAACTTAAGCCATGATTTAAAATGACTTTGACCAGCAGCCTGGCAGCCTGTCAGCCTGGAAATCAAATTGAACTTTAGCAGCCTAGCAGCCTGGCAGCCTGGAGCTAAAAGTTGATTTTAACATAGATATGACCAGCAGCCTAGCAGCCTGGCAGCCTGGAAATCAAATTGAATTTCAGCAGCCTAGCAGCCTGGCAGCCTGGCAGCCTGGATCTAAAAGTTGATTTTAACACAGATTTGAGCAGCAGCCTAGCAGCCTTGCAGCCTCGAAATCAGATTTAATTTCAAGAGCCTAGCAGCCTGGCAGCCTGGAACTTAAACCATGATTTCCGATAACTTTGACCAGCAGCCTAGCAGCCTGGCAACCTGGCAGCACGGAAATCAAATTGAATTTCAGCAGCCTAGCAGCCTGGCAGCCTGGAACTAACAGTTGATTTAAACAATGATTTGAGCAGCAGCCTGGCAGCCTGGCAGCCTGGAACTTAAACCATGATTTAAACATGGCTTTGACCAGCAGTCTAGCAGCCTGGCAGCCTGGCAGCCTGAAAATCAATTTGAATTTCAGCAGCCTAGCAGCCTGGCAGCCTGAAACTAAAACTTGATTTTATCACAAATTTGAGCAGCAGCCTGGCAGCCTGGCAGCCTGGAGCTAAAAGTTGATTTCAACATAGATATGACCAGCAGCCTAGCAGCCTGGCAGCCTGAAAATCAATTTGAATTTCAGCAGCCTGGCAGCCTTGCAGCCTGGCAACCTGAAACTAAAACTTGATTTTAACACAGATTTGAGCAGCAGCCTTGCAGCCTGGCAGCCTGGCAGCCTGGAACTTAAACCATGACTTAAACATGGCTTTGACCAGCAGCAAAGCAGCCTGGCAGCCTGGAAATCAAATTGAATTTCAACAGCCCGGCAGCCTGGCAGCCTGGAGCTTAAAATTGATTTCAACAAAGATATGACCAGCAGCCTAGGCTGCTGAAATACAATTTGATTCCAGGCTGCTAGGCTGCTGCTCAAATCCATGTTGAAATCAACTTTAAGTTTCAGGCTGCAAGGCTGCTAGGCTGCTGAAATTCAGTTTGAAATCCAGGCTGCCAGGCTGCTAGGCTGCTGGTCAAAGTCATTTAAAATCATGGCTGCTGCTCAAATCTGTGTTTAAATCAATTTTTAGTTCCAAGCTGCCAGGCTGCTAGGCTGCTGAAATTCAATTTGATTTCCAGGCTGCCAGGCTGCTAGGCTGCTGGTCATATCTATGTTGAAATAAACTTTTAGCTCCAGGCTGCCAGGCTGCCAGGCGGCTAGGATGCTATAATTCAATTTTATTTCCAGGCTGCTAGGCTGCTTGTCAAAGCCATTTTAAATTATGGTTTAAGTTCCAGGCTGCAGGGCTGCCAGGCTGCTAGGCTGTTGAAATTCAATTTGATTCGAGGCTGCCAGGCTGCCAGGCTGCTAGGCTGCTGCTCAAAACTGTGTTAAAATCAAGTTTTAGTTTCAGGCTGCCAGGCTGCTAGGCTGCTGAAATTCAATTTGATTTTCAGGCTGCCAGGCTGCTAGGCTGCTGGCCATATCTATGTTGTACTCAACTTTTAGCTCCAGGCTGCCAGGCTGCTAGGCTGCTGAAATTCAATTTGATTTCCGTGCTGCCAGGCTGCCAGGCTGCTAGGCTACTGGTCAAAGTTATCGGAAATCATGGTTTAAGTTCCAGGCTGCCAGGCTGCTAGGCTCTTGAAATTAAATCTGATTTCGAGGCTGCCAGGCTGCCAAACTGCTAGGCTGCTGCTCAAATCTGTGTTAAAATCAACTTTTAGTTCCAGGCTGCCAGGCTGCCAGGCTGATAGGCTGCTGAAATTCAATTTGATTTCCATGCTGCCAGGCTGCCAGGCTGCTAGGCTGCTGGTCATATCTATGTTGAAATCAACTTTTAGCTCCAGGCTGCCAGGCTGCCAGGCTGCTAGGCTGCTGAAATTCAATTTGATTTCCAGGCTGCCAGGCTGCCAGGCTGCTGGTCAAAGTCATTTTTAATCATGGTTTAAGTTCCAGGCTGCCAGGCTGCTAGGCTGCTGCTCAAATCTGTGTTAAAATCAAGTTTAAGTTTTAGGCTGCCAGGCTGCCAGGCTGCTAGGCTGCTGAAATTCAATTTGATTTCCAGGCTACCAGGCTGCCAGGCTGCTAGGCTGCTGGTCATATCTAGTTTGAAATCAACTTTTAGCTCCAGGCTGCCAGGCTGCTAGGCTGCTGAAATTCAATTTGATTTCAAGGCTGCCAGGCTGCTGGTCAATGTCATTTTAAATCATGTTTTAAGTTCAAGGCTGCCAGGCTGCTATGCTGCTAAAATTCAATTTGATTTCCATGCTGTCAGGCTGCCAGGCTGCTAGGCTGTTGGTCAAAGTTATCTGAAATCATGGTTAAAGTTCCAGGCTGCCAGGCTGAAAGGCTGCCAGGCTGCTAGGCTCTCGAAATTTAATCTGATTTCGAGGCTGCCAGGCTGCCAGGCTGCTAGGCTGCTGCTCAAATCTGTGTTAAAATTAACTTTTAGTTCCAGGCTGCCAGGCTGCTAGGCTGCTGAAATTAAATTTGATTTCAAGGCTGCCAGGCTGCCAGGCTGCTAGGCTGCTTGTTATATCTATGTTGAAATCCACTTTTAGCTCCAGGCTACCAGGCTGCCAGGCTGCTAGGCTGTTGAAATTCAATTTGATTTCCAGGCTGCCAGGCTGCCAGGCTGCTGGTCAAAGTCATTTTAAATCATGGTTTAAGTTCCAGGCTGCCAGGCTGCTAGGCTGCTGCTCAAATCTGTATTAAAATCAAGTTTTAGTTCAAGGCTGCCAGGCTGCCAGGCTGCTGAAATTCAATTTGATTTTCAGGCTGCCAGGCTGCCAGGCTGCTAGGCTGCTGAAATTCAATTTGATTTCCATGCTGCCAGGCTGCCAGGCTGCCAGGCTGCTAGGCTGCTGGTCAAAGTTATCTGAAATCATGGTTTAAGTTCCAGGCTGCCAGGCTAAAAGGCTGCTAGGCTCTTGAAATTAAATCTGATTTCGAGGCTGCCAGGCTGCCAGCCTGCTAGGCTGCTGCTCAAATCTGTGTTAAAATCAATTTCTAGTTCCAGGCTGCCAGGCTGCCAGGCTGCTAGGCTTCTGAAATTCAATTTGATTTCCAGGCTGCCAGGCTGCCAGGCTGCTAGCCTGCTGGTCATATCTATGTTGAATTCAACTTTTAACTCCAGGCTGCCAGGCTGCCAGGCTGCTAGGCTGCTGAAATTCAATTTGATTTCCAGGCTGCCAGGCTGCTGGTCAAAGTCATTTTAAATCATTGTTTAAGTTCCAGGCTGCCAGGCTGCCAGGCTGCTAGGCTGCTGAAATTGAATTTGATTTCGAGGCTGCCAGGCTGCCAGGCTTCTAGGCAGCTGCTCAAATCTGTTTTAAGATCAAGTTTTAGTTCAAGGCTGCCAGGCTGCCAGGCTGCTAGGCTGCTAGGCTGCTGAAATTCAATTTGATTCCAGGCTGCCAGGCTGCCAGGCTGCTGGTCAAATCCATGTTGACATCAACTTTAAGTTTCAGGCTGTCATGCTGCTAGGCTGCTGAAATTCAATTTGATTTTCAGGCTGACAGGCTGCTAGGCTACTAGGCTGCTGGTCAAATCATTGTTGAAATCAACTTTTAGTTCCAGGCTGCCAGGCTGCCAGGCTGCCAACTTCAGGCTGCTAGGCTGCTAGGCTGCCAGGCTGCCAACTTCAGGGAGATAGCTTAAATTACATTATTTTGGTTAAAATGATTAGATTCATCTGATTCCAGTTTTGCCAGTGTAATTTACTTAGAATGTTTGGTTTCGAAATAAGTCAATTTATGTTCCGTCTAACAAAATTATTATACTCTTTTTCTTTCAAACCTCATTTTAAAATATTAAGTAGAGAACTATTTTGTATGCTTACGCATAAAGTGAATCAATCAACCGACTTGAAATGCTTGCTAAATAATATCTGCTTTTGAAATTTTAAACCATTAGAAGAGAGTATTTTTAGATCGCTTCGTTGCTCGCATGTTATACAATGTGCTGTTTTGACTTTCATGCCCCATTGAAACAAAAGAAGAATCTCTTCATTCCTTAAATGAAATTCTGGTTCCGTTTTAAAGCTGATTACTTTCTAACCGTTAATGCTAAGAAAGAAAGTGACAACTGCAAAATTATGCAGATACATGATATTGAATTACGAGAAAAGTTAAGTATATTGTTCAATGGATTTATGCAAATAAAACCTACAAGTTGCCTGGATTTTGATGTTCATATCTTCATGAAAACAGAAATTTTACCGCTTATGAGACTTCTAATCAACCCGATGTGGGACTCTATTTTAATTAAGAGATGGTGATAGATCTTTTTTGGCTTTAATAGAAAATTGAAAAAACTAAACCGCATTGTATGAAAACACAAACCAGTTTCATACAGAAGTGTATTTCGGTTTTAATGCAGACATTAATTTTCTGTAGATTATCATTTTACAAATTTTATCATTTTTTGTGTAAAAAAGATAAAACGTTAAGAGAATCCGTCATATTTCGTCAAAAACCATTTCCAAGAAAAATGTTTTGCAGAAACCACCATTTTTTAATTACACCGAAAGATCCCCCCCCCCCCGCATACTGTATCGCCAAAGTCATGTGTCGAATTTCATCAAAAGACATCCTTTTTTGTGTATTAATGTTTACTTATCAGCAAATGAAATACCTGAAATAATAATTGGGTCATTTTTTAATTGTTTGATTGGCCAATCGCTGGTCCCGCCCACTTACTCCTTTGGTCACGCCCACTGACTTCGATAGGATGTCCCCATTCGATTTTGAATGGCGTTATTTTACAAAATGGATGGGTAGTAGCATGTAACATAAAAGTTGGAACAGTTGGTTGACGACCTAGACGTCGTCACTACAGCTTGAATAGGCTGCAGTTTCTACGTTTAAGTAGTCAAACCAACTAAAATGTTTCACATAGTTGGCGGGTAATGTTGGAGTTCAAATATCAATTCCGGGCTGAATGAATGATTTGATTGGTCGATATATTCCTTGATTGACAGCCGCAATTGATCAGTTAAAGCCAGACTGAGAATGAAAAGAAAGAACAGGAAACCTGATCTTTTACAATTCACAGACGATCCCAACTGGCATATATTCAGTTGACCATTTGCGGCTGTTAATCAAAGAAACAATCGACCAATCAGATCATTAATTTAAACTCTGACCTTCGACATTAGCCAACATTTATATGAAGCATCTTTGTTGGTTTGGTGACTTAAAAGTCGTAACTAACTCTTATTCAAATTATAGTTAATAGGTCGCAAATCATAGAATTTACTGTTTTTTTACTGGACACAAGAATTGTAAAATCACGCCGTTTAACCCATTCCCACTCAATCCCTCCTTTTTACGCCCCTCAACGAAAAAGCTTTGGAAAACATTGTGGAAAATGAAGAAATTGCTTGGATCAAGCAATTTCTTCATTATCCACAATGTTTTCTATCCGAAAAGACGAAAAAAAATAAAATTCCATCAACTTGAAATTGTCGTCTGCAGCTCCTTTCAATTTGGGCAGGTCTAAAATTCCACTGTGTTGGAATGTGTTAACATTGAAGTAAAAAAATGGGCGTTGCCAGAGGAGTCAGTTCACGTGTCAAAATAAGTTAGTGGGCGGGCTCTGTGCTCCGTGAGGTAGAGCATCTAAAATATTTCCTGATCGTAAGTAGTTACCAGTGAAGGCTATGGTCAGACTGCGCATCTGAATAGACTGGTCTTAGTTTTTACTTGACTCGTATGTGGGAATGTTGAAAATGGAATTCACTTGGTCATGTATTTTCATTTAAGGACAAATGCGCAGGTCTTGGTGGTCACATGTTACAAGTAGATTCAGAAGAAAAGAATGATAACATTGCCACGATATTTGGAGAAACCTCGGGTAAGATTGTTTTATGTTCAAATTTATGCCTAGATTTATCCCATTCCAACTCAATCCCTCCTTTTTACGCCCCTCGAGAAAAAATCTTTGGAAAACATTGTGGAAAATGAAGAAATTGCTTGTATCAAGCAATTTCTTCATTATCCACAATGTTTTCTACCCCAAAATACTGGCAAATTTAAAATTCCATCAAATTTAAATTGTCGTCTGCAGCTTCTTTCAATTTGGACCAGTCTAAAAATTTCTTGTGTTGGAAAGGGTTAAAGGAACATGTATAGAGAGATAACATGTACCAGCATGGATAGGTCAAAGTATTGGGTGATTCGTCGCTGTCAAACGAAAACCCGAAGGACTAATCAAATCAGCCATATAGAGCGGAATAAACTATGAACTCCGACGTTTATATTGATAATTTTTTTGTTGGTTATACGACTGAAGTTACGACGTTTAGGTTGCAAACCAACCATTTTGCTTATTAAATGTTGCTGAGAATGGATTTAGCACGATAGTCCCGTTAAATACATAAGTTTATCTTCCTGTTGGGGGCCAGTGGTCCGTCAAATGTCTTATGAGGTGCTCTTTTTTTAAAATATTTGTTTATAGTATTTCAAAGAAACGAGAGCAAAGGTTGTTTGTAACTTTTCAGTTACATTGGCATTACTAAAATCATTTAAAATTATTCAACATGAAAATGTCTATTTAACAACTGAATAGAGTTGACAGCTTGTAGCAAATTGTATTCAAATGTAGATCATAGTTTCCCCAAAATGATTCAGCTCACGGGACATTTTTCATAGTTAAAGTTTTCGTTAGCACAAACGTGATTGTGCGGTCTGTAAAAAAACTAAATAAGTATATTTCGTTTACAACTTTTTTCTTCATTCAAGTTAATTTGAATAAAATTCCTAATTTCAGTGATATGGCTAGGGTTGGTGGACGAGAAGACGGAGGGGAAATGGGAATGGTATAACTATACCAGTCAAACAGGCTTCACCAACTGGTGGGAGAATTTTTTCAGGCCAGTATCACGGCCAGACGAGAACTGTGCTGTTATGGTGCAGCAGCGCGGGTTTCTTTGGAGCAATCGTGACTGTTCCAAAAAGAACACTCTGGTCTGTGAATTTTAGCGTTGATTGGTGGATCGCCGACCACGCCCACTTACCCCTGACACGACATTTGGACTAAAATATAAAACGACATGAGCCTATGCGTGACATACAATTTCGCATGTGCGTGACTCGCACACATTGAGCACACTGGACAGCCATTCGGGGCAATTAGAATTCGCTGATTGCTTAAAGAAGCTTTGGACCAGTATCTATCTACAGAGCGCAGAGTGAAGACTCTGATCAGACTGTGCGGATGCTTGGCGCACATGTGTAATGGTTGGAAACGTCACGCATGCGCTCATGTTATGTTGCAAATATATGATCAGGGATATAACAGAACAAATTGTTGATTGGCGACCAAAATGTCATAACTATAGCTTGATTAAGCTAACAGAAATGCTTAACATAAATGTCGGATTGAAAAATCACTCCTAGTCTTTATGAATGATTTGATTTAAGCAATCGAGATTTTGCTCGACACACGCGATCCACCAATTGTTCAACGTGTAAAAAGAATTGTTAAATGCTCAGAACACTTTTTTGTGTTAAGTTAATAAACAGGGCTCTCATTTCTATCGCCATTTTCGCAAATGGCTAAAATCCTGAGAAAATGGCTACTTACAATTTCACCTGAAAATACTTCTTTAAAAAAATGTGCAAGAATATGTAACTATAGAAAATTGAAATAAACTTAAAAAGGGGTCCTATTAGTAAAGCAAATGACGGACCCCGCTGACCCCCCACACTGATCTCCGGTAAAACAACAAAACAGTTCGAATGAGGTATCAAACGACATTTTTTTTTCGCAAAAAAAATAGTCAGGGGCAAAAAAGAAAGGCAAATCGTTGTTTGAAGACCTAGACGTCGTAACTACAGCTTGAATAAGCTGTAGTTACGATGTTTAAGTCGTCAAATCAACAAATTCTTTAACATAAATATCAAAGTTTAAAGTATCATTCCGTTCTAAATGATATGAATGGTGAATCTATTTTCATTGTCAGTAGCAATGAGATTAGCCTTCACGTTTTCGTTCCACCTTAAACGTTCGACTCTGGCTGTTTTGTAATCATTATCTTCTTCATTCAAAGGATGCAGCGTCAATGATATCATATCCAGATAGATCGCTCTCAATTCAATTATTAGCAAATTCCTTGATGAAAAAAAAATCTGGACTGGTTAAAATTTCAAAGAAGATGAAGACGACCATCATTAATTGTAGAAACTTTCAAAATCTTTTTCTTTCGGGGTAGCAATCTCTTCTTTTTCAATAATGTTTTCCAAAATCGTTTTTCTTGGGGTGTGTAAAAAAGCGTGATTGAGTTGAAAAGTGTTAAAAGTGTATAGATGACAAGAATTTCTATTCCAATCCTTAAAAAAGGTTGTCTTTCAGTAATCAGTATGCTTTTTAACAATTAGAACGTTGGGAATTATGCGAGAAACCCCATTTTATTTGTTTTAAAAAATATGGGAGCTTGTATTTACACGTATACCTTTAAAATACACAATATACACTGGTCTTCGTCTACATGTACACCAAAAAAAGTCGCTACAACACAGCAATTTTCTAATTCGCCCTTGGGCGTGCAACTACAGTAACTACAGCTTTATTCAAGCTGTAATTGCGACATTTTGCACACCCAACAAAGAATTACTGACGAAAGATATAACATTATGTAACAATACTAATACACGTATTGTTCATATATACACACTTTTGTATGTGGACGTGAATTCGTTTCAACCTCCTTATGCGCCAAAACAGTTCTACAAAATTCCGGAAATTCTCGTCGCAATGACGTGATTTATAGAGGCCTGTCGTCTTTATTTTTGGCCATTTGTTGTAGAAGTCGACGAGGACTTAATGTAGTATGTGAATCGCGATTCGTCACTCAAGATAATTGAGTTCCATTGCCTTTGATTGAACCGGAGGTGCTTGTAGGCGCATGCCAACCTGTTGCGCCGAAGTTGTAAGAAGCGTTTCATGATATGATCTTCAAGCTCGAAGTCTAGCTGCTCGCAACGGTTTATAACACTTTTGACTGTGACCCTACCACCAAATATTTCTGTACTGTTTAGGATTCACCGGAATCTGTTTCGTAGATGTCGAAGTCGTACTTCATGATCATCCCGATGTGACGTCACTCCCACCGCTCCGGGTCTCGACCGGTCAGAAACTGACCTGATTTTGTGTATACGAGGTCTCAAATTAATCATTGTTTGACGTCAGAAATTGACCATTCGCGACTGTCAGTCAAGGAATCAACCGACCAATCAAATCATTTATTCAGCCCAGACCTGAGCTTTTAACTCCGACATTGGCTGCAATTTTTGTTAACCTATATTGTGTTGGTTTTTCTACTTAAACGTCGTAAATACAGCTTATTCAAGCTGTAGTTACGACGTTTAGGTCACCAACCAACCATTTATTTTTTTGTTACATGATACTTGCCATTTTTTTCAAACTATCGATAAAAATCGTAGCGGAACTTCCTGGAGGAGTAATTTGGCGAGGCCTAGGGAGTCAGTGGGCGGGGCCAGCGATTGGTCAAATCAACTTTGAAATGTCGTCTGCAAAACCTTGTTCAATTCATAGCTCTGATAACAGCTGTCGCTGACTGACCAGCCAAAGGCCTTCCAATGGCTTCTTGACGTTGCCCATTTGAAAGTTATCGAATTTCTACAATAGCTTGAAGGCCGAAAATCTCATTTTAGTTGTGTCTTCAGCTTAAGCTTGTGCGTAAAGTTGAAGAAAATCTATACCAAGTGAAAGCAAGGTTTATGGTGTGGACGTGCAATAGCTGTTTTCAGTTTTTTGAGTTTTTTCGAAATTACGCCGTTTAATATCTAAATCGAACTTCCTGTCTTGGCCAGCGATTCGTCGATTAGCAGAGATTATTGTGCGTATTCCTTATTAAATTGCAAACTTTCAATTGTACAGTCGACACGCAAATTGATAAATTGCTAGCCTATCCACTTACTTCGTTATCGACTACCCATTGACTTCGACAGGGAGTACTGATTCGTTTTAAAAAGGCGTTATTTTCAAAATTTTGTGGCAAGTAGCATGTAACAAAAAGTAGAATTGTTGGATGGCAACCTTAACGTCGTTACTTTAGCTTGAAAAATCTGTAGTTTTGACGTTTAAGTCACCAAACCAACAAAAAAGGCTTAAGAAAATGGCGGCCAACGTCAGAGATCAAAACTCATGTCCGGTCTCATTGAATAATTTCATTGGTCAACTGGTAATTTTATTGACAGCCGCGATTTGTCAATTATTATGATATACGGTTAATTTCGTAACTTCTACTTCACGACATTCTAATCGCCAACCGACGAATTATTTAGTTTAAAATACACAGTGCCCATGGTTGAAAAATTAATGGGCATGAATTTACTTTTGACCACTCTTGTAAAATATAACCCCTCGACCCATCAGACATCCAAGTACATTTGTCGTATCCGAATCCAAGGCTGTGGGAGTATATAAGATCGTCGGGCCCAGCCATCACGGTTCCACGTTCGAGACACAGTTGCTGAGATTCATAGAATGTGTGGCTGTCGATTGAGTTGTACTTTGCGACAAAGACTGCAGAAAGAAGGAAACATCTTTTTAACTCATTTTCATACAAATCCCGTTTTTTTTACGCGCCTCAAGAAAATGAATTGAAAAAACATGGTGGTATTACAAGAAGTTTCTTTAATTTCTACAATCTTCTCTACCCTAAAAGGTAAAGATTTTTTATTTCACCGACTTGAAATTGTCCTCTACAACATCTTTCAATTTGGACCAGTCAAAAAGTGTTTAGTTTGGGAATGGGTTAAAACATGAGACTATACGAATGACCCTAAGGGTACCCCAAGGATTCTTAGTGAAACAAACGAATTGACTGGATTGTGGCCACGTTAAGCTACAATAAAGTTCGACCTATAACGGTTTCTTGCAAAACTTATATCCAGTAACGTTTTAAAACATATAAAGGATGGTTGGCGACCAAATCGTCGTAACTACAGAGTGAAAAAGCTATAGTGATGAAGATTAAGTCGCAAAAATGCTTCTTATGAATATCAGACGATGTCGAAGTTCAAGTTCATTACCGGTCGAAAAGAATGATTTGAATGGGCGTTTATATCTTTGATTGAAAGTCGTGAAGCGTCAAATATCTTAATACAATGACGCCATTGCCCGTTTGGTTTAATCAGCATTACGCATGGAGTCAAAGTTGGTAAAATGCAACAGTCATCAGGACCTTGCGTAAAAGTTTAAATTCGATGTCTGCTTGAGGACTATCATTTAAATCTATCAATAGACGACAAAATTGTACACAGGTCCAAATTCAAACAATTTAAACAATTTCATGTTTATGAAAATTATTTTTCGTGTGTAATTCATGGAAGAAAACGTCGTGGGAAATGACGAAATTGTTTGAGATAAATATGATGTTTGTTAGCAGGCGACTTAAGTGTCGAAACTACAGCTCATTCCGAACAAAAGTATTTTTTTCTGCTGCTGTTGTTGTTGATCTTGTTGTTGTTGATGATGATGATGATGCTGATGATGCTGATGATGATGTATGTTACTGTTCATAAATTTCGCAAAATTACTCCGTTTGATATCTAAGTCGAACTTTCTGTCGAAGGCAAGTGGGTTGGCCAGTCAAGTAAGCCAAACAAGTTGTTGTAAAAGATTGATTTCTAGGAACTGGTTTTATTGCATTAAGGTCAGGAAGGAGAAAGACCACGTGACTTTACCGGAAGTACTAAGATTGATGGCCGCAATAATTCTAACGTTGGAGATTTTTCTTATCAAATCTGACACTTAAAACTAACGGAATTTATGATTAATGACGAAATCACGTTATATTGACGCCATAAGCGACGCCATTGTTTATGTTTGAATTTTTCTAAGTTAGGGAATCTATACACCTTTTATTCCCCATTGTTAACATCAAAGTATAGAAATAATTGGCCCCCAACCGATATACGGAGTTAACCTGCCCGTTAGATAACTCCCTTGATTCTATTGGGTAGTTCCGTTTAAATTCCTACAAAGAGTGTAAAGGGCTGAGACTAAAATCGTCTGTTTTAACAGAATCAGATATTTGTTCGGTATTTTACACACAGAAATATTGTAATACTCATAGATTTTGAAAATGATTTGGAAGTCTTTATTTTCGTTGACATGCTATAATCGTCTTCCCGTCCGAGTTTCACCCAGTTTTCATATTTTATGCCTACCACTCATTTTTGAAACAAAATTGGCAAAGGTGTCCTTCATATTGCTTTTAGTTCCTTGGCTTGAAAACATCTAAACGAACAAACAAAACAACAAGGAACAAAAGTATTGCAATCAATAGAGTATTTTTTCAATATTTTTTCCTAATCTGAGAGATTTGTATCCTCTTTCGTCCTGAGATTTTTTGTAAAGGGTCAATTCTCAAAAAATTATTTTGTCCTTCCAAATTCTAGTTAACTTAAACGTTTCTATTGCGCAATAGTCCACGGTATTGGAGATAACCACCGGATATATCTCATCGGCCATTTGCTTTGATTTAAACACGACTGCCCAGATGTCCTTTGTTTTACAAATAACCAAGGACGTCGATTGACATGTTTTATTTGGAATTTATCTAGTTCTGAAGAATATAAGAATATAGTTTGAATGTTTTGAAAATGATTATAAACGCAAGCGGTTGGGAAAATAGAACTTTTCTCTTTTATAAACTGACAAAACTGTTTTAGATACTTGAAAACAGTCTCTTTTTTTATTGCTATACCCCCAAAGGTGTAGTTTCATCATGTAACACCTCTTACAGTTCTTCTTCGTGCGATTGATTTTTATTTCATTTTTCTCCCACTTTTTCTCGATCACTGACAAGTTGACAACGCAATAGATAGATGCTGATATTTAAATCAAAGGACTGAAAGTACTGAGAAGTTGGAATGCGCTGAAAGGGTCATAACTGTGGAATTCGATTCAAATTCATTTTTTACTTTCTGAGTAAGCCTCCCCCCTTTGTACATATGTGCGTGAATAACGCACAAAAACATAAATCCACATACAGAAATCAAAAACTAGCATTGTCTTAACCCATTCCCAGATAGTGACGTTTTTAAATGACCCTCATTATGAAAGCTTTTGAAAACATTGTTGAAAATGAAGAAATTGCGTGTAACAAGCAATTTCTTCATTATCTACAATGTTTTCTGTCCAAAAAGACCAGGATTTTAAAGATTTCATCAACTTACAATTGTCGTCTTCTACTTCTTTGAATTTGGACTGGTCTAAAATTTTATCGTGTTTGAATGGGTTATAAGCTCGAATGATGAAGATAGTATCAAATTATCTGCGGCGCCCTGTAGTCGAGCGATTTCCTTATTCGTTATTCGGCTTTAGAACAGAAAAAAAAATCTTAAGTAAAAAGGACCAGGATGAAAGCTAGATGACACTTGTTAAAGATTTGATGTTTACATCCTAATCTTCAAAATCTTCTACTTTCGTTTTGCATCTTTTTTATTTTTATTGAGTAAAAGCTGTAAATCCAACAATAATCACGTTTGCTTGATGACTACGATCCCCTTTAATCGCTCTAGAATGTTTTAAAGCACTGGGCGGCGTGATTATTGTAAAAATGCATTTGCGACCTGAGCCATATTTGTAAACATAGCTTATCTATGTCACATGACTACCACATGTCACTTGAGATCACGTGATTACCAAACACGGGACGGCGAATCACTAAAAACAAATTACTGCGCTGATTATTACATTATTTTTCAATAATTTAAAGCAAACTAAAGCATGTTAGAAGTCTCTAAACGCATTTTTATATCATCCTTTACATGTGCCATATTATTGTCTTCGGCTACAACTAACTGATTGTCCCTAGCAAGTTGAGATGAGAGAGAAGTAACCCAAGGTGTATTCATATCTAAGAGATCACATGATATGTGTTATCAAGAAACCCGAAATGAAATTGTCTTGTGTTCATTTTGCGTTTTTTTTAAATCTAAGTTGGAATCGCTCAGCAATCCAACTTAAAAATCCAAAGCTTAAAGAAGCATTTCGTCGGCGGGCGATATCATATTCTAAAATATAGCATGTAATGTGGTATAGTTACTGGTTTGTGTACAGAACAAGCATAATATACAGACAAACAAAAATAATTTATTTTTCTTCTTCTTTATCCTTCGCGAAAATGTATGAATAGACTGTAACAGCGGAATTTTGTTTAAAGAAGTGAGCTCTGTTGCATAAGGGCGTAGAAAACCATAAATTCTTTGCTTTTCTGTTTGCTAAAATGTGAAAAGAAATGCTTTACGGAAAAGATACAATCTAGAAAGATCTTGCGAGCACGAGCTAATCGGACGGAGGGCATGTTCAGTTGAATTTCTTTTATATGTGCAGATATTCACAGATAAAGTAAATTACTGGACTGAGAGAATTTCTTTTATATTCACAAATAAAGTAAATTACTGGATTGAGAGATGTAAATATTGTTACTAAGCCATATGACATACTCCTCATTTATAGCATTATGATTTGAAAACGTCCATAACAAAGATATGATGAAAATACTTTTAACCCTTTAGTGAAGGTGGGTTGGGTAAGACGATATACGGAAATCTTCCCTTATATGCGCGGAAAAGGGCCAGCTTTTTTGCACGTGGAAAGATAAGGGTAAGGTCTGAAAGATATTCGAAAAAAAGAATAAGTCTTCTAATATTCAATGAGCTTGTGGCATTGTTCAGCTTTGACATATTATTATCTAATTGAGTTTTTTAAGGAAACCCTTTTGAATCACATCATATTGTGTGAAATTAGTCTAGATTACGACAATTAACAATGTGTAACACAGATAAACGGTGAAAATTACGTTAGACCCATATACCCATTGTCACTGAAAGTAGCGTTTACCATTTATAGGCAAATAACTCTGACCCAAAGTCTACTGTGGGAGGTAACTTGAAAATGTCGATTAAATGAAGCAATTAAAGACCTAAATCAGGCAGTTCACTACATTCCACTGCTATAAAATTGAAAAGTTTCAAGAGTTTTCTTTAATTGTTTTTGAGCAAAGTTATTTGGTGCATGATAGATACTAACAGTTCGTGAAATACTATATGGTTATTGTTTAAACAAGAAGCCCATAAGGCCTTATCGATCACCTAAATCCAAAAGTGAAAAAATATGGATATACGGATAAAGCATGTGCTATATTCCCTACGAAAAAATCAGCCATGGCAAGAGTTCATGTGGTTCTTCTTGGATTTGCTGATTTGTATTCCAACAAATTTTGTAGAAGATATAACTTCATATGGAAGCGTTCCAAAAGCCAAAATCAGATCGTTTGTTTTACACAAAGGCGAAGATCAGGTTCTATTCGAAAGAAACACTGTTAGGCCTTACAAATTCCAAATGCATATGTCTATACAGAAACTTGACATTTTTTTAAGAAAAGTGGTATTTTATCGATCCTATAGTGTTTTGGTCCGCCCTTTGATTACGGGGGCTGGAAACCAAAGAATTGTAAATCTTAACGAGTAAGACCTACATTTCCTACGACTTTCAAATGTATATGTCTATAGAAAAAAATGGCGTTTTTGACGCAAATTCGCACCTTACTACCTTTTCGGCCTATGACTACCCCCCCCCAAAAAAAAAAAAATAAATAAAGTCCCAAACTTTGTAATTCTTGACCAAAATGATCCAAATACCAAATGTGAATCCAAACTAGCTGCTGGTTCATGGCAAGATTTTTCCCCATTTTGTCCGTTATTGTTTGGTTGAGATCATTCTAGTGGTTCTTAAGAAGACGTGTAAAAATGTGAAAAAGTAACGCTCGACGGACGATGGCAGGCGAACACTATTGTAATAGATCACGATGACCTTTGTTCAGTTGACTTAAAATGTAGCCTTACAGTAAACCAACAAATCCTTACTCGAAACAAAATTTGAATGTCTTGGTAAGGTCCACTAAACTATACTACATACCAAACATCAAGGATTGTCTGTTTCAGAGAAGACTTTTTTAAATTCTCTCTACATAAGCCAACTGGAAACTTGAGAACCTCAGGGACAGGCCAATTTTGAATCTGGGACCATAATTAGAACAGAGGTCCACCAGAAGAAGCTATATTCCAAATATAAAGGCCCTAGGCCTTTCTGTTTCAGAGAAGGGGAGCTCTAAAATTTTTAGTATGTAAGCCTATGTAAAACATGTGACCCCTGGGGGTGGGTAAATTTTAACCCACAGGCCACAATTTGAAAATCTTTGTAGACGTTCAAAAGATGATGCTACACACTTAATAAAAAGGCTCCAGTGGTTAATCTAGCTTTGCTTGAAAGGTGGGCCTTTGGGCCATAGCCTTTGGTATAAGAGGTCAATTTAAAAAAAATGGGGGACAATGGTATAAAAAGTAACATTTCATATAAAGTGTTTGCTTCCTTTTTTTAAATCATTCAAGATTAAGTCATAACGTTTAAGCAACAAACGATTTCAATTTTGTTTATGCCCCTGACCGAAAACTTTTTCAAACTGGCGTTGGCTGCGCCAACTAGCTCCGTTGATCCCGCCCATTGACTCCAGGAAGTTCCGCTTCGATTTAAACGGCGTTATTTTCCAAAATGTATAGCCAGTTGCAAGTAACATAAAAGTGGAATGGTTAATAGACGACTAGACGTCATAAGTACAGCTTGAATAAGTCGCCAAACTAACAAAAATGTTTCACACAAATGGCGTTCAATTTTGGCGATCAATCTAAATTCCTGGTTGAATGAATGATTTAATTGGTCAATACGTTATATATGATCTCTCATAAGACTTTCTTTTAGATAAGTCTGAGTCACACCTTGTTAACAGTAATTGACTAATTGCTGGCCCTGCCAATTTATGCCTTTTGCCACACCCTTCGACTCTGATAAGAACTCTCGCTTCGATTTTAAACGGCGTTGTTTTGCAAGTTTTATGACAAGTAGCATGTAAATAAATCTAGAATAGTTGGTTGGCGACTTAAGTGTCGTAACTACAGCTTTTAAAGCTGTTTTTACGACGTTTTAGTCGCAAAAGCGACAAAAAAGTTAACAGCCGCGATTGGTGAAGCTCTTTCTCTATGTCCTCTATGTTTTTTTCCTTGGGTGTTGTAAAAAAGCGGGGCGGGATAGGTTCTTACCTGTAAATTCCTTCAAACTGTATGTGTTCCATTCGTTTTCTTCAGAAAGTCGTTGATATGAATGCACGTCGTTGGTCACATCTGTAGAACTTAGAAGACATTTTTGGGTTCGCGTATTCCAGGACACAGTGCGACAGTCCAACATTATTAAACTTCCGCTGCACACACTCATACAGGAGATCAAACCAATCGAATTAAGGTGTTCTTCTACATAATCTGCATTTAGTTTCAAACCAATCCGACGAAGACCGGTAAATACCATATCTTCAGACTCGGTGGATACGTTTTTTAAACAAAATAAGAATAAACAGTAAAAGACAACAAAACAATTTAATTCTATCTGAATTTTCACAACCATTTTTCACGACTTGAAGCTGAGTATCTGATAAGTTGATATCAACATCTCTACCGAAGAAACAATGATAAATCATTTGATTATGTCACGTTTTGTATGTCCCATGGAACAATTGGTATCAATTGTTTAGTGCAAAAAAAATAATAACCTTTCATTTTTACGATTCTATAATTTATGATATATGGTAAAATATTATTTATTTCGTAACATTACCAACGAAAGACTATAATCAGTCGGGACTTCATCCGTTGGATTTTTAGCTAGAAAAGCGTCAGCTTTGATAGCTTGAGTCAACAGACAAAATGTTGAGGTCTTCTCAAAGTTCAGCGAGTGCAAACTGTCGCTGGGGGTTTCCTTTATTCAGTAGTTCTTGTGTATTTCAGAATTATTGCGAACTCTGCCTGCAAGTTTATTTCCTAGGTATTTCAGCTCACTTGAGCACACTGTGTTCAGCATGAGTCTGACCAGAATCTTCCTCATGCGCACTGCTTTGTATGGCCGCATGAGTTAACTTTATTCAAATTGTAGAGAACTTCCTTAAAGCATGCTATTTAACCCATACCTAACCAATCTCGCTTTTAAAGCTTCTCAAGAAAAAAACTATGGAAATTATTGTGGATAATGAAGATATTGCTTGTTACAAGCAATTTCTTTAATGTCCACAATGTTTTCTACCCTTCTAGGCAAATATATTCTAAATTCCACCAACTAGAAAATTGCCGGCTGCAATTTCTTCCAATTTGAAACAGTCTAAGATTTTGTCATGTTGTAATGGGATAACTGCTGTGTTATTTTTACCCTGTTTATCTATCATGATAACCTTTGACAAAGAATACTACTTAGCAAAAACATGTCTTGCTAGCTTTCAATACTCTCAGTACTTTGATGAATACTATGTGGTTGAGTCCAATTCTAAGTACAGAGCGCATCTGTAAGGACTGTTTAGTCTGCACAGATGAATAGGCTGATCCGGGTCTCTTTTTTATTTTTTTATTTTTTACAAACACGGGTTCGTCGTAATTGACGGATCGCTTGCCACGCAAACTGACTTTCAACAATACAGATCGACCGAGATATAAAACGAAGTTAGTTTGCATAATAATTTAATTGCTTGTTTCGTCTATCATAAACGAGCGTTCTGATTGGTCGAAAAATTTAATTCATACCTCCATGAACAAAATTTTGAGCACGCAGCCATTTTGTATGCTTCCGCACAAAACAGTTCCATACAAAAAGGTATCAAAAATGTAAAGTTTTGCTTTTTTCGCTGAATGCTATTAAATTATGAGAAATGAAGGGAATATTTTTTTGTTTTCATGGAGGTATGAACCGAAAAACCTAATCACACAATGTATGAATCCGCTTCGCGTATTCATACAGTGTGATTAGGTTTTTCGGTTCATACCTACGAAAGACCGGTGGTGACATCATGTATTCACAGTTCACACTTCAAACTTCATACATATTAAGTCTGAAGTGGGAAGTGTGAAATGTGAATTATGAGACCCGTGGTGACTTCTTTAATTCACAATACATAATCAAACCAAATTAAATATGAAAATTGAAGTGTGAAGTTGGAAGTTTGAAGTGGGAAGTTGGAAGTGTGAAGTTTGAAGTATGAAGTGTGAAGTTGGAAGTGTGAAGTTGGAAGTATGAAGTGTGAAGTCGGAAGTTGGAAGTATGAAGTGTGAAGTTGGAAGTATGAAGTGTGAAGTGTGAAGTTGGAAGTGTGAAGTTGGAAGTTTGAAGTGTGAAGTGTGAAGTTGGAAATATGAAGTGTGAAGTTGGAAGTATGAAGTGTGAAGTTGGAAGTTTGAAGTGTGAAGTTGGAAGTATGAAGTGTGAAGTTGGAAGTTTGAACTGTGAAGTTGGAAGTATGAAGTCGGAAGTTGGAAGTATGAAGTGTGAAGTTGGAAGTGTGAAGTGTGAAGTGTGAAGTTTGAAGTGGGAAGTTGGAAGTTTGAAGTGGGAAGTTTGAAGTGTGAAGTGTGAAGTTGGAAGTATGAAGTGTGAAGTTGGAAGTATGAAGTGTGAAGTGTGAAGTTGCCAAGTTCACACTTCATACTTCCAACTTCACACTTCAAACTTCCGACTTCATACTTCCAACTTCACGCTTAATACTTCCAACTTCACACTTCATACTTCCAACTTCACACTTCATACTTCCCACTTCATACTTCCAACTTCACACTTCAAACTTCCGACTTCACACTTCATACTTCCAACTTCACACTTCAAACTTCCGACTTCATACTTCCAACTTCATACTTCCAACTTCACACTTCCAACTTCCAACTTCCAACTTCACACTTCATACTTATAACTTCACACTTCATACTTCCAACTTCACACTTCACACTTCACACTTCAAACTTCCGACTTCATACTTCCAACTTCATACTTCCAACTTCACACTTCAAACTTCCGACTTCACACTTCCTACTTCACACTTCATACTTCCAACTTCACACTTCAAACTTCCTACTTCATACTTCCAACTTCACACTTCAAACTTCCGACTTCATACTTCAAACTTCCGACTTCATACTTCCAACTTCTCACTTTAAACTTCAAACTTCCGACTTCACACTTCAGAGTTACTATGTTTGAAGTTTGAACTGTGAATTCTTGATGTCACCACCCGTCTTTCGTACATACCTCCATGAAAACAAAAAAATATTCTCTTCATCTCTGAAATATATATGGTCAAACCCATTCCAATACGGGAAAATTTGAGACTGGTCTAAATTGAAAACAAGTTGCAGATTACTATTTCAAGTTGATGTAATTTTAACAATCGTTGTCTTTTGGGGGAAGAAAACATTGTGGATAATGAAGAAATTGCTTGTTTTGTTTGTTTTTTTTCCGGTCCGCACTAAAGGTAATGGTTCGGCTCAGGGAGAAATTGGCCGATCGCAGCTGTCAATCAAAGAGTTAAATTCTTTGTGTTGTTTTGTTGTTTTGTTTTGTTTTTTGTTTTGTCTTGTTTGGATGGACTTCTCAACGATTACGAGTGTTACCTGGTTTCAAAAATTCAGTAGGATCTTGCTGTGGCGTAGGAAAAATGGTACCCAATTAAGCTCAATTTATCAGTTTTTATAGCTTCATTTCTGAAAACGAAATATATTTCAAAAGGGCGGTTTGTTAGAATTCATTCATAGAGTAAAAACATCTTTTGTATGTAAAACATCTCCTTAAATCACGCCAAATCCAGCTCCGTCCTCGCTACACAATATAAATTGAGTAATTTGCCTGCCGTATTTATGGATAATGGGACACAATTTTAGCATTTGCACTTATGTTTAAAAAGAGGTTCCACGGATATTTTTTATTAATTTGAATTAGCTTTTTAAAGCTGCCACTGATTCGCAGATGGTCTAAACGATATACAGAGTCCTTCGTGTAAATAAAAATTCTAAATGAATGCTGATCCGATATTTTCCAAATTTTTTTAATCATATTTGAATTATTTGTGGACTGTCATTGTGAAAGGATCGTTTCTGAAAAGATAAAAAATATTGATATTGAAACCTAGTTTGACTGTAATCAAATAAATTAGGTTTAATGTCTTTTTCAATAGTATTTCAGTAATACAGCGGTAGGTAGATACACCTAACCATGGCTTCCTGTCATTTTTCACACATCTGACTTGAGCCATCAGCTGCTCAGCAAACTTAATAGCTCTTATCACATTTCCATCGGTGGTAGACAATTGTGGCATGACAATCTATGCCGAATTGGAGATCTGGTTCTACACTACACAAAAATGGGCATATCAATCTACTATGTCGACATGGAATATCACTGTCTCTTACTACCAAAAATTGTTGAATCGATGACACATGCAAGGACTCTGCACACCAACTGAATTCAAAAAGAAGTTCCACTTCGATCTCAAACGACGTTATTTTGCAAAGTTTATGGCCAATAACATTCGACAAAAAGTTAAATGGCTTGTTGGCGACCTAAAAGTCGTAACTACAGCTTTTTCAAGCTGTAGTTACGATGTTCGAGTCGCCAGTCGAACTAAAATGCTTATCCAAACCATCGCCCAATGACGGAGTTCAAAGTTCAATTCCAGTCTATATGTATGCTATTATTTGTCGATTGATTCTTTGATTGATATGCGCGATTGGTCGATTTTAAAAGTCAGTCTTAAATAATCCAATTTCGAACATTTGATCATTCACATGACATTTTCAAGAAAAAACATTGATTATTTTGGAAAACCACACTGTGCATATAAAGTATTAGCCGGTCGACTAAGGAAACGTAAGGTAAGTAGCTATCTTTCGAACAGCAGAGTGAAAACTGATCAGACTTTGAGGATGCTTAGGCGCCAATGTGTAACGGAATACCATCATGACCATTATCAATCGAGTTTCGATTGAAAATTAAAACTGTTCATTTGACCGAAGGTGAAATTCGAACTGTGATACATACGTTAAGATTTTTTGCGTAATGATTATACGTTAATTGAGCTGTAGAAACGACACTTAGGTCGCCAACACACAATATGCTTTGTCTTACATGTTCCTCATTACAAGTCTTACAAAATAATACCATTTATCCTCTGTCGAACGGCCATTCCAAAGATCAATGGGATCGGTTAGGGATCCGTCAATTGTTGGAATCACCATGCGCAAGCTCATAACTACATCTCGAGATCTCGTAAAGAGGCGTGTCCTGATTTTCTTCAGACTATAACTGAAATATTGGTGTGTTCGTATCGCATACTTGAGGGATATTATGTTATGATAGAGATACTAGATCTTGAATTTGTTTTGAGCTGCAGGGAGACATTTTAATATTTCACGCGACCGAATGCCGATTGGAATAACAAATTTTCCTCTACAGCGAGAAGTAAATACAAGATGTAACGCAATCGTTATACGGGCGAAAGACCGCACCGAAGGCGCGGTCTGGAGAACGCCTATAGGTTACACGTATAACAGACTCAGACTACCATAAGACATTTCGGCGGCTATTTTCTCCCCCACTGGTCAACTTTTGACGGGTACTCAACATCTACGTCCTCTTAAGCTAAAATACGAGTGAAAACTCGATTTAGGAAAACACTCAACTTACCCGGATGATAAACGATAAGCAGAAACAAATCCGTAGTCATTTTATGTTCATAAAGTTAAGTCTTTTGTTATTTTGACGACAGAAAATTCGAGTTGAAAAAATGTCAACATAAAACTTTTGCAGTCATAGTCGTGACCTCATGGAGCCACACACTGCTATGAAGGCAGTCCATCGTATCTCGGTGACTTCCGGTTCGACGAATGTTAGACTAGAATACCTACCTTACTCTATGGTGATCGTAGGATTCTCAAAATGCACAACCTTAATGTTTTTACAAGGGATGTTTGGCAATTAAGAAAGAAAGATAGATAAACAAATCCAAACAACGATCTAGCATTACCATAACTGATACCAACTGATTATGGTTGCATCCAAGTCTAAATGACTGTGTTTTGTATTTTAAAAAAGACTTGGTTGAAAAAAAATCTTTAGGATACAATTAGATAAGGTATGATTGGATAGTGATATACCATCTATTAAAAGGCAAATACTAGCCGCAACAAGGGGGGGGGGGGCTACTGGCCAGAATTAAATAAACCACGATTGCTTTGAACCTACATTCAATATACTATTCTTTTTTCTTAAATTGTTTGATTTGAATATTAAAACACCTATTTATAGATGAATATATTGGTACCATCCCTCTGAAATATGTACTATCCTTATAAAACAAGTGCTATCCTTATGAAAAAACATGCTAGGTTGCCATTCTTAATGTTTTTTTCATTGGACAAAACATTTCAGTTACTTAGCAGTACATATGTCAGGAAACATATGCACAAAAGTTAATTTTCTAAGTGTTAAACTAGTTACTGGCAGGTTGTTCAAATTTGAAATTTAACTAAAACAAATAAACTATAAAAACCTTATTTGAAAATAATTATCCATCTCCTTTCTCAAAATAAGAGTTCAATCAAATTTTCTCTGCTATTTCTTATGCAAAAGTGTACTGTGTGTCTCAGAACCCCAAATCATCTTATAAAAGAAAACGAGAGCAACAGTACACTACTTAGGCCTTTATCAGAAACATAGTCTTTAATTATTTAAGACATTATATCTTGTTACATTGATTATATCTGACATATAAGTATGTAGTAGTCTGTTTTTAATGTCATCAAAAAGATTATTTTAATACTGTTCTTGTTCTTTTTGTCATCCGCTTACTGCTTCTGTAAAGAGATTTAATCTGATGTTAGAAAAGAAATATTTGTTTGTTTTTAAGGGGTTTGACGTTTCTTTGGAGAAATTTTCGGTTATATCACGACAGAATTCATTTACTCATGTGCTGCCTGGGTATACCAAGTACTAGGCAGGTGATTTGAAGTGTTGCCAAACTACATATCCATGGGACAAGCTGCACAGCTTAGATTCAAACTTGCAACCCTCGATTTGTCCCAGATCAAGAGAAATAGTGCCACAGTACCTGGACAAAGGATAAAGTACTGGAGAATATGCTGTAAAACAATTTAAAACTAGATTATTTTTATTTGATATCCAAGTCTTTTTCGAGCAAGGCTACTTTTTGTAAGAGCTTGATTTTTCGCCCGTTTTCTAGGCTTTGCCTAATTTCATATCATTCCATTTATTATATACCTATCGTTTATTCAATAAATTTGATAAAATCATAAAAAGTCTGTATTTCCCTTATCCTTTACCATTCCGATGACGTTTATTTGCATTTTGACGACATATACAGAATGAAAATGACGCCATCTTTGATTACCTTACATGGAACCGTATACATACTTTTTTGTTTATTTGTCCGATTTTGTCTTTGTGGAATGTATATATTTTACAAACGCTATTTGTATGTTTATAATAAAATTTAATTAAATATTTCACTCTGTATCAGAATTTGGTTCGATTGTAGCTGACATTAGACGAAAAATAATAGAGAGACAATAAGCAACTTAAACGTTGACCTGTATTCAAAATATCAAATTCAATGTATGCCAATTTCAAAAGCAGAAATACTTAATTATTTACATAATAGTCAACATGGGCCGTTTAACAGGAAAGTAGTAAATGGAGTTAATTTGAATTATTCATAGTTCTAGGTTCTAAAGTACTTATTGATGAACAAAAGTTTGTATTCAGTGATCAACTCGCCAATTAAGAGCAAGAATTGCCACATCGGAATTCTGTAGAGCAACATTTACGCTTTACTGGGCCCGAAAACTGTTCAGGAATAGATACAGAACCCACTTATACTGATCCAACTCTGACGCTTCAACTTATATACACGCATGTGCATTGTTCATAAGCGAAACAGTAAGGAAAGAAAAGAAAGTTGTCCGTCCCGATTTGTTTCTCTTCTTTCGGCGCTGTTAAGTAATATGATTTCTCATATTGCGTTCGAATTATGTTGGTAGTCTGAAAAAAAGAAGACAAATAGTTTTGCTTTTTATACTCAAATTTTTCAATGACGTGCCACCATCTAAAACTTTGAATATTGTTATATTTATTATTCAAAGGTGACTTATAGGCCTATGGGGCCGGGTGTTTATACTTTGATATTTGATATTGTATATTGATTTGTGTAACACATGTCACTATAATAAAAATTTTCTTACTTACTTATACCTGACATAATCCGAAAACGGTTATCCAAGTACTTTATTTGGGTGAAATAATACGTTTTTTGAGAGATATCTTTCGAGATGGGAGTTCTGTGCATGTTAACCAATACCCTTTTTGACGCCCCCTCGGGAAAAACAGTTGGAAAACATTGTGTAAAATGAGGAAATTGCTTGAATCAAGCAATTTCTTCATTTTACACAATGTTTTCTACCCATTAAAATGAAAAAATCTATAATTTCATGAACTTAAAATTGTCGTCTGAAACCGCTTTCAATTTTGACTAGTCGAAAACGTTGCTATTTGGTAATTTTTATTATTTAGCATACAACTGCATAGTTCGAACCGAACGAGTTAAAAAAAGCACCGGTCTCGTTATTCTTTTGTAAACAAGGGTAAACACAGTCCGCATTTAACCAGAAGTTTGACAACTCGACACGTACCAAGGGTATTAGAGTGTTGTTTTTTTCTATTTGTCCTGTAAATCAGGTTTTGAAAATATGCTACCCTTTTGAATTAATCATAAATTGGCTTTTTAACTGCAAGCGGTAGTGACGTCGTTAAGCACTCTGTTTGGTGAAATGAACGACTTATAAATCCGTCTTAGAAATAAACCTATATATGTGTGTATTTTTTTGTTTGGTGGTTGAAGTGATGGATTGTTGGTTGTTTATTTGTTTGTTTGGTTAGTTGGATATTTTGTAGGTTCTTTAGTTAGTTGGTTGACCGCTTGGTTGGTTGGTTGGTTGGCTGCTCGGTTGGTTGGTTACTAGAAGATAGTTGTTTAGTTGGTTACTAGAAGATAGTTGTTTGGTTGGTTGGTCCTCGCTTTTGTTGTTGATAATGTTGTGATTGGTGTATTAGACTAAAATTGTTTCGTGGACCCATGATATTTCCAGTAATATACTTGCTATTATGTAGGTTCAAAGATCATACCAAAGAAAATTGCAGTGATTAGAAAAATGCCTTCTTAATATTTAAGTTGGAATGCGGAGCAAATCCAACTTAGATTTTAAAAAAACCGCAAAATGAACACAAGACAATTTCATTTCGGGTTTCCTGATAACACATATCACGTTATCTCTTAGATATGAATACACCTCGGGTTACTTGCCACTGACAATCAGTTGGTTGTAGCCGAAGACAATAATATGGCAAATGTACAGGGTGATATAAAAATTCGTTTAGAGACTTCTAAACATGCTATGGTTTGCTTCAAATTATTGAAAAATGAGGTAATAATCAGCGCAGAAATTTGTTTTTTGTGATTCGCCATCACGTGATCTCAGGGGACATGTGGTAGTCATGTAACCATAGACAGGCAATGTTTGCAAATATTGCTCGGGTCGCAAATGCATTTTTACAATAATAACGCCGCCCAATGCTTTAAAACATTCTAAAGCGATTAAGGGGGGTCATAGGCATCAAGCAAAAGCGATCATTGTGGGATTTACAGCTTTTACTCAATAAAAATCAAATAGATGCAAAACGAAGATTTTGAAAATTAGAATGTAAACATATCAACTTCCGGTTTCTACTTACTTACTAAATAATTACGCTTTATGATGTCGTTATTTACAAGCAAGTTTAAATCAATAATAACACATCAAACCTTTAACAAGTGTCATCTAGCTTTCAGCTTGATCCTTTTTACTTTAGATTTTTTACGGTTCTAAAGCCGAATAACAAATTAGAAAATCGCGCGACTACAGGGCGCCGAAGATAATTTGATACTATCTTCATCATATTATAGGAATTTTTAGGAAAAGGGCAATACTAGCCTGTGCAAACAATAACGTTACTATAACGTTAACGTCTGTTTTTTTCTCACAACGCTTTAAATATATGTTACCTAAGTCTAAATCGGTATTTCAAATCGATCACCCTGAAACAATTTTCCGCGCATTTCCGCAAATTTCTGCGTATACTAATAAACTTGAAGGGAAAATCTACGTGAGTTTAGTATGATCATTACAAAATTGGCCGAGTTGAGGGTAAAATAATCACCGAGGTCATTGATTTCTTACTGTAGAAGCTAATATTCTCTGTTTTCAAGATTCTAAAAGGAGTTCACGTATTACAATTGATCAAAAGGAGAATGTTATGCTTGAAAATTCTAATTTTGCTGTGCTTGACACGAGTTTATAACCCATTCCAACACGATAAAATTTTAGACAAATCAAAGAAGTAGTAGACGACAATTGTAAGTTGATGAAATCTTTTAAATCCTGGTCTTTTTGGACAGAAAACATTGTGCATAATGAAGTTTTGTTTGAATGGGGTTTTACGCCGCTTTCAACAATCTTTCAGTTATATCGCGGCGGCTGGAGCACCTAACAATGGAATCCTGGTATTTCTCACACCAGTACTACCATTACATCCCTTCCTAGCCTCCAGCTGCTATCCCACATAGGTCTACGATTATCGACCCATTGGTGAGAGACAAATAGTCGGAAAGGATGAGTGCCGCCGTCGGGGATCGAACCCGGGACCTCTAGATGGACAGTCCGACGCGCTACCAACTACGCTATGACGGCGGCTTGTGCATAACGAAGAAATTGCTTGTAACAAGCAATTTCTTCTCTTTCCAAAATGTTTTCCAAAGCTTTCATAATGAGGGTCATTTAAAAGCGTCACTGTCTGGGAATGGGTTAAGAAAATGCTAGTTTTTTATTTCAGTATGTGGATTTGTGTTTTTGTGCGTTATGCACGCACATATGTACACGAATTGGAATGCTGGTTTAAGCTTAAAGGAGGGAAATTAATAAATGAATTTGAACAGAGTTCCACAGTTATGACCCTTTCAGCGCATTACAACTTCTCAGTACTTTCAGTCGTTTGATTGAACATGTAATCCTTGCTGTCTCTCAAAAAGATTGCTCAGTGCATTCCAAGCCTATTATTCCTTTTGAAGAAAATTAAGGTTGACAAAGTTTATTTTTACCCTTTTTACAAAGATTTTTACTTAAATACTGTTATCTGATAAAAAACGGATGACTTGAAAGAAACATGAATATTACAACCTAATATGGAAAAAAATAATATTACTTTTTTTCCGATAAAATGCGTTTTGCCAAAGAGAGTGGAATTCGTTGCCAAAATGTATTCTACAAATCTTCAATTCGTCTCCTTTCATTTTTTCCACAACAATTTTATGAGAGAAAACATATTTCTGATATCCAAAAAATAATCGGGAAACATAGTTTTCTAAGGTTTTATTCTTATCGACAAAAGGTCTGGTGTACTAGAATAACTTTTATTTTTTCATTCATCTATTTATTTATTCCTTCAGCTGGAACCCCATCCCTTTGCTCTTTCTGTAAAAATTGATGAAAAGGTGAATCTGTAGCGTTCGTCTGTAAGCAACAGAAAGGCGAAGCGTCTTCGAATTCTCCGTATTTTTGAATGTCAGGAATAAATGAATAATGGGGTTTGTAGCGCATCAACGGTTATTTAGCGCGCTAGAAATGGCAGTATTCAGTTGGGTGGCTTGTTGTTGTTGTTTCAATAAAGATCAGTTTGCAGGCGTAGAATACGTTACAACGATACTTCTACCATGATAAAATACTTTTGTAGTATCTGAGTCTTGGTAGAAGGTTCTTTATACATCGGCCAGAAATGTACTGATATAGTTTGTGTAATTCAAGACGAAACTATTTAGGTCACGTTCCATAACATAATTGTGTAAACCATAAGTATTATTTCTAATTGCTGCCATTCAAAAAGTTAATTTAATACACTTTTTAAAAGACAAATGACGTTTTCTCGAAAGATGAATGGGACCTTGGCTGCACACACCTTACTAAAAATTCGATAGGTGATGCACTGCCAATAAAACAGCCCCCAAGAAAAGTACCGATGGCTTTTGCAGATGATGAACGAAAAGCTGTAGAAAAGTTACTCCAGCAAAAAGTGGCACGGAAAAGTACCTCTCCCTGGTCATCCCCTTTAGTACTTGTGAAAAAGAAATCAGGTGCCATAAGACCATGCATAGACTACCGAAGGCTAAATAAGCTGGTGAAACCAGACGCATTTCCTCTGCCACGAATACAGGATTGTCTAGACGCAGTTTCAGGATCAAGCCTTTTCAGCACATTTAACTTGACTAGTGGCTACTTTCAGATTCCAGTGAGAGAAGAAAACATATCCAAAACAGCTTTTGCATGCAAGTTTGGACAGTTTGAAATGGCGAAAATGCCTTTCGGCTTAAATAATTCAGCTAGCACATTCCAAAGAACCATGGAGCTTGCCCAACAAGGCCTACAATGGCGAACTTGCATTATCTATATAGATGATATAATCATTTTTGCCAAGAACATTGAAGAACATATCAGCAGGGTTGAAGAGGTCCTTATTAAGCTGAAACAGGCTGGTCTAAAGCTTAAACCAGAAAAATGTGAAATGCTACAGAGAGAAGTGACATTTCTCGGACATGTTGTATCCGCAGATGGCGTGAAACCAAGCCCAACAAATATTGCAAAGGTAGTAGAGTGGCCAGTCCCTAAATCCCCCAAACAAATTAAGCAATTTTTTGCTATGTGTTCATACTTCCGCAGGTTCATTCACGATTTTGCCAGAAAAGCACGACCAATGGTGGACTTAACAAAGAAGGGACAGAAGTTTGTCTGGACTGAAAGTTGTCAAAAATCCTTTGACAGTCTAAAAGCTGCTTTAATCAGTCCAGAAATAATGGGTTATCCTCTGAATGATGGTAGCGAGTTTATCTTAGACACCGATTCATCAGACGTAGCCATTGGTTCAGTTTTATTGTGGTTGAGTCCAATTCTAAGTACAGAGCGCATCTGTAAGGACTGTTTAGTCTGCACAGATGAATAGGCTGATCCGGGTCTCTTTTTTATTTTTTTATTTTTTACAAACACGGGTTCGTCGTAATTGACGGATCGCTTGCCACGCAAACTGACTTTCAACAATACAGTTCGACCGAGATATAAAACGAAGTTAGTTTGCATAATAATTTAATTGTTTGTTTCGTCTATCATAAACGAGCGTTCTGATTGGTCGAAAAATTTAATTCATACCTCCATGAACAAAATTTTGAGCACGCAGCCATTTTGTATGCTTCCGCACAAAACAGTTCCATACAAAAAGGTATCAAAAATGTAAAGTTTTGCTTTTTTCGCTGAATGCTAAAACTTTACGTATTCATACAGTGTGATTAGGTTTTTCGGTTCATACCTCCATGAAAACAAAAAAATATTCTCTTCATCTCTGAAATATATATGGTCAAACCCATTCCAATACGGGAAAATTTGAGACTGGTCTAAATTGAAAACAAGTTGCAGATTACTATTTCAAGTTGATGTAATTTTAACAATCGTTGTCTTTTGGGGGAAGAAAACATTGTGGATAATGAAGAAATTGCTTGTTTTGTTTGTTTTTTTCCGGTCCGCACTAAAGGTAATGGTTCGGCTCAGGGAGAAATTGGCCGATCGCAGCTGTCAATCAAAGAGTTAAATTCTTTGTGTTGTTTTGTTGTTTTGTTTTGTTTATTGTTTTGTCTTGTTTGGATGGACTTCTCAACGATTACGAGTGTTACCTGGTTTCAAAAATTCAGTAGGATCTTGCTGTTGCGTAGGAAAAATGGTACCCAATTAAGCTCCAATTATCAGTTTTTATAGCTTCATTTCTGAAAACGAAATATATTTCAAAAAGGCGGTTTGTTAGAATTCATTCATAGAGTAAAAACATCTTTTGTATGTAAAACATCTCCTTAAATCACGCTAAATCCAGCTCCGTCCTCGCTACACAATATAAATTGAGTAATTTGCCTGCCGTATTTATGGATAATGGGACACAATTTTAGCATTTGCACTTATGTTTAAAAAGAGGTTCCACGGATATTTTTTATTAATTTGAATTAGCTTTTTAAAGCTGCCACTGATTCGCAGATGGTCTAAACGATATACAGAGTCCTTCGTGTAAATAAAAATCCTAAATGAATGCTGATCCGATATTTTCCAAATTTTTTTAATCATATTTGAATTATTTGTGGACTGTCATTGTGAAAGGATCGTTTCTGAAAAGATAAAAAATATTGATATTGAAACCTAGTTTGACTGTAATCAAATAAATTAGGTTTAACGTCTTTTTCAATAGTATTTCCGTAATACAGCGGTAGGTAGATACACCTAACCATGGCTTCCTGTCATTTTTCACACATCTGACTTGAGCCATTAGCTGCTCAGCAAACTTAATAGCTCTTATCACATTTCCATCGGTGGTAGACAATTGTGGCATGACAATCTATACCGAATTGGAGATCTGGTTCTACACTACACAAAAATGGGCATATCAATCTACTATGTCGACACGGAATATCACTGTCTCTTACTACCAAAAATTGTTGAATCGATGACACATGCAAGGACTCTGCACACCAACTGAATTCAAGAAGAAGTTCCACTTCGATCTCAAACGACGTTATTTTGCAAAGTTTATGGCCAATAACATTCGACAAAAAGTTAAATGGCTTGTTGGCGACCTAAAAGTCGTAACTACAGCTTTTTCAAGCTGTAGTTACGATGTTCGAGTCGCCAGTCGAACTAAAATGCTTATCCAAACCATCGTCCAATGACGGAGTTCAAAGTTCAATTCCAGTCTATATGTATGCTATTATTTGTCGATTGATTCTTTGATTGATATGCGCGATTGGTCGATTTTAAAAGTCAGTCTTGAATAATCCAATTTCGAACATTTGATCATTCACATGACATTTTCAAGGAAAAACATTGATTATTTTGGAAAACCACACTGTGCATATAAAGTATTAGCCGGTCGACTAAGGAAACGTAAGGTAAGTAGCTATCTTTCGAACAGCAGAGTGAAAACTGATCAGACTTTGAGGATGCTTAGGCGCCAATGTGTAACGGAATACCATCATGACCATTATCAATCGAGTTTCGATTGAAAATTAAAACTGTTCATTTGACCGAAGGTGAAATTCGAACTGTGATACATACGTTAAGATTTTTTGCGTAATGATTATACGTTAATTGAGCTGTAGAAACGACGCTTAGGTCGCCAACAAACAATATGCTTTGTCTTACATGTTCCTCATTACAAGTCTTACAAAATAATACCATTTATCCTCTGTCGAACGGCCATTCCAAAGATCAATGGGATCGGTTAGGGATCCGTCAATTGTTGGAATCACCATGCGCAAGCTCATAACTACATCTCGAGATCTCGTAAAGAGGCGTGTCCTGATTTTCTTCAGACTATAACTGAAATATTGGTGTGTTCGTAGCGCATACTTGAGGGATATTATGTTATGATAGAGATACTAAATCTTGAATTTGTTTTGAGCTGCAGGGAGACATTTTAATATTTCACGCGACCGAATGCCGATTGATATAACAAATTTTCCTCTACAGCGAGAAGTAAATACAAGATGTAACGCAATCGTTATACGGGCGAAAGACCGCACCGAAGGCGCGGTCTGGAGAACGCCTATAGGTTACACGTATAACAGACTCAGACTACCATAAGACATTTCGGCGGCTATTTTCTCCCCCACTGGTCAACTTTTGACGGGTACTCAACATCTACGTCCTCTTAAGCTAAAATACGAGTGAAAACTCGATTTAGGAAAACACTCAACTTACCCGGATGATAAACGATAAGCAGAAACAAATCCGTAGTCATTTTATGTTCATAAAGTTAAGTCTTTTGTTATTTTGACGACAGAAAATTCGAGTTGAAAAAATGTCAACATAAAACTTTTGCAGTCATAGTCGTGACCTCATGGAGCCACACACTGCTATGAAGGCAGTCCATCGTATCTCGGTGACTTCCGGTTCGACGAATGTTAGACTAGAATACCTACCTTACTCTATGGTGATCGTAGGATTCTCAAAATGCACAACCTTAATGTTTTTACAAGGGATGTTTGGCAATTAAGAAAGAAAGATAGATAAACAAATCCAAACAACGATCTAGCATTACCATAACTGATACCAACTGATTATGGTTGCATCCAAGTCTAAATGACTGTGTTTTGTATTTTAAAAAAGACTTGGTTGAAAAAAAATCTTTAGGATACAATTAGATAAGGTATGAGTGGATAGTGATATACCATCTATTAAAAGGCAAATACTAGCCGCAACAAGGGGGGGGGGGGCTACTGGCCAGAATTAAATAAACCACGATTGCTTTGAACCTACATTCAATATACTATTCTATTTTCTTAAATTGTTTGATTTGAATATTAAAACACCTATTTATAGATGAATATATTGGTATCATCCCTCTGAAATATGTACTATCCTTATAAAACAAGTGCTATCCTTATGAAAAAACATGCTAGGTTGCCATTCTTAATGTTTTTTCATTGGACAAAACATTTCAGTTACTTAGCAGTACATATGTCAGGAAACATATGCACAAAAGTTAATTTTCTAAGTGTTAAACTAGTTACTGGCAGGTTGTTCAAATTTGAAATTTAACTAAAACAAATAAACTATAAAAACCTTATTTGAATATAATTATCCATCTCCTTTCTCAAAATAAGAGTTCAATCAAATTTTCTCTGCTATTTCTTATGCAAAAGTGTACTGTGTGTCTCAGAACCCCAAATCATCTTATAAAAGAAAACGAGAGCAACAGTACACTACTTAGGCCTTTATCAGAAACATAGTCTTTAATTATTTAAGACATTATATCTTGTTACATTGATAATATCTGACATATAAGTATGTAGTAGTCTGTTTTTAATGTCATCAAAAAGATTATTTTAATACTGTTCTTGTTCTTTTTGACATCCGCTTACTGCTTCTGTAAAGAGATTTAATCTGATGTTAGAAAAGAAATATTTGTTTGTTTTTAAGGGGTTTGACGTTTCTTTGGAGAAATTTTCGGTTATATCACGACAGAATTCATTTACTCATGTGCTGCCTGGGTATACCAAGTACTAGGCAGGTGATTTGAAGTGTTGCCAAACTACATATCCATGGGACAAGCTGCACAGCTTAGATTCAAACTTGCAACCCTCGATTTGTCCCAGATCAAGAGAAATAGTGCCACAGTACCTGGACAAAGGATAAAGTACTGGAGAATATGCTGTAAAACAATTTAAAACTAGATTATTTTTATTTGATATCCAAATCTTTTTCGAGCAAGGCTGCTTTTTGTAAGAGCTTGATTTTTCGCCCGTTTTCTAGGCTTTGCCTAATTTCATATCATTCCATTTATTATATATCTATCGTTTATTCAATAAATTTGATGAAATCATAAAAAGTCTGTATTTCCCTTATCCTTTACCATTCCGATGACGTTTATTTGCATTTTGACGACATATACAGAATGAAAATGACGCCATCTTTGATTACCTTACATGGAACCGTATACATACTTTTTTGTTTATTTGTCCGATTTTGTCTTTGTGGAATGTATATATTTTACAAACGCTATTTGTATGTTTATAATAAAATTTAATTTAATATTTCACTCTGTATCAGAATTTGGTTCGATTGTAGCTGACATTAGACGAAAAATAATAGAGAGACAATAAGCAACTTAAACGTTGACCTGTTTTCAAAATATCAAATTCAATGTATGCCAATTTCAAAAGCAGAAATACTTAATTATTTACATAATAGTCAACATGGGCCGTTTAACAGGAAAGTAGTAAATGGAGTTAATTTGAATTATTCATAGTTCTAGGTTCTAAAGTACTTATTGATGAACAAAAGTTTGTATTCAGTGATCAACTCGCCAATTAAGAGCAAGAATTGCCACATCGGAATTCTGTAGAGCAACATTTACGCTTTACTGGGCCCGAAAACTGTTCAGGAATAGATACAGAACCCACTTATACTGATCCAACTCTGACGCTTCAACTTATATACACGCATGTGCATTGTTCATAAGCGAAACAGTAAGGAAAGAAAAGAAAGTTGTCCGTCCCGATTTGTTTCTCTTCTTTCGGCGCTGTTAAGTAATATGATTTCTCATATTGCGTTCGAATTATGTTGGTAGTCTGAAAAAAAGAAGACAAATAGTTTTGCTTTTTATACTCAAATTTTTCAATGACGTGCCACCATCTAAAACTTTGAATATTGTTATATTTATTATTCAAAGGTGACTTATAGGCCTATGGGGCCGGGTGTTTATACTTTGATATTTGATATTGTATATTGATTTGTGTAACACATGTCACTATAATAAAAATTTTCTTACTTACTTATACCTGACATAATCCGAAAACGGTTATCCAAGTACTTTATTTGGGTGAAATAATACGTTTTTTGAGAGATATCTTTCGAGATGGGAGTTCTGTGCATGTTAACCAATACCCTTTTTGACGCCCCCTCGGGAAAAACAGTTGGAAAACATTGTGTAAAATGAGGAAATTGCCTGAATCAAGCAATTTCTTCATTTTACACAATGTTTTCTACCCATTAAAATGAAAAAATCTATAATTTCATGAACTTAAAATTGTCGTCTGAAACCGCTTTCAATTTTGACTAGTCGAAAACGTTGCTATTTGGTAATTTTTATTATTTAGCATACAACTGCATAGTTCGAACCGAACGAGTTAAAAAAAGCACCGGTCTCGTTATTCTTTTGTAAACAAGGGTAAACACAGTCCGTATTTAACCAGAAGTTTGACAACTCGACACGTACCAAGGGTATTAGAGTGTTGTTTTTTTTCTATTTGTCCTGTAAATCAGGTTTTGAAAATATGCTACCCTTTTGAATTAATCATAAATTGGCTTTTTAACTGCAAGCGGTAGTGACGTCGTTAAGCACTCTGTTTGGTGAAATGAACGACTTATAAATCCGTCTTAGAAATAAACCTATATATGTGTGTATTTTTTTTTGTTTGGTGGTTGAAGTGATGGATTGTTGGTTGTTTATTTGTTTGTTTGGTTAGTTGGATATTTTGTAGGTTCTTTGGTTAGTTGGTTGACCGCTTGGTTGGTTGGTTGGTTGGCTGCTCGGTTGGTTGGTTACTAGAAGATAGTTGTTTAGTTGGTTACTAGAAGATAGTTGTTTGGTTGGTTGGTCCTCGCTTTTGTTGTTGATAATGTTGTGATTGGTGTTTACGACTAAAATTGTTTCGTGGACCTATGATATTTCCAGTAATATACTTGCTATTATGTAGGTTCAAAGATCATACCAAAGAAAATTGCAGTGATTAGAAAAATGCCTTCTTAATATTTAAGTTGGAATGCGGAGCAAATCCAACTTAGATTTAAAAAAAACCGCAAAATGAACACAAGACAATTTCATTTCGGGTTTCCTGATAACACATATCACGTTATCTCTTAGATATGAATACACCTCGGGTTACTTGCCACTGACAATCAGTTGGTTGTAGCCGAAGACAAAAATATGGCAAATGTACAGGGTGATATAAAAATTCGTTTAGAGACTTCTAAACATGCTATGGTTTGCTTCCAATTATTGAAAAATGAGGTAATAATCAGCGCAGAAATTTGTTTTTTGTGATTCGCCATCCCGTGTTTGGTAATCACGTGATCTCAGGGGACATGTGGTAGTCATGTAACCATAGACAGGCAATGTTTGCAAATATTGCTCGGGTCGCAAATGCATTTTTACAATAATAACGCCGCCCAATGCTTTAAAACATTCTAAAGCGATTAAGGGGGGTCATAGGCATCAAGCAAAAGCGATCATTGTGGGATTTACAGCTTTTACTCAATAAAAATCAAATAGATGCAAAACGAAGATTTTGAAAATTAGAATGTAAACATATCAACTTCCGGTTTCTACTTACTTACTAAATAATTACGCTTTATTATGTCGTTATTTACAAGCAAGTTTAAATCAATAATAACACATCAAACCTTTAACAAGTGTCATCTAGCTTTCAGCTTGATCCTTTTTACTTAAGATTTTTTACGGTTCTAAAGCCGAATAACAAATTAGAAAATCGCGCGACTACAGGGCGCCGAAGATAATTTGATACTATCTTCATCATATTATATGTGCAAACAATAACGTTACTATAACGTAAACGTCTGTTTTTTTCTCACAACGCTTTAAATATATGTTCCCTAAGTCTAAATCGGTATTTCAAATCGATCACCCTGAAACAATTTTCCGCGCATTTCCGCAAATTTCTGCGTATACTAATAAACTTGAAGGGAAAATCTACGTGAGTTTAGTATGATCGTTACAAAATTGGCCGAGTTGAGGGTAAAATAATCATCGAGGTCATTGATTTCTTACTGTAGAAGCTAATATTTTCTGTTTTCAAGATTCTAAAAGGAGTTCACGTATTACAATTGATCAAAAGGAGAATGTTATGCTTGAAAATTCTAATTTTGCTGTGCTTGACACGAGTTTATAACCCATTCCAACACGATAAAATTTTAGACAAATCAAAGAAGTAGTAGACGACAATTGTAAGTTGATGAAATCTTTTAAATCCTGGTCTTTTTGGACAGAAAACATTGTGCATAATGAAGTTTTGTTTGAATGGGGTTTAAGGCCGCTTTCAACAATCTTTCAGTTATATCGCGGCGGCTGGAGCACCTAACAATGGAATCCTGGTATTTCTCACACCAGTACTACCATTACATCCCTTCCTAGCCTCCAGCTGCTATCCCACATAGGTCTACGATTATCGACCCATTGGTGAGAGACAAATAGTCGGAAAGGATGAGTGCCGCCGTCGGGGATCGAACCCGGGACCTCTAGATGGACAGTCCGACGCGCTACCAACTACGCTATGACAGCGGCTTGTGCATAACGAAGAAATTGCTTGTAACAAGCAATTTCTTCTCTTTCCAAAATGTTTTCCAAAGCTTTCATAATGAGGGTCATTTAAAAGCCTCACTGTCTGGGAATGGGTTAAGAAAATGCTAGTTTTTTATTTCAGTATGTGGATTTGTGTTTTTGTGCGTTATGCACGCACATATGTACACGAATTGGAATGCTGGTTTAAGCTTAAAGGAGGGAAATTAATAAATGAATTTGAACAGAGTTCCACAGTTATGACCCTTTCAGCGCATTACAACTTCTCAGTACTTTCAGTCGTTTGATTGAACATGTAATCCTGGCTGTCTCTCAAAAAGATTGCTCAGTGCATTCCAAGCCTATTATTCCTTTTGAAGAAAAATAAGGTTGACAAAGTTTATTTTTACCCTTTTTACAAAGATTTTTACTTAAATACTGTTATCTGATAAAAAACGGATGACTTGAAAGAAACATGAATATTACAACCTAATATGGAAAAAAATAATATTACTTTTTTTCCGATAAAATGCGTTTTGCCAAAGAGAGTGGAATTCGTTGCCAAAATGTATTCTACAAATCTTCAATTCGTCTCCTTTCATTTTTTCCACAACAATTTTATGAGAGAAAACATATTTCTGATATCCAAAAAATAATCGGGAAACATAGTTTTCTAAGGTTTTATTCTTATCGACAAAAGGTCTGGTGTACTAAAATAACTTTTATTTTTTCATTCATCTATTTATTTATTCCTTCAGCTGGTACCCCATCCCTTTGCTCTTTCTGTAAAAATTGATGAAAAGGTGAATCTGTAGCGTTCGTCTGTAAGCAACAGAAAGGCGAAGCGTCTTCGAATTCTCCGTATTTTTGAATGTCAGGAATAAATGGTTCAGTTTTATTGCAGGTGCAAGATGGCAGAGAGAGAGTCATAGCCTATGCCAGTAGGTCCATGAACAAAGCTGAGCGCAACTACTGTATAACTGAGAAAGAATTGCTAGCAGTCAGGTATTTTATTGATTATTTCAGGCAGTACCTTATAGGGCGAAGATTTCTAGTGAGGACAGATCACCAAGCTCTGGTCTGGTTATTCAGTCTGAAGGAACCTAGCAGTAAGATTGCCCGCTGGATAGAAATCCTGCCTCAGTATGACTTTGCCATACAGTATCGCCCTGGTAAAAAACAAGGGCACTGCGACGCATCATCCCGATGTGAAAAGCCCCATGATTTTGACTGCCCAGAGGTTGGTATGAGTGGGCAACTAAAATGTGGACCGCGCAAGAAGTGCGTAAAGAGGGCCGAAGACATGATGCTCAACGATAAGTACCGCAAGATGATATCATTGTGTCCCACAGATGTAGAGTGATACTTAGAGATCAAGCTTCAAGAATTGCTTGTACCAGCAAAACAGTCCTAAAAGTTCAACAAACACAACAAAGGGAAATACCTACCCATGCAAAACAACCAGTACAAACTAAACCATCAGAAACGACCAACATATCTGGTACTAGAGCACCAGTAGACATGAAATCTGAGAAAGAGCGCATTGGCCAACCAGTAACCAGCAATGACAAATCATCTCAGCTCAAATTTGAAATACCAGGAGATAGTATTGAAGTGTTTTTATGCAGATTGCCAAGTAATAGTGACGATGAACCATCAGGTGATGCATTTACCAACATGAAAGACACAACCAGCACTAGTACCAGGATACCAGTAATACCAACCTCAAGTAACGCATACCAGTCTTTAAGCAGAGAAACAAAAAAATCATATGTTATTAACACCCAATCAGCAAGGGCTGTGACCGCAGGGCCTAGTACCAGCATACCGCCTAACACTATCAGTACAGACCAGCATGGTTGGCAGTGGACTGGCGGGATTTCTAAACAAGTCTTGCAGTCAACACAAGAAGAAGATGAAGATATGGGTTTCATTTTCCAAGCCGTGATATCGAAGACAAGACCAGGCTGGCAAGATATTCAAGACAGAAGTCCAGCAACGCGACATTGCTTGCTAATATGGGATAGCTTAAAAATGGATGATAATTTACTATTCAAGAGGTTTACCAAGAAAGACAACTCAGGTTCTTTTCTACAAATTTTGGTACCAAGATCACTGAAAGAGAATGTTTTGAAGCAAATGCATGATTGTATCCTATCTGGACATCTTGGTGTGAAGAAAACCAAAGAAAAGATATGCCAAAGATTCTTCTGGTATGCTATGAAAGAGGACATTGCTACTTACATACGATCCTGCAAGACCTGTGCAGCTAGTAAGAAACCATTAAAAGCACCGAAAGCACCGCTGGGCCATATTAAAGTTGGAGGGCCTTGGGACGTTCTAGCCATTGACTACATAGGGCCATTACCTCTTACCCCTAGAGGTAACCGCCGCATCCTTGTTTTGACAAATTTATTCACAAAGTACGTTGAGGTCATCCCGATCAAAGATCTGACAGCAGAAGAGTGTGAAAGGCAAATCCTGAACAATTTTGTTGACCGATGGGGATGTCCATTGTCAATACACAGCGACCAGGGCGCACGTTTGAAAGTGAGGTTTTCCGACAGCTAACCAGGATTCTAGAGATTCACAAGACGCGATCCTCGGCGCGAAACCCAAAAGGCAACGGACAATGTGAAAGATTCAATAGGACGCTGTTAGGTATGATACGCGCTTACCTTTGTGATGAACAGACTGATTGGGATCTTTATCTTGGTTGTTTGGCAGGTGCCTACAGAGCGACACCTTGCGAGTCAACAAATATGACACCCAACCTTATGGCGATTGGACGAGAGGTGCGTCTCCCAGTCGAGCTCATCTTTGGCAGTTTGACACAAAATGACCAGGACATCACTTCATACGGGGAATATGTTGACACACTGAAGAAGAAAATGCAGCGAGCTCATGATGTAGCCCGTCGACACCTTGCAACCAATACAAAGCGTCAGAAGAGTTCCTACAACACGAAGCTATGTCTCAACAATTAAAAGACTTGTGATATGGTTTGGCTTCTACACGAATCAAGAAAAGTAGGAGTGAACCAGAAACTAGAGAAGCTGTATGATGGGCCATTCTTGTCGAAAAGGAAGATAAATGAGATCAACTTTCTACTTCAGCTTGACAAGAAGGGTATGGAAAGGGTTGTTCACCATGACAAGATGAAACCTTATGAAGCCAGAGAGGTTCCATTATGGATCAAGAAAGCCAGAGACAAACCTTTCCAATAATTTCGATTCATTGAACGCATATAAAACTGATGCGAATTTCAAATATTTGGATGTTGTTTTGGTTGATTTTGTCGCATTCATTGGTTGGACCAGTTTGTGTTTTTTGTTGTTTTTTTTTTTCACTTATGGAATCATCATTATTTAAGGTTCATTTTTTCAAGTCAAATGCAAGCAGTGCCTGGTTAATGGAGTGAGCCACAAGTATGACATGGTTTTTCAAGCATATGTAATGAATGCAAACGACGATCAAGAAGTTTTAGCTTAAAGTTAATTGCTGCTTGCCTGAATTATGATGTGGGTAGTCAGTACACAGAGTAGAGTTCCCTAGGGTATAAGTCCTAAGGGGGATAGGTTGCCGGTTACACGTGGGTGGGAGTTTGGCAAGGCTATTCAGATTGGCAGTGGGAAGAGAATTTGTGTACGGTTGAAGGTTCAAGGCTAACATGACTCAGCTGAAATTTGGGATCAATAAGCTTGACAAAGGGTTAAAGGTCTTGAAAAATCCAGTAAGCTCATATGGCTGAAATATAAAAAAATCTTTTTAAAGGGTAATGTAGTTCAAAGGTATAGATTTGAAATGAATCAAGGTCACAGAGGTGGTTATTGAACGTTTAAGTATCACAAGTGAGGCTAATCACATGGAGGTTAATCATGGTCAGATTTGTATATCACAGCTATGCATATAGAATGGTCCAAAACGTTGCAGTGGAGAACAAGCTCCAGTGTAAATTGTTAATTTGTAAAAAAAATAAATAGATGCAACAGTGTACAGAGAGTAAAAAATATATATAAACATAAAACATGAATAAAGTAGACTGGGAAGTATTTCTGGTTGAAGTACTTTGAGAATACTAAGAGATTACGCAAAATGATTATTTTTCTACTTCTCAGAAGCTTTAGTCTACAGTCAGCAATGGTAACTAATGGTATGACGCCTGAAGTAACACAGAAAGCAGATGAGATTGCCAAGGCAGGAAGGAAGCGTGGCAGAGCCTACAGGCGCCTGAGATGTTTCCACCGCGAGGGGAGAACTTTATTGAAGTGAAGTGTCGAGTAGAGGCCCACATCCTTCGAGACCACCTTCGACGGGATGAGGTACCACATTTCTGCTCCCTCTATCAGTTTAGATGCCTTCGGAGAGAAGAGCTTGAGGATCATGTGGTAAAGTATCGTCGACACCGTGTGCTAGCCCAGGAGTCTGGAGTGGATCCTGATGATACTACTTGCCTCAAGTCTAACGCCACTCCGTATACGATCGATGAGAAGTACTTCTCAGTACATGACAGGGAGTCATCCTTCCAGCATTGGAAAGAGACACTGGAGAACAGAAGAAAAGCCCAAGATCCCCTGACCAAGGCAGTCAATGAGATTTTTTCCAGGAGGCATCCCAGACCTTGACTATCAGGATGAAGAGGAGGAAGAGCCCCTACCAAAGCATAACAGTGGACAGACACCGCGGGCTGTTGTATCCCTTGATGGTGGAATGCTGATGGCAACACTAACTCCACTTCTTGAGAGGCTTTCTTCGGTGGTGTACCATCAGACCCTGAAGAACTTGTTGGGAGATCAAGGTCAGGAACAGGGAGTCAGAATGGAAGTGGTGGAAGAGAAACAACAAAAAGTCGAAAAGACTGAAGAATCGAGGGGAAGAGGATACAGGAGGAGGCCTTGGCCAAGAAGGATACAGGAATTGAGGATGTACCCACAGAGGAAAACCTGATGAATCAGCTCCTTCCTCAGGAGGACCACGTACTGACGCCTAAGAGGAAGCGAGCTGGGGCCATCATCCCAAACAAAATAATGAGGTCAATGTCACCATCAAGTGGGTCAGAGAGCACATACGAGTCGGTTTCAGAAAGTTCGGATGATGAGGAAGAGACGAAAGAGAAGAAGAGCGAGTTGGTAAAAGAAATAAAGGAAACCAGGGAAGCAATACAGAGAATCACAAGGGTCTTACAGTCTCTTGAAGAGTCTATCCTAACACTGACTAGTGATATGACAGCAGTGGCAAAAGCTGCAAAGGAGGGTGAGAGTATGGCTGTAGAGGAAAATAATCAGAAACAACAGGAAAGGAGGGTAGAGGAGAACAAAGAACATGAGAATAGAGGCAGACATGCAACACAGAATGATCACCGAGGACAGACATACAAGACGAACGATGAGAAGGACAGAAGAAAAGAAAAAGGGAACATAGCAGAGAGAGGAAAGACGAGGGGTACGAGAGAGACAGAAGGGACAAAAAATACAGAAGGAGCCATTCAGATAGTAGAAGAGACAGACCCTACAGACGGTGAATTTAAACAAAATACTAGGACTTTTTTTTTAATTTTTTAGATTTGGTGTTTTACGTCCATTCTACAGAGTTCATTTAAGTTAATTTCCTTCAGTTCTTCCAAAATTTACATTTCATTTTTCAGGAGTTGGGACAATTTGTGATGCCAGTCGGAGCTTTGGTATTTGAAGAGGGGGTGATGAAGTGAGCCAGACTCTATCCACAATCATGATCGCTCGCATGACATTATTATTTCCCTTTTCATCATGTTCATTTATCTTAAAACAGTTTGACATTCATTTTTTCACTCGTTTGATTAATGTTTGTTTATTATGTACTAACCTTAGGTTATTCATTCCATTTAACAATCTTCCATTACTGTGTGGTTATCGATTTATTGACATTTGACTTCAATCTTCATGTCAGCCATTTTTGTTTTCATTGACCAATGTGGGATAGAATTGATGACTTCATCAACCGACGTAACAATTTTACCCCCTCTCGCAAAATAGCGCCATATTCAAATAGTCAATTCTTCAAAACCACACTTTTGATCCCTTTCTTAGGTAAAGATGACTTGCGTTCATATCTATTGGTCTATTGCATACGATCTGGCTGATTCATGGTCGCTCCCACTTAGGGCTTAGAGTACCTACCTCTTGCGCATGAATTCTCCAAAAAACTTTCCTGTTGGAAAGTACCTACTGCTTGTCCCTGTTAGGTCAAGCTTGTGTAAGTAAGCTAATGTTAGAAATAAATAAAGTAATGAAATTAGTACTTTCGGTGCTTTCATCCCTGTAATTTTCATACTGTTTTGAAAAGGATTTTATTCAGCATGACAAGGGTTAACCCTTTCCTTTTTTGCCATATTTTACACCAGTCCAAAATGAAAGGTTTTGCAGACGAAAATTCAAAGTTGATTTTATTTGAAAAATATCCATTCAGTAGGGTAGAAAATATTGTTGAAAAGCAATTTATTCTTTTTCCACAATGTTTTCTTAAACATGAAATCACAGGGACGTAAAAACCAGGGATTAACCAGGAAAGGGTTAAGCATAAAATAGTTCGACTATCTAGGTCTGAATGTACTAGACTATTTGACTACGCATCTGTTAACTTATCAGTTTTGTCATCCTCACATGTGAAGGGATATCGAGATCATCTTTTATCTAATATTCTCTACGACAAGATGCAGTTTTGTATACAAATACTACATGAAGCATAGACGAATTACTCGTAAACGCCCGACATTCCTCGAAAAAGAGATTTACTTTCATATCAAGCTTTTTTCCCGCTGTGTCTAAATATTGATTTCAGACTATAAAAAATTTCAATAAATCAGAAAAAAAATCGAAAGCTTGTCCTGTGAAATTGAATTTTGAAGATTACGAGGGTCGATTGAAAAGTTAGACGGCTAGTGTGGAAACAGACCTCTCATATAAACATATCAATTGATGTGTAGGTAGAAAAGGTATTATAACCACTTCGCATTGACAGTTGGAATTTTTTCCTCTTTGTTGTTTGGGAGAAAATGATTCCCAAACCTTTCCATTATGAGTATTCTAAACAAATGGACAATATTTGTGATCTTGCATTTGTTCAATATCCGGCCTCAACGGCTTATCGCCAAAGAAAATGCACGAGGACAATATTATGGGAGCAAGCCCAGTATTACAGCAAGGTGAAGACATGGGCTGCTTAATTTAAAATCAACAGAGAGAGTATAAAGGATGACCGCGTGCTGGCAGGCCGCAAACTAACTGTATTACCTCAAAGAACACCTGCAACAAAATCGATTTCATGATTGTCGCCGATTGGCGAATTAAACAACGGAATGTTTCTACACAGGTAGAGTTAATGCAATTGACCAATCGCTGGCCCCGTCCACTGCCTCCGTATGCCCCGCTTATAAACTCCGACATTAATTTCCGCTTCGATTCTTAACGGCATTACTTAGCAAAATTTATGACAAGTAGCATTTGACGGAGAGGTATAATGGTTGGTTGGCGACCTAGACGTCGTAACTAAAGCTTGAAAAAGCTAAAATTACGACGTTCCAGTCGCTAAACCAACAAGAAAGTTTAACAAAAATGGTGGCCAATAGCGGAGTCGAAAGCTCAGGGCCGGGCTGAATAAATGATTTGATTGGTCGGATGGTTCCCTGATTGATAGCCTCGGTTGGTAAATTATCTGTGATTATTTGCAATTGACGAAGGTTCCTGCAAGATGGGTCCCAAAGCTTCGGGTTGTTGACATAAAAATGGCATGGTGCAGCATGCCTAAGGTAAACCGTGCCATGTTTCAGAGAGATTCGATGAAATTTTTCAAGCAGTTTGTAGCAAATGGTAACATAAGTTCACCACTTCGATCCTGAGACAAATCACCAATCAAACCAGTGGAAATACCCAAGATTGACGCTCCCAAAAAGAGCCAAGCCAAGAACATCCGCTGGGAGGCTGATGTCAAGAGTAATTTGTGATACAAATAAAAAAAACTATAACTAGGAGGTATTATGCTGACCTAAAGAGACAGAAAACTGTCATTAGTTGTGCTCTTCCATTTGGAGAAGGTTCCAGCACATTCACTGATGTCATTGCTACTATTAACCCTTTCCTGTTTTTGGAAATTTTAGACTAGTCCAAATTGAAAGAAATTGCAGACGACAATGAAAACTGGATGCAATTTGAAATGAAACCAACCTATGTGGTAGAAAATATTATGGGAAAAGGACAATGTTACAAGCAATTTCTTCTTTTTCCACAATGTTTTCTTGAGTATGAAATCACAGGGACGTAAAATCCCGTATTTGAACTGGAAAGGGTTAAGGGATTTGGTTTTAAGCTAGTTGAACTTCGACATTTTTTTATTTTTCGGGGGTTATTTGACATTAAATCAAGATATCGAGAGTAGTAAATACCTGCACTTTGACAACAACATTATTATTATTATTATTAGAGGTTAACAAATTCAAAATCTGGGCAAGATTCACTTTTTATTGTTGTTTTATTTGTTTGGGATTGGGTTTGGTAAAGATGCATGTCCATGATTTCGTCCGTCCGTCCAATATTTGTGCGGAGTATATCTCTGATAGTATAGAAGCTACTTACTTATTGTAAGTGATGTTTTATCATAATGAGGAGAAACGCAGTGTGCAAGAACTTGAATCCTGACCTACTTCCTATTGTCGGTTTCAGAATTCAATTATTTTAGCGCAGCATACCTCTGAAAGTATAGTAGTCCTCAAATAGAAACTCAATCGTGTAACTGAGGAGAAGCACTATGCATATGAACTGTTATCTTGGCTGGCCTACTTACTTCTCTCTTCTTCTTCTTCTCCTTCTTCTTCTACATGATTCAGTCTTAATTTCATCGAATTCCTTTTATATATGTTTGTTTGTTTGTTTGTTTGTTTGTTTGTTTGTTTGTTTGTTTGTTTGTTTGGGGCCTTTTCATTTAACGGACATTATTTTCTGATAAATATCTGCGAGTATTGTAGCTATTAACTCGAAAGTCTATGAGTGAAACTTGTTACAAACTTCATGAGATCTATGAGAAGCGATTGCAAGTACTGCAACTTGTGCAAGCTTAATTTGTGACTTATTTCCTTTTGCTGCTTATCAGACTTACATTTTATATAGAGTAAATCTCTTAAACTAAAGAAACTTAATCGCTGTTGAGGTCTTAATCAGGAAAAGAGCAGTGGACAAGAACCTTACGGCATGCTAACCTATTTTACTTCTTTCCTTTTGTAATTTTTAAGTTTACTTTTTTCGAAACATGTCTTTTCATTATAGTCGATCTGATTGACGAATATCATTAAGGAAAATTAAGATTTTTATATCTGTAAATATTGCTTCCTTAATTTATAGATTTTGTAAGGTGTATACTTCTTGTTGATAGCAGCAACCAGTTTGAAACTTCATCGGTGCTTTGATCTGACTGAGGAGAAGTGAATTTAACACGAATAATTACCTCGGCTTAGTTGAAAATATCTCTTAATGTTAACAAGCTGTTGTCTTGAAACTGTTTTAAAAGAGCTCATTGAGCTAAGAGAAATATTATGGTGCTTCCTTTTTTCTGTTTAAAAATCTGTAATTTACCTTTTTCTGAAATGTATAAGCTATTTTATTCTTTTTATAACTACAATTGAGAATGGTCCTGTATTTTAACAAATGAGTTCCTTTTCATCTTTTCTAAACCAATTCCCCATATTGTATAGATAACCGAAGTTAGAATATTGTACAATACACATTCGTTTTTCTATTTGTCCATTAACTATAAGTAGTCTGCATACTCTTTAAATTCAAACTAGTTTAACCCTTTCCTGTTTAATCCCTGGTTTACGCCCCAGTGATTTTATAATTGAGCAAATATTGTAGAAAAAGAAATTTGTTGTGCCAGGCAATTTCTTCTTTTTCCACAATATTTTCCACCCTATTGAATGGTTATTTTTCAAATTAAACCCAATTTTAGTTGTCGTTTGCAAAACCTTTGAATTTGGACAGGTCTAAATTTTTACAAAACAGGAAAAGGTGTTAATACTTTGCAGACTAGTAAAAAAAGTCACACAACGTTCCGCTTTGCAATTGTATTCATTCTATTTTTTCTAATTTGAACTTGATTCAGTGTTTGTGGGCTCTTATTAAATATTATCTGCTGTTTTGTTCGATACGCTCACAGAATTTAATTAAAATATCTAATATTCATGACACAAAATGAGTTGTAAAGGTTATCCGCTTATTATATCATTATGATTTAAAAGTAACATTTGAAAAACAATGTCATTCATAAAAAAACAAACCAACCCATAATCACTACTCCTAACATTGAACTATAATATTTATTTGTCTTTATTTCCTCTCTGTCTTTCTTTCTTTAGCAAATAGAGAAACAAAACAGAAAACTATTACTGGGCTAAAGAAAGAGTAGAAAAGGTGTTCATCAACCATTAACCCCGTAAATACGATTTTTCAAATTGGATATGAGTTTTCTTTAACACGTTGCGGATGCTGTATTCTGATTAAGCGAGAGAGAGAGAATAGAGAATTCTAGCATCTATCAATCAATTACTAAAGCTGTAGGTACTTCAAAATAAAACAGACGTCAGTAGACCCAGCATTATGTCTGTATTGGGGCATCTTGTTTAACAGTTGGCGGTCTGTTTATGAAATGCTTCACCCACAGACATATTAGATATAACTAAAGACTATCGACCTTGCAACGATTATATTTGATGTGTAGATATCTTAAATCATTTTCACAAGCCCTCCTTTTTACACCCCTAGAGAAAAAAGAATTAAAACACATTGAGGAAAATGAAGAAATTGATTGATTTACGCAATTTCTTTATTAGCCACAATGTTTACTATCCCAAAAGACAAAAAAAAGAAAATTCTATCAACTTGAATTTGTCGTCTGCAGCTTCCCTCAATTTTGACCAGTCTAAAAAAATGTGTGTGAATGGGTGAAATAGATATACTTGTTTATAATAGTTTCAATGCCTATACTATTGTAATATTGCGACGGCTGGATCACTTAACAAAGGATTCCTTGTATTTCTCACACCAGTGCAACCACTACATCCTTTCCTAGCCTCCAGCTTGTATCCTACTTAGGTTTTCGGTTATCCATCCAATGTCTGAAAGGATATGTGCCGTCACCGGGGATCGAACCCATGGATATTTCGTCAAACAGTATTGCAGCAGTCACGACTAAAACAACATTAACCCATTCCAACTCAATCCCTCCTTTTTACGCCCCTCGAGAAAAAAGCTTTGGAAAACATTGTGGATAATGAAGAAATTGCTTGTATCAAGCAATTTCTTCATTATTCACAATGTTTTCTATCCAAAAGGATGAAAAAATTCAAAATTCCATCAACTTGAAATTCTAGTCTGCAGCTTCTTTCAATTTGGACCAGTATAAAATTTTGCTGTGTTGGAATGGGTTAATCAATCATTTGGTGACGAACGGATAAAGTGCTGACATCAAGTTGATTAATGCAACAATGACTTACTACAGTCACAGACTTTTCTTTCTTTCTGTTCACAAGTCCGTGCAAAAATTAGTATAAACTGCCAGGAATATGTTATATAGAGGAAAAGTACTGCATTCATTTGAATGAATCGATTTCCAGACAAAAATTCAGACTGGTTCGAACTGATGAAATGTTGCAGAGGTCAATTCATAAGTACTTGTAGATTGAAAAAAAGTATATGTTTTAGTGTGAAACATTGTCGAAATTCAAGAAATTGCCTATAACGATTGCTTTTTAAGGGTCCTAAGAAAGTCAAAATGTGTGAGAATGGTTGAAGAAACATATTATTGTAATATTTATAGGCTAATTTAGCGTGGACTAAATTAAGACGAAAATAAAATCAGCAATGTCGTCGGCGTTTTCTATGACGTTGTGTTAGGCATCAATTTTAGCTAACAGACCAAGCTAAAGTTGACAGATGCTCAATGGACAGGCTAGTTCAAACTGCCACGTGTTGGTTTACAACTGCAGGGATGAATTCGTGCGAATTGGTGCTCTACAATTTCATTATCATGAAATAGTTATTTGGTATAATGAAGATTAGTCGACGGCAGATACTGAACGTAATAACTACGGCTACCGTGTCTTGTTCAGTAGAGCTTGGGCAATAAACCGGAATATGATTTCAAGGAAAAATCGATTTTTTCTGATTTCGCCATACATTAAAGGTAGCCATCAATTTCACCTTTTTCTTTCAACAAGACAACACCTGAAACGAAAGCACGACAATGGCAAAATCGCGCTTGACAGAAAAAAAATCGTATCAGCAATATACTGCACTGATGACAATATGGTTAAATTAACCTATATCCCCGGTAAAATGACACCACACCAAAAAAAAAAAATAATAATAATAATACGATTATAAAAATGATCATTTTAGACAAGTTTCTTGCGGTTCTTTTATCTTTCACATTGTCAAGGGCCGCCGTCATAGTGCAGTTAGTAGCGCGTCGGACTGTCAATCTAGAGGTCCCGGGTTTGATCCCCGACGGTGGCACTCACCCTTTCCGACTATTTGTCTCTCACCAATAGAACGGTAATCGTAGACCTATGTGGGATAGCAGATGGAGGCTAGGAAAGGATGTAATGGTAGTACTGGTGTGAGAAATACCAGGATTCCATTGTTAGGTGCTTCAGCCGCCGCGATCTAACTGAAAGATTGTTGAAAGCGGCGTAAAACCCCATTCAAACCAAACCAAATCAATATTCATAGGTGTACAATTAATGGAATTATATGTTTTTAGTAATACTACAAAACCTAGTATTTGAATATCGCCTCGTAGGAACATTTGTGAAATATCCAAATTTCCCTACGCGGCTGGAATCCAATACAAGGATTTATATCATATCTTTAACATGATATTCATTATATTGTATGATACATGAGTGTTCATTGCATATAACTTTATGTAACGACACACGAGTAAAAGTGCTAAACAGATGCGCTGTCTATTTTTTAACAACTTCTCAATGGAAAACGTATTATCGTCCGTGCGCGAGCAAAATGTCGTAACTACAGGTTTGATAAAGCTGTTATGACATCTTGCTCGCACACCGACTATATGCAATGAGCACGAATAGAATATCATCAAATGCATTAACCTTTTGAAACTTATTTTTATTCACGAAAAAAACGAAATAATAATGTTGATAAATTGATTAATATTGTTTAACGGCACTTTCAACAATATTTCAGTTATATGGATACAGTTGGTGCACCAAACTATATGACTTCCTATCATTTTTCACACCTGTACAACTACAACGTTCGATCCAGACCTTCCTTTGTTCAACTTATTCACGCTCGCTACTGGTCATTCGTCCGTTTGTAAGAGACAATTGACACAGGTCGTTTAGACATTTTTCAAAAGTCGGAGCTTGGCTTCGAACTCACTACTCCAGGATTTAGAGCAAAGCGCGTTAACGACAAAGCTAACCTGGCATTCACGAAATACATGAAATAAAAATATTGACCACGTTTTTTATTTCATAGTCACCCATTTTCTATGAGCTGATGCAGCTGGCTTTTCCCCAACAATTCTCGATTGGTCTTATGTTGTTTGAATTTATAAAACTGCCCAAATAAAATCAACGTCGAAATGACACAGCTTAAATTGACCTCACCTTGAATAAGCTCCCTAGCCGACCCAATCGTATGTATTATTCAAGAGGAGCTTTTAAATAAAAAGCTTGTTATAAAGTATTAACTATTCTTAATAGTTAGAGGTACCCCCTGAAAGTCCCAACTAAATGCGATCCATGGCTGAAATAAGACTCGTCTCTTGAAAAGGGGCAAGCAAGGAATTCCGTAAAAATACATTCTATAAGGAAAGAGGGAGAGGGTGAAAGGGGAGCAAATAAAAAAAATACCAATGTGTTGTTTGATTGTCTATCTGTTTATTTGATTGTTTATTTGTTTTACATTATGTAAGGTTAGGTAGAATGACCTATTTAGAAAATGATAGCTTTCAAATTTGAAACAAATCGAACCTGGTCAGCCCGCGCAGTCCTAACTATCTAACCGAATTCGACACCTCGCCCGATGATCCCTTTTCGCCTAAAATGTCAAGTTATATAAGGGACTAGTTTTAGAATTATTGTAAGTGCAGATTCATCGTTTATTCACTTATGATAGTTTTGTGCTAATATAGAGCAAAATAAAAAGTTCATGTTCATAGAAACATGACAGTGTTGGCCCTATAACACCGTAATTACAACTTGAATAACTTAAAAGTTACGTTGATCTGGCACTTGAACGACGAGGTTCAGAAGCGTTTTCGTTTTCATTTCTCGGTTGATTGAATACTAGAAGATCAATTACATTATTAACAGATTTCATATGGACCTTTCCGTATCAAGTAAAAGTAAGTGCAACGTTACTAAGTTTTTACTTCCTAATTGTATATTTAAACCATTTCCCTTCAGTGACGCTTTTAGACGCCCCCCCCCCCCCCCCAGAAATAAAGCTTCGGAGAACATTACGGAAAATGAAGAAATTGCTTGTCACAAGCAATTTCTTCATTATCCACAAGGTTTTCCCATCCCAAAAATTTATAAAATATCATAAACTTTAAAGTATCGCCTGCAACTCTTTTCAATTTGGATCAGCGTAAAATTTTGCCGTCAAATTTGTCTGGTCTGTTTTATTTTTGTTTATTTTACCTATTTGATTACACACCCATTAACGAATCTTTATAAACATTTGTATTTTCATTTATCAATATTGCGAATGTTTAATTCTTATGTTTACTTAAAAAAAAATTCACGAAAAGAATTGAAGAAATTTGGCAGATTTAAATAGGCAGAAGAAAATTATAAACGCTTCTCCTGGAATTCTTTATAACAAATCATCTATTTTCAATCGTTCTAACGACTGCAAGTGTTTTAGTAAATTTTTGCTATCCATTCCTCATATCTTTAAAAAAATCATACAATGCATAGGATAGGTAAAATATAAATCAATGCTAAATGCAGGTGAACTTGTGGTAGATAAATGGAAAAAAAATCCATTATTAGCAAAATCATTAGCAATTATTTTCTGGTACAAAATGTATTTGCGATTCAACGACCAACCTATTCCCTCAAAATCCCACTTTTTCTGCCCCCTCCCCCTTCCCCCTTCCCCAAAGAAAACTTTGGAAACTTAAGAAAACATTGTGGATAATAATTAAATATCATGCAACAAGGCCTTTATGGGTTTTGCTTAAAGGAACACATTTCAACAACTTTCAACTATATCTTCGCTTACTACTTTTCAATAGAATGTAATGGGGATGGACATTCAAAGGAGTGGGGCGAGAGGGTCCTAGGATTTCTCAAAATGGCTTTTCCTGTCAAACGGTTCGATACAGAGAAAATATAGCTCACGTTCCCTTGAGCTGGCGCATACTTGAGCTCATGAGACAGAATTTTGTTATTACAGAATTTCGGGATCAATTCTGTGATAAATGCCTGTTTCAATTCCGAATTTGTGAGAAGATAATCTAAACCTACACATCGTCTGTCTTAATGAGTCATTCTTTAAAACATTTAAATTTCAAAACAAAATTGACTTTTGATAATTTTATAATATGCGAGTTTCGGTGAATTTTTGAAAGCGGAATGCCATCTTTAGATGTACGGGTGTCTCTGGCGCTGTTTTAGTAAAGGGAGGTAATTAATTCGATTTCAAAATTGTCTATGACATTACCAAAACCTAGTTTGTTGACTAGAGTTTAATGTAGATAGCACATGATTTTTCATTATTTATGTCACGTTGTCCTTTGTAGAGTTTATGCATTTGCGATTATTCCTTACCTTTAACAATTTTAGCGGTCGTCATTTACAAATTACAGATAACATATATATACCCAGTTATAACCCCTCATAGTTCCCCTAACAATCGTATGTATAAGCGATCGCCATCTTTAAATTCATACACATCCAATACCTTAGACAGGTACCGCCGTCGACTTTAACAAAGCCGCTTTATTGAAGTCGACAGTGGTACCAGTCTACCAATACCTAAGAGCTATACATCCACTGAATTCTCCATTGATCTGTTACAGGAAAATGTCACTCCAATGTACTTAAACTGGTCAACAAATAAACTGTAAAAAACGAGTATAGTTGTTTCTACTCTTTCTGTACTCAAAAAAACAAAAATTTGGTCTTGTCTACATTTTCTAGAATAATTGGAAATTGCACTTAATTGTGTTTTGAGGCTTTCAGGATTATTCATAAAAAGACGATATTGTCCGCAAAGAGTATAATATACACAGATAAGTAATTTAAATCGTTTTCGGTTAAATTGTTCGTATCATTCTCAGTGTGCATACCATTAATTAATAGTATGAGTAGTAATGGTGGGAGTAGTTCCCCTTGTTTTAAGCCCAGAGTAACCCCAAATAGATCCGAATAGCTCATTGGTGGAGATAATTTAATACATGCATTGACAATTTTATAAATTGATTTTATCACATTGACCTATTTTAAGCTCATACCTGACTTTTTTAACTTTATCCACAGATCATCTCGGACAACCATATCAAATGCCATTTGAAGGTCAATAAAAGAGAAATTTTGAGTTGCGCTTAACACATTACCAGAAAGCAATATTTCAGACTGGTCCAAATTGAAAGAAGTTCTAGACGTCAATCTGAAGTTAATGGAATTTTAGATTTTATCAACTTTCTTGGTAGAAAACATTGTGGATAATGAAGAAAATGCTTAGTTCGAGCAATTTCTTGATTTTACACGATGTTTCCCAATTACTTTTCTTGAGAGGTGTTAAAAGGCGTCATTAAGTGGGAATGAGTTAATGACATTTTGGATAATTTTATGAAGTAAAAAGATACAATCTACAGTACTCTTTTTATTTCTCCTAACCTATACTGGTTTTCATTAAAAACTTGTTCCGATTCGCACTTATTCAATCTGAGACGATAGAAAGACACTTATTTTATTTCTCCTGAAACAAAAGTTAATATGAGGTAAATTTGCTACACAAAAATTAGTAGTAATCGGGTACATTTTCATTGGTTGAAGAAAGGTATTAATGATATACTACCTAAAGGATTTGTATGTGTTGATTGATTGATTGATTGACGCCACTTTTAACAATATTTCAGTCATTTCGAGGCGGCTGGAGCACCTAACAATGCATTCTTGGTATTTCACACCTGTACTACCACTACATCCTTTCCTAGCCTCCAGCTGCTATCCCACTTAGGTGTACGATTATCTACCCATTGGTGAGAGACAAATTTCGGAAAGGATATGTGCCGCCGCCGGGGATCGAACCCATGACATCCCACGATTAAAGAATGGGAGTCTGACGCGCTACCGACTGCGCTATGACGGCGTCCGATGTGTGGACTATAGTAACTGTAGAAAACAGAATAGGGTAATCATATGTCCATTATCTAGTCTTTGCACCTTATTTATATATCATTATCATTGTTTCTAATTAGAGTACATGTGCTTATTAATGAGAAATTAATCATGAGATACGAAAAACATTAAAAGAAAGGAAGAAATTGTTTGTAATGTTCAGCATCTCCCATCGAATTGGACAAGTCTAAACTTTTGTTGTTACATAATGGTAGAGAGAATAGAGAAAATTTTCAGTCCATTAGATTTTCAAGGTCAACCTCTTTAAATAATAGCAAAACATTTTTTCTTTGCAATGCTGATGAAATTGATTGAATGCACTCAATCTTTTTGAATCGAAATAATTTAATCTTTAGTTTAGTCTATCAAAAACGAGCGTTCTGATTGGTCGAAAAAATAATTCTTAACTCCGTGAAAAATTTGAGCACACAGTGATTTTGTATGCCTCCGCACAAAATAGTCCCATACAAAAAGTATCAAAATTTGCAAATCTTTTGTTTTTTCGCTCGATGCTATAAAATTATAGGAAATGAAGAGAATATTTTCTGTTTTCATGGACGTATGAACTGAAAAAACCTAATCATAGAATGTATTAATCCGCTTCGCGTATTCATACAGTGAGATTAAGTTTTACGGTTCATACCTCCATGAAAACAAAAAATATTATCTTCATCTCTTAAATAAAATTAAAGACAGCTTATCCTAAAAGCTATTTCTTTTGAAGTTCATTTAATTTGTGTGAATATGGCAGATAATGAAGAGAAAGGTCTTAAAGTGTACCTAGGACGCATTGAAACTTCAAAAAAAATCAATTTTACTTACTCGCGCTAATTCGTATCATGCGACGACTCGAGTAAATTACTCGGTCCCGTGAGTGCTCGCGAGACCACTGGAGTTCTTCAGTTACTGAGATTTGAAAACTAGTCACAGTCTGTGAGTCCACTGATTAAGAACTTTGCGGTCCCAAAGAACACGTTCAGTTTACCCTTTGTAGAAATTTGCTGATAACTTGATAACGTAAAATGGTTTAAGCAGAAGGCTTTCGGAAAAAGTTATCGATGCCGAAAGGAATTTGCGGCACAAGTTTTGTAATTTTGATACCGAATTAGCCATGAATCGAAGCTTCCCGACTGACTGTAGCGAAGAAAGGTTTCTTCAATAGATGAAAAACTTACATATTTCTTATACATTTGAATTTTATGCAGTTCTAGATATAATACACTTTACTCCTGTTTTTAGATTGTTAGAAGGCGGAATAAATGTGCATGATTAGATTGGTTTATGTCGCTTAATTGACCAATCACTGGTTCTGGTGACTTACCCCGTTGGCCATGCCCGGTGACGCCGACACGATGTTCCGCTTCGACTTTTATCGGCGTTTATTGCAGAATTATTGCCAGCAGCATGTAACAAATTAGAAAAATGGTTGGTTTGCGACCTTAACGTCGTAACTACAGCAAAAACTATGTTTTCACTTTTAAAAGACATATATTCATGTAGATATCATAATATATGTGTAGACATCATAAGACACTTTATACCTCTCTGAGTGTATAAGTGTTAGATTTAAAGGAAACATTGATAGACAATTAAGACAGGCCTTCTTGGGCCTCTTATTTTTTTACATCGTGGTCCGTCTATAGTTTGACGGGATAATTAGCCCTAAAGCCGTAAGTCGGAAGTAACATCCGTTGTTACATAACTTAAAGTTTGTTCAAAGCAGGTAGTGCAATGAGAAATCGTTTAACGTGTTAGACGAATGTCCGCTCTAAATATGTAGAAGGATCAAGATGAAGACAAAAATAAAGATTCGTGTCCGTTCATTTACTCTTCGATCTCTTTGTCTACTGTCGAATTACCTCATGTGATCATACTCCACCCTCTATGGTCTGTGACAAGGTCAAGTTATACTTCTTCGATAAGCAATAAGACCTCATAATCGCAGCTCGTATTAGCTAATAAATTTGATTAATCCGACGGCGATATTGTTTCACCTAACGAAGGCCGGCTCCCGTCTACGATAGCATTGTGCTGATTTTAAAAAAAGAGTTTTATAGCTAATAAACCTAGTTCATAAGTGACCGATAACCGCTAAGTGAACAGAACAACACAACCACCAATGTTGTATACAACCTGTATACAGGTGATATTTTATCCCCCATGAAATATGAGCCTATTTCGCATGTACGTGACTCGCACACATTGAGCACCCTGGACAGCCATTCGGGGTTATTAGAATTTTCGCTGATTGTTTAAAGAAGCTTTGGGTCGGTATCTATCTACAGGTCGCAGAGTGAAGACTCTGATCAGACTGTGCGGATGCACAGGCTGATCTGAGTCTTTACTTGGCGCACATGTGTAATGGTTAGAAATGTCACGCATGCGCTCATATAGTAAAGATTTTTTGGTAACCCCTCTGAATATCTAAAATTAAGGAGATATGACACTAACTTACTTCTTAACCGATAGCCTTTTCGAGGTATAGTGCGTAATGGCTTCAGTATCTCTGGAATTAATTTCAGTACGAATTCAAAAATCTACAATGAAGACATGAAGCGAATACTTATATTTTCATTTATTCACATTGTATGAAGACGCGTGTATTACCGGTAATTTGTAATAAAATGTGAAAATTAATCTCTTCAGTTCTTGTTGTCCAATATTCTCTAAGAATACATCGTAAATTAAAACGCAAATGCTTTAAAAATTTCAGGAATTTTGAATGGAAACACTTCAAGAAAAATAAGATAGTTCCGTCTTATATTTTCATGGATTTATGAAAAAATATTCAACTAATCATAATTCACCTCTCATGATAGACAAAACTAAAATCATTTCGAGTCTAGGAATGACTTTTTCAACCATTACACAAATGCGCACAGAAAAGACTCAGATCAGCCTCATTATCCACACAGTCTGATCAGAGACTTCTCAATGCGCGTTATATAAAGATACTGATCTAAAGATTCAGTAATTTTTTGAATGCCCTGGTTGACTGTCGAGGCTGATCAGAGCTTCACTTTACACCTGTAACCTATAGTGGTTAGAAAGTCACAAAGTGGCTCAATTATTCAGATATGTTGACGAAGAAGACGAAGAAACACCAAACCACCATTATAATCCTTTTCCTGACCGTTGGTACAGTACAAACATCTACGGAGACATTACATAACCTTGCCACATCCCTGGCTGACCTTAGTTGTGGTGTTAGTGAAGAGGTATATGTCCTGAACGGAGTGTCTGTACTAACATGCGTCACAGCTTGTACAAACACCGCGGCTTGCAAGAGTGTCGCATTTGACTCTGGATGGTGTCGAGGATGTTCGGACTGGCATGCAAACAGTACAGGGCTCGAGACTAGGCCAGGCACTAAACTTTATAACAAGGCAACGGGAATTGGTAGGTTCAGTTCACGAAGAAACAGTTCTTAGCTCACTTCTTTATTTACAAGTTTTAATCCCTATTTCAGTATTTTATAGTATCTCTTAATTTACCGGGAAATTAAATTTCGAATATAACTGCGAAAACTTCCCGTTAAATGTTGAAAAATGAACAGAACAGAACAGAATATTTATTAAAGATTGTGACTTGAACATATATTGTACATCGTCTAAATACAAACATAATAAATCACATGTATGAGTACGGACAAATAAATTAGGAAAGAAATGCGGAATCAATGAAGAAAAAAGAGTCTCAATAGATTGAGTACATCCAAAGGTAGAAATAAATGATCATGGATGACATTAAAGTTGCCTACAATGTTCCTTTCATTTTTGGTGTATTCCGTAGGCGTCCATCAGTGTTACCCAGTTGGGAAAATCCAGTAGGATGTTACTATCTTAGAAGAGAAGTAGTGCCCAGTTAGTTTCGATTTATTTTTCTTTAAACCTGTCTTCTTAACCCCCCCCCCCCAAAAAAAAACAAAAAACAAAAAACAAGTGTACATTTTGAAAATGGCGTAATATAAGGGTTCTATAAAAATCGTAGAAGGCGTAAAGACTCCTATCAAATACGAAAACGCCTACCAATAACCCGCTTAGCGAAGATGCGGTCACGGTTTCAAAAAACGCGAAGTCTTTTAACTATATAGTGAATAACTTGTCTCCTACTTTGAGAACTCGGCATACCAGCTGTATAGCGCGGGAAATGTGAGCTATACAGTAATATATATTTTAAGATGTTTATTATCATTTTGAATTGGCTTTTCAATCCATTACCAACCGACGACAAACTTTTGGACTAGTTACAATGTACAAATGACAATTCAAATCGTTTTGAAATTGAAAACTAAGTCCCGGATAAAACAGAGAGAACAGTGCATCAGCTTATATATATTTCGACAACAAGTGACGCGTTCAGTGCAGGTGAATGATTTGAAAGATATCTTATCATGTCTAAATTAACGTTAGTTCTGCAATTCACTATTACAACCGTCAAACATAAGAAATGTAGAGTTGAAATGTTTCCTTAATTTCTTTCGTAAACTGATCTCAGTCTACGCTCAAGTAATTCGGTGAAAAAGCTCAAATACTTGAATGACTACATAATATGCATCATAAGTGAACGAAAGAAGCTATTTTTAGATCATAGCCGCACATCGCGTGACCTTTTTGTTTATTTATTTATTTCATTTATTCCTTTATTTTTCGCTTGTCAAAAACCCTTCTTTACATGATATTTGGAAAATAACGGATCGCTGGTCCCATCCAACGAGGTCCGACTGGAATATCACTTTCATATTAAACGAAATTATTTTGCAAAATTTTTGCCTACGACCTTAACGCCGTAACTACATCTTGAAAGAGACTATATACTTAAATACCAAATAAAGACAGCATGTATAAAAAGGTCTTCGTAAAGACTCGGTTGTTAAAATTCATATGACTATTCTGAATTGACATAAACCATATGATGAAAGAATCGAATTTTCAGTACAAATGGGACTTACTGACTGATTCTTAGCCAGGAAAGCGCCAGCTTTGTCAGCTTTGAATGCTTATGTTAACGGACAAAATTTTGAGGTCTTCTCAGAGTTTAATGAGTGTAAACTACCACTGGAGGCTTAACCACTAAATCCATTGACTGTCTACGCCAAAAAGTAGTTCTTGTGTATATCAGGAATACATATATCTGATATTATCTGCACATAAGTTCAATATTAGATAGCAGGTTTTTGCGGCAACTCTTATCAAATTTTGGTCGGTAAATATCATTCTTAACTTATCAGTATCTGAAAGGTTTACAAAATTAGGACTTTCAAAAGTAGCATTTCGAACAAGGTGTTGGCGAAATTCCTTATATGTATTACAATAAAGTAGGACATGGTATCCATCCTCCAACACATCACAAAAGGTTCCTTTTCTGTCGATCTGGTCTAAGCTCTCATATCGCTCGGCTTCTGTTTTTAAATGTGTAACACCATGTCGAAACTTACTTAAAGCTGACCGATGTTGTAGTGGCAAAATAATTTTACAATAATGTTTTTCTGTAACGAAAGTGTTTTTGAAAAGTGAATAAGTTGTAAGATGATTACGACCAGAATTTTTTGCCAATTTTTCATGTCATCGATAGATTACATTCTTGTAAAAAAAACGCCAATGCTATTTCAAGTTGTCGTATAATTTAACTTTGTTATGAACAGCATCAATAGTCTTAAAATCTAAACAGTCCCATTTTTTAAAAGGGGCTTTTCTCTTATCGGATAAAACCAATAAGTACAATTTGACATAGCTAAATAGGCCAGTACGTTTTCTAGTAACTGACTCCATAAATTATTGATTGTTTTCAACCGTCGAACGATGGGTGGTTACCGACCCATTTCCCCTGAAATTGACCATTTCGGCATGTATCTGCCAACGCCCAGACAAAATCACATTGCTTCATTTTTAATAGAATTAATACTTGAAAACGAACTAACACCCCAAATAGCCAAACCGTATTCGTGACTGACAAAAGCAAAGAATCATAAAGCTTTATACAAACATCATCTATAAAGTCAACGATAACATCACGTTTTGCTATTAAAATAACAAGAGCACAATTTGCTTTCAAACGCCGCCTTTGACGTTACATTAGAATATATAAAAAAAAATCGATCTTACTAGAAATAAACGATTAATACGCGTAATTTATCTATAATCGTGTGGTGTTTGATATCTTAAAACTTGAAACGATCCACGTGTCCGTTTATAAGTTTTGATTCGTGTTTCTGCACAGATCTTTACCCATTTCTTTATCCCTTTCCTGTTCAATCCCTGACTTTTACGTCCCTTTGGATTCTATAGATGAGAAAACATTGTGGGGAATGAAGAAATCGCTTATAACAAGCAATTTCTTCTTGTCTCATAATATTTTCTACCCTGTATACTTTTCGAATTGCACTCACTTTTAGTTTTCGTCTGCATGTTCTTTCAAGTAAGACAGGTCTAAAATCAAAAGGGATTATTAATGCTTATTGCAAACAGATCACACCATATTTTCATGGATTTGTTTCTAATGCGAGTTATGAATTTATATGCATGTATCATAAACGCAATCTCACTTACGCTTTAAGACACCCCCAAGAAAAAATATTCAGACAACATTGAGAACATGAAGAGATTGCTTGTTTCAAGCAATTTCTTCATCATTCAAAATGTTTTCGATCCAAAAAGGCAAAGATTTTTAAAATTTCATATAAATGAAAATTGTCGTCTGCAGTATCTTTGAATTTGGACCAGTCTTAAATTTTGTCGTCTGGTAATGGGCTAAAGGAACGATATTATTTATGTTAATTGCGGTACCTTTTTTACTCTATCTCACTGCGTGAAAAAAAAAACGACTCGCCTCTGTCAATAACAAAAGATAGATTGACTAATCAAATAATTCGTTTTAAACGGAAATTGGACTCGGACATTTATATTGAATTTGTTTATTGGTTTAGCGACTTGAACCACTTGAACTGCCGCTTTTTAAAGTTGTAGCTACGACATTTTAGTCACCAATAGGTTATGTCTCCGACTACACATTTCACGAAAACAATGTCGTATAATTACCACAGTCGAACTGTTGGAGGTCAGTGGGCGTGGCCAGTGATTCGCCAATACTGATTTCAGTTTTGACGCTACAAATGAATATATAGAGGATAATCAACTGGTTATTCCAGATATGAAAAAAAATCAGGAGGATGCATTGTTAGGCGTTGAAAAAACGAGTGCGCAGTACGAGTTTTTCAACGCCTAAGAACGCATACGAGTGAAATATTTTTTCATATCTGGAATAGCCAGTTGATTATTCTATTTATTATATACCTTATCATTATTTCTTTTTATTAAAATATAGAAACCAATCTTTTTGATAGAGAGAATGTCTATTGAAAAAGTGCGGAATAATACATGATTAAATTTTTTTTACAGAGAGTGCACCTGAAAAGTGTTATCGTCACTCCAGTGACGATATCAAAATTTATTCCTCTGAGAAATCCCAAGATTTCACAGCAAGGTATATAATAATACACCTTTTCAACCTCACAAAATCTTTGTGCGTTTTCAGCAAATCTGGACGAAGACTGTAGCATCAACCCTTGTCTTAAAGCCAACCAAATCTGCGAATTCGATTTCGACGATTTGATGCTGAAATGTAAATGTCAACTTGGCAGTGTTATCGATCAAGGTGGTAATACTTGTGAAAAGGGTAAGATTTTTTTATCTAACTAATATTGGCTAATTTGCGGCTATCAATCTAAGAATCAATCTACCAATCGAATCATTCATTTAGAGCGGATTTGATCTTTGAACTCAGACATTGGCTGACATTATTTGAAATGTTTTTGTTTGTTTGGCGACTGAAATGTCTTAACGACAGCTTATTCAATTCGTAGTCAAACAAATGGCTGTATTTTTTATCCATGCTGATTTATGAACCTGGCGCTCTATTTTGCCTGCAGGGTAAGGTTCACTGTTTTTAAAAAGATGTACTCTCTAAAAAGAATAGAGATCCAGGTTCATAAATCAGCATGGATCAAAAAATTGCAGCCATTTGGTTGCAACGTAAAGGACGCGCAATTCCATTTAACGTTACTTGACGTCTGATTAAGCGCGGGAACGTCAACGTCGCGCAAACGTTACCAAACGACATTGACGTCATATCCACTATTTAAAAATCAAAATGGCTATAATGAGTTATCGTAAAGTTATGTTCTAGATAAAAGATTTATTTTCTTTTTCTTTTTGCCGAAATATTGAAAATTAGAGTGATTGTGTATAGTGTTTAAACAGTTCCCTGAGGAACAGTATTGTGATAAACTGTTGTTGTTTATAAGAATTAATTTCCGAAACAAATATTGACCCATAACCAAGCTATCAGTTGATCTCAGTCCTTTGAATTTAATGTAATTTGGAGATAGATATTTATTCAGCATGATGAAAGTTAAAATCTATCTTGTCAAAATCTATCTCTTGGACTTCACTTAATTTAAAAGTGTCTTTTGTTTGATTTTTTCATCATCATTTTAACAAAATGATACCGTATTTTCAACCACTGCTAGTCTGCTAGTTCACCAGAAAAGCTTTTAGTTTCAATTTGTTGACAAAAATGCCATACTTTTTTAATTATATATAATGAATAGATTTTTTAGTAATGCCAAAAAGCGAGATCCCTTAGATTCAGACCAAAGCGAATACTTCATACCCAAAAATTCCCTAAGTGAAAACCGTGAAATTCTTCCGATTTTAGGAACACGCTGAACTTTTAAGTAATGAAGATCAAATCATTTTGTTCAAAATCTGATTTAAGGCGACAATAAACATGTCGTCGTTAGGCGAGCAGAATGTCGTAACTACAGCTTGAATAAAGGAGTGAATGTTGAAGTTTGACTCTTATGTTGAACATGTTTGATGGTTTGGCGACTTATTTAATCTGTCGTGATGACGATTAGATCGCCAAACAATTATTTGCTTATTGTTTAATGTCCCTGATCATAAATTCATCAAACTCAAGTCGTTTATATCTAAGTCGAACTGCTTTGTAGGAGGTCATCAGAGGGCGTGGCTAGCGATCCCCCAATTTGCGAAATTTGGCCAACGAGTTGGCTCTTTGCTTCATCACAACTTTTACGTGTCTCTTCTGTTTACTATACATGTGTATATTTTACCCTTAGTGTACGCTCTGAACTTGGAGTCGTGTTCCACGTTATCATGTTATGGCGACATCAACGTAGAATGTACTATAGGAACCAACATTTGTGAATGTACTGGTGGCGCCATCTACTTCCCGGAAATAGGCCAGTGCCTTGTTGGTAAGAGAGCAAATGAGATAGTTATAAACCTACGACCATTTTGAATTTAACCCATTCCCACACAACAAAATTTTAGAATTGTCCAATTTGAAAGAAAGTGCAGACGACAATTTAAGTTAATGGATTTTTTGATGTTGTTGTTGTTTGGGTTAAAAACATTGTTGAAATTACTTGATACAAGCAATTCCTTCATTTTTCCACTATGTTTTACAAAGCTTTTACAAGAAGTGCGAAAAAAGGAGGGATCGAGTTGGAATGAGTTAAACAGCGTTTTCATACTCGATGTTGTAATGCTGTAAGATAGTTTTGTCAGAAAGGTCGGTTTTTAATAAGCACAAAGTGTGTGTTTTTGCAGTTTCGTTGTAGGATCGAAACGTTTAAATATTGTCTGTCATTGTCATATCAATGAAAGAATTATTAGATATTTGCGCGCTGTTAATCAATCATGACATTGTTACACAAATTCAAACGTTGAACAGAGTGTAAATGGGTCAGTCAACGACATTAAGTCAGGGTCCTTTAATCAGTTCTGTGTCTCTACGTATAATTTCAAAAAAAAAGGGTCTGAACTAAAGTTGCACAGAAAGATACTGTCTGCAAGTAAACACTATTTGACCCTAAGATATGATAGCAATAAGTTATGGTTGGCAAATACAAATGTGTTTGACTATTCAGCCTTTATTCTTGAGTTGCGGATTTAAGTTTGACAACAATGTCTTATGGTTGATAGGTTAAATCTTCCTCTGTAAAACAACGACTTTTTCAATTCTAGCCGTTGCAAATGAAAAATATCCATTGATTCTCAAAACCGGATTAAACTTTTCTTTGTTGGATAATGTTTATATGTGTATCTTATATATACAAGTGCATACAGAGGTCTCGCGGTGGCTCGAACAAATAAGAGACCGACCATATTGCACGAGTCAACGTATAACTCGAATGAGCCATTGGCCACCCAATCAGACGTACTTAAGGTTTCTTTCGCCAATTCGTTTGTCTGACTTAAATGTTGCGAAGGTTGTTAGGTATCACACACGTTTTTCAATAAAAAAATAAGCACAGCATTAATAAAATCGCTACACAAAGGTGTTTCAATTATTCTCATTGTAATTAGATATGTAATTTAAGATAGCATTTGTTAAACTTAAGAGGTTTAAGATATGGGTGGGGAGAGAACAACATTGATACTGACTCAAGTCTTTTTATCGTGAAGTGTGGTAATTACAAACACTCGCTGTAAGGTAAATTCTTGGCTGTGGGACCTAGATTATCGCTTCAACCATAGAACGGACACGCTTTCCGGTTATTAGCCTTAACCAAAAAGAACCAAAAAGAAACAAAACATGGACCGGAACATACAGGTGAGCTCAAGCCGTCTGGGCTCGAGTTAGTATCAGTTCGAGGGATAGTTAGATAACTGTATTTGTAAAAGGACATGATTACATAAAGAATGGTTAAAATTTATAAAAAAGATCATTAAGAAATGATAAGTTATACTGACACTGGTAATGCATAAGCGAGTAGATGACCAAAGAATACTCGTTAAACTCTGTAAAAGAACATCTTTAATTAATGTATATTAACAAGGTACTGTGGCAAAAGAAATCCTCTTGGGGGAATTGAAGATTTTATACTTAATCAAAAAGATTAACTTAATACGATCACCGTAAAATTTCTACTGAATCGCGGGATTTTTCCGGACTAAATATCTTAAAGAATTCTTAAAAGCTTTAATTCTAACAAATGCAACTCAGGAACACCTACTAGAAAATACGTTCGCGTATTCATACAGTGTGATTAGTTTTTTCGGTTCATACCTCCATGAAAACAAAAAATATTCTCTTCATCTTTTAAATAAACACACACACAAAAAAAAACAGTAAAGTGGTGTCATAATATCGTATTCGACAGACAATCTAATTGAAGGATCGCATCTGTCAATCAAAAAAAAAAGAAACGATTGACCGATCCACTCATTTATTTAGAACGGGAGTAAACTTTAATCGCCACCAGTAAGGCATTTTCATAGTTTGGTGGCTTAAACGTCGTAGCTACAGCTTTTAAAGTTGTAGCTACGATGATTAGGTCGCAAACCAACCTATGATTTTTGTTATATGTTACTAGCCGAACTTTCTGCCGGAGGCCAGTGTGTGCCCGGCGGTCTGTGACCTCTGTTAGTTTTGTGACCTCTGTTAATTTTGGCCTATTATAGCCCTCGTTATGAAATTCTTAAACAAAAGAATGATTTTAACTGTCATGGGAACACAAAAACATGGATGTCTTGTGTCCTTCGATTTACCTTCATATTTATCCTTTCTCTTCATAATAGAATGTTCACGCCTAAGTTCAAAAGCTGTAGTTACGAAATTTAGTTTGCCAAACAAACAAAAAATTATTGACATGCGAGTTCATATCCGGTTCAGGTGAATTATTTGATAGGCAAATTGAATTTTAGATTGGCAGTCGCTATCAGTCAATTTCGATGGAGACCAAGTGCACTGTAAGAAACTACTATAAAATCTCTTGAATAGTTTCATCGAATGTATTATCAAAGGAAATGACACAAACAGGCCGAAGAGTCATTGTAACAAAGTAACATTGTAAAGAGTCATTACTGGACGAGACAGAACATTGTCGTTGTCGTTGTCATTCTAAAACCTCGTTACTGGGTTTTAGAGTGACAACGATGATGTATTCCTATAGGACTTCTCTCTTCAACGGTTTCCATGCACAATAAACTTCTGCACGAATTAATTATTAGCTTTAAATCTTTGATCTAAACCCACTTAATTGCATTCTCAATATAAACAGGTATAATGTGTTGTTATTCTTACTGCAGCCGATGTTCCGTATCAACAAAGTTGCAAGACGAACGCCTGTATGGAGCCCAACCAAATTTGCTCCGATGACGATGAACTCTGCATTTGTGACCATGGCTACAAATATAATTCGTCTATAACGAAGTGTGTGACAGGTGAGATTAAATTCCCTGTTCCACAAAATGACGATTTTTTACGCCCATCTTGAAAAGATGCTTAAGAAAACACCGTGGACAGTGAAGAAATTGCAAGTAATTTCTTCATTGTCAACAGATTTGGGTTGTTGTTATTGTTGTTGTTTTTTCCCCATCCACTTAAAATTGAAAGACGTTGTCGCTTATTAAGGGTTAAAGTTCCAGTAACAACTCCTGATAAATAAACACAGACTATCAATGGAGGTTCCAGAAGATTATATGTTCAATTGATGTATCTGTAGGAGAGATTTAAGTCAAAATATCACTTGTAGATAATCTAAAAGTTAACTTTAGTAAACAAATGATGATTTATAGTCGGGCATTCAAAAAATCGATGTTACAGCATGTCCAACGACGATTGTCTACAAGTTTTGATATCCATTTTTTCAGTCCCCCCACTTTCTTTCTTTGTTAAATAGCGTCCCAAATCAAAGCCAAAACCTTATTATCATTTTTGGAAGAGACAGTTTAAATTGAAAGCCATTGATGTTGACTGTCACTCAGCATATGCATTAGATTTAATGAAATATCTTCACTTAGATTTCTAGATTTAAGGAAAGCCATTTTTTCTATTTGCAGCAGCTTACAACAGTGGCACATTTTAGACATAATGGCGATTCTATGTTATGTTTTCTTGTTGTTGTTGTTTTTGCCCCACTTTAGCTATCAAAATGTCATCTTTGATTGTTTAAATTTAGACATTTAGAAATTTTGAGGTCTTCTCCGAGTTCAACGAGTGCAAACTGCCACTTGGGGCTTAACCACTAAATCCACTGAATGAATACGCCATAAAATAAAGTTCTTATGTATTTCAGGAATATTGCAAACTCTGCCTTCATGTTCATCTCCTAGGTATTTTTATCTCACTTGAGCACATCGTGTTCAAAATTACTCTGATCAGAGTCTTCAAAGAAGTTGTAGACGACAATTTCAAATCATTGAAATTCTAAAATATTTATCTCTCTGGGTAGAAAACAATGTGGAAAATGAAGAAATTGCTTGTAAAAAGCAATGCCCTCATTTTCCACATTGTGTTCCAGATCTGTTCTTAAATGGCATGAAAAGGAGGAATTATGTAGAACGGGTGAACTCCTTGTTTATTTCAACCTTATTTGTTTATCATGAAAAGCTTTGACATAGAAGATTACATAACACAAAACATGCTTTGCTGGCTAACAGTACTTTCAGTACTTTGATTTATATTGTAAATAGATTGATGACTTACACTAAACGCATTCATCTTTTTTCATTAAACCTGACATTTAGGATCCAAGATATAATGCCTTGTTCAATATTTCCGTAGATAGCGGCCCTGCTTTAAAATATACCTTATTCCAAAACAATCCGGATGAGCTATTGTGATCTTCAGACCGTGTTTCTGTTTGTCGGTCGGTCTGTCTGTCTGTCTGTCTGATTCTAAACATTTGCTGTTCGTTTACCAGGAAGCTAAAGATTTTCTTCAAGTGTTTTGACTTTTAAAAAATGCTCATACTCTTATTATCATTTTTATAATAAAGATACAAGCGAAATAATAAAAATAATAATGATGATAATAACAATAATAGTTATGTTAGTTTTAAGCGATATTTGAGCAACGTTCTCGTGCGAACAATGCAGACTGACCAGTCGCGGCCGCCAATTGAGGGAAAAAAAACGGCCAATCAAATCATTCATTTTGACCGGGTGTATAATTTGAACTCCAACTTTTGCCAACAATATTTTTAAGTATTTCAGTAAGTTTGTCGACTAAAACGTTGTAACTACATCTTATTGAATCTGTAGTAACGACGTTTAAGTCGTAAACCAACCATTTTACATTTTTGTTACATATTACTGGCCATAAATTTTGAAAATAACGCCGTTTAATATTAAAGTTGAACTTCCTGTGGGATCAGCGATCGATTTGTTGTTCAAATGTCCTAATAAGATCAAACCTAGCGTAGTATGATGAAGCGTCATTTACATTTAGTTTTGTTTGTAAACGGTTTCCGGCGCGCGTAAAACGACTCGATTAGTATTTAGACGTTACTCTATTTTTGCAGAAATAAAGGGATAGTTTACATGATATACTTTCTTATGTAAAAAAGATTTTTGATGTGTTTTAAAGGAGACTACAGCCCCAAACGAATAACATTCGAAACAAGAAGAACGCGAAAGATTGGTTGGTTGGTTGGTTAGTTGGTTGGTTAATTGATTGATTGATTTATTGATTGATTGATTGATTGATTGATTGATTGATTAATTGATTGCTTGACTGGTTGACTGGTTGACTTGTTGACTGGTTGATTGATTGGTTTATTGAAACAATGATTGATAGACTAATTGATTGATTTGTTGGTTGATTAATTTGTTGGTTGGGTTGGTTGGTTGGGTAGGTTGGTTGGTAGGTTTCCGGGGTAGTGGGTCGGCCCGTCGATCGATCGATCGATTAGATTAGTTAGTTGATTGATTCGTTTGATTGTTTGATTGAATGATAGAATGATTTATTTGATTTGATTTGATTTGATTTGATCTGATTGGATTGGATTGGATTGGATCGGATTTAATTGATTGATTGATTAATTGACAGTTTAGTTCACTTCACTTCATTTAATTTCATTTAACTGATTGATTACTTTGATTTGGTTTATTGATTTATTGAACGCTGTCTTTAACACCATTCAATTATATCGCGGCTGATGCTTCTTACTAAGGCTTCCTGTGGTTTCTCTTGTAAGTAGTGCCACAGCACATTGGTCTAACTCATCAAACTAAGCAAAGTGCATAAAAATCTTCCATTGCTAATAGAGAAATGGCGATTGGCGAAAAGACATTTGTCAGTTGTCGGATGGAAGTTGCTCGACCCGGGGGTTGAATCGTTGACCTAAGGCTTGAGGCCATAGCACGTAACTGACAGAACTAACCGGGTTCACGGAGGAATGTGTAAGGATTTTGGGAGCGGGGGTATTTACGTAAAATTCTGTATCTTCAACCATTCATTTCAGAATGCACAACATACGGTACCACCTTTCAGAAGTACGACCAGTGGAAGATTCTCTGGCACGATATTGCCGCCCATCTATTTACCGATGACAGCGCTTGTGAGACTCTCTGTAAAGACAATTCAGCGTGCCGTTCCTTCACCATCGTGGACCTAATCATATCGAAGAGTTGTTACCTGCACGACATAACAGCGGTCAATGCTCTACCTTTCTGGGAATACCAATATGACTTTATTATAACCAACCGCCATTATGTTAGAAACTGTGCATAAAACCTGCTCCTGCAATATCGAAGTGTTGTACCCTTAGTGACGTAATTGAGCAAATCGTTGACCACGCCCACTGACCTCCGACAGGAAGCTCCACTTCGAAATTCAAAGGCGTTATTTATGGTCAATAACATTGAACAAAAAGTAAAATGGTTGGCTCTCGACCTTATTGTCGTAGTTACGACGGTTGAGTCACCAAACCAACAAAAATGCTTCATGTAAATGTAAATCAATTTTGAAGTTCTAATTTCACTTCTGGTCTAAACGAATGATTTGATTGGATAATTGACTCTTTGATTGGGTAGCAACAGTCCGTCAATCATAATAATCTCTGATCCGCCATTTTGTGAGAAACGATAAAACTTTTTATCACTAACCTATTCCAACTTAATCCCTCCGTTTTACGCTCCTAAAGGAAAACGCTTTGAAAACATTGTGGAAAATGAAGAAATTGCTTGTTTCAAGCAATTTCTTCATTATCCACAATGTTTCCAATCTAAAAAGATTAAAAAAAATAGAATTTCATCAACTTGAAATTGTCGTCTGCTGCTTCTTTCAATTTGGACAAGTCTAAAATTTTGCTGTGTGGGAACGGGTTAATTGAAATAATGGTATACATAACTGTGCGTGAAAACGAAATGTCCGGAAAAGCTAATGAAACGAAAAGTCCGGGAAAGCTAATGAAACGAAATGTCCGAAAAAGGTAATAATTGACCATTCGCTTGTCCAGCCCACTGACTCCCTAGGCCCCGCCCATTGAATCCGACAGAAGGTTCCGCTTCGAATTTGAACGGCGTTATTTTACAAAATGTATGGCCAGTAGCAAATAAGTAGAATGGTTGGTTAGCGACCTACACGTTGTAACAACAGCTTAAATAAGCTGTAGTAACGACGTTTAAGTCGGCAAACCAACAAAAATGATTCACAAAAATGGCGGCCAATGCTGGAGTTCAAACCGAACTTCCAGTCTAAATCAATGATTTAATTGGTCGACTGATTATTTGATTGACAGCCGCAATTGGTCAATTGGTAGAATGAGAACATTGTGCGATTAACATTTGCGCATCAGAAATTTCAAGTATATACTGTCAGAAAAGTATGTGTATGAAGTACCAGTAAAAACTACATTTCCAAAGAATCATTTTAAGTGCACACCTGCTAGCAAAAAAGGCTCTATGTCTTTCGTAGGGTCAAAATTTCTCACCAAAGGGAATCCTGAAATCCCTCTTTAAATAATTAAGGAATAGGTCAGAAGCCCGATATGAACAGACAATGAAAACTTAATTTATGTTGGCATGATTCTTTAGTTTTATCTAGAAGTTCATGCGAAATTGGAAACGGGTATAGTAATATTTTTGGCAATTGTATACATACAAAACATATGTTTTTACTCAGAGTATATACGTGTATGTTTTGTAATTAATTATAATATAATATAACATTCAAGGCTTATTTTCTTAGCTTTGTATTTAACTAGGTGTTCTAATGGGGCTGAATCTAATGAAAAATAGTATTTCTAATTTAAAGCTACAATAACTACAAAGTGAAATGAATTTGGCAAAGAAAATGGTACATTTGTATTTGAGCGAGTTGTCAGGATGCCACATTTTCCCTCCTTTATGTTTCCTAAGCCTAAGAATGTGCTGTGATGACTAATATATATATTAACAGCTAGTTTTAGGTCATAAGGCGGAGGTTTGCTCACTTTGGCTACAATATACCAATGACACGGAAAAATGATATCCTACAGAGAAACGGTGTTTACAGGAGCTAAGGGCGTTTATAATGCCATGTCTAAAAAAGCTGTACACTTAAAAAGCTTTATGATCAATCATAATCAGAGATTTTGGCTGTATTAAAGATTATTTCAGTTGGGTTAGGTTTTGAGTTCTTTCTCCTTTTTTTTATTGGGTGAACATGTGCCAAGTGTTCATTAACAAGGTTAAGGTCACATGTTAACTTCCGCATTAAAATCAGCATATGAATTCATTAATGTTAGGCATTATTTCACCGATAATAAACCGACAATGCTCTTACTTTACAAGCAAATATTCTGTTCAAGTGTTGGTAGTAGAGTCGTGGTCTTATCACAGTTTCAAGGTGGAAAAAATAGGACCCTTTTCTTTCCCCAAAAATTGTCTCATTTTCGATAAAAAACAGATATCGATATCAAATTTTGGAGAGTAAAGGTTATAAATGATGTATATATTTTTCTATCTATTTGGTCGATTTTGTTGATTTTGACTTAGTTGATTAATCTATTCATAGAACAACTATTTCTTTAAAAAAGTTTGGGACTTCAGTACTTTTAGCGCTTTGATTTAAAGGTGGTAAAAATTTACTTCTAAATGAATTCCGTGTAGTAGACAAAAGTTCGTTTTAAAGAGCCGTTTGGAATTATTCTAGTTTTCATGCTTGTTAAATCAACGTAGCTTTTGCTGCATTTTCGAAAAAAAATGCAATTTTTGAAAAACATTTTTACTGTTCAATTGCCAAAGAAAGGGTCATTTAGTGTGAGATTGTGAACATAATCAATGTGCAATTATAAATGCTTATTTCAATGATTCAATAAATTGGAAAAAAGCTAAATACAATAAACTCCTCCAATCACGTGATCTTAGGAAGCCAGTGGAAATTTATATCACCGCGTTTCTTGTCCACGTGATTTCATTTGGTGTATTAGATAGATATAAGTATACCCTATATATTGCTTACAGAATTAAGGTCCATATGAATACTACTTTCTACTTACAATTTAACCTTTTTTCAGTCTTATCATGGTAAAATACAAATCTTCTTTGCAACTTTGATCACAGAAACGTGATATGGTGTATCAGATATAAGTCTTATATTTCAGTTACTGAATTCAAGCCCCTTTGAAAATTGCTTTCTGTTTACAACTTACTTTATTTTCGGCCTTCACATGGTCCGTTGCACTTTTCTCAGCAACTTTGAATCACAGTTATTTTGAACTTCTTATGGCGTATTAGCTGTCTTTTACGTTCCTTGCAAAGATGACTAATCGCGGTTGTCAATCAAATAGCCAGTCGACCTCTAAAATAATTCATTGAGAGTAGATAGGAATTTTGAATCTCCAACATTTGTCGACCGCTATTTTTGTTAACCTTTTGTGTTGGTTTTGCGACTTAAACGTCGTACCTACAACTTATTCAAGCGGTAGTTACGGCGTTTCGGTCGCCAACCAACCATTCTAGTTTTTGTTACATGATATAGGCCATAGATTTTGAAAAAAATACACCGTTTAATATCGAAGTGGGACTTTCTGTCGTAGTCAATATGCGGGGCTTACGAAGTAAATGGGCGGGACCAGCTATTGGTCAATTTAGGTATGATTTAAATTAATTTCTTGTTTCACAGCAACTTGTAATCAAGCATGTTACTTACTAAATTAAGATCCGCTTCTTTTTTTATTTTCTCACTTAACATTTTGGTTATCAGCACATCTCGAGTTTGTCTCTCTTTTTTTTTTTTTTTTTTTTTGTCTTTACCACCTGCAAAAACAGGAGTATTCAGACTCAGCATTACAAGAGAAAATGTGTACATATTTACATTTTTTATAATTTCTTAAATTTTCTGTAACGTTTTTCTTTAAAATTGATAGTTTTCTTTGAAAAACAGAGAAAAAATAGTTACGCATTAGGGTTCTTTACTAAATCAAAATTTACCCTAATATAACTCGAAGCTAGACTAAACACAGTCCAACAATTCCATGCTTTAAAACATGTTCTTATATTCCCCAAAACGGGATTCATCTTGTCAATTGGTCTTTTATTCGTTCTATCTATAGCTTTTTCTTTTTCCTCCCCATCATAAAGTTTTTCTTTTAGGGGCCGTTGGTATTTCACAAAGTTATGGTCCTTTGGCGAATTATGTACTTTCTTTATGTCCACTGTTACTTCTACAATGTATATTGTTTGAATTTTGCCAAGTCCACAAAGGTCACGCTAAATCTTTCATTGGAGCCCGTCATGGGTGTCAGTACTGAACAGTGGAGAATTAAGATTGGTTATAATGTCCAGCCTACATCAATACAAGGGCCCGGTCCTCAAAACAATGGAGGTAAATCAAGGCAATCTGTATCAAGCAATGACCGTTAAATAAGGACGAGACGTGCAGCTAGAGGGTTTCGGGAATTCCCCACCAATCTTTGCCATCACAAAAATAGCCCATACAACTGATATAACAGGATAATTGCAATATGCATAATATTAGCAATACGTATAGTGCCCACCAAAAACTAGACCAGCCCAAAGTTAACGAGTGCTTCTCATCCTCTCAATCTCAAACACAACCGGAAACGGGTCCTCTTTTATCAGATGCACGCTTATCAGAGAACGATCATTAAAAATCAGAGAGTGATGAGTTTGAACCTATCGACGAAGTGTAATTTGTCTGTTGTTTTTTCAATGTTTTGTTGGTTTGTTGTTGTTGTTGTTAGAATAAAAAACGTCTGTCAATTGTTACTATTATACCGTATGTCTGAAACCAGTATATTTTGTATGTTCAATTCATTCGTTGTATTAAAGTTCTTGTCATATTGTTAAGTCTGTTATCTTTACTTGTCACTCTTGTTAACAATGCTTTGTAATCATGTTGTATCATGCGCCGATGACCTGATTACTGTATTAAACTATATCTACGTCTATATTTACTTCATTTAGATAGACTCAGTATCAAGCAGAAATTTTAGTTTACAATAATTTGCCTGTTCAATAATGAAATAATAGGCACTAGTTCAATTTTATTCATAGAAAATATGAAACTATACATGCGCTAAAAAGTCACCAAACTTGCATTTTGAAAGTAATTTTCAAAATTTCACATAAAAAACCTTCTCATTCATGAAGAAGTACAAGGTTTCAATGAAAATCGGTAGCACGGTAGTTTCCATAAAGACATAATTGAAAAGTATCCTACCCCTTATATTAATTTTCAAAAATAAGGTTCCTCAGTACTCGAGTACATATAAAGATTGTTCTCTAAATATCTAAATTACGTGGGTTTTGTGGTCTATTGGATGTTGGTTTAAGTGGATCTACTCGTATATATTTGGAAATGTTTACCTCAAGAAAATGTTCATCTAAATTTACAGTAAATTGGATCAGAACGAAAGCAAAGCTCTTGGAGTCCTTTTCCATAAAGATGGCTTTGTATGGGAACGATTCGTCGAAAGTAAATATACTAGAGTAACCTTTTTTGCTCAACCTAGCACATGGTAAACTTTTGTGATCGTTGTATGTCCGTCGTTCGTCATCCGTTCTGATTAGTCAATAGTTCAAGTTTCTCTATGAATCATGGTCAGAATAATCATAAGGAAAAACCCTTTTGAAAAAGGGAAAATTATTTTAAACCACGGTAATAGGGGCCTTATTCACATTTTCTTTTTTATACTCTAGCGGCCACCATTTTATTCCAATTTTGATTACACTAGGTGATGAATAATTGCTAGGTCGTGAGGATACATTCTATCAAATAGGGAGAAGTTTCTAGTTAGCGCGTTTAAAGGGGCCTTAATTATAATGTCTTTGTTCAGAATATGTGGGGGAAAATTATCATTACGTATTGGTGGAGCTTTATCTGATCGTGGTTCGAAAATAGGACAATCCCATTGGAAAACACGGGAAAGAGGGCCTTAATGATAATTTTTTATGGGTATGCAAATCTCTCTGAACCTTGATTATATGTGGTTAGAATCTTCACCAGTCTTAATGATGAACCTTTTGATAATTGGACTGTCCTGCCTGATAATGCAGGCAAAGGGTCTTAATGATAATTTCACCGTTACATTCTTGAGTCTACAATTTTTGGTCTATCCTGGCGCACCTTGATTGGAATAGAGGTCTTATTGACTATTTCATTGATTACACCAGAGGCCATTAAGACAACCATAGACAAGTTTAACGAATGTTCTGAGTACTGTGTACTGTTTATGTCTTCTCGAATAAGATGTTTCAGGGTGCTTTTGTGTTTTGTTTTGTTGTTTTTTTAAACTCAGGTAAGCAATATAGGACCATTTTGCTCCTTTTGTTATTGAAATAATACCATATCGTCGTCGGGTATTAAATTATCGTGAATAAAGCTGTAGTTACGACATTATTCAGGCCAAACGACAATACAAACTTAAAGAGTTGCATAAAAGAAACAAGCGTTCTGAAGTATTGCAAAGCAATACCAAGTCCTCCACGAACTCAAAATATTTATTCCTCGCAAATATCTTGGCGATCAGAGAAATGTATCTGTATCATAGCCAAAAGATTCTGGAAAACTAGGGAAATAATCCAAGTCCAGCATCGGTATCTTCGTCAAAAATGAAAGGAATTGGACTTAACTTGAATTCGATCAGACACTCATCATTACAGTCACACACACCAAAAAAAAGGTTAGTATTTGCTGAGGTTTAGAAAGAAAGTCCATAAATCTGATATACTAGGCTTATAGACGGACAAGCTGACTAATAGACGAACCATGCAAACCTAAAGTTTCCTTTGGCATTGCCTAATCGACCGTGCAGCGGCCTCGACCATAGCCTTCCAGGGAAACTAAAATAACCTTCTGCTAACTGTCGTCATTATGTTAAAATTTTGATCATACTATATCGAATAATTGCCCCGCACACACACACACACACACACACACACACAGACAATCCCATTCACATAGCCGGATGGTGTGGGATTGAGTTAATGTGTTTATCTATCTTTTATACTGGGTCTCAGATTGATTGATTGCATGGTGTTTAAAGCCACCTTTTACAGTATTTCAGTCTTATCATTGCGGTTGCAGCACATAAAAATTGATTCCTGGGATTTCTCCCCTACCACCATATCCTTTTCGAGTCTCCAGCTGCTCATCCCACTTAGGCTTACGATCATTCAACCATTGGTGCACTGTAAAAAAAATCCCGTAAAAGTTTACAGCAAAAAAGCCGGCAGGTGGTTTCCAGGACAAAATCCCGTAAAATTACGGCGGTATACCGTAACGCATGAACCATAATTTTACGGGATCTGTCCTGGTAACCAGCTTCCAGGTCTTTTCCCGTATAATTTTACGGGGCATTAAGACCGTTTTTTTCACATTCATATCAAAATGCTTTCCTTCTGCAGTAAATTATGCATAAAATAATTTAATGTCTTTTACACCATTTCAGCATGTCTAGAGAAACATAGGCAAACATTTCCATAAAAAATTTACACATTTCTTCTGTTAACATAACAAAGAGACTAAAAAATATTTGTTGAATTAACCATGACTTGTTTTATTGAATCATTCATGATTTAACAATGAAATATTCTAATTACAATTAAATCACACAAAGAATTATAATCTCTTTTAAGGTGAAGATTTGGTTCTTCTAACAGTATTGATCAATCCTCCTCTTTAGTTTTCATAGAATCTGAGTTGTTAATTTCCGCTGAATTGTACCATCTTGGATTAAAGGCTGGTTAAATTTCTCCTAAAATAAAACGACCGATATATATAAGACATATTACATAACTTAAACTTCGTCCAAATATTGTGGTCCAGATTCAAGTAAAGTTTTTGTCACACACAACTTTACATTTTTTTGTTGAACTCAACAGTGTTGGTAGGAATGTTATATTTAACGAGAAAGGGACAGCATGTCGAGCCCGCTGATTTGTACTGAGAAAATGGTGCACAGAATGTTTTTTAAACTTTAACCTTGGCCTTGGACGTATTACAACAAACGTTTCGTATGACACAAGCACTCACCAAGTAGAACAACCGTGCCAAATTATTTTCAAATCCATCCATAAATATAAAAGTTATACTTCGGACAAAATTAATTTTATTGTTTGACCTTCAATTGTGGTCTTGACCTTGGAGGTATCACGAGAAACGATTCGCATGACACTAGAACTCAACAAAAAGAACAACTGTGCCTAGTTATTTTCAAATCCATCCATAAATGTAGAGGTTATACTCTAGACACAATTTCGAACGGACGCACTAACGCACGCACTAGCGCACACACGTACTATCACCGAAGTTATGCTGTGATAACTATGTCTCGCTCACAGCATGTGGACTTGATAAAAATCTGACCCAAAAATGTTAAACATTGGGATGTACATGCACTCCATTTTCAAGCCAATTCGCAAAGGTGTAAGCATTGGTGAATAATTCTCTTTAATTGAAGTGCATTCATAATAAAAATACTTCGTAAGGTGTAAGTGCAACAGCATCTTTACCTCTGGTAGTTTCTCCAATGACCATTCTGCAAACGTCTATAAAATGACTCGACTAGTATCACATCAAATGTAAAATAGTGCATATTTTTCTTTAAGAAATCAGCCATGCAAATTCATTATTTAAGTGGTAGAAGTAAAATGTATTCGTTTCAACATTGTTCAATCCTGAGCCAAGATAATATAACTTACCTGTTAGAAGGATTTCAGTCTGCATTCACCATGTTGGTAGTATGATTGGGTTGGGGTAATAATTAATACTCTTAAAAAAGCTGGTCATCATACACAATGATACACTATTGCAGTGCCAGAACATCTAATACTGAAATACAGATTTTACACATGTGCACCAACAAAATATATTCATATGCATATTTATTTATATTTAATCAATTTCTCTCGACCTTTCATAAAGAGATCTTTTACTTACTACTTGTCTTTATAACCAAAGAAACAAGTTTTCGATGATTGTCAAAAATACGGAAAAGTACCAGTAAAATCGGGTTTCCCTGTTAAACGCCATTTTTTTCATTTGACTAGAATATCACAAAGCGTATATCTATAGCCTAACGTTGGTCATCAAAGACACAAAACAATTCATATGTGTTACACGCATGTTATTATCATTCAGTCAAAACATAGATATTGCATGATAAGCAAACCGTAAAGGGTGGGGGTAATATGAAAAATAAAAGAGCAGAATAAAGATAGTTACCTGTCTCAGTTGCGTTCTTTAACTATTGAAAAGGTGATTTCGATCATACCACAACTTCGTTTACCCCCATTTGAACTCTATCGACCTAGATCAACGCAAGCATCCAAATTCAATTCGAAATAAGTGACAGTTGTCAGCAAAATGTCTGCGGTGTTCAAATTAGTTTACCCATAATGCCACATTTTTACGGTCAGATTCTGTAATGGGAAAATACGGAACAAAACCGTAACGAAAATAACGGTATTTTTTTACACTGTGGGAGACACATGTCGGAAAGGTTATTCACCGCGGCCAAGGATCAAACCCGGGAACTACTGGATCTCAGAATAAAGTCGTTTTACAGCAATTTAGCAGAGCTACAAGTACAAATTATGGTTTCCGATTTCTCTTTTGTTACGCATTTGTTCAAGAAGCATTATGTTACTTCCTTAACCTATTCCAACACAATAACGCTTATGAACGCCGCTCATGAAAACGCATTTAGGAAAATATTGTGTAAAATGGAGAAATTGCCTGCATTAAGCAATTTGTTCATTTCACACAATTTTTTCTATCTAGAAAGTTGAAATTTTTTTAAAAACGTTCAACTGTCTTCTGCAACTCCTTTAAATTTGCATGGCCCAATCTAAAATTTTTGCTCTCTGCTTATAGGTTAGAAAATGTAAATTTCTTATTCTTGATAGTTAGTGAATGGTTATCCTTGTAACATTCCCTTACCGTAGGATTTGTGTTGTTTTGTTGTTTTCTTTGTGGTTTTGTCGTTTACCTTTGCCGATTGTCGTCACATGGGAACTCAGGAAGATGCGGACATATGTATATGCGTTTATTTATCGATGCAATGCTCGTGAAAGGTGCGGATATTCAAAATCTGCCATCTCATACAGCATTCTCTTATGCTAAAAATACAGCTTTTATTAAAGCCAAATGAAGAAACAAGTTTGACCAAAAAAATATACTTTTATCTCGAAAACCAGTGACCTTCTGTACGAAAGAGTTGGACGCCTTTTCGTAAAACCACAAAAGAAGAATTATTTTCTACACTTATCGCTATTCTTACTTAATTTGAATATAGAATTATATCAACCTGTTACCAGACGTCATTATTTTAGACTTGTCCAAATTGAAGGGATTTCCAGACGACAATCTAAAGTATATACAAGAGCACCGCTAAGGGTGCCTACGCTCGGCTTTGGGTGCTGGATCGTGGATAAAAAATCTAAGTCGAAAAAGGGGCAAAATTCCCACAAAATGCATCTAGAGCTATCCCCCTTGATAGTATAGGTTCCTCTTTTGATAGTGAACATGTGTGCCAAGTTTCAAGTGAATGCCAGAGATATCACAAAATGTCAAAGTTTTCGCCCGACGACGACAACAACAACGAAAATAACGACGACGACACGGTGGCTTTTGCAATACTTCGGGTTTTCTCCGAAAACAGCCGAGCTAAAATTTTCTAGATTTTTTCAATTTTCTGTGGAGAAAACATTGAGTAAAATGAAAAACAATTACACAATGTTTCCCAGTTGTTTTCTTCAGAGCCTTCAAAAAGATTCAATGAATGGGAATGGGTTAAGGATATGATTGGTATGGTGAAAAAAGGCTATATATACCGAAAATATTTCCAGTACTTTAAAAAAAACTAAGACTACAGTGCCTTATTGTAAAACATATGATTGAAAAAAAGCAACCTAACATATACTGAATGGCAAAAAAGTATTACTACTTCTTCAAGAGTTACTGTTTCAAAGTAAAGGTTTTTAGAACTTTTGGCATTTGAATAGTATATCTTTTTCTAAAATACGGGTAACCATTACCATCGGATTTACCACGTAAATATAGAACTAAAACTCATTAATCGTCTAGAAGATTTTTTCGGAACACCGTGGAGGTCTCGCTTCGGAAGGGGTAAAGGGGTTTGTCGTTCTTCATCATAACAGGAGAATTGGTTAGCTATGACACAAAAGGTTTAAGTGATGTTAGTCGTCAGTGCAAGGGATAATGGTCAATAGTAGTACTAGACTATTTATTACGGGATAATGTCAATTTATCAGTTGTTATTGAAAATAATCCCTTGCACTGATGACTAACATCAAATGTTAGTCGTCAGTGCAAGGGATTACGGTCAATAGTACTAGACTAGTTATTAAGGGATAAAGTCAATTTATCAGTTGTTATTGTCTAGGTTGACAAGAGGGGGGGGGGTATCAGTTTATGACAACCTGTATTGAGATTTTACTAGAATGTAATTTTTGAAATTTTGTTAGTCGCTGGCGAGAACGCCGCAACATATTTAATATTGTATATTTTGGAAGGCATTGGACACTGACCTAATATCCATTGGGAAATATTTTATGACATTCCACAGGCTTATTTTTGTAAAAATAGGTATCTGTTCTCGAAAATGGTGTAAGATAATTCACATTTTGTTCGATCTGTTGACTGCTTTAAATAATTTTGATAACACGAATGTATACTATGACTGTGCATTAACCCATTCCCACATAAACCCTCCTTTTTACGCCCCTCAATAAAAAAGCTTTGGATAAATTGTGGAAAATGAAGAAATGACTTGTATCAAGCAATTCCTTCATTATCCACAATGTTTTCTATTCAAAATGAAGAAAACATTTAAAACTAAATCAACCTGATATCGTCATCTGCAGCTTCTTTCAATTTAGACAAGTCTAAAATTTTGTATTGTTGGAACTTCAAATTTCTGTATTATGCTTTTTGATATATGACATGTGATAAACTATAGAGTGCGTAAACATTCTACCCAATGTTTATGTTTTAAATGTGTAACTCTGTTAGAAGGTTTTTATTTCTTTTTCGCCTTTTTATGCTTTTTAACTTTTGTTGTCGATTCCATATGAAATATCTTTCGGAAGTTGAAAGATAGTATCGTAATACCATTTTTCATTCGAATCGAGTGTAAGGTGCCATCTTGTTAGCTACCAAAGCGTCAGCTTTGATAGACAAAATTTTGAGATATTCTCAAAGGTCAACGAGTGCTAACTGCCAGTGGAGGCTTAACCAAAAATCCGTTGAATACCTAAATCTGTTGAATGCCTGCACTTAAATGTAGATCTTGTGTATTTCAGGAATATTCCAAACTCTGCCTGCAAGTTACTTTCTGTATTATGCAAGTTAATCTCCTAGGTATTTTAGCTTACTTAAGCACAACGTCTTCAAAATGACTCTGATCAGAGTTTTCAAAGAAATTGTAGACGAAAATTTCAAATTGTTCATTATTCTAAAATATTAATCTCTCTAGGTAGAAAACAATGTAGAAATTGGAGAAATTGCCTGTAACAAGCAACTTCTTCATTTTCCAAATTGTTTTCCGGAACTATTTTCATAAGGGGAGTAAAAGATGGTATTGTATGTGAATGGATTAACTCCTTTGTTTCTTTGACGTCGTTTATTTATCATAATAACGTTTGATAAAGAAGATTACTGAAAAAAAACAATGCTTTGCTAGCTTACAGTACTTTTCAGTACTTTGATCTAAACAAAGGACGCATCACATTTTTGTGCACACTATATTTAAACAATGCTTAACACTCTTTATTGTCTTTCAACAGTTATCGATCGATGATAATCCATTTGACAATAAAAAGTTTTTAAAAAATGAATAGTTAATCGATTCCTTATTTGACAGAGAATTAATCAAATTCAAAAAATGTCATATAAACAACATTTTATGGCGAGTAATTGAAACGAATACATACAATATTAATCCGTTAAATTAACAGCTTTCTATCTGAAAAAAATACAATAAAAGCATACATTTATTTCTTTTTCACTGAGGTAAAATGGGAACTTATAGGTTTTCAAATTCCTATGAGGAAAATTCGTTTCATACAGAATAGAAATGAACAGTTGGTGTATTTTAATAATTGTTATCTTTATTTACTCCACAATAGGGGATTACGATTGGTAAAATGTACAAAATTCGAACAACAAAAAGGAAACAGTATTCAATACACAACACATAATAAATCAAACAATTCATTTTTTTAATATCCACATATTCATCACGAATTTCCTCACAAAAGAATTCACTCAAATTGCGACAGTCACTCGTAGGCTCGCCAACAAATACTTGAATACTCGCACATGCCATCAGTTCATACCTTTTATTTTGGCACTGCTGATACACTCTGCAAAATTGTAAAATTTGCCAATGATGTCATAAATAGAAGAAACCTTTACGAGGATGTGAGACTTTTATAAACACTGTATTTGTACTGCCAGGGTGTGTTGCCATGCCAACAAAGCGCACAACATAAAAGAATGTAATACACATGCACTGTATTAAAAAGACGGGATGGAGAATGAGAGAAAAAGAGAGAGAGAAAAATAGAGAAAAGAAACGGGGAGAAAATTCTATACGCGATATTTTGAGGAAAGTGATTTCATACTATAGGCTATTCTAATCGGGCTTTTTGGTATTTCAATATGAGTAAAGATATCGTTTTATAACACGAGAATATATAAAAAAAAATATATATGAATCTTCTAACACAGCGGCATTACAACAATTGCAAATCTTTTTTAAGCGTGGAAAGGGTGGTTGAGCGACATCCCAGGGACTGAATGAGCTATTTTATTCAATCATTTTTTTCACTTAATTTTGGTTTTCTATATCCATAATTTTGGAAAATTCGTTTCATTTAAGAGTTGAAAAGATTATTTTTTGTTTTTGTGGAGTTATGAAACGAAAATACTAGTCATATACCTCTATGAAAACACATAATTTTCTCTTCATTTCTTTAAATTTAATGACATCAAACAAAAATGTAATAATTCAAAAAATGTTGATACCTTTTTGATGGAACTATTTTGAGCGTAAGCATAAAAAATAGCTGCGTGCCCAAAATTTTGTTCATGGGGGTATGAATATTTTTTCGGTCAATTAAAAGTCCTTCTAATATTGATAAACATTAGGTTTAAATCAAAGTACTGAGAGTACAGTTTCAACTCGTAGAACTTTGAGAAAACCTCAGAATTTTGTCTGTTAACTTAAACTATCAAAGCTCATGCTTTGCTAGTTAAAAATGATACACGTTCGTATTTTTTAATTCTGCTTTTGATAACAGTGTTTAAGCAAAGCCTCATCTTTTGTTGTTGATTTTTTTTCATTATTCTCGGTCTTCTCCAAGTCAAAACTAGCTCCATAGCTATCCAGAAGCTAGTTAAATATCACGATAGCGGACAATGTGACGTAGTTGATAGGGGCAGTTATCGATGTACTGAATTATGCCTTCGAAATATAGATTGGGCCCGTAATAATTAGATCTATATTGGCATTATGTTAAGAGATGAAGAGAATATTTTTTGTTTTCATGGAGTTATGAACCGAAAAAACTAATCACACTGTATGAATACGCGAAGCGGATTCATACATTGTGTGATTAGGTTTTTCGGTTCATACCTCCATGAAAACAAAAAATATTTTCTTCATTTCTTATAATTTAATAGCATCGAGCGAAAAAAAATGAAATATTTTACATGTTTTGATACCTTTTTGTATGGGACTATTTTGTGCGGAAGCATACAAAATCGCTGCGTGCTCAAAATTTTGTTCGTGGAGATAGGAATAATTTTTTTCAACCAATCTGAACGCCCGTTTTTGATAGACGAAACTAAAAATTAAAATATTAATATTTTACTATTATCCTTCTCTAAGCATATGTGGGGTTTTTGTTCGTCACTTTTTTGTATGTTTGTTATGTTAACTTTTATACCCTTAGTGGGGGGTTCTTAAAATTTGAACTTGATACTGCTTGTTAGTCGATGACAACGCCAATTTAGGTCAGACAGGAATATCCACTTGATATATATTAAGTGGCGTTCTTTTGCAAAATTTATGGCCAGTAACATGTAACAAAGGGGAAAAAACACCATTTAGTTGATGACCTAACGTCCTGATTACAGCTTGACATTAGACGTTTAAGCCGCTAAACCAAAAAAAAATGTTTAACCCATTACCACACGACAAAATATTAGACTGGTCCAAGTTGAAAGAAGTTGCAGACGACAATTTAAAGTTTATGAAATTTTGGCTTTTTCAACTTTCTGGGTAGAAAACAATGTGGATAATGAAGAAATTGCTTGTGACAAGCAAATTCTTCATTTTCCACAATGTTTTCTACAGATTTTTTTCTTAGGGGCTGGTCTGGTCAATGAATTTTTTGATTGACAGCTTTAACCCAGTAATTGACAGGGGTGCTTCGTCACATGATATTGAGCTGTTAGTAATATATGGTCAGACAAAGCTATTTAAATTATGAAATTCAGTTGAACAAGTGTTTAAAATAATAATAACCCTTAAGTCGAAAGATGGCCTCTTAAAATTGCAAAAAGTTTCGATTCTGATCAGCCCGCGCAGGCTGTACCGACCGACTTTGACCAGAACGTTTCGCTTTCGATATATTTTCTGTATCTGGACTGATTATTTAACCTTACCATATTCTTACTATCTAATTGTTATATCTATCTGGCCTCTTATGGTTCCGATTTAAAAGAAGTTCTTTCCTTTTGATTGTACTTTGGCACTATTTAGACCGGAAGTATACTTGAATTCCGATATTAACCTTTGTAATAAGCTTTGTTGGTTTGGCAACTTAACCCATTCCTGTTCAATCCCCGGTATTCACCACGACCCTGTGTTTTTGTACTTCAGAAAACATCGTGGAAAAAGAAGAAATTGCTTGTGACAAGCAATTTCTTCTTTTCCCACAATGTTTTCTACTCTACTTAATGATTATTTTATTAATAGAATCCACTTTAAATTTTCGTCCGCAAAACATTTGAATTTGGACAGGTCTAAATCTTAACAAAACAGGTGAGGGTTAAACGTCATAACTTATATCTAAGTGCAGCTTCCTGTCGGTGGTCAGTGGGCGGGACCAGCGATCTTTCAATTACAAGTTGGTTATATACCTAAAAACACATCTACTCCTAAAAACTTCAATAGGATCATCGATCTCTTGTGTTGTCTACCTTTTCATACGGGTTAATTTTGGGGTCCCCTGCTCTTATCTAAGTTGTGCGATCATTCGTGCATTTCTTTAACCTATTCCAACACAGAAAAATCTTAGACTGGTCTGAATTGAAAGAAGTTGCAGATGACATTTTCAAGTTGGTGGAGTTTTAAATGTTTTCGTCTTTGGGATAGAAATCATTGTGGATAATGAAAAACTTGCTCGATACAAACAATTTCTACATTTTCCTAAAGTTTTCTAAAGCTTTTATCTTGAGGGGTGTTAAATGTATGGGACTGTGTGGAAATGGGTAAATCTAGCATTCTAAATGAACCCTTTAGAAAATTAACAATACCATATTTGCAATATTCTCCAATTAAATAAATTCAGGATAATAAGAAGTCTAATTCAAGATACATAGAGCCCACGGGTACCAGCTTGGGTAGCATCTCTTTATAGTGATCCAACCTCTAGGGATGTAGCCAGGGTATCCATCAGACATCCAGAAACATCTGTTATATTCGAACCCAAGACTGAATGAATATAAAAGGTCCGCAGATCCAGCCATCGCGGTCCCGTGCTCGAGACACAACTCGTATGACTGGTTATATGTATGGGTGTTTATGGATCGGTACTTGGCAACAAACACTGTAACAACAGAGAGAAAACCTTGTTTGGTAGACTTATCCTTAATGATGCTACTAAAAAGTCTGTGGGTGAAGAAAGTGTCGTAAACACAGCCTTATTCAAGCTGTATTCACGACATTTTGTTCGCCCACCGACAATGTAGTCTTTGAAAGGGTGCTTATAATCTAACATTCAAGTAATTGATTGAAAAAATACCGATTGAGCCTTGAAGGGCTAAATTACTTTGCTTTTCTGGATAAGGTTAAGATCAGCCTTTTTCTTTACCACATAAACCATCGAAAAGATTTTTTGAAGTCCCACTAAAAGAATAAATATCTAGCAATTTGATGTTACCATATAGCTTCGGTTAATAGCAGTTTCGGAATTCCCTTTTGGCAGCATTGGAAGATTGGGAATAAAAAGAAAACTATTAATGCAATTCCCTAATATTTTGATTTATATCTCAATGGATAAAGATACTTCAAATAAACTGATATACAATTGTGGTTTATATGGGCAATTTTGCAACTGTTGCATCGCAACTCGGAATAAATCACGACGTGACGTCGTTTAACTAATCCAATCCCTGGTTTTTACGTCCCTGTGATTTCATAATTGAGATATTTCAACTAAATAGTTATTCTGCACAACCTTTGAACTTGGATAGGTCTAAAATTTTGCAAAACAGGAAATGATTAAATTAATAATTATGAAACTATAAGCTCAGAACGGTCACGGAGTTTTTGCAAATTTCTATTTCTTTCCTAGTCGTCAACTTCTTAACGAAAGTTACGCGGTTTTTGTTTGTTTGTTTGTTTTTTTTGTTAAAAACTAACGTGGTGGCCCCTTATTTTATTTGATTGATATAGCTTTAACGGAATAAGTTAAAAATAAACATAAATTCTAGGGAATTACTCTTTTTTTTATTTTCTCTTCAATCGTTAAGAGCTAAGATCCCTAAAAATGTTTTCTTATTTACAAAACTAATATCAAAATAAGTCAGAATTTATCGCTATGGGTGTATTAGAATAATATTTAAATGGAAGAATGGTATTTTTTTTTTAATTGTATACGCGAATCGAAAATCTTAAGAATGTGTAAACGTTATAAAACCGTTAACACACTAGGGCGCTTAAAGTAGCCGAACAAAAAAAAAACCCGATTCAATGACCCACTTTTCTCTTCGTATTTTATTAAAGACTTACTCTAATCTACCAAATATGAATAAGTTAAAGAAACCAAATTGTAAATATCATGTTTAAAGAAATTATTTTTCTCTAAAGTCATGTGTAAGATAATGGTAATAATATTTGCTGTGAAGTGCATTAATTTCATTGATACCCAAGTAAATCTTTATCACCATCACAATAATTCGAATAATACCAGGCTCTAAAAAGTCATATCGACGAAATTCAATCGAAGTGTATCAAAAGGCCGTATTTTTTAATTAAAGAAATTCAAAATATTCAAATATTTGTTCACAATTTTTCCAGGACAAATTGCCTGTATACAACCACTCAATGAAAACCATTCTAGTTATTTGCATTAGTATTAAACAATTGCTTTGATTTGTGGTAGACATATTTTGTAATCTCGCCGGGGGGCAAACTACGGTAGCAATTGCTTATTTTGGGCGTAAAGTCTCATAAATTCTCAGGTTTATTGTGGCGTCATTGTTTCTAAACTGTAACGAAAATGTCTTTGCCATTTCCCTTCCCTGTTACGACGAGACATTATACATTTTATTCAGTTTTTAACGCAAAAAAACTAAAGATCATATAAGATACAACATTCGTGTTAATTTTTTATTAGTTGTTATCTTATCCGTCATTCTAAAGGCGATAATAACCAACAAAGCTTCGTTTTTCCGCCTTTAGAATGAATCGTAAGATAAAAGTAGCAATCAGTGAACATCCATATAATACCCTAAACTTACCTGTGAACTCTTTCCAGCTGTAGGTGTTCCAGTTGTCCTCCTCATAGAGACTTTCATGAGCTTGAGCATCATTAGTCACATCTTTAGAGCTGAGAAGACACTCCTTGCTCACAGAGTTCCATGACGCAGTGTGACAGTCACCTGTCGTACAACAGGTACTTGCACACATTATCAGCTCAGTTGAAGTAATGTTATACTCGACATCCTCAGTCGTTAGTCTGAACCCTTTTCGATAACGGTTGGTAAACAGCTTTTCATTTACAGCAGTTCTTATGGTGTGAAATGAGGAACTGTATGCATACACGAGAAGAGCCAGTTTTGTAATTTTGAACAAATTTATAGCTCCCATTTTTTAACATTCAACCCAGTATCTGTGTTCTAACAAATTCGAGCTATTTGTAAAATAATTGTATTTTAAAACTGCCACCTCCCTTTTTTAAAAAAAGAATATTGTATAAATTAATTACTTGATCCAATATATAATGACTTTAGCTCTATTTGGAACACCCCACCCAATTTGAGTTTTGCTATATATTATATTTTTTAGTCCAACCCTCACAACAAGTTTAAACTTTAATAACCAACTATACAATTAATCCATTGTTTTGAATACTCCGCCTGTGAATGATAAATTACTTGAAAGTATAATTCAGTTAAGCTTGGAAAAAATAAATACATTCTAGACATATTTTTCTGTCCTTGACCTGCCATATGTGCAGGTATATTTAAGTTTATGTAGATGTTTATGATTTGTTTAACAGTTAAATGTCATTCTTTGTCCATAAATTTATTTCGGGACAAAAGTGTGGAATACCAATAGATAGGTTGTGAAGAAAAGTAAAAGATTAAGATTGTCATCAGTTCCTTTATCCAGATCTCCTGATAAGGAGCTGGCCGGTTTAGATGCCTAAGGTCACTAAAACGTTGGTGTGATTAGAACAGGCAATCACGAAACAAGTCCGAAAAGTTCCTTGTGGATTGCAGCCTTACTAAACCCGAAATAGTTCGCTTATTAAAGTTGTTTTATGTGTACCTCGACCCTGAAATACCGTCGAATTCAAAATCAATGTCAAAATTTACATTTTCTGTCGTCATCTTTTAAAGCAATCCAGAACGGTACCTTTCTAATCACAAATCCTTGTACCAGGTTTGATAGAAATGTTTACATGTACTTCTGAGCTTTTGCTTTTGCTTTTGAAAACTTCAGAAGAAATTAAACATAAGGATTACAGGAGTCATGTTGCAAAAGAGGTATTACTTTTGTTTGTTTGGGTTTTTTGTGTTTTTTTTTTAATTCTCCGATCATTGTAAAGTGTGTCGTAGTAAAGTTTGACAATACGACCATATATATAACAATGAAAGATTTAACCCTTTCCTGGACAAACCCGGGATTTTACGTCACTGTGATTTTATACTTGGGAAAACATTGTGGAAAATGGAGAATTTGCGTTTAACAAGCAATTTCTCCTTTTCCACAATATTTTCTACCACATAGGATGGTCAGATTTCACATTGCATGCATTTGTCATTGTCATCTGCAACCTCTTTCAAGTTGGACCAGTCTAAAATTCCATAAAACAGGAAAGGGTTAATTCTTAAGGCAGATGACGTAGTAATCTTGGCTAATAGTGCTGATGATCTACAATCGAATCTTATCAGGTTGTAGAACTACTGCAAAATTATTTTTACCAATTCTTAGTTATGGAAGCGAAGTCTTGGGCTTTTACAGTGGGCAAACTGTATAAAATTTCATTTACAGTATTGTCAAAAATACTTAGCAAAAACAAATTTGTCTAAACGATTTCATATATGATAAATTAGGTTGAGCATCTCTTCAGAAGACAAAAATAATTTCAGAAAAATATTCAAAACAACATATCGATGGCTTAGAGCAAAAACATAGTATGGCTCTATACAATGTATAGAGCCATACTATGTTTTTGTTCTAAGCCCTCGATATCAAGATGTTTTGGAAAAAAACGACCTGAAAATTTTGTGTTTTCTATGCACAGAGGCCACGACAATGACACAGTTTGTAGTGCGTTGGACTCTCAATCATCAGGACAAGGGTTCGATCACCGGTCGCGGCAAATATATTTTCCGACATTTGTCTCCCAACGATGGCTGGATAATCGTATATGAGCCTATGCGTGACATTTCCGACCATTTCGCATGTGCGTGACTCGCACACATTGAGCACCCTGGACAGCCATTCGGGGCAATTAGAATATTCACTGATTGTTTATAGAAGCTTTGGGTCAGTATCTATCTACAGAGTGTAGAGTGAAGACTCTGATCAGACTGTGCGGATCCACAGGCTGATCTGAGTCTTTATTTGGCGCACATGTGTAATGGTTGGAAATGTCACGCATGCGCTCATATCTAAGAGGGGTGTAGACTGGTGAACCTGTCCCATCTCCGCTGCTCTCCGATATTTTTTAAGATACATCACAACTACTTTTTATGGTGTATGCATCTAACTTATTAGTGGTTACGCCTCCAGTGGCTGATTGCGCTCGTTGAACTTTGAGATCACCTCCAAATTTGGTTTGTTAACTTAAGCTATCAAAGCTAAAAAAAAAAAAGGCAAAGTCAACAGCATCCGCTGGGAAAGTTATACTCATAGATTTCTAGGATTCAAAAGGTGTGCTGCTCCTAGATCACATTGTACTTTGAAGGAATTGTGCTGTCATCAAGAGGCAATTTCGTGGGGGAAAATCAAGGAAAAAAGACTTGGAAAACTCTCATAAGATCTGCTCTTCCATTAACACAATGCACCAGCGCACAAGTCTACGGTTACCACCTGGTTTCAAACTGGCTGATCATCTACAATAATCATTTTATCTAGCACCCTGTGACTATTACCTCTTCCCAAAATAAAAAAGAAGTCAGTGATCGCCATTTTCGCACTGAACATGACATCATAAAAGCTGTTGACCTTCTACAGGTACTTCAACACCGTTAAATAAAATGTGTACGAAAGGGTATTGTGTTGAAAAATGCATGGCAATATTTAGGTTTAACGGGTTTTGTATACATTAAGCCTCGGATATTTTAAAACACCTCTCAAAAAGGTTTGCTTGTACTCAAAATTCCGGAGTAAATCTAGGAGGAAAGGAGAATTCGCTTGTAATAAGCAACTCTTTTTCTCCGCATTTCCTTTTTAGCTCACCTGAGCTATTGTGATCGCCTTTTGCCCGTCGTCCGTCCGTCGTCCGTCGTGTGTCGTGCGTCTTCCGTCAACAAATTCTTTAAACGATATCTCCTCCAAAACCAATGGGCCAATTTGAACAATATTGGCAGAAATGTTCCTTAGGTGGTCCCCTTTGAAAACCGCTAAAAGAATTGAAATCCGTTTAAAAAGAACTCTGGTTGCCATGGCAACAAAAATGAAATTCCAAAATAATCTATAAAAATCTTCACCTCCTAACCAAGGAAACGTAGAGCCTTGATAATTTGCATGAAGAATCAGTATATTGACCTCTTTCAAAATAGCTAAAATCATGATCCTCGGGTCCCCAGGGGTCCGATGGATCCAGAGGGAGGAAAAGGTTTCCTCCTTCTTTCAAATTTGCCCTTAAGCCTTTGAAATTCGTAATTTAGACTTTTGAATCTCCAGGTACATGGTCTATATATGTACAAAGTATGACCCACTTGTATCATAATCCTAACCTTAACATGAAATTAGACTGTCGAAAGAAAAAGAGCCTTTATTTTAAGTGTGCGCCCCAGGGCCAACGGCCGTCTTGTTGATTGTTATTTTTCAAGACTAGAACTGTGTTGTCTCATAGCAGGTTAAACCAATCTAAACTTTCGCTGAACAGAGGCAGGTATGACAATAACAGGTATGAAAGGTAAGACAATAAAACGTCTTCTATCATGTTCCAGCGAGTCTAATTGGCCGATCGCTGACCATGCCAACTTACTTTGCTGGCAAACTGACTCCGACTGGAAGTTCCACTTCGTCGTCTAGATGCAAAATTTATGACAAGTAACATGTAACGAAAATGTAATGCGGTTAGTTGGCGAGAACGCCCACTGTCTGCGACAGGAAGTTCTACTTCGATATTTAGATGCATTTATAACCAGTAACATGTAACGAAGAAGTAAAGTTGTTTGTTGATGATCTAAACGTCGTAATTGCAGCGATTTGTCAATAGTTTGGAAACACGTTCCCCAAGCGGACATTGTGTGGCCTAACTTTCAGGTACGTATCAAACTAAGATAACCGATAGAACGTATACAGTATTCTTTGTATCGCCGTTTTTCATTAAACAACAACTGAAATTAAAGCACTCACATAATAAAAAAAATCAAAGTACCGAAAGTACCTTAAGTTAGCAAAGCAGGGTTGAATCTAGAAAATATTTCCTTGTGAGTAGAAAACATTGTGGACATTGAAGAAAATGCTTGTTAAAAGCAATTTCTTCATTAACCACAATGTTTTCAAAAGCTTTCTACAATTTGGATAGAGTTTCTGAAATACATAATATTTGTTTTTTTATGGCGTCGGCATTCCATGGATTTGGTGGTTAAACCTCCAGTGGCAGTTTGGACTCGTTGAACTTTGAGAAGACATCAAAATTTTGTCTGTTAACTTAAGCTATCCAAGTTGACGCTTTGCTAGCTAAAAATCAATTTTCTAACAAAAAATATTGTTCTCCTTACAACTTTTATGTCAAACATTTTTAATCGTTTAGAGAGTTTGTTTCTTGCGATATGCTTTTTGCTTTATAATCCTGACCATAAATTATGCAAACTTTTTCGTTTGATAACTGATATTTGACTGAGGGCGCGACGCAGATCTGTCTTGATTGGAAGATTTAGCCATAAAAATACAATTATGATTAATATCATCGAAATCCGTCAGATTTTTGTAGTATTTGATGATGCATCTTTATTAATCTTTAATACGGATTGATTTCTTTCAAACAACGGACGAGGCAAAAACGAAGATGTTGTGCATAGCATTACCGTCTTTTTCATTAATTTGTTTCCTAATTTGAAAAGCATCCTCATTTACTGCTGTGACTATGATTACTTTATATTATCATCATAATTGTTATTATTTTACCCAATAAACAACTTGCTGAAAACAAGTATTCTGATCTATATCGAAGGAATCTAAGTTTAAACTGTGACACAAAGATTTTGATAGCACGTTATAGTCCAATATATCACAGGTACTAACCATGTTTCAAGACGCATGAACCTATAGGTGATACAATAGCACTTAGCGTGATCATGATATAGCGCACGACGGATGGCGCTTGAAGGACGCTAAACGCATAAAATATTACATTGCTTACTTTGAGGTAAAGAGAGCTACAAACAATTTATTCCTACGGCTTGGTTTTCTCCCCCCCCCCCTCTCTCTCCTCACTGTCTCTGTCTCTCTTTCTCTCTCTGTCTGCCTGTCTGTCTCTCCCTGTCTCTGTATCTCTCTCTCTCTCTCTCTCTCTCTCTCTCTCTCTCTCTGTCTCGGTCTCTGTCTCTCTCTCTCTCTCTCTCTCTCTCTCTCTCTCTCTCTCTCTCTCTCTCTCTCTCTCTCTCTCTCTCTCTCTCTCTCTTTGAGAGGATTGAGTATTTGCTTGTTTGTTTGTGTGTTTGTTTGTTTGTTTTTAGAAGTGAAAACAAAAATCGAAGGTTCAAGGGAAGAAAATTTAACATAAAAAAATGCAATTTTCTTTCTAAGGGTCTTCTCTGAAATGCAAAAAAAATGCCGAAAATTGTACCTGATACTATTGTCCTGATCGAGTAGCCTACATTGGGAGCCTGGTTGCGAGAGCAATGATAGGCGACTCAGAAAAGGCCGTCGTCCAGGATTACGCATCTGTAAATAACATTTAAAAATAATAACTCACTTTCAAGTGCACTTTTGTCAAGATCGGATTTCAAGAGGAAAGCAATTGCAAGCATTTTGTCATCTAGAACGTAGCTCTAATGTTGAAATCAGTACTGTTTTGAGTTCCGATTATTTATTTTTTCCGTAAACTCTGCATGAACCTATAAAGTCTTAAGGAGCCACCCGTACATGAATACTCAGTTAAACTTATCATTGCAGTCATAAACATTAATTCGATAAAAGTAAGAACTTGAGTACTTTTGCAATCGTACGACTCAAAAAGACTTCTCAACCCCAACCAGCGTTCAGGATGACACAACGTTAAGATTTTGAAGGGGTAAATGTCCATTTGTCGATAGCGGATTTTAAGATGGAACCGTTCGTATTCGGTCGTCCTAAACGAAGCTCTGGTATTCAAATATCTAACTTTTCGATTCCACCTATTTTTCTAGAATAGACCGAAATAATGGGAAAAGAATTACATGTACGTGCAAAAAGTGGTTATGTACATTAAGTTCCTTTAAAATAGGGTGTTTTTCCTGTTAAATTTGTCAGAAGTGGCCATTAGATTTTCGATTTCTAATCTTGAAAAATTATACTATAGTGGTAGTAAGAATAAGTGTGTCTGCTTCAAACTATTAATGCAAAAATTATCGGGAAAGGGAAGAAAAGCAACTCAAAAGCAGTCTCCCCTGTTCGACTTTTCACAAAAAGTATTTTGAATAGATTATTCAAATCATAATGCGTTGCATTATGCAAATTAACAAAATAAAACTGCTCACACCTATCTTACACAACATTTTCAATAATTCAGAAGCCTGTTTCAAAAGAACAAACCGCTTATTGCAATCAACCTTTCCCTCTTTAAGAATGTTTAATAAGCTGTATCGGTTTCAATAATATTACATGTACAGTTGACATATGTCCCCTCTATCAATTTCCTTAACCCGTTATCACGCAATGAAATTTTAGACTGGTTCTAAGTAAAGAAGTTGCAGACGACAATTTCAAGTTTATGGAATTTCATTATTATCATTTTAATTTGTCTTATGGGATAGAAAACAATGAAGATAATTAAGAATTATCTTGATAGAAGCAATTTCTTCATTTTCCACAATGTTTTCCAAAGCTTTTTTTTCTTCGGGGCTCAGAAAGAAGTGTTTGAGTGGGAATGTGTTAGGGAATTTCCAATTTATGTGCCTAACAGTAGAAGATCAAAATAGATAGTAAAACAAGATGATATAGGTTGACCGGACGGATTGGAACCATGTATTTTGAGAGCATTTCATTTGGAATTTGAAAACAAAACAAGGATGAATACAAGAAAGGTAGATTGTTGGATGTAAGAAATTTCATTTCTTTTGTGTACCAAGTATCTCCACTAAGTGAAAAAATTCGAACTATCATCAAACATTCAACAATGGAAAAATAGACCCCCCCTTTTTTTGTGGGTGGGATGTGGTAGGGGTATTGATGTTCAATCTAGGCATTAACAAAAATTGAAAGGACTTGATGCTGTGAAATTATTAGTCTGATACTATTGGACGTATCCCTTGCAGTGAGGTCTAGCGCGTTATCACGAAAAATCTTGAACCCATTTTATGCCCCCTGAAGGTCCGACCATCCGTCCGCATTGATATCTCCACAACCCTTTGTCCGCATTGGATGAAACTTCACATGTGCATTCCTTGCGTTATTGCGCAGACCCATTTTTCGGGTATGGATGGATTTCGAAAGAACTTTGCATAATTCTTCTTTATTATGAGTAGATGAGCCATTTTAAAAAAAGAAAATTAAGATAGCTCAGGGTCACAATTGTTTTCTATCATGAATAAATGCGCTATTTGACATAATATTTTGGATAGCGTCAAGGTCACAGCTCAAGGTCGAACATTAAAATTAAGTATGTCTGGAGCATACCTCCTAAAATAATGGATGGATTTCGAATTAACTTTGCACAGTTGTTCTCTATCACGAATAGATTTGCAATTTGAAACATACTTTCAGATAGCTTCAAGGTCATAGCTCAAGGTCATAAGTTGAATATTGAAATAGGGCGGGCATATAGCTGCATCTTCGTCCATTGGACGGTACGAACATTTTTCCCGTTTATTTCATAACTAGTGTGACAGAGCTAAATTCGGAGAGCATAATCCGTCTCAGACGACTCTTGTTCATTATGAAGACAAACGAAAACTACCTTACTTAAGGTAAAGACTTAAATATTGTCCAATTCGAGACTTCGGCGATGATTTGAAGCACTTACTTAAAAGAATAATAAATAGTAGAGGTCTTACGTGTTCTATTCTTATGTGTTGTATTTATGTGGTAGTCATAATCCGGGTTTCAAGAATATGCTTTTGAAATGCCAACAGTCCAAAAACCTTCATTGTGAAAAAACTAAGAAATATAACACTAACTGAAGTCCAATAGGTGTTGGTTGTCTCCCTTGGCCCTTCAATATCGTCAATTGGCTAATATCAATTTATCTGTTTTACAGTTAGGTATATGTATTGTCTGCTGGTCATTATAGGAAAAGAGTCTTTTAACCCTCTCCTGTTAAATCCCTGCTTTTTACTTTCCTGGGAATTTTATGATGGAGCAAAAATTGTGGCAAAAGAAGAAATTGCTTGTAACAAGCAATTTCTTCTTTAACCCCAATATTTTCTACCTATTGAATGTAGTTTTTTTTTTCAAGTTAAACCCACTTAAAATTTTTCATCTGCAAAACCTTTGAAATTGGACAGGTCTAAATATTTGAAAAACAGGAAAGGGTTAATATAATTCTATGTTTGGCCGTAAGGTAGACCGATACGAGTCCTTTTTGGAGAAAATAGTGATATATGTTTTAATTACTCCCTTAAAAAGAATTAGTTTTGTTAATTTGGCAGAGCTGGTCATTAGATTTAAGAGCTCTAACCACCAAAGAGAATAATAAAAACATGTAATAATTGTACTTTAAGAATTTGTACGTGTGCTTCCTAATAATTATGTTGTGAAAAACCTTATGGAAAATGAGAAATAGCGACTAACAGTCACTTGTTCACAATCAAAGTACTGAAAAGTACTGTAAGCTAGCAAAGCATTGTTTAGTTCAGTAATGTTCTTTGTCAAACGTTATCATGATAAAGAAACGAAGTTTAAGTAACAAAAGAGTAAATCCATTCCAATTTAATCCCTCCTTTTTACCCCCCCCCCCCCCTTCAAAAAAAAGTTGTGGAAAACAATGTCGAAGAAGAAGAAATTGCTTGTTACAAGCAATTTCTTCATTTTCCACATTGTTTTCAATCTTAAGAGATTAATATTTTAGAATTTCAAAAATATGAAATTGTCTTCTGCAACTACTTTGACGACACTGATCACAGTTATTTGGAACATGATATGCTCAAATGAGCTAGAAACATATAGGAGATGAGCTTTTATGCAGAGTTTGCAATATACTTGAATTACATAAGAACTACTTTTAATGGCGTAGGCATTTATCGGATTTAGTTGTTAAGCCTCCGGTGGCAGTTTGCACTTGTTGAACTTTGAGACGACCCCAAGTTTTGCTAAAGCCCGTGTTTCCCAAAGGAAGTTTTCTTATTACCTTTCAATCTTACTGTGAAATTTTCACCAGAATCCGATAGTTATTGTGGACTTTCTCACATAAACAGGATTGTTTTGAATGAAAGTCCATAAAGCCCCTTTTACTGTGTTTTCTTGTGGATCCATTTCCGAAAGGAACTTTCCTTACGACGACACAATAGTCTTCTGTGAAATTTTAAAGACAATCTGGTAATAATTGTGAACTTCATCACATAAACAAGAATGTTTTGAATGACAATCTGTACGGCCCCCTTTCCTGTGTTTCCAATGTCACAATTATTCCTTGCATTTTTGAAGAGTCCGATTGGAACTGTGGACTGCCTTGGGTTAACGAAGATATTTCAATCAAGTTCTCAAAAAGCCCATTTTCCCGTGATACTTTATTGTTGGTTTAGTTATTCTGTGAAAGCTTAAAGTGAATCCGATGAAATATGGAGACTTCATTATGTTAACTAAAATAATTAATTTTTACATGATATTCGACGGATTGTAACCAATTCTGAAAAGAGCCATACTTCTGATTGTACAATCATTCTGTAAAAAATTGAAATGAATCCGGTGACATCTAGGGACGTTTCATAAGGTCCCTTTTTAGCTCACCTGAGCACGAAGTGCTCATGGTGAGGTATTTTGATAGTCCTGTGTCCGGCGTCCGGCGTGCGTTGTCCGTCGTGTGTCAACAATCTTAAAATGACATCTCCTCCCAGACCGCTGGGCGGATTTCAACAAAATTTGGCAGAAATGTTGCTTAGGTGGTGCCCTTTAAATTGCTAAAAGAATTGAAATCCGTTAAAAACTCTGATTGCCATGGCAACAGAACTGAAATTTTAATGAAAAATTTAAAAATTATCTCCACCTGACCCAGAAGGCGTAGAGCCTTGATATTTGGGATGAAGCATCAGTATAATGACCTCTTTCAGAATTGCTAAAATCATCACTCTCGGGTACCCAGGGCGGAGCCCCCCCCCCCCCGGGGGGGCTTATATAGAAATAAAGAAGGATTTTTAAAACGACATCTTCTCCCAAACCGCAGGGTTGGATTTAAACCAAATTTGGCAATAATGTTCCTTAGGTGGTGCCCTTTAAAAATTGCTAAAAGAATTGAAATACGTTTAAAACTCTGTGAAAACTTTAATAGTTATCTTTTCCTGACCAAGAAGGCCTACAGCCTTGATATTTGGCATGAAGCATCAGTACAATGACCTCTTTCAGAATTGCTAAAATCATCACTCTCGGGTACCCAAGGGCGGAGCCCTAGGGGGCGGGGCTTATATAGGAACAAAGAAAGATTTTTAAAATGACACATCCTCAAAAACCGCTGAGTGGATTTCAACCAAATTTGGCAGGAATATTCCTTGTGTGATGCTATATGAAATTTGCTAAAAGAATTGAAATTGGTTAAAAACTCTGGTTGTCATACATAAGTACATTGACCTCTTTCAGAATAACAGAAATCACCAACCCTTGGTCCCCAGGGGCTCCGCCCCTGGGGGGCTAATATAGAATAAAGAAAGCATCTCCTCCCAAACCACTGGGCTTATTCAACCAAAGAATTTAATCAGTTGAAAACTCTTGTTGCTATGACAACAAGAGAAAAGTTTTAAAAATGAAAAAAATCTCTTCCTGACCCAGAAATTGAAGAATCTTTAATTTTGCATGAAGCATCAGTACATAGACCTCTTTCAAAATTGATAAAATTTTAGAGCCACAGGATGATAGGCTAAAATAGAAATAAAGAAGACAAACCTTTCAAAACTATTTGGCTAATTTAACCAAATTGGGCTTGTTTATTTAAGTTAAATGTTAAAGGAGGTCTTCTCCCGACCCATTTTGTATTAGGCCTTGAAGAAAAAAAAAGAGCTTTTTCTTAGCTGAGCGCCAGGGCCACTGGCCCTCTTGTCATGTGATACTTGCCGTATCAGATCCTCTGTTAAAATCAACAATTGTAATGATGGTACAATCAATCTGTGTAATCTGTGGGATTTATTTTGCTAATAAGGATTTAATACTGAAATTTTCATAGGGCTACTTTTCCCGTGATACTTTACAGAACAAAACAAATTTCAAAAGGAACAATTCTAATGAAAGTACAATCATTTTGTAAAAGTTTAAAGAGAATCAATGAAAACAGTGGACTGAATTGTGTCAAGAGATGTTTGTAATAAATTTTCATAAGGCCCCTTTTCCCGTGAAACTTAACAAATCAGAACCAATTTACAAACGAACAATCCTAATGATAGAAGAAAATGGTAAGGACTGGGTATTTTATTGTGATATTGATGTTTTGCCATAAAATTTTCACAGGGCCCATTTTCTTGTGCCGCTTAACAGATCAGACTCAATTTACCAAGGAACAATCAAAGTGATGGTACAATCATTCCATTAAAGTTTGAAGAGAATCTGATAAATGCTGAGGACATTTTTGTGTTAATGAGGATTTGGTCATAATTTTTCATACAGCCCCTTTTCCTGTGATACGAGGCAGATCAGGCCCAATTCGGAAAGAAACAATCCTAATGATAGTACAAACATTCAATGTTATTTTGAACAGAATCTGATTAAAACTATTGACGTCATTGTGGTACAAGGATTTTACAATTAAAATTCGTAAGGCTCCTTTTCCTGTGATACTTGACTCAGGTCTAATGTCAACATCAACAATCAGCATTATTTTGCAATCATTCTGTGAATGTTTGAAGAAAATCCGATTAAAGCTCTGGACTTGGAAACAAATATTTCTATATCAAATTTTCATGAGGCCCCTTTTCTAGTCTTTCTTGACAGTTCAAACCCCACTTTGAAAAGAATGATCGTTATTACCTTACAATCATTTTGTGAAAGTTTCAACAAAATTTGAGCAAAACTGCGGGCTTCATATTCTTAACAGGGATATTGATTTGAATTTTATACAGCCCCCTTTCCCATGTTACTTGACTAAAAAAGTATAATCATCCTTTTGCGGGATTCGAACCTACGCGGGTACGGCGCAGAGGTTAAAGACGTCTGGCATTGCAGCGCGAGGCGTCGGACATTGTAGCGCTAGGCGGCGTTGCCGTATCTCAGCAGGTTCGAATCCCGTAGGAATCCGACGTCTCTAACCTTTGCGCTACCGTATCCGCGTAGGTTCGAGACCCGTAAGAGTCAAATATAATATTTGTTCTCCGCTAGGGTTGAAAAGACAAGAGTCACTGCCGTAGTTGAGAGAATTCAAAATACTATGAATAGAATTTATAATCATTCTGTTTGAGTATGAAGACAACCCGACGGAATTTGTGGACATTAAAGCATTAATTAAGATTTTTAAATTAATTTTTCATAATGCCCTTTTCCTGTGTTTCTAGACGGGTAAGACCTAATTTTGAAAGGAACAATCCTTATGATGGTACAATCATTCTGTGACAGATTGAAGTGAGTCTGGTGAAATCTTGGGACACCACTGTTTTAACTAAGATCACTTGATTAAATTTTCATTAGGCTCCATTTCCCGTGATACTTGACGGATCAGACCCACTTTCGAAAGCAACAATCCATACGATGATTTAATAATTCTGTGAAAGTTTGAAGAGAATTTGTTGAAAACTGTGGACTCTAGCGTGTTAACTAGACTTACGATTAATTTTTCGGAATGCCCCTTTTCCCCTGTTTCTTGGTGGATCATGCTGATTTTTGAAAGGAACGATCCTTATCATGGTACAATCATTCTGAGAAAGTTTGAAGAGAGTTCAATGAAAGTTGTAGACTTGAGGAATTTCAATTAATTTTTCAATTAAATTTTCATAAAGTCACCTTTTCTGTGTTTCTTGACGAATCATACCCAATTTCAAAAGGAAAGATCTGTATACAATCATTCTGTGATATTTTGAAAAGAATCTGATATTAACTGTGCACTCCAGATTGTTAACGAGGATTTTCAATTAAATTTTCAAAAGATTCCTTTTCCCATGTTTCTTGACGGAACATAGCCAATTTCAAAAGGAACGATCCTTTGATTTCTTTGGCTTTCCACAAAGTTATTGTGTTGTATAAAATATTTTCCGTTCTCTGTTTTTATTGAAATTATACTAACTTTCAGAAAATTCTTCAAAGAAATTTAACTTTTTTGCACCATTTTATACAAATTTTGCAGCAAAGAGTCGGGGTTTTTATAAACTGCACCCCCCCCCCCCAAAAAAAAATGTATGGAAGCTATCCTTGTGTTTCTGAAAATTATCTCATTTGTATGCTTTGAACATTGTATCATTTTAATAAAGATTGCAATAAGTTAAATTGATGTATCGTTCCACCTCAAGACAAAATAACATTTATTTCTGTACAGAAAGTTTGATTAAAATCTCATGGCCACTTTCAGAGGAGAAGATTTTCTCGTAATTAAGAAATTTGAAAACACGTTATTATAAGAAAAAGTCGCAAAACGAGAATAAATTCGTTTTTAAGACATTTTTAAACGTGTTTTTAAGAGCAAAAAGTTTACAATATATACCTAACATACACAAGTCGCATTAGTCGATTTCTCCGACGTGGGAGCAACTGACCAATCGCTGGCCCCTCCCACTTACAGTTACGATGTTTAAGTCGCCAATCCAACAAAAATGTGTCAGACAAAGTGCGACCAATGTCGGAGTTCAAAATTCAATTCCGGGCTGAATGAACAATTTTGGTCTATTGGTCTTTTTTCGAGCTGTAGTTACGACGTTTAGGTCGCCAACCTATTACACTGTATTCTCCTTTTTGTTACGTGCTACTGGTAATAAATTCTGCAAAATGACGACGTTTAAAATCGAAGCAGGACTTCCTGTTGGAGTAAATGTATGAATGTCAGTGGGCGGAGCCAGCAATTGGCCAATTGAAACTCGTAATGACAAAAATGCTTATTCGTATTACATCATTTCATCCTCGGGTGAAGGAAAACTAAATTTACCAAACAACTTGATTTATGTGATGAAAATAACGTTGAAATGAGTTTTTTTTCCTTCGTGATCATGTATTTTTAAAACAGTGTTCACGTTTGTGTTAGTTTTTATGACCCCGCATCTAAAGATCGGGGGCATATTGTTTTAGCGTTGTTTGTTTGACCGTCTGTCTGTCTGTCTACAAAACTTAACCAAAAAACTTTACATTGCCAATTACTACCAGCCTATTCAAGATATGATGCTAATACTTGGCATAATGATACATCTCCATAATACGCATCTCCTCATGTCAAGGTCAAGGTCATGTGACAAGGTCAATGTCACATACCAAGGTCAAACGTTTAGCCCTGTTGCGGGGGCATCGTATATCACAAGCACATCTTGTTTTTCCTTGTAACGCGAATGCAAATGTCGTATTGACGTGATTTATAGTGTTTGTCCAATTTTTTTCACGTAATAAAGTGTTTTTGAAACACGTTACTGCGAAAATTTGTGCGACACGTTTTTCTAGTAACGAGATTGAAAACTCACATTTACGCGAGGTTTTTAGTTTTTGCGACTTTTTCCCCGTATTCACGAATGTAATGTTTGCAAAACTACGTGTTTACGAAAAAGACTTTATCGTCATAATTCGCGTTAGTGGTACAATGCTCACGCTTCGCGAGGATAAAATGCATAGAAGCTCTATGCTCAAAAATATTGAATGCTTTCAGTGTCGGTCCTCTGTCAATATTATGAAATAAAACCAAGGTTATCGACATTATAACATTGATAGCCAAAATAATAAATTTACTTCTATCTAATCTAGAAAACTATATGAGGGAATAAACCAATAAATAGAAAAAATACATGACGACAAGTTAAGAAGAATTGGGTGAAATTTTGGTGAGTAAGCTAAGTTCAGCCTATGGATCAAATTCAAAAGAACCCTTTTAGCTCACCTGAGCACTCTGTGCTCAAAATGAGTTATTTTGATCGTCCAATATCCCTGGTCCGTTTCGCGTTATACATCGTCCAAACTCTTCTGAAACACATTCACTCATACACTAATCAGTCAACCTTAATTTAACTTGGCAGGGATGTTTCTTAAGTGAAGTTGTTAAATGATAGAGAGATCGCTACTGTCATTCAAATAATCAATCGACCGATTAAATCATTCGATTAGACCGCTGCCGACCCCCCCCTTTCCAGTTTGTTCTTAACTACAATATATTACTAGCACTTGTCTATACTGTGTCTTCAAACTTCTATCTGTTGCTTCTTTGAAATTGAACCTCTTCACAATTTAATCGTTTGGTTAGAGGTTAGCCGTAATCGAGATCAATTATCCCCACCTGAAAAGGGTCAGTGTAAAAACTATAGCAAGCGGCTACAAATAATCATGTAATCCATGACCAAATGACAAAATATTAGACTGGTCCAAATTCAAAGATGCTGCAGACGACAATTCTTAGTTGATTTTAATTTCTTTATCTATTGGGGTAATAAAGCAATATCTTCAACTTCAAAACGTTTTCAACGTCTTTTTATAAAATGCGTGGAGTGTGAATGAATTAAAATATCAATAAAACATGGACTTTCCGAATGATGGATTTCGTGATAAGTGGATTAATACTGGGTCATTAGGTTTATACAGAAATCAATAAACCAATATTAAGGCCAATCTTTTCAAGTTTAAGTGTGCATTTACTTTAAAAAAAAGAAATTTACATAAATCGGCTAATCTTTTTCCCATTCATATAGATCAAACGTATTGACTTGACTTTCGGGGTGAAGATTTATGATATCATTTGCCTACTACTAGATGTTAATTTAAGACCAGCCAAATTGAAGGTTTCAGACGACAAATCAAATACGGCCTGATCTGTAAAGTTCAGAATGGATAGATAACATTGTAGGAAATGGTAAACATTTTGTTTTGTTGCCGAAATGTTATAGTGTTATATATCTATTTCTACAATTACACGGACCATCGATTTGCAAAGCTTTCACCATATATGGAAATTAGCCCCGCCAAATTAAGCCACGCTTTTATCCGATCGAAATTCTTTGAAGGAATCTGAGTGAGGGTCATCCAAGGATCATTTCGGTGAAATCTGGTTAAATTCTGTTTAGTACATTCTGAGGAGAAGATTTTAAAAGTAAAAGTTCATGAACAGACGGACACACGCACACACGACGGACAACACGCAATGACAACAGCTCGCTGGCATTCAGCAAGTGGAGCTAAAAACCATCAGAGAAAGATTAAGCTCCCCGAATATAGCCCTGTCACTAAAGGTATAAAAAAATAAGATGTGTTTGTGAAACATCATGCTCCCGAAACAGGAGTTCTTTAGAAACGGGTGTTTTTTATTGGTCTTTTCCTTTGTTTTAGGGAAAGGGTTTAAATATATACCCTGACCTTGATGAAATGACCTCCCCCAGTTGCGCCTTGTTTAGATCTATCTACATATTAAGTACTAGAGCTGTCGCCCTCAAGGGCTGACGAGAATACCCCCCACACCGCTAAAAAGGCTTTTCTATGAAGGAGTGGAATTTGAAGCTGTTTAATCACATGCATGTCATGGTGGATGAACATTGCCAACCCTCCACCTCTTTCTGATTTTGTGTTTGTTGCTAGAGTTGACTGATTAGGAAAGGTTGGTCAATATGAGCCTATGTTAAAGAAAACTGTGTGAGGAGATGATGACACAAAATTATATCCACGAAAAGTCAATATGAGCCTATGTTAAATTTTTTACCCCCGGGGGCGGGGTCAAATTTGACCTCTGGAAATAAACCGTTCGATATTTTGTAAAGGTCAACAAGATGATGTTACTTACCAAATTTGGTAACTCCCCTTATGGTTACTGAGTTTTGCAATTTTAAATTTTGACTACACCCCCATTAAAAAGTTCAAAATGGCATAACTCTGAAACTAACGACTGGATCAAGATGAAAATTGCAGGTGCACAACTTCATATGATAGGAAACAACCTGATAAAATTTCAGCAAAATTGGTCAAAAAATGTGGGAGGAGAAGAGGACACAAAATTATGTCCACGGACGGACGGACGGACGGACGGACAACCTGATTCCAGTATACCCCCGATAACTTCGTTGTGGGGGGTATAATAAGCATTGTAACTTAATCAGGGTTAAAGTTATAGGAAAATGTTTAGTTGGCAGGTTAAGTTTTGCATATAGACAGACAGACGGACACCGGTAAAACAATATACCCCGATCGATCGATGTGGGAAAAGGGTTTGGTTGGCCAAATAGACGAAGTTGTGACTATATGCTTGCCCTAATCAAGACAAGCAAAAATTTGATGTATGACATTGAGCAGTGACCTTGATCTTGGAGCTATCTATACTTTTTCTCTGACATGGCACATCTACGCATAATAGAGAACAACTATGCAAAGAAGTTTGGAAATCAATCTTTAAGTTTATGAGTTACGCACCAGACATGTTTATTTTTAATGTTTCACCTTCAGTTGTGACCTTGACACCATCTGAATTTTTCTTCGAATGGCACATCTACACATGATAGAGAACAATTGTGCCACGTTATATTGAAACCCATCCATAAATGAAGAAGCTTTGCTCTGGACATACTTAATCTTAACTTTCGACCTTGGGCTGTGACCTTGACCATTGAGGTATCAGAATTCATTATCAAATGGCACATCTGCTCATGACAGAGAATGATTGTGCCAAGTTATATTGAAATCCATCCAAAAGTTTATGAGCTATGCACCAGACATGCATAATTTAAACATCTCACCTTTTGCTCAGACCTTGACCTATCTGAATATTTCTTTCAAATGGTACATATACACATAATAGAGATCAATTGTGCTGAGTTATATCGAAATCCATGAGTAATTGAGGGAGATATGTTCTGGACATGCTTAATTTTTATATTTGACTTTCAGCAGTGACCTTGACCTTGGAGCTATCTGAAAATACTTCGAATACAACATCCACTCATGGTAGATAACAATTGTGTCTTGTTATTTTGAAATCTATGCTGTGAACAAGGTCAATTTCTATTTGATCTTGACCTATGATCTTGCAGCTATCCAAAAATCGGAAATTCATGGACAGACAGACTGATGGTCGGAATGATGGAATGACAAAGCAGTGGCTACATGCTAGCCCTTCCGGGAGCATAGAAAATACCCAACAACACCTTTAACAAAGGAATTTAAAAAAAATCACAAAGAGTTGGTCAAAATTTCTTGAAGGAATCTGATAAAAAGGACATCCAAGAGAAGTCCCCCTGTAAATTAGGTTGAAATCCAGTCAATAGTTTCTGAGACTAAGATTTTCAAAGAAAGGTTCATGGACAGACAGACTTGCACATGACTGACAAAGCCCCATGATAATACCCTTGTGATCTTTGGCCGGAGGAGATAATAAACAATATCATTTGAGTCTTAATTCTAGAAAATGTTGCTTATTTTCAGTTTTCTCAAGATTATGTAGGATAAAATGACAAACTAGTGTTACTACATCATAGACATTTTAATTCAAAACTGGAATGTAAAACATAAACTATGTGAATTGAAACTGATTGATTGAATGGGGTTCAAAGCCACTTTTAACAGTATTTCAGTCATATTGCAGCAGCTGCAGCACCTTACCAATGATTCCTGGCATTTCTCACATCAGTACTACCAGTACATACTTTCCGAGCCTCTAGCTGCTCATCCCACTTAGGTTTATGATTATCCAGCTATTTGTGAGAGACAAATGTTGGAAAGGATATTTGCCACAGCTGGGGAACGAATACAGGGCCCCATGACTGGGAGTCCTACATGCTACTAATGTGCTTTAGCCACAGCCATAAATTGAGACAGAAAAGCCTGTCTAATTACATGTTAAATGATGAATAATTAAGGTCTTCTATCAACCCTTTCCAACATTATTAAGCCTTTTACGCCACTTAACCCATTCCAACCCAAAGGCTCATTTTGACAAGCCTCCAAAAAAACAATTGGAAAAACATTGTGCAAAATGAAGAAATTGCTTTGCTTGTAAAAAGCAATTTCTTAATTTTTAACAATGTTTTCTATCCAGAAAGTTGAAAGAATTCAATAATTTAGAAACTTGAAATGGTCCTCTGCAACTCCTTTTATTTTGGGCCAGTCTAAAAATTTGATGTCAGTAAATTGGTTTAGAAACAAACTTAGGAAACTCATGGAAACAGAAGGAATTGCTTGTGACAAGCGATTTCTTTATTTTAAACAATGTTTCATGCCCAAAAGGATACAAGATTGACAAAGTTCCATCGACTGAAAATTGTCGGCTTTATTACTTTGGACCAGTCTAAAACCATATCTGACAGTCCTCTCTTTGATTGATCATATCTTTTATTAGTCCATTACAAACAACACAATTTTAAACTGAAAGAAGTTGCAGATGGCAATTCAAAACTTATGCTTATTTAAAACAGGAGGGCTCTTGGCCCTGGGGCGCTCACCTGAGATAAGGGCTCTTTTTCTTTTATATTAAGGTTAGGATTATGATACAAGTGTACCATACTTTATACATATATAGACTATGTACCTGGGATCCAAAAGTCTAATTTACAAATTCAAAGGCTTAAGGGTAAATGTGAAAGAAGGAGAAAACTTTTTCCTCCCTCTGGATCCATGGCTTAAAATGTCAGAAATAAGAAAGAAGTCATAGAACTTATGATTCATGCATATTCCCCCCGGCACTCTACCCCTGGGGACCAAAAGATCATGATTTTAGCTATTTTGAAAGAGGTCAATTAAGTGATGCTTCATGCAAAATATCAAGGCTCGACAACTTTTGGGTGAGGAGGAGAACATTTTTAAAGATTATTTCAAAATTTCACTTTTCTTACCATGGCAACCACAGTTATTAACAGATTTCAATTCTTTTAGACATTTTCAAAGGGCACCACCTAAGGAATATTTCTGCCAAATTTGGTTCTAACTTGCCCAGTGGTTTGGAAAATGTTGTTTATAAAAATCATTCTTTATTTCCATATATACCCTAATCCACTCGGGAATGCCCCTAGGGACTGGAGGATCATGATTTTAGCTTTTGAAAGGGGTAAATATACTGATGCTTCATGTGAAATATCAAGGCTCTATGCCATCTTGGTCAGGAGGAGAAGATTTTTTGAGTCTTTTTTAAAATTTCACTTTTCTTGTCATGGCAACCAGAGTTTTTAGCGGATTTCAATACTTTTGACTATTTTCAAAGCAGATCACCTAAGGAACATGTCTGTCAAATTTAGTTCAAATTAGCTCAGTGGTTTGGGAGGAGATGTTGTTTAAAAATCAATCCTTTTTTTTATATGTAAACCACTCCCCCCCTGGGACTCCGCCCCTGGGGACCCGAGGATCATGAATTTAGCTATTTTGAAAAAGGTCAATTAACTGATGCTTCATGCAAAATATCAAAGCCTACGCTTTCTGGGTTAGGAGAAGAAGATTTTTAAAGATCAATTTAAAATTTCACCTTGTTGCCATGGCAACCAGAGTTTTTAACCAATTTCAATTCTTTTAGCTATTTTGAAAGGACACCTAAGGAACATTTCTGCCAAATTTGGTTCAGATTGGCCCGGTGGTTTGGGAGATGTTGTGTAAAGAAATTGTTGAAGGACAAAGGACGACGGACCACTGCCGACAAACGGACGCCACACAAAAGGTGATCATAATTGCTCACTTGAGTACTTCTTGCTCAGATGAGCTAAAAATCTAAAATTTTACTAACTTTAGATCACTATCTGCAACTCCTGAGATTTGGACCAGTCTAAAATTTTGCCATCTGGTGACAGGTCAATGTATGTGCAATTCAAACTTACATCTATTTTTTCCAGAAGGGTCATACAAGGACCATTCCTGTAGTTTTGTCCAAATTTGTACAATAGCTTAGAAGGAGATTTTGTTTGATGCTACACACATGTATGACCAAATCAAAATCTCCCTAACAATTTTTGAGGAGAGTAAACTAAGACACATTTCTGCAAAGTTTGTATAAAAAATGGCATATTACATGTACTTTAGATGATATTCTTTAACCCATTGCCAGATGGCAACTTTCTAGGTAGAAAACATTGTGTAAATTGAGGAAATTGCTTGTCAACAACAATCTCTTCATTTACAAAATATGTTCTAAACTGTTTTTCTTGAGGGGCATCCAAAAGTGTCACTTTGTGGGAATGGGTTAAAGAAATTGCCCAACTCTGCCATGCCCATACTTATGAGCCAATCAAAAGTTTATGATTAATTTTGAAGAAGGTTCAGCTAATGAACATTCCTGCAAAGTTTGATACAATTTAGCCCAGTAAGTCAGGAGCATGATGGACACATTGTCATGATAATTACCCAGCTGGCCTACAATCCACTGAACATAAAGTTCTTTGAAGATCTAATCAAAGACTTCCCAATTGCCATTATTCTAAAGACTTAACAAGGTATGAGACAGATAAACCAATCGAATTTTATCAGTTGAAATAATATGTGAATTAGAGTTACATATCATTTAAAACAAATTTGTTTCCTGGTAACAAATTTGACAAAAAGTTCTAAACAATGCTACAAAACTACATATATCAAAAAAAAGATTCTCCTATATCTCCTTATCATGTATTTGTTTTGCAGAGGTCCACTTTTGCCTTAAAGATTGCAGTACTGAACTGAAATGTAAGCTATGTTTACACAAATATACCAATAGTTTACAATATTCTTTCTGTTTAAACTTGCAAAACAAAATTCTGGTAAAGATCCAAAGCTTGAAATTCAAAAATTGAAAACTGAGCATTTAAGAATAGATTTGTAACAAGCAAATTCAATAATTATTACCTATACAAGAAATCCACGATACTCCTATTATTACATTTTACAATTTTGGAGGAGACAAGTGAATGCCATTCTCAGGTGCAGAGACTTGATAGTGAAAAATCTATGCTGGACAGAGGGTTTCAAGGATTTCTCTAATGATAGTATATGCCATGTTTCAAGTAAATATCTTAATAGGTAAAATGACACTGACTATAGCTAAAGTTTGTCCTGCCACCAACAACTTCACTTACTACAACAGCTTGATGACAATACATGGACATTTTATTTGAAAAACAATAACAATATATAAATATAAGGTTTCATACAGACAATCAATATGTAACAAGAAAAGGGACTATCTCTGTATTGCAAGCAGCATCAACTCTAATCACCCTGCAAAGATCACAGTCTGACCATTGCTTAAACTTTTCACTCTTACACATTTTTTGAATGCAAAAAAGTTGTACTATTTTGAAAAAAAAAGAAAGAAATAATTGACCAGTGCTTCATCTGACCTTTTTCAAACTAGAATTGTTGTATAGCGGACTTACACTCCCCGAGGCACTTTGTCACTCAAGAAGCACAGTTGACCTTTAACCTACATTACCCTAAAACATCAGGGCACCTCCTTGGGTCATATTCAAGACTTGAATAAAGTTTCAAGATGCAAGGTCAAAAGACTTATGAGTTAGAGCACAGAAACAGTTTTCAATCAAATTTCACTTGTGACCTTGTCCTTTTACATATGTGACCAAAAAACAATAGAGCACTTCCTTGTATCATAAGCAACAAGTTAATGAATTTACATTGTTAGAAGTAAATTGGTTCTAGAATTAGAGCAAAGAAAGGACAATGTCTACAGACAGACAGGCATACAGACATGGTGAAACTAATATACCCTCCTCTACTTGATTTTGTTTGAATGGAGTTTTACGCCGCTTTCAACAATCTTTCAGTAATATTGCGGTGGCTGGAGCACCTAACAATGGATTCCTGGTATTTCTCACACCAGTACCTAACATTGGATTCATGGTATTTCTCACACCAGTACCGCCATCACATGCCTTCCTAGCCTCCAGCTGCTATCCCACATAGGTCTACGATTATCGACCCATTGGTTGGAGAAAAATAGTCCGAAAGGATGAGTGCCGCCGTCGGGGACAAAACCCAGGACTTCTAGATTGACACGCTACCAACTGCACTATGACGGCGGCTTCCTCTACTTGGTAAGTTTGTGTTTTAATAACTGTTACATACATGTTACATGAAAATAAATACAGTCTGCATTTAAGCTGAAGTTACAATTTAACAGAAAAATGACTTATATCAAACTATTCCCATAATAATTACAGGCACACCTGGACTATATACATTTAATTCCCTGTAATTATATGTTGCTCTTTACAATATGAAAATGTATCAAAGCAAAGATTTCTTTTCTGGGTATTAAGATAGGGCACTATGCCAAAAGACATCCCCGTATGATCTGTTTGGTACAAGAATAGATGCAAGTAATAGGATAACATTTCTATTTGGTTATTATATTGACATTTGTTTAACCCTCAAGTGTATCTGGGTGTAGCTAGTAATTCATCTCTGCTAGGTAATCTTAGATATCCCAAACTCCCTGCTAACTGACACTTAAAGTTACTTCGACTTAATTAGATTTAATATAATCTGCAATGTTTCAACCTCCACATACAAAATATAAGAGTTCATCAATTAAAAATTGTCATCTGCAATATCTTTGGTTATGAACAGTCTAAAGTTTTGTTTTCTGGTAATGGGTTGATGACCTTGCTATTCCAAGTTAAGCCATTTCACACAATGCAACAATCTGACGCACAAAATAGCTTTTGAAAACATTCTAATAAAGAAACAGTTACTGCTTGTGACAAGCAATTTTTCTTTTTCTTACAAAGTTTTCTTCCCTATATTGCATTTAATTTTCAATTTAAACATTCTTTGAAATGTTGTCTAAGCTTTCAATTAGGCTGTTAGACCTTTCAAAAATTTGTCATCTGATACCAGGTTAAGAATGGAGTGATAAATTATTCTAATTACCAGCCTACGAAATTTGAGTCGGACCCTAATTTGAATGATTTACTGTTACAGAAAAAAAAATATGTAAAAAATCAGTTCAATTAAGGAATGATAACAAATGTACTTGAATCATGAGAAATTTCATTTACACAATGTTTTCAATGGCGTCTCATCTTCAGCATGTTAAAATACTAGACTGTATGATAATATGTCAACCCATTATCAATAGACAAAGTTTTAGACTGGTCCAGATTCAAAGAAGACGAAAAAACATTTCATAGTGCCAAAGTGCCATATGAGATTGAAAAAAGTTTCTTGTAACCATTAATTTCTGCATTTCCTCAAGGTTTTCCATAAACCATTACCAGATGACAAACATTTGGACAGGTTCAAAGTCAAATTGCAGTTGACAATTTCAAGTTGATAGAGTTTTAAATACTTCTGTCTTGCTGTGTAGAAAACAGTATGACAAATGCAGAAAAGCTAAGGTAACAAGCAATTTCTCCATTTTCCACATTATTTTCCTGAACCTTTTTCCAGAAGGGTGTCGAAAAGTTGGATTGTGCTTGCATAAAAACAAAAAGATAAATCTCCATTTAAACTTCCAAATTAAAATTGGTTACATTTTAAAAATTAAAAAATCCCCATTCACATTGTATTTAAACCCATTCCCACACAATGACGCTTATAAATGCCTCTCAATATGAAAGCTTTTGAAAAAATTATAGAAAATGAAGAAATTGCTTGTAAAAAGCAATTTGTTCATTATCCACAATGTTTTCTACACCAAAAGATGAGACTTAGAAGATATCATCAGCTTAAATTGTCATCTGCAACTTCTTTGAATTCGGACTGGTCTAAAATTTCATCGTGTGGAAATGGTTTAATGCGATAACTCTCTAAATCTTCAACATATTCATGAATAAGCAAACCTGTCATCCCATTCTGGACGATTATCTCCTTTCTTAGACCTTCCAGTCGACCTGATTGAGACATTTGACTTTCTTGAGACATTTGACCTCATGGACATATTAGATCTCATTGAGGCGTTTGAAACTACAGAAGCATTAGACTTTGCACTGGATGGCCTTGACCTGCGACCTCCAGGTACAGATATATTAGATTTGGCACTTGATGGCCTTGACCTCTGTGTTGTCATAGAGCTGCCTAAATCCCTGGTTGGCATGGTATCGTACCGGGCCCCTTCTCCGCCAATGATGACAGTTCCTGTTGGGATCCCATAGGCGGCTTGTTTTTCAAACTCCTGTAGTTGCTCCTTCCTTGACATCCCGGATGTGGCCCTCACCCTTTGTAGCCTGTTGAGCATTTGCTGAAATAGGGCAAAAAGAGAACATCTTTGTAATCTTTATCACTAACAGAAAAGGAGAAATAAATACAAGAACAGGTTGCTATCCAATGATATTCTAAATCCATATAAATAATTTGCACTGATAAAATTTGAAAGAGGTTGCAGACTGCAAGTCAAAAGTCATAAAGATTGAAAATTTATTTTTGTTGGGAAGAAAACATAACAATATAAAAGGACAGATTATTTTGTAGCATACAATTTATCCTTTCGTCAAAATGTTTTGTATGTAGCTTTTTAACCCTTTCCCGTTCAAATACTGGATTTTTACGTTCCTGTGATTTCATACTCAAGAAAACATTGTGGAAAAAAAAGAAATTGCTTGTAACAAGCAATTTCTCCTTTTTCCACAATATTTTCTACCACATAGGTTGGTTTAATTTCAAATGTCATACAATTTTCATTGTCGTCTGCAACCTCTTTCAATTTGGACTGGTTTAAAATTTCCAAAAACAGGAAGGGTTTAAACAAGTGCAAAATGCAAGAGTTTATGTTATTGGATTAAATAGTATTTGAAAACCTGGCGCATGCAAAAGGCAAAAGCTTTAGTCACCCAATTATGTTAAACCCAATTATGCTTAACTTTACATGTATAATCCACAAACATAAGACTACACAATTATATACTGTATTTTTTTTTATCAAAAGCATCCCATTTTTAAAGGACAGAAATTGCTTATCCCCTTATATATTTTCCAAATGAAACAAGTCTGAATGGCTAGGTAATAGTATCAAAAAGTTACAAATTTATGTCATAGTCTATACACAACACTGACAGGGAAGATTTTAACACATCTCCACACAACAAAATTTTAGACTGGTCCAAATAGAAAGAAGCTGCTGACGACAATTTAAAGTTAATGGATTTCAAGTTTTTTTGTCTTTTTCAATAGAAAGCAATGTGGATAATGAAGAAATTTCTAAATACATGTACAAGCAATATCTTCATTTTCCACAATATTTTCTAAAAGTTTTTTTCTTGAGGGGCATAAAAAGGAGGGATTGTGTGGAATGGGTAAATCTTGTATCTTATTCAATTTGCAAAAGGTTCATGTCTTTACTGATTAAGCTTAGAAATCAATATACTGAAATTAACAAGAACTCAACTTATCTTACAAATTAAGGTAAACTAAATTCGGCTGAACTGGAGATTTTCTGTAGTTAATGTCCATAGATACTCAATCCCTGCACACTTGTCTATATTATAACAAGAGGCATTTCTGATTGAGATCTTTGTTATTTTCTTATAGAGTTTTCATGCAGAAACTGAAAGTGAATTGTCCTCAGGCTCAATGTTTTCTACCAAGATAGTTGAATAAATCTTAAATTTCATAAGCTTTCAATTTGGAATTGTCTAAACTTTTGCTGTCTGGTAAAGGATTAAGATGGTAGAAGCCTTCACCCAGTTTTAGAGAAGTAATACTATTTTCAGAAATATGGTTAATAGATGATTGGAGAAGATTGTTATCTCAAAAGTGTTTAAATTTAGACCACACTGAAATCTTATTGTGTGGTAAGGGGTACCGTTACAGGTATATAAATGCACAATTTTGAGACACTAGACACTTCAGGACATGTTGATCTATTCAAATATTTGAGTTTTTTTCTCTGTCTGCAAAGATCAATAATTATTGTTTAATGTAAATAATAGCCAATTACAATCTCTTAAATTGTGTATTATGACCTTCATGTATTGGTAAAATGTAATGACTAAAAAGTTAACTTATTTTCAAATTTTAGAAAATGACTAAGGCATTGGACTGGCTTCAGTAGTTTTTACTTGACAGCTTTGTTTTTATAACACAATTATAGATGTACAAGTAAAGATGAGTGATAAAAGGTCAATTTTTTCTATACAGGTGTAGACAAAATTGACATATGATCACTCATTATAACTTGTACATCTATATTCCATTCTATAAAGCCCTTAGATAGTGTTAAGAGATGAAGAGAATATTTTTTATATGCATTGAGGTATGAACCGAAAAAACTAATCACACTGTATGATTACGCAAAGCGGATTCATACATAGTGTGTTTAGATTTTTCAGTTCATACCTCCATAAAAACAAAAAAATATTGTCTTCATTTCTTATGATTTAATAGCATCGAGCGAAAAAGAAAAGCTTTACAAATTTTGATACCTTTTTGTATGGGACTATTTTGATGGGAAGCATACAAAATCCCTGCGTGCTCAAAATTTTATTCACGGAGTTATGAATAAATTTTTTCGACCAATCAGAATGCTCATTTTTGATAGACGAAACTAATTAATTATTTATTGATAACATGGCAGGAAGAAAAATTGCTAACATATAAATTTTTATCTTCTAACAATTTTCTCTTACCGAATTACAGTACTTTTTCTCCCAATTTAGATAAACTTTGAAGGGTCGTCTGCAATTCCTCTCCATTTGGATCAGCATAGAATTTTGTATTTACCCTTGTCATGCTGAACCCGGAATATTCCGGTTTTGGCAGGAGATGAAGACCAAGATCAGTCTGCACATAAGTGCAGTCTGATCTTGGTCTACACCTCCTCATTGTAATTTTCCTGCCAGGATCGTTTATGAAATCGATTTCTAAAAGAAATATTGATTTTTGAACAACAAGTTCTATTAGAGCTTTCAACCCTTTGATTATACGGCAATTCAATACAGTAATTTATACAGCATGACAAGGGTTAAGCTAAAGTATAAAATGGGTCTTGAAAAGATTTTCTTGAAAAATTGATAAAGGAAAAGTGTGTGCTTTTCCAGTAGTTATGTCATTTTTACCATAAAATGTTCTTTCTTTGTGTTAAATCTACTGAATTCCCTATGAATTTAACCCTTGTCATGCTGAACCAAGAATATTCCTTTGATGGCAGGTGTGGACAAAGATCAGCCTGCACAGGTCGATCTTTGTCTACACCACCTATGTGTCTAGTTCAAACCGGAATTATTTATGAAATCAGCTTTTCAAATGAAAAATTCACCTGAAATCAGTGCTTCCAGGGATTTCAATCCTCTCATTTTAGTGTTATTCTAAACAGGAATTTATTCAGCATGACAAGGGTAATTTAATGTAGTATGTCAATATGTCCTACAATTTTAAACATTGGAATTTATTGGGTAAGATAGTTAATCTTCAGGTGATGTCAATAACGGCTAAATTGCTAGCGGCAGCCAAAGATATAATTAATATGTCATGGAAATTACAAATTATGCAATGTTGGGTGTAATTGAAACAATATATATTAACAAGATGAATTCTGGTTTCATTCAGGTGAAGTTTGTTGAATTATTTGGCGTTATGTAGCACAAAATCTACAGCCACGATTGGTCAATTAAAATAGCATGTGGGACACAAATTACCATTCTTGTTGTTAAAATTGGTGGTCAGGTAAAATGTACTACCAATATTTATTTTGCAAAGGTCTAAAGGCTATATCCTAAATGGAATAGATTTAAATGCTGGGCAAAATTTTAAAACAGACAGGTGGAAATTCAGAACGAAACATGTGATAAAAAAATGTGTGAGGTTCCTCAGGAGAATGTTAATTAAGCTCTTTGTAATAGTGTTACTTCAATAAATCAATACCCCTGACCTTGTATGCTACTTTTAATTAAGCCTTTGTTAAATCTAATAGGATAGTAACTTAGCAGGTTTAGTAGATTCTGGCACAATAGTTATAAGCTCTAATTGTAGTCATCACAATGTTCCAACCTAGACAATTCTTCAAACCAAAATTCTATCATTTTGTGGTCACATCCATAGCACAGAGGTAGTGCGAGGTACTTACTACTACTAGTCATTGGGTCCTTGGTTTGATCCTTTACCACATTTGTCTCCCACCAATGGGTGGATAATCGTACACCTAGGTGGGATGAGCAGCACCAGGCTTTCAAAGGCTGTAGTGGTAGTATTGGTAGTATTGGTGTGAGAAATATCAGTAATCCATTGTTAGGTGCTCCAGCCGCCAGAATCAGACTGAAATACTGTTAAAAGAGGAGTTAACTCTTTCCCGTTTTGTGATATCTTAGACTGGTCCAAATTGAAAGAGGTTGCAGACGACAATGAAAATTGGATGAAATTTGAAAAGAAACCATCCTATGCGGAGGAAAATATTGGGGAAAAGGAGAAATTGCTTGTCACAAGCAATTTCTTCTTTTTCCACAATGTTTTCTCAAGTATAAAGTCACATTGACATAAAATCCAGTGTTTGTACTGGAAAGGGTTAAACCCTATTCAATCAATCCTATCATTCTGTGCAGTAATTCATTAACCCTTGTCATGCTGAACTCAGAATATTCTGGTTTTGTCAGGAGTTGTAGACAAAGATGAGCCTGCACATAAGTGCCGTCTGATCTTTGTCTACACCTCCTGCTTGTACTTTTCTTGCCAGAGTTGTTAATGAAATTGATTTCTAAAAGAAATGTTGATTTTTGAACAACAAGTTCTATCAATGCTTTCAGTATTTTGGTTTTCAGGAAGGTAATTTATACAGCATGACAAGGGTTAAAATTTGAATAGTCTATTATCAACACAGGAATTTTTGACGATCCAAGAAAATTTGAAGGGACCCAAGCAATTCCAGGATAGGGATTCTGTCAAGAACCTTCATTATTTCTCAAGTACTAGAGAGCTTAATGTATCAACTCATGCTCCTGATTCCCCAAAGAAATTTCAATTTTCTTTCACATTTAACAAATAACCAGATGACAAAATTCAAAGAAGTTGTAGACGAAATTTTTAGGTTAATGGAATTCAAAAAGTGTTTGACATTTTTTGGTAGAAAACATTGGTCATTTTTCAAGCTGTAGTTACGACCTATAGGTCACAAACTATCCATTTTGCTTTTTTGTTACAAGCTACTGGCCTTAGATTTTGAAAAATAACACCATTAAAAATCGAAGCAGAATTTCCAGTCGGAGTTAATGGGCGGGGTCTTGGGAGTCTGTCAGTGGGTTGGGCCAGCAGATGTGAAATTCTTGTATTGCTTAGTAATTCTTTATCATCAATTTAATTTTTGTAATTTTCTTCAGATTTAAAACTACCAAGAATCATCAACAAGATAGTTTGCAAAAATTAAACCATTAACAGGCAACAATATTTTAGACTGGTCCAAATTGAAAGAATTGACATCTTTTTAGGATGAAATTCTAAAGTCTTTGTCTTCCCGGTTACAAAACATTGTGCATATTGAAGAAAACCAGCCCCTCTTCAGGCCAAAGTAGAAAATATCACAACATACAATTTGAAATGGTCATTTCCTTCCAAATTATCATAAACAAGTCAAAACCTCAATCTCAAAAGTTTATCTATTAAACATGTCTTTTAAAGATTTAAAAGGCCATTCTCTGAGAAAAAGATTGTTACTTGACAACTAAAAATTAATCTAAGGCTTTCTGACTTAACAAACGCACAAAAAAGAGAACATTTCATGTCTCATAAGTCCTTCATACAAAAATGAAATAAAGGAATTTTAGTTCAGTTTATTTTACAACAAGGGAGGACAGGAGCTCAAAGGCACCACTGCCAGATGCTCCGCCATTTTTGGAAGAGTTTCCAGATTTGACATGTGCCATACATGTACCCAGGAGAATTTTTAACCTTTTGTTATTTGAACAAATTTACTATCATTTAATCAGCTCTTTGAACTTGTTTAATATTACTGATTACCCTGTCATCTTCATATCAATCAACCCTAATAATTGTCCATCCTACATCAGGGTTCTGGGAAACTATAGTACTGTCGTCTGAGTCGACAACTTTCCCCAAGGGACGAAAAAACCCCATCAAAGTACAACAGACGACAATTATTTCAATGACATGCATCCGACAGAAGCAGTCTTCAAGTCAAAGTGACTCTGTAAAATAATCTGTCATGATTCAAGGGTCATTAAAATAGCAAGTAGATTATTGGAAAAGGTTAATTGATTATCCTAACAATCATCACACCCAGCTTGATTGACAATTACCATAATTTGTCCATATATTCGGACACAATTAAATAATTTTTTTTTTCATGTCCGAATACATAGATAATTACTCAAGCCAGTGTCCGAATTTATAGATAAATCGTCATGCAGCCGGGAACAACCATTGCCGATTTTCATGAGTCACTAACTGTTTTGCTCAGACACTGAATTCATTTCAACAGTAAATAAACTTGATATGTGCTATGCATTACGTTCGTAAATTTATTTATTATTATTTTATTTTTTTCAGACTGTTTCAAGATACCGGCCAAGGCGACGTGAAATTTATTACCATTCACTGATTAAAAACCTTAATAAACGATCTACTTTTCTAAAATGTTGTTTTTCTTCGTTTTAACGATTGATAGAATCCCACATATCACTGTAAGAATACGAAAAGATCGTAACTGCAGCATGTTCAGGCAAAATTGTTACGACGTTTCGGTAGTCAAAGTCCCATTTTGAGAGGATGGTAAATTCTTTTTCTGTCATTTATGTACAATCATCGTGGGTTGAATTGAAAAAAAGGATATTAATATGGAGAGCTAAACAAAATCTTCGCATTTTAATTGTTCATGTATTAAAGTCACCAAGAGATAAGAAGTAATTTGTCAGTTAGAATAAAATCACGGCATTGGTCAATTACGACAGTTTTTCTCTGATCTGCTTCACATAATACATCGCTTAATATTGCCCACAAAGTTAAAGTAAATGCGGTGGCCTACCTGTGAGAAAAAATCCTTTTTTTAAATTATATCCGTAATGTTTGAAGAGTATTCAGACAGTCTATTAAACCATGTAAATTTTCGGCATAATGACAAGGGTAAAAATTAGGTTACCAAGAATTCTCACGGGGTAAGCGTCTGGCACGAGCCAACTCCGGAAACTCTCCCAAATATAGCTGAACATCTCGCGGCGGCGCCTTTGATCACCTTTCCTCCCTCGTAGTAAAATAAACTGTACCCGATAAACCTTTACTTTATTTTTGTCGAACGGGACTTGTTACGTGTGTTTGATTGAACATTATGAGATTAAATTTTCGGATTTTTAAAAGAAGAGGGGATAAAAAAGGTAATTTATTCTAATCTACAAATATTATATATCGGATGAGAAGTTAATAATTTTGTGACAAATAAACAATTAAAATTCTCGCATTTTCCGTATTTAGTGAAAACGTCGTAGCTACAACTGATTCTTTTCAAAGCATATCATTGCATTTTTTTTTCTTGATTTGATGAGGCCGATGACAATACCCTCGATGAGCTCCGGATATGAGGAAAATCGAAAGTAGGTTCAGGTCAATTTGACTAATTTCATAGGGTCGCACATGTTAATCGTAGCCATCCTTTCAGAGCAGGTCCTGTTGGGGAAAGAAAATTAAGAAATCAGACACAGAAACCAAGCGTGATATTTTAATTGCATCACCTTCACGGTTCATAGCTTAACCCTATCGAGGTGCGTGCCTATTCTCGGTCACTGTTATAAACAATATACACCTGTTGACACTTAACCCAGACAGTTTGGAGATACTGGTCGCCAAGATTCCAAATTGCCGATAACGGATATGGTATTTGTTAACCTGATATTTTATGTTTGTAAATTCGGTGTCCGAATTTATAGATAAATTCCAGACGCCATTTGTCCGAAATTAGAGGCACAAAATTAATTATTTCATGAAATAATTAATGGTGTCCAAATTCTTTGAGTGTCCGAATATATGGACAAATTACGGTACCACTCTGCGGTGACAGGCCATGCATCTACGATCATGACAGGTGTTAGAAACGGGTGAAACTTGGGTAAAATTATTTTACTAGCACTTTTATCCCACTGAAATCAAATTATCTTTGAACAGTTTAGAGAAAAAGTAACCAAAACATAATAAAGAAGTCAACTTATATTGCAAAATTAAATTGTCATGGGTTTCATGGGTACAACAGGCAATTCAATTGAAGATGAAAATTATTAGATAAACTTTTTGGGCTCTTAAACTTCTAAAGCTGGGCATGAATTTTTACTGTCATTTTTTAGTTTAAAAAATTGTCAATTCGACTGTCAATATATGCAATTATTTTGTCCAAATTTCAACAAAAAAGTTAGCCAAGGTTCGCGTTGCCCAACGCGGTTGTCGCAAAATGCAACATTAATAAAATTCTGGCGCAAGTTTTCTTCATTTGGCGAAAGATCGTGGCGCAAAAAAAAAAATGAAATGATTTTTTATACAAACTTTAACTTTGACTAATCTCCGGTAATCAAGGCCTAGGGCCAAGCGTGTATAATTGCTCAAAGGCTTGTATATTTTATTCCAGCACAGACGCGCACCTGCCAGTAATAACAGAAAGGGCAGTTAGGCAGTATATATAGAAAGGTAGATAGATAGATATCGGGTCAATGATGTCATCGAGTCTGACACGATTGAATTACAGTTCTGATTGACAGCAAATCTGATTAATGAATGCACTCATTGTTTTGCGGGTCATATTGATTTTGTGTTGAGGGCGTGCCTTAGTTTAAGGGATGATCTTGGATGACGGCTACCAGTGAATACATCAGAAGACCTCATTTATCACGCATAAATTGGCACTCTTTAACAAAAATGTAATTAAACTGGCCACCATCTGGCCTCCTGAAACAGTTGATTAATCATAATGAAAATTGCAGGGGCACAAGTTCCCATTGCAAGAAGGATTTCTGTTAAGTTTCAGCAAAATTGGTCTAGAAATGTAGGAGGAGATGAGGACACATAATTATGTCCACTGATGGACAGACAGACTGACAAACAGACGGACAGTCTGATTCCAGTATAACCCCCCCCCCCCAACTTCGTTGTGGGGGTATAATAAAGATCATTGCAAAATTTCATCCAAATAAAAGTGGTAAAAGAAGGGATTGACTGATTGTGAGTCAGTATTTATTTTGAAAAACAATTTTTAAAATGGTTCAATTTAAGAAGGAAAATTAGGCGGTATAGTCTAAGATCAGACTGCACATCTTTGTCTTTACTTCTTGCTAAAGCAGGAATATTCAATTTTTAGTGCGACAAGGGTTAACTTAATTACCATCAGTGATTAGAAAAGGAAAAAAAAAAAAAAAAAAAAGAAAGAAAAATTACACATGTTGGATAATTCTATCATTTGCTCTATTTTGACATTAATTCATTACTTTTTAATTAGATTTACAAATAATCCCAATTAAGAGAATTTGCTGAAGATCAAATGAACATGATCAGACATGTAAACAACATATTTGGGCTAGAAAATATAATAATTCTTAAAACCCAAATGTATCTCCCTTTTCCACTATTTTCAGCAAAGAAAGTGCTGTAAAAAAGGTTTTTGTGGAAATCGCATTTAGTATGAAAATCCTGCCTGATCAGGCTGAAATCCAACTTTTCTGCTTGGAATCCAACTTTTTCCTAAATTGAATTCCAGGAATCCTACTTTCAACATCCTAGTGAGAGCCCTGCTACACCCTATTTGCTCTTACAATGATCTACTCACAACCTTGCGAAAGGTCCCTATTTATCCAAGTGATTTTTCAGTTATTTTTGAGCCCCCATGCAGAAAAATCATTGTCTATCTGTATGTCTGTCAGCTCAACACATAACCTGAAATAGCATAACACACTTTCATCAAGTGATGACTAATTACACCACTGACAGCATTCTCTTTTGGATATTTGTCTGCCACTTTCAATATGCACCAGTTTACAATTACATGATGATCGTTAGAAAGAGTGTGATGAATGAATCAATATTTAGTTTTGATGACAGAAAGGAAGCTCTAAACCATACGCATTGCAGGGCTTTTCCTGATTTCAAATTGATGAAAAATAAAAAAGATCTTGGTTTGTTTGGGTATAACACATTGTGGAAAATGAAGAAATTGTTTATAGTAAACAAATTCTTCATTTTCAACAAAGTTTTCCAAAGATATTTTCTCAAAATGCATAAAAGCGGGAATAGCTTAAGCTTTTGACAACCTTAACCCTTGTCATGCTGTATAAATTACCTCACTGAATTGCTCACTGAATTGCTGTAAAATCAAACGACTGAAAGCACTGATTAAACTTGCTAAAAAATCAATATTTCCTTTAAAATCAATTTCATGTACAACTCTGGCTTGAATATACAAGCAGGAGGTGTAAACCAAGATCACATCTTGCCAAAACCAGAGTATTCCGGGTTCAGAATGACAGGGGTTAGCATAAAATAAGACAGCATACCATGTTTTCCATCTCAATACGCCTTTGTTCTCTCATTCGATTCACAGCTGAGGGTGTGAGTCTAGGAACCACAGGCTCTGCAGGTTTCTTATGTTTTGTAGGAGTTTTCACTTTTCCTGGTCCTGTCCCTACATGCTGCATGATTTGTTTCAGCAGTCTTTGATTTTCTCTTTCAATAATTTTTGCCCTTCCCATTGAAAAAGTGAAATTCTGATTTCCTTTATCATGCACAGTAGGTGGAGCAAACATAACATGTCTGGTATTAGCTTTGAGTCTTTGTTGTTTGTCCTTATCAATATCAGCCATACACCTCATCAAAATGCTTAAGTCAATCTGATCAGATTCAAGTTTAATGTCAACATTCTTTTCTTGGCCTTTGTATTGCACATCATCATATTGACCATTTTCCTTCTCAGCAGCATCATAGTAATGTTTCCTAACTGCTCTAGGACTTATCTCTGGAGTTTGTAAGGGTGAAACATCAGTAATATCACTGTTATTTGAGTATGAACTACTTGTGGATCGTAAAGGTTTTCTAGCTTTATTTCTTGAATACCCTTCCTTATGTTTGGCACTTTTTCCACTTTCTCTTTTACTTTTAACATGAGTAGAACTTTCCCTTTCACATGAAGAATCACTCTCGGAAGAACCAGTATGAGATCTGCTTCTCCTTGATCCTTTACCATTCATTTTCTTTTTATGATCTAAGTCATCTTGTTTATCATCATCAGCCTGTGAAAAGTCATTGCTCCATGCATTCATCTGAACCTTCGGAACTGTCACTTCAATCTTTTCCTTTCTACGATTATTATTATTGTGATTAATCTTTTCAAATGAATCATCAGATGAATAGTCTGAATTTGAATAAGCACTTGAACTGTCAGAGTAGATATTACCCTTATCTCTTTTGCCACTAAAATGCTCATTATTCACCTTATTTCCATTACCCTTCTCCACACGTGGGGTTTCTGAATCTGTGTCGGAACTGAAACTGTCGCTATATGAATCGTCATCAAAGTGATCTTCTGTTTTATTTATATACTGCGGTTGCTTTCCGCCTCTTGCGTTTCGATCATCACTATATTTCTTGTATTTTGTGTCGTCTTGATTCGTCGTAGTGGGACTTGGCGGCGGTTTTTTGTCCCAATATTTTGGAGAAGTGCTCTCTTTATTTCTCGGCGTGTCGAAAAAGTCAAAATCTACTTCATCATTCTCATGAGCCATGGTAACGGGAAGCGAATATCAAAGTAGAAGAGACAATATGATTTATCTATTCTGTTTCAAAACGAATTTGGTTACAGTCCTCCATTTTCTTGTTTAATGTAGCAACTGGTTGACGTCACGCGAGAATGAACGAGAAACACCTACTTCCTGTTTCCGGTTGAATCCCATTACAACAAGAGGTGATTGGCGCTAAAGTTTCGAAATATTAATCTGTTTATTCACCATAAATAACTGTCTTACCTTAAGTTCTATTCTAATTTCTTAACAAAAACCCTAAAGAATATCTAAATATATGTTACCTCCCACTTTTCCTCGAACGTTTGGCGACTCAGCTTATAATGATGTAGCTTTGCAATAAAATTTCAAGGGCAGGAGCAATAGATTTGGAAAATATGCACCTCAAACAATTGCAAACAAGTTAATTTTGACATGTATCCAAAATTTTGCTCATTTAATCCAAAAATTAACCCTTAACCCCAATAAACAATAAAAAATGAAAATGTCAGAAAGTGATTAAATGACAGCCCAAGTTTATTTTTGAAATCTTAATAGTCAGAAATTGGTCTTTATCAGTTTATGCAATATTTCTTTTATACTTTTGATCCTTAGTTGATTTAAGTAAAAAATTAAACATCACAAGATCATTAGAGCTGAAATTCTTAACCCTTAACACCCTATAAAATCACGTAAAGCCCTTAATATTGAAGAAGTGAACTACATCAACTCACTGTTTCCCATGTGGATGGGCATTTAAAATATACTTAAGTATTTGAGATTTTGTGCAAAAATAAATATATTGATGATAAACCCATCCCTTTACACCAACTTCCCTTAAAACCTAATTTGCAAATAAAAATGTTATCTCTCTGCTATCAGGCATGTCTTGTAAATGAATGATGGAACTTCTGTATGAAGCCAGATTTATAATTAGACCACTGTTCATCTAATGAGAATATGTGTTAAAATTTATTTAATAAATATTTCTTTCAGAAATAATGAAACAAGAGGACCATGATGGTCCTATATCGCTCCCCTGAGTATGATGGCTCAAGGCTATAAGAGATGATATACAAAATATCAAAACCGGTAATCCTTTTGTAGAAGAAGATTTTTTAAAGAATTTCTACTTTAATAGTTGGTATAGTGAAGATCTAACCATATTGAGTTAATTTCAAGAGTACTGTAATTCTTTGAAGTACTTAAGTAGAGGGTCAATAGGCATTAATACATACCAAATATCAAAGCTCAAGGCCTAATGGTTTAGAAGGAGAACATTTTCTATGATATCCTTTGTTAATCCTTTCTGGGCTTGCACAAAAAGGCCCTTATTTTCAGTAATTTTATGATGGTATGACAGAATGGCCGCCCTATTGATACTGTGAACAGCAGCCAATCTGTGTACAGCAGCCAATTTGGCCCTCTCCCTTGACTGGCTGCTGTACACAGATTCGACTGTATTCAGACGGATAGATATACTCAGCTTTCCTGTATTAGAGCAGTCTCCCATATTCGATCAGTTTCATTTCTGCACACTTGCAGTTAACTTGTGTATTACAAAACAATGTGCAAATTGTAAGAAATTGTAAGAAATCAACACTTATCAATGACAATGTACGAAATTTCTTAAGAACTCTTCCTTACTTTTGTGTAAAATCAGGGATCGCCCAGAAATGGGCTAATTTTCAGAATATGGTATTTGTTTGAAGTATTTTGGTGGAGGGTCAAAAGATGATGATGTATACCATATATCAAAGCTCCAGGCCTTATGGTTTGGGAGAAGAACATTTATAAAGTTTTCCTTCATTATTTCTTTGTAAAACCAGTGATCGCACAGAAAAGGGCTAAGTTTCAGAATATGGTAATTGTTTGAAGTATTTTGGTAGAGGGTCAATAGATGATGATTTGAACCAAATATCAAAGCTCTAGGCCTTATGGTTTTGGAGGAGAAGATTTTTTAAATTTTTTTCACTCTGTTGCAATGGCAACCAGAGTTCTTCATGGATTTCAATTCTTTGAAGAAATTTGAAAGAGCATGACCTAAGGATCATTTATGAGTTTTCTTGAATTAGGAGGAAAAAACTAAGAGTTTCCTATGGCAGAGCTTCAGATTGTTTTTTCAGGTCAGTGGGCCACATGACCCATCAAGTATGATTTTGAGGTTGTCATTTTCCAAAACAATGGGCCACAGTTTAAGTACCATATAATAACTGATAAACTTGAACCTAGAGAAAAATGGATAATAATTTTATAATTATATTACTGTATAACTAAATTAATTTATTTCTGTGCTGTTTTAGAGGTAGGGCTGACTATCAGCTAAAACAATCACTATCGCCATAGTTTTACTATCACAGTATTGATATCGTGATACTATCACTATCGTCAGAAATCAATCGCGATATATCACGATACTATCGGTATATGTTACTTTGTTTATTTTCTATGTTGATCTGTATAGAAAGCATAGTCTACAGGCGACTCTCTTTTTATCAATGTTTTCGCCTTCCTTTACGAAGCCAAAATAGTCCCAAAATGGTCCAAAACATGGGCCTTTCCGCCTTTGTTTTTCACAGTCTCTATATTTGCAGCCATGTCAGACGACACAAATACGTAAAACAGACTAACTCGATTAGTGTGCTCGAAATAAGTAATTCATTATCGTAATTAATCGAATATCATTTATGATTGTCTTATTTTCATTTTTTTGACGATTCAAGCGCTGAGAATTCATATAACATTGATAACAAGTCTTAACTTAACATGCTTTTGGATTTTTGAGAACCTTTTCACTTTGTAAATCGAAAGTTAAAAATTAATTCCTAAACAAAAAAGGAGTACGGAAGAAACAAAAATCAAACCTGCCAATCACGTGATTATAGAAATTGAAAGTAGGATAACTTGTTCTCCCTCTATCTATCTCTTTTTCTCTCTCTCTCTTTTAACCCAAGAGACCAAGAAAACTTTGAATTTCCGTGTGAGTATGCTTCGGATATTTACTATCGAAATTATCGATATTTGAACAAACAATTGCGTTAGTTATGGATGTCAGGGAATTGCAATCGATACATCGATATCGTGACTGTCACTATCACAATACATCGACCTATCGATCTATCGTTACACCCCTATTTAGAGGATATTAAAAAAACAAAAAACAACAGACAATAGTTACGGTAGTTGTTCCTTTTTAACTCTGAACATAAAACCAGTGTATCAATATACAAAGAAACATTCTGAATTAAAAAAAGATATAGATCCCTGTCCTCATGTCATTGACAAATGCCAGCAACTATTTTGGTTGGCAGTCAATCAAAGCATTTACTGGCCTTTTCGTATTTCAACCCTTTGTTTTAATCCCTGTTGATTATTTATTTGGAAAAATAACTTAATTTCACTGTTTTTTTTATTCATTTATTTTCAATGATTATCGATTACATATAATCAGCTATTTACGAAGTTGAGTTGAAGCAAAAAGATGCCAACTTCAGCTAGAAAATGGACTTTATATATACACTTGAGTTTGATTGATTGATGGTGCAAAAAAACTCCTAAATTCAGTTTTGATAAGTCGACAATACAATATTATAGTACCTAGTCTGTTAAATCAGCTGTGTTGAAAGAGCGAGTAAATACTCCGTGACGAAATATTTACGTGATACAAGTCGTCTGCTAGGCTAGCTATTTTTTACACATTAAAAATCGTTTGACCTGTACGATCCTGGACTTATAATTGTAAGAAAACGTTTATTATTTATTTACTTCATCATTTCCGGCTGCTTTGCTTTTAAAAAACATGTAAGACTTGTTTGAGCCATTTTTTAATATAAAGCCCGGCGAAGAAACGTCGCCAATGAACAATCTCTATCACAGCTGGGCACCGACTAGCTTAACAGGAATAGTACAAAGCTGGGTACTGTTACCTATTATAAATTGATTATTTTCGGTCTAACTCGACCTGCTCGTAGAGCTTCCGAGAATTACTGATCATTTGTTTACTAATTGAATTCTGAATGCCATTGGATGATCGGAGGAGCGGAATACCTATCTAAAAATAGAAACAAGGCAGCCTCTGCCTTTGGAGACGGTGAAAACACCTATTTTATTCTAATAATTAGGTTATGTGCTTAATATTAAAAATCTTGCGCCCGGCTGGCGCATCACTGCTTGAAAGCTTGTGTCATCTTTTGAAAATATGCAGGATTGGCAAGGGCGCACTGTCAATCTGAAGCTCTGCTATGGTGAAGCAAATAGAGAATAATTGCATGAAATATCCGACTTTTTTCAGATTTACAATTACAGTCAAATCTGTGTTAGCGGCCAACTATGCACAGCGGCCAATCTGCCGACAGCAGCCACTCGAGTTCCCCCCGTGTAAATTCCTTTTTTATTGCACTGTGAATAGCGTGATCTCCTGAAATGCGGCCAGCGGTCAACTTAATTGGTCTATTGTCAACAATATATCGCACCTAAACAATGGTCATCTAACAAAACACGCGATTTAATTAGTCGTGTTCGAAAAAATCGATAATCACTACTATAGTAACTGCCGAAGTCGCCTTATCCTAATGTACAAGATATAAACAAATAATTATCGACTTAATCCCTTGCAGTTGATTAATTCACATGTAATTAGTCATTAATATTTATTTGGTCGATTAGATCTATTTGAGCGATGATTATTGATCAGAGGAGACGGAATTTTTTTAGTTGTCGGATCTCTTTAAATAAAATGAACTTGAGCATTATAGGTTGTTTACACATTTAGAAAAACGATTTCTTGAGGTCTTTGAAATGGATGAAAACTTGCTTATGCTGTCAAATTTTGCTATCATGTCGCTCTCTAAACGTAAGTTCCTCTCTCTAGAGGATCATGTGAAAGTGGTTCGTATGCTTGACTCTGAACGTTCTTCTGAATTATTGCTAGTGAGTTTGGTGTAGGTTGTACCCAGGTCCAAAATGTTGCTAAACGTAAACGAGAATTTCTCAGGATATTTTCACTTCTGTCACAATATTTTCTATCTTAAATGGTACAAATGGTTGAAAGTGCCTTTTCTTTTTTTAAAAGACGCTTGAAATGGAAGTTTAGAACTTCTTAGAATTTGGAGTAGTCTAAAGTTTTGTGATCTGATAATGAGCTAACCCAAAATGGTATGACAGAATGGCCGCCCTATTGATACTGTGAACAGCAGCCAATCTGTGTACAGCAGCCAATTTGGCCCTCTCCCTTGACTGGCTGCTGTACACAGATTCGACTGTATTTAGACGGATAGATATACTCAGCTTTCCTGTATTAGAGCAGTCTCCCATATTCGATCAGTTTCATTTCTGCACACTTGCAGTTAACTGGTGTATTACAAAACAATGTGCAAATTGTAAGAAATTGTAAGAAATCAACACTTATCAATGAAAATGTACGAAATTTATCAGAGAAATACAAAGTATTCCTTAAAACTCTTGCATTACCCAGTTTATACTATTTTTTGTCATTCCTTACAAATACTTTGGGGTTCATGTTTTTTTCTTCTTGCAAATGCTGCTTTTCATGTAGATGCTTTTTGAAATTTGGGTAGGTAGATGACAAATAACTCGAAATATATTTTCAATCAATTGTACCAACTAGAACAATTGATTGAACTACAAAGGATTTAAGTCTTTTTCTGAAATATTTCCATTTCACATGATTGAGATCAGTAAAGTAGATGCGTTAACTTTACTTTTGTTTTTGGAAATCGCCTTTTGGTTTTTGTTTCAATATAAAGAAAAACTATACTTGGCATCACTAATGATTTTAGAATGAATATCCTATGCTTTTACCGAAAATGCTTTGCTTTCTTCCATGAATAATCAAATGATCACGTAATCATAAATAATCAAATGATCATATATCCATTGACCCACTATTGATGTGAACGAGGCTCGGAAAGGGATCTAGCTGCAATATCTTAGCTCTCTTTCTGATAATCTGCCACTCCTACAGATTAACAGAAAGAGGGTTACGATATTGCAGCTAGAAGGGGTCATCAGTACTCAAATATAATAAACTTTGGCGATAAACTTACTATGGTTTATTGGATAAAATGATGTCATTAGTTTTACCGTTTGTTAATGCCTGAGTGTATGGAGACAATTGAAAGTTAAAGAAATTGTCAGTTATTTTAGTCTTTGTCTATCACCAATGGCTGGATAATCGAAAACCTAAGGGGGATAGTAGCTGGAGGCTAGAAAAGGATGTAATGGTGGTACTGATGCAAGATATACCAGGAACCCATTGACAGGTGCTCCAGCCACAGCAATGTGACTGAATAATTGTTGAAAGGGATGTTAAACCTCATTTTAACAAAACAAATTATTTTTGTCAAAGGCCTACTAGACCGCAAACTTGGCCACTTTCACAATCATTTCGAACCAAAGGTTCCACAACTCAGTAAAATTAAGACATATAATTCCAGGACAATTTGCAAAGGTATCTTTGGATTCACATTTCTTTGTTGCAGAGTGAGTTACTCACTGGTCATGAATACACCTTAATTCTAAATCTGAAAGGGTAAGCTCCCATTTATCTATATGGATTCATATCATATCATAATGTCCACACCCGCAAACAACTTTCCATATCTGGCATGGAATTTGGATGAAAAACATAGATAAATACAAGATTGTCTTGGTAAAAAATACATAGATACAGATCCTATAAGGAGTACTGATTAATAAGAATAATACACAATTGTAAAGTCAAAAGCAGTATTTTTTCCAGCTTGTACATGAACTGGACCCTGGAATGGGCCTATAAAAAAGCCCTTTAGTAAACCCTTATAAAAATTAGAGGGCCTTTCTAGCTCACCTGAGCATGCAGTGCTCAAGTGAGCTATTGTGATCACCTTTCGTACAGCATCCGTCTGGCATCCCTCTTGCGTCTGTTGTCCATCATAAGAGGGCCTTTTTAGCTCACCTGAGCACGAAGTGCTCAAGTGAGCTATTGTGATCACCTTTCGTACAGCATCCGTCTGACATCCCTTCGGCGTCTGTTTTCCGTCATGCCTCGTCTGTCAACAATATCTTTAAACAACATCTCCTCCCAAACCATTTGGCCAATTTGAACCAAATGTGGCAGAAATGTTCATTACCTGGTCCTCTTTGAAATTAGCTAAAAGAATTAAAATCTGTTAAAAACTCTGCTTGCCATGGCAACAAAAGTGAAATTTTAGAATACCCTCGAAAACCTTCTCCTCCTGACCCAGAAGGGGTAGAGCCTTGTTATTTTGCATGTAGCATCAGTATATTGACCTTTTTCAAAACAGCTAAAATCATGATTCTCAGGTCCCCAGGGGCAGAGCCCCAGGGGGTAGGGGTTTATATATGAAAAAAAGAACGATTTCAAAACAACATCTCCTCCCAGACCACTGGATAAATTTGAACCAAATTTGGCAGAAATATTCCTTCGGTGGTCCCCGAAATGGCTAAAAGAATTGAAATCTGTTAATAACTGTGGTTGCCATGGTAACAAAAGTGAAATTTTAAAACAATCTGTAATAATCTTCTCCTTCTGACCTAGATTTGTTTGTTTGAATTTGAATGGGGTTTTACGCCGCTTTCAACAATCTTTCAGTTATATTGCGGCGGCTGGAGCACCTAACAATGGATTCCTGGTATTTCTCACACCAGTACCACCATTACATCCTTTCCTAGCCTCAAGCTGCTATCCCACATAGATCTATGATTACCTTCGGACCTAGAAGGCATAGAGCCTTGATATTTTGCAAGTAGCACCAGCATATTTAAGGGGGGGGGGGTTACAGGGGTGAAGCATCTTTCTTGTCTCTAAAATTATAACTAATGGTTCCAGAGGGAGGAAAAAGTTTTTTCCTTCTTTCAAATTTGCCCTTGAGCCTTGGAATTTGTAATTTAGACTTTTGGATTCCCAGGTACATAGTCTATATATGTATAAAGTATGGCCTGCTTGTATCATGATTCTTACCTTAACATGAAATTAGACTTGAAAGAAAAAGAGCCTTCATCTTAGGTGAGCGCCAAAGGGCCAATTGCCTTCTTGTTATAAAAATTGTGAAGCACACTACAACTTAAAATGATAATTTAGGGAATTTACAAAATCTACTAAATCCCTTCCAACTTTTCAGAACAAATTAATTTAGAAATTCAAATGATTATTATTTACTGAAATCAAACTTTGTTCTTATCTAACAAGTTTTTAGCGTTTTTTTTAGGAAAAACTGGTATTTCAAATCGATCAACTGGAAACAAGTTTTCACGCATTTCCACTTATTTCCACACATGCTCATAAACTTGAAGTGAAAATCTATGTGATCGCCTCCATCTTGTTTTATCGCTGATGAAGAAAATAACTTACTTGCTGAAGCCTGAATACCAACAGCCTCCTTTTAGTCATGAATATCCAGGAAAATGGTTTAAAATTTTGACTTAATATATCCATGGTAAATTGTCTAATGAATTGTCAAAATGAGAGAAATAATTTCCTCGCAATTCAAAATAGAATCTAGGTCGGTGGTTAGTGGACTTAGCGAATACATGTAAACTGTCTGTTAGTATTGTAACGGCAGTGCTTTCAGTACTTTGAATTTATAGGGTTTATGTACATGTGTATTTTAGTTGATTTATTACTACAGTGTACCAATGATAATTTGCCATACTATCACAGTATTTGAAATTACCACATTCTTTAGAATGAGCCACTATACGATCACACCCATTTACTCTCGAACACTGTGTAACTGGAATGCTAAATCCATCCCAGGTTATTAACCATGGAACTTGGAATCACTTCTTTAGAGTTCTAAAGAGCCTATCTTTTGTATGTCAAATTATGCATTGGTTATTATACTTTAGGCTATTTCATTGAATACATGTATAAAATGCATGCTTTTCATGTACATCACTGTCTCTGGGTATATAAGGCAGGGTTTTTACTCTGTTCTGCCCCAGTCGCTAACAAGCTCCAAAGGTAACTTCTACCTGATAGCAAACCAGCACTGAGCCTTCTACTCTCTTGACTATCTCTGTCTTTTCTTTTCTTTTCCCCAGTATTCATAAATCATCAATTCATTCACATTTAAGAATTCGGGTCGATTAAAATATGTAAACTTAAGTTTTATTCAGTTTTGCTTTGCCCTGTGTCCTTTAAGAACCTGGCTAGGCCGGTTACAAAATTTGGTGCCGTGACCAGGATACATTGCTTAAGCAAATCAACTTAAACATTAATGGAAAAGAAAATTTTTGTCTTCTTGATTTTGCAATTATTTTTGTTCGTGCAAATTAACTCGGTTACTAGCATTCAAATTAATATGGCTGAAGGTTACAACTTTAATCTTGACCCTTCAATTTTAAGAGTTAAGTCAGAGAGTCTACCTGCACATTTGTCTTCTTCTAATACAGAAGGTGATGGCAAGCAGGTATTTACAGCTCCTATTACAGATTCCTTTTATAGGCAAAGTTCTGACATGCCTTTCACTAACCCTCAAGTACAATATAATGCAAGTAACTTGACACATTCAAATCATTTAGCTACAAGTATGCCTTCTCAGTATGCTCAAAACCAAGCAATTATTAATCCTTTGAGTCAAAGGAAAGCAAAAGAGCCCAATTCATTTGACGGCAAATCATCAGACTGGCGTGATTACATTATTCATTTTGAGTGTGTTGCTAGCTGGAATAGTTGGAATAATTTTGAGAAAGCACAGCAGTTGATAATGAGTTTAAAGGGGTCTGCTCAGAAACTTCTTGCCGCCGTCATAGCGCAGTTGGTAGCGCGTCGGACTGTCAATCTAGAGGTCCTGGGTTCGATTCCCGACGGCGGCACTCATCCTTTCCGACTATTTGTCTCTCACCAATGGGTCGATAATCGTAGACCTATGTGGGATAGCAGCTGGAGGCTAGGAAAGGATGTAATGGTAGTACTGGTGTGAGAAATACCAGGAATCCATTGTTAGGTGCTCCAGCCGCCGCGATATGACTGAAAGATTGTTAAAAGCGGCGTAAAACCCAATTCAAACAAACAAATCAGAAACTTCTTAGTGAGTTATCTCATGAGCACTTAGTTGATTATGAACGTATTAAAGACTTCTTAGGTAGACGTTTTAATCCTGTTGAACTTGAAACGGCCTATAGGTGTGAATTTAGAAATAGGAAACAACAGAAGCGGGAAACTGCTTCTGAATTTGGTTATGCTTTACAAAGACTTTGTTTTCAAGCTTTTCCTATGATTAACCCTGAGGCTCGAGAAATATACTTGATTGATCAGTTTATTCATGGATTAATGCGCCCTGAACTTAGAAGTCACATTCAGTACCGTCATCCTTATACAATTGATGCTGCTATAGCGTTGGCTGTTGAATTTGAAGCTTTTGAAAATTCCCACGGGATTTTGAGGAAACCTCACTTTGAAAATGATAGGCAATTAAGCTCACTAACTAGTAAATCATTTGAAGATAGTAAGGATAAAGGTCATATAAGTAGATCTGATAGTGCTACTATTCATGACATTGCTAAAATGTTGCAGGATCTGTCCTTGACTATTAAGAGGTCGAGAACTTCAAGGTCAAGGTCAAGCAGTACTGATACAAAGAGCAATCCAGAATGTTTTCACTGTCACAAGAGAGGTCATATTGCTTCGTCATGTCCTTTAAAGCAGGAAAACTAGGATTGACTGGTCTTAAGCCCGAAGTTCCAGTCAAAGTAATGAAACAAAAGAATGGGCCAAAGAAAATTTTCAAATTAAGTCAAGATAGGACTTGCCACTTTATAAAATTAGTAATCAATGATTCAATTTGTCCAGCCTTAATTGATTCTGGTTCATCAAGTACAATCATTTCAAGTGATGTTTTACAACGCTTGGGTATAGATGATGATTTGATCACACGTGACAGCGTTAATTTAACAGCTGCAAATGGTAGTGAAGTGAAGGTTCATGGAAAAGTCAAATTAGAATTTGATATTGACAATGAAAACTTTGATTATGAGTTTTTAGTCGCAGAACTTGATAATTTAGATTGTATCCTTGGAAATGATTTCCTTGAAGACTTTGATATCTCAATTAAGTTTGGGAAGGGTATTATGCAGATAGGGAAACACAAAGTAAAACTTGAGAGACAAAATAAAAGTAGAGTTTGTAGAATTAAATTAGGTCAAACAGTAACCATACCGCCTAATACAGAAGTAGTTACAATTGGTTCTTTTGATGGTCACCTCTCTAAGGAGAACACTATGTTTGAACCATATAAAGTCTTGAACAAGAAAGGACTTATACTTTGTAAAAGTTTAATCAATACAGATATGAGTGATGTCCCTTTGTCCCTTATCAATTGTACTGAGATGCCAATTAAAATTAAACAAGGTACATTTGTTGGATCAATACAGAAGGCAGATGTAGTTACCCAAATAACACCTGAACAAAATGATAGTACAAGTGGCCAGCTACCTGAAAATCTACAACCTTTGCTTCGGGAAGCATCGTCTTCTCTTAAACCTCAAGAAACTCAACAGGTTGAAAACTTACTTCTTGAATTTCAAGATATTTTTGCGGATAATTCAGGGAAGGTTAGTCAAACAACTTACGCCGAGCATACAATTGATGTAGGTAATGCGAAGCCAATTAAAATACCTCCACGTAGACTTCCTTTTGAACAAAGAGATATAGTTCAAACTGAGATAAATAAAATGTTAGATCAGGACATCATTGAACCTAGCGAAAGTGCATGGGCATTTCCAGTCGTACTTGTCAGAAAATCTGATAACTCTATACGTTTTTGCTTGGACTATAGAAAATTAAATGCTGTTACAAAGAAGGATGCTTATCCACTTCCTAAAATTAGCGAAGCCTTAGATTCTCTTTCATCTTCAAAGTTTTTCTGTACCTTAGATCTTGCTTCCGGGTATTGGCAAATACCCATGGCTAAGGAACACAAACAATACACTGCTTTCAGCACCCATATGGGACTCCATCAGTTCAAGGTCATGCCCTTTGGGCTATGCAACGCCCCTGCAACGTTTGAGCGTCTTATTGAGAAAGTTCTTTTTGGGCTGCAATGGGAAAAGTGTTTGTGTTACTTAGATGATATTATTGTCTTTGGTAGGTCTTTTGAAGAAACATTTAATAATCTTAGACTAGTCTTTAGGAGATTCAGGGAAGCAAATTTGACGTTAAAGCCCAAAAAGTGTCATTTGTTTAAAATGTCAATCGAATATCTTGGCCATACTGTCTCTAGTAAAGGTGTATCTTGTTCAAAGGCTAAGATAAAGGCTGTGTTAGAATGGCCTGAGCCGACTAACAAAACAGAATTGAGAAGTTTTTTAGGACTCATGAATTATTATCGGCGTTTCATTAAAGATCTAGCTTTCATCGCGTGTCCCCTTACTAATCTTACTCAGAAATCTAAGAACTTTGTTTGGACCAGCGAATGTCAAGAAAGTTTCGATAAGCTCAAGAATCTGCTTGTTTCTGCACCAGTTCTTGCATATCCAGAAAGGGAAGGTCAATTTATTCTTGATACAGATGTTAGTAAGTTTGGTATAGGTGCTGTTTTGTCACAGATTCAGAACGGTGAGGAACGCGTAATTGCTTACGCAAGTAAAAGTCTCAACAAGGCTCAACAGCGTTATTGCACAACTTTTCTTGAACTCTTGGCTGTTGTTACTTTCATTAGACATTTTCGTCAATATTTGTGGGGTAGAAATTTCTTAGTTAGAACTGACCATGCATCTTTGATCTGGTTAAGGAATTTCAAGGATCCAGAGGGTATGATAGCTAGATGGTTAGCCGTGCTTGATACTTATGATTTCACAATTCAGCACAGGAAGGGATCTGCTCATGGTATCGCTGATGCAATGTCTAGAATACCAAAGCGTAAATGTAAAAGGACAGATTGTCCTGACTGTCAATCTCTATGTTGTGAGAATAGTTCTAGCGAGGTAGCAAACGAGTCCTTGTCAGTTTTCACAATTAGTCAGAATCAGGATACTGTCGCAGAATCAAATTGGATTGAAAAGTGGTCGATTGAAGAGATTAGAGATTTTCAAAAAGATGACAAGGTTATCAAGTGTGTTCTGAATCTCAAATCTTTTTACCAGGAAAAACCTCCTAAACAGGAATTGAAACAGTATTCTTTCAAAGTTAGAGTTTTGTGCAATTTATGGCAATCTCTGGTTGTGATGGATGATGTTCTCTATCGTAACTACGTAGCTACAACTCAAGATTCTCATGATAGACTCAAACTTGTTGTCCCAGCGTGTATGCAATCTGAAATTTTTGACATGTTACATTGTAGTAGATCTTCTGCACATCTTGGTAGGGATCGTACATTGAAGTCAATCAAAAGTAGATTCTACTGGCCTGGTATGTCAAAAGATGTTAGAGTATGGTGTAATATATGTGAGATGTGTTGCCGTAGGAAACCTGGTCCGGGTTTAGGAAAATCTCCATTAAGACAAGACTTGTCTTCGTATGTGCTTGATAGAGTAGCATTGGATATTCTTGGGCCACTTCCTCAAACTGCAAATGGGAATGAGTACATTTTGGTAGTCAGTGACTATTTCACAAAGTATGCCGAAGCTTACGCTATTCCTAATCACACTGCTTTGACGGTGGCCGATAAGTTAGTCTGTGATTTTGTTTGTAGATTTGGAGTTCCCTCTGTAATACACACAGACCAAGGTCGTGAATTTGAGTCTCAGCTTTTCCAGGAAATGTGTAGACTTCTTGGTATTCAAAAGACTAGAACCACGCCATATAACCCAAAATCTGATGGTATGGTGGAACGTTTGAATAGGACTTTACTACAAATGCTTTCTATGTTTGTGAATGAAAACCAAAATGACTGGGATGATCATATACCATTTGTAATGATGGCGTACAGGTCGACATGCCATGATAGCACTTCTTACTCTCCTAACAAACTAATGTTTGGTAGAGAAATCCCTCTTCCTGTAGATCTTGTTTTTGGTATTTGTCCAGCTGATGTAGAGAAAGTTTGTCCTTCTCAGTATGTAGAATGGCTTAAACAATCTGTAGAATCATCTTATGATGCTGCATTCCAATTTCTTAAAAAGTCCGCTTCACGCCAGAAGAAGGCTTACGATACTGGTCTAAAGCCTAGGCAGTTTTCTGAAGGTGATTTTGTTTGGCGTTGGTATCCTCCATTGGCAAACCAAAAGCTTGGCTTGGGTTGGATTGGTCCCTATAAGGTAATCAAAAAGGTGACTGATGTTACCTACAGGATTGAGCATTCTGAAAATAAAAAGTCCCTTGTCGTTCATGTAGATCATCTTAAGAAGTATACCGCACAAAGAGATTCAGATAGTATTAGCAGGGATGGTAATGTTGAGCTATCTTTACAGGATGCTGAAGTTTTTGGGGATCCAGATTTTTCTGTTCAAGAGTCAGATCTATCTGGAAATGATTTGCTTGAAGAGGATAGAGAACTCTTCCCATTCTGTCAATTGGATAATGAGATAGTTGATTCACCCTATACAACACGAACAGGGAGGAAAGTTAAACCAAAACAAATATTCTCACCTTCCTAAGCTTTAATCAATATTTTTGTAAATAATTTTGCCTCTAAAAGGGAAGTGTATTCCCTCCATTTTGTTCAGCTTCAAATTTCGATGATTTTTCACCAATCATTTCATTTCATTAGTCATGCATCATTTGTCCTCATATTTCTTGTTCTTCTTTCCACCATTTTCCTGTCTTCTCTTTCTTTGTTATCTGAGCTATTTGTACTGTAAATTAATATTTGAAGAAGTTCTACTTCTACATTCCTCAAAAATAGTACACATTTTTCAGTAACGATAGGATTAAGTGATATTTGGTTTGTGAACTTAGTAGATTATGATGCATTTTAAAGGTTAGGTCATTACCGCATCGAAGGCAGAACACGGGAGTTAAAAGGCAATGATTCAGTCCTTCCTCCTTTCTTATGTCCTGACCTTCAATAGCAGCTTAGGAATGGATTTTCTGACTATAGAGTTTATCTCAGGAACTGTAATGTCCGGGCTGAGAAATTTTTAATGGTACATCTAATCTTTCTTACTTCAATTCCATTTATACCTTCTCCCTATCCTTTCTGCAAAATTAATTTTCAGATGTCTCTTGAAATCCTTGACGGTGTTGCGAAGGAGGTTGAAACCTTTGAAGATGCCGAAAGGCCAGATTGGCCTAACAAGCCTACCCCTTGTCCAGTGCCCTGCTGTAGGAGCCATGGGGATTTCAGCGGGTATCGTTCATTCCAGAGGCATTGGCAACACAAACACCTGCCTACGTTGAAGATGATAAGGTGCCAGGCATGCAGCTTTCTCTCACCTCGCCAAGACCAAGTTAGAAGACACATGTTGGCCCGACATAAAGTGTCAACGACCACAACTTTGGAAGTCAAAGAGGTAGAAAACACTCGCTATGTGGATCCTGGTGATGTCAGACCCTACCGAATGAATCACAGGTCTCGCTTGGTTGAGAAAAGGAGGGCGATGGAACCAGTTGCAGACGTGCTTGTCCGTGGTGGGGAAGTTTGTAGGGACCAGGAGGCTAGGGAGGACGGGTCCATTGTGTTTAAGACCAAGAGACATTGACCTTCTCATACTACATTTGTTCATTTTGTTCTGTGCTGGAATATTAACCATTATATTTGACAGTTTAGTTTATCAGTGCTTTGAGATCATGCAGACATTGACATTTGAGGAATTTAATTTCATATCAGTGTTCTTCAACTTATAAAATTTACTTCGTTTTATTGCATACCAAGTGGTTGTTTGAAAGCACATTTTTCTACCTTCATATGTGAGCATCACTCCCCAGTTGATACAGTATCGTCAACATCTGGATAGTCTATGCAAGTGATGTTGGTTTTCTACCAGTTTGTCATACAATTCCATTTACTTGGTTCTGATTCGTTCCAACTCTCTTTTGACCAATGTTTACAACATTGGATCTTAAGGAAGGGGGAATGTAACGGCAGTGCTTTCAGTACTTTGAATTTATAGGGTTTATGTACATGTGTATTTTAGTTGATTTATTACTACAGTGTACCAATGATAATTTGCCATACTATCACAGTATTTGAAATTACCACATTCTTTAGAATGAGCCACTATACGATCACACCCATTTACTCTCGAACACTGTGTAACTGGAATGCTAAATCCATCCCAGGTTATTAACCATGGAACTTGGAATCACTTCTTTAGAGTTCTAAAGAGCCTATCTTTTGTATGTCAAATTATGCATTGGTTATTATACTTTAGGCTATTTCATTGAATACATGTATAAAATGCATGCTTTTCATGTACATCACTGTCTCTGGGTATATAAGGCAGGGTTTTTACTCTGTTCTGCCCCAGTCGCTAACAAGCTCCAAAGGTAACTTCTACCTGATAGCAAACCAGCACTGAGCCTTCTACTCTCTTGACTATCTCTGTCTTTTCTTTTCTTTTCCCCAGTATTCATAAATCATCAATTCATTCACATTTAAGAATTCGGGTCGATTAAAATATGTAAACTTAAGTTTTATTCAGTTTTGCTTTGCCCTGTGTCCTTTAAGAACCTGGCTAGGCCGGTTACAGTATATTGACCTGGCACAGTATTTGTAACAAGTTACAACCATGTTATAGTTGCGATTTGAGCGCCTATTCAACCCCATTGAATAAAACACCTTTACCTCAAATTCGACTTAATCTTTGAAACGGACATGTAGTACTTAGATTGTAACAAAAGTATGCTTCAACCTTTAACCACATAACCACAAATTTTCTCGCACTGATGAAATAATATTAAAGAAAACGTGATTAAATCAAAATAGTGATTTTGGTAAACAATAAAGGGTCATGATCAATTGAATAGGGTTTAACGCAGCTTTTAATAGTATTTCAGTTGTATCGGAGCGGCTGGAGCTCCTAACCATGGATTCCTGGAAGTTCACACACCAGTACTACCACCACATCCTTATCGAGCCTCCAGCTGCTCCTCCTACTTAGGTGTACGATTTACTTACTCATATTGATGATACATGCTAGTATTATTTAGCGCGGTTACTGATAATCCAGCAAAACCATCGACAGGACTTTCAGTCCTTTGATTATCAGTGTCATAAATCAACCATTTTGTGTATTTATCCTCAGAAAGCCATTTCTGAACAAAGGATTTTGTTGCTGGTACAGTTTTGTGTACGGTTTGGACTGAAACTAGTGTTTTGGGGTTAGTTTGGGTACTAAATGCTTGTTTTGGGTCTGATTTGTCAGACATTTTCATTTGTTGACACGTTGATATTGTTTGTAGGTTTTTTAATCTAAAATAATCTAGAATTGTGGCTCCCAGGGTCAGAATTAGCCCATTCCAGACGTCATAAGCTAAACATAGGCTTATAAACTGAAAATTTAAAAATCTTCTTCTCCCAAGAGCTTTGATAGGTGGTATGTAGCATCATCTGGTGGATTTCTATCAAGATTGTAAAAATCAGGGCCCCAGTGCCATAAGTAGCCCATTCCAAGATGTCACAAGTGTTTAGTGAAAACTTTTAAAAGATCTTCTTCTCCCAACAATAAAAGTCCTAGAGCTTTGATATTTGGTATGTAGCATAATCTGGTGGACTTTCATCTGCTTTTGTGCTCTCTGGACTCAGGTGACCAATAATGCCCTATGGGCCCCTTGTATTTCTTCATGGCGTCAGAAAGTGTCACTGTGGTAATAGATTAACATTAACTAAGCTTTTACTCAGGTGAGTGCCTAAGTGCCAATGGCCTTCTTGTTTTAACATATATGGTATTTGACTCAAGTGAGCACTTTAGGGCCAATTGCTCTCTTGTATTATATTTCAGACTGAAGATGGAGTATACAACAACATATAAGAAACCCCGCAAGTCCTTACCAACACCACAAAAAGTTGTTAGCTACAAAGCTTTTGAGATCAAAGAAAAATCTAAGATTCGGTCAGCCTACCCTTTCTTGAGCCCTAAACAGATTAAAGGAAAGATCAAAGATCGGTGGAACAAGTTAACTGATGAGGAGAAGCAAAGTTACACAGTTTACAAAATGGAACCAACACATAAACTGAAAAATGGGGAAAAAGATGTTAAGGGAACAAAGAGGAAATTTAGGTCTTTACCAGACTTTTTCTCACCAAAACCAAAAACAGCCAAACTTGACCTTGAAGTATGTAATACACCAGAGTATATAAATACACAGAAATTGACAGATTTCAGAAGTGCCCACCCAGAGGTCTACGAAAATGATTTTTCTGATGGTTCAGAGAAGGTAAATGATAGCCCAGAGTCTTCGTTATTTCCAAGTGATGGTATTAATATTTACCCACCTAGCGGTAATGTTGGAACAAAAATGAAACCAATGGTCAGGAAGAAGGCAGAAAATCAAGGAATTCTCAAAAACGGGTATGAATTTACTTAATCCATTTCCACACAATGACGCTTTTAGACACCCATCAAGAAAAAAATGGGAAAACATTGTGTAAATTAGAGAAATTGCTTGCAACAAGTAATTTCTTCATTTTCCACAGTTTTTTCTACCCTGAAAGTTGAAGAAATCTAAAATTTCATAAACTTTGAATTATCATCTGCAGCTCCTTTCAATTTGGACTAGTCTAAAAGATTGCCCACTTGAAAAGGATTAACCCTTTCCTGGACAAACCCAGGATTTTACGTTGCTATGATTTTATACTTGAGAAAACATTGTGGAAAAAGGAGAAATTGCTTGTAACAAGCAATTTCTCCTTTTCCCACAATATTTTCTACCACATGGGATCGTCAGGCTTCAAATTGCATGCATTTTTCATTGTCGTCTGCAACCGCTTTTAAATTGGACCAGTCTAAAATTTCATAAAACAGGAAAGGGTTAATTCATAAACTATAACTTGTACAACAATTAATAATGAAAACCTTGGCAAAAGTCTTTAAAATTGTTAACTGTAGTCATTCTGAACTGTGTTTTGGCAGAAGGTATAGAAAAAGATCTGCCTGCACAAATGTGCAGTTTGATCTTAGTCTACATCACCAGTCCTGTTTGACCCTCAAGCCAGAGTTCTTCATGAAAATTAATTTTCAGATTTAATTAAGATTAACCAACAATTAGTGTCTTAATTGTTTACAGTCCTTTGATTTAATTCAATTTGATTTTATTCGGCATAATAAGGTTTGGGATATTAGGATTTCCATTAATGTATGTTCGTACATGAATCACAGAACAAAATTTGAAAGACACTTACAAAATTTTGACTTTAACTACTATGTGTATGCCATACTGACAAAAATGTCTAGGCAGGGATTGACATTAACAGTTTCCTGGGATCCAGAGGATCCAAGAAATTGGGAAGGGATTGCAGCTATTCCAGGGCTAGGGATCCTGTTAGGATCCTTCAAGGGCAATAGAACTAATGCTTCTGAATTGAAGCAGACATTTTAGTAAATTACAACTTGTTCTTTCTTTGGCATTTAACCAGTTACTGGACTGATCCAAATTCCATGAAGTTGTGGACAAAATCTCTAGGTTAACAGGCTATTATCTGATGAATAGCTGTCCCAATTCATAGTGATGGATTCTCATCACAAGATTCATTCATGTTAGGTAAACAGTCTAGTATCTGATGAACAGCTGTCTTAATTTATTGTGATGGATTCTCATCACAAGTTTCATTCATGTGATGTTTAATCATAACTGGCTGATATTGAAGAAAAGAACTTAATAAAGCATTTTAATTTACCAATACCAACACAGCAAAATTCTAGACTGGTCAGAATTTAAAGAAGCTGCAAGCGACAATGTCAAGTTGATGGAATTTCAATTTTTTCGTCTTTTTGTTTAGAAAACATTGTGGATAATGAAGAAATTGCTTGAAACAAGCAATTTCTTCATTTTCCACAATATTTTTCAAAGGCTTTTTGGGGGGGGGGGCTTAAAAGGAGGAATTGTGTGGGAATTGGTTAAAGAAAGACGGTAAACCATCACTGATAATAAATTATGACTGTTATTCATCTGTTATTCAAGAAGTTCCATTACCATAAGTGTTGAGATAGCAACCGGCATATAGATTTACCCCTGAATGTGTATGTGTTAGTGTGTGCCCAGATCATATCTTCTACATTGGCATAGGCACAGTTGTTCCCGTTCAAAAATACTAGTGTTATGTGTAAAGTTCTTTTAAATATGTTTGGTTGGATACTCCCTTGTTCAAGGTGACTGCTGATTGTCAAGCAATTATGTGGGGGAATCCATGTCTGACACATTTCTTGTTCTTGTTAGAATTCAACGTAAAAGAAATATGCCTAGAGATATGTGATTCTTTTTCATGTAAAGTAACTGGCATATCATAAAATCGGATGAAACTTCACATGTCAATTCCTTATGATAATACACCAAAATATTTTTCCTGGTTTACAGACAGCTCCAAGATCACAATCACAGATCAAGGTCAGACATTAAAATTGAGCTTTTTCAGAATATAGCTTCTTCAATTATTGATTGATTTTAATATAACTTGAATGAAATGTTCAGTTAGCTCCAAGGTCAAGGTCACAGCTCAAGGTTTTCATTAAAATTAGCATGTCTGGAGCATAGGCCCTAAAATTAAGGATAGATTTCGAAATAACTTTGCAAAATTGTTCTATATTCTGAGTAGATATGCTATTCGAAAAAAAAGAAAAATAATATTGCTTTATATTCTTAGTAGATATGCTATTTGAAAAAAAAGAAAATATGTGAAAATTTCAGATAGTTCCAACATCAAGGTAACAGCTCAAGGTTCAACATTAAAATTAAGCATGTCCAGAGCATAGCCCCTTCAATTATGGATAGATTTCAATATCACTTGGCACAATTTTTCTTTATCATGAGTAGATGTACCATATGAAAGAAGTGTTCAGATAGTTCCGAGGTCAAGGTCACAGCTCAAGGTCAAACCTTAAAATCAAGCATGTCTTGAGCACAGCTCCTAAACAGAGCTCTACAGACTCAAAATTTGGGGAGAAGTCACTTCTCCCTAGTCTGAGAATTAAAAGTTTTTCAAAATAGGGAGAAGTGATAAAAAGTACTGCTCATTTTTCTTTCAGTCCCGATTACAGAGATATTATTCCTGTGAACAATTACCTTTTGTATTATTTCTTTGGGTCTGATTATTTCTTTGGGTCTGATAATTAAGGAATATTTGTTAAAGGAATCCATGTTTATTTGTTAATCATTTATTCTCTGCAAGTACAAAATATAAATTCTACTAATGAAAGTGCAAAACTTCATGATTGTCCTTGTACACAGTAATAAATTGACAAGTCATCAGAAAAGTGTATACATGTATTTAGATGAGCATGACCCCTTTATTTGTGCTCAAACTGAAACTTCCCTACAAATACTAATGAAAAAGTGAAAAAAAAACAACAAACTGTGCCTTTCTAGCCTACTAATGTTAGCCTTCTAGTTAGTTAGCTGTGCAATATGTTCACAGCTATTGGTAAGGGGAAAATAGTTTTGGTCAGAGAAAAGTCATTGAATGGTAGGCAAATTCTGCTTTCCCTACTTTATAAGAACCCTGTTTACTTTTCACATACCTATCTTTTGTTTTTCAGTGATTCTGCCAAGAAGGGATGGAGCAAAGCCAAAGTGAGTTTCAACAGTCAGTCTGAAGTTAATACATATAATACAGATACTGATGGGGATCAAGCTGACAGGTATGAATTCAGGGCTTGAGTAATTGATGGGGAGCTGGCCTTGCCCACTGAGCTCAAACAAGAAGTTCCATTACCATAAAGGGCTGTGGCCATAGCACAGTGGTTGCGTGTAAGACTCCTAGTCATGGGGTCCAGGATTTGATCCCTTGCTGCAGCAAATATCCTTTCGGACATTTGTCATAATCATAGGTGGGATGAGCAGCTAGAGGCTCTGAAAGAATGTAGAGGTAGGACTGGTGTGAAAAAGTTTGATGATAAAGCTTAGGAGGCCAATTTCAGGTTGGGATCAAATATTTATACTTCTTGTTAATACCTTGTCATCTGACTTTATAAATGAATTCTACATGGTGTGTCTTTTTAGTAAGATAATGTTGAGTTTGTAATTATCGTCTAGAACTATTCTAAAGATTTCAATGACTAGATTTGCCTGATATGGCAAAGATGATTGAGTATATATTGAATTCCTGAAAACATTACTTGCTATATCAACACAAGCCTATGGAGCAATATTGGTGCTCAGGTGCCTGTAGTTCACATTTTTATGCCCTCGCATTGAAAGATCGGGGGCATATTGTTTTACATCTGTCGGTCTGTCTGCAAAACTTAACCAAAAAAGTTAACATTGCCAATACTATCAGCCTATTCAAGATACAATGCTTATATTTGGCATGATGATACATCTCCATAATATACATCTCCTCATGTCAAGGTCATGTGATAAGGTCAAGGTCACAAACCAAGGTCAAACATTTAGTCCTGTTGTGGGGGTAATGTGTTTCACAAACACATCTTCTTTGTATGTATGTAGTCAAAGCTGCAGTTGAAAGGTGCTTTTTGATGAGCTATTTGGACATGAAATATTCCAAACTGTGTTGTTCCTTTGTCTTGTTATTATTAACTCACTCTTAAATCAGGGCTCTGCAGACTCCCAGAATTTGGGGAGAAGTCACTTCTCGCTAGTCTGAGAATTGGGAGAAGTTTTTCAAAATGGAGAGAAGTGGTGAGACTTTCAGGAGAAGTGGGTCGCATTAAAAATTAAGTTTTTGCACGTATTCCTCATTTTCATCAGAAAATAAGATAGCTTTACAACCAAGTAGTTTCATTTTATATTATGTATTATGCAATAAACATAGAAAATACTGCTTATCCTTTCAGTACTCAAAAAGATCTTATTCCTGTGAACAAATACTTTTGTATTTTTTATTTTTTAGGTTTGAGAATTCAAAAGTTTGATTCTGAATTATTTTTTTTTAATGTTTCATAATAGATTCATATATGATATAAAAAAAAGTCTACTAATAAAAAAATGCAAGCAGTGTATAGGTGGTCTGAATGAAATGAGTAGTGTTCCTATTTGAAGCAGAAAATGAGAAAAGATTTTATTGTAACAAGATTTTTTTTATTAAAACCATTACCAGAATAAAAAATTCAGACTGATACAAATATATAAGACCTTTCAAAGTGAGCTTAAATAAGAAAGAAGGTGCCAAAGAGGGTAGAAACATGTGGGGAAAGGATAAATTGCTTGCTGCAATCACTTCCTCCTTTTTCCAAAGTTTCCCATAAAAACATTTCAAGATGTCAAAATGGGGGGATTGTGTGGTAATGAGTTAAAGTCTGTCCACTTTACCTGATAACATATAGGGCCTAAATGGATAGAAATTGTCATTAATTGGTCAAAGAAGGTCCTCTGTGATTAAGTCAGTGATAGTGTGTAAAGGGTAAGGGTTACTGCTGAGTACACAAATACATGCAGAGGTTTAAAGTTAACACGGGATAATTTGCTCCATTTTATAGAATTACATGTTATTTAAAGGAATTATTACCAATTCAAGTAAGTGAAATTTAGTTTTTGGAAAGAATGTATCATAACAAGAAACTCAGGAAAAGATCGTAGCAACTTTAAATGTTTGCCATAATTTTCTTCACTTGTTACAATTAAAGCAGATAATTCAAATTGAAGGATTCTAATGAAAAATAAATTTACTCCACGTAGATTTTCGGCAGAATTATTTTTCATCAAGATTTAAAATTTTTAACAAAATGTTGACTTCTGGTAAATGACACGGCGTCCGTAAATGTCGGCCATTATTCTCATTTTGTGAAAGTAAGCAACAAATCTCGTAGACTGTTGATAACTTAATTTACAGAAATAATTAAAACTTAAAAGAGAAAGGATTTTAAATAAAGATTTCTGGTGCCGATAGTATACAAGGCATTGCCGAAACCAATCAGCGTAGGTGTGAATGAAGCAAGCATGTTGACTATTAGCTGCCAGAACGTACCCCTCTTTCTGATAATCTGCTGGCCTCGCGACTATCGATACACGCTTGAATTACAATCAAAGGGCTTCCGACCGGCAGTTGTATAATTGCACACTGTCCCCTACTTTTTAGTTACTGGGCCAGATTTGGTTATCACCTATCGTATTCAGGCGACTTCCCGAAAATTCCAGGCGACTTCAACTTCGCTTTGATCAGCAAATCAGGCGAAGTTTTATGAAACCAGGTGACTTTTTCGCCTGAGTCGCCCACTCTGCAGAGCCCTGCTTAATTGCACTCTTTATGGTAAGTGGTGTAATATTACATCATTACACTAGCTTAACTGGACATGCATTGAATTTGGAAATAAAAGTAATGAATTGCCTCCAATTCAATTCAATGAAAATGTGAATGATGGGTGAGTAGACATTGAAATATATTATAATTAACATTATATCGACAATCTAGAAGCAAATAAACTTATCCATGGTTTTATATCATGGTAGTTTTCTGGACTGAGTTTAGGGTTTTAGCTTGACATCAATAAAATGAGGTCTCAGGAACTCGACAGTCAGTGTTATCCCTGAGATCCCATTTTTAAGATTAGTCCAAGCTGAGAGAAACTGCAGCCAACATTTCAAAGTGTGTTGATTGGAGGAAAAAAATGCAAAAAAAGTAGAAAAATGCTTCTTTACTCACTATATTCTTGAAAGCTCAATTGATTGAAGTCATAGGAACTTTTGATCAATTTTTTGAATGGGTGCAATAGGAATCTTTGTTATAAAAGTAGTAGCACAAAAAAAAGAGAAATCGTGGATAAATTTTTATGCCCCATAAGGGAGGCATATAGTAATCGAACTGTCCTTCCATTCGTCAGTCTGTCCGTCCCGCTTTCGTGTCCGCTCTGAAACTTCTACATGCAATAGTGGATTTCAATATAACTTTGCACAAATGTTCACCGCTATAAGATGACTTGTCAAGTAAAAGACCCAGGTTCCAATCTCAAAGATAAAGGTCACAATCTGGGGTAAAGGTAAAAAATGGGGACTTTCTGCTGTGTCTAGTCTGTAACTTTTATAATCATGCATGCAGTTACAAATTTCTTTCATACAAATGTTCACCACCTTCAGACAACATGTCGCGAAAAAAGACCCAGGTTCCTATCTCAAAGGTCAAGGTCACAATGTGGGGGGTAAAAAATCGGGACTTTTGCCGTGTCCGCTCGGTAACTTCTATAATTATGCACGCAGGTACAAATTTCTTTCATACAAATGTTTACCACCATCAGACAATGTGTCGTGAAAAAAACCCAGATTCCTATCTCAAAGGTCAAGGTCATAATCTGGGGTCAAAGGTAAAAAATCAGCACTTTTTACCGTGTCTGCTCTGTAACTTCTATAATCATTCATACGGGTACAAATTTCTTTCATACAAATGTTCACCATCTTCAGACGATGTGTCATGAAAAAGACCCAGGTTCCTATATCAAAGGTCAAGGTCACAATCTTGGGTCAAAGGTAAAAAATGTGCACTTTTTGCCGTGTCCACTCTGTAACTTTTATAATCATGCATGCAGTTACAAATTTCTTTCATACAAATGTTTCATACCTTCAGACGAGGGGTCGCGAAAAAGACCCAGGTTCCTATCTCACAGGTCAAGGTCACAATCTGGGGTCAAAGGCGCGTCCAGAATGGTTAAATTGCGTCCCGAATAGTTAAATTGTATTTACTCTCTTATTCTTCAATGGATTGCTTCCATATTAGCCTACTCTTGACCTCAGAAAAATCCGTCCATAATGCATTTCTTGATTTCATTCTATAGAAATTATTATATATATTAAAATTTCATTTTTAAAAACCCAGATGTATAGATCACAAATGCATGTGGTTATGTTTACAAAACAAATCAAAGTGCCACATGCTTGACCCAGTCCTTTGGGGGTATTTGTCACATGACTGTGACCAGCTCTTGTTCTGTTTTCATTCAGTAATTGCATTGTCAAGACAGGGTTTGCTAAAATGAATTCTTTTAACCAATTCCCGTTTTTTGACATTTTAGACTGGTCCAAATTGAAAGAGGCTGCAGACAACAATGAAAATTGGGTGCAATTTGAAAAGAAACCAACCTACAGGTTTGAAAATATTGTGGGAAAAGAAGAAATTGCTTGTTACAAGCAATTTCTTCTTTTTCCACAATGTTTTCTCAAGTATAAAATCACAGCGATGTAAAATCCCAGGTTTGTCCAGGAAAGGGTTAAATAAAAAAAGTCAGAAAATAAGTGATTGTTCATTCAACAGAACAAAATAACATGTATACTATACATAACATGTTATTTGTTTTTCAGTTGATCCATTTTGTCTCCAATTGGCACCAACCGGATCCAAATTTCTTCTATTTTCAAATTTGTTGGCGCATGGATAAGTTTTCCAGGGGGAGTCCTGATAATCCTTGCTCAAGGTTAAGGAGTTCCTGATTTAAATCTTAACTGTTCTTTTCAAGTATAAACATGTTTTGTCTTTTAAGTATAAATATTTATGTTACAGCAATTTTATAAGTAAACCATTTAAGTATTTTGCAGCCTTCTAGCACTCAACTTCAGGGAGAAAAAAAAAAAGAAAATTTTCAAAGCAGTCTTCAATTCTTTACTGCAATTTAGCCCCATAGGGATCATGGGCCTCATCAGACAAATTGAAGAGCCAAAGCAACAGAAATTATGGGCATCAGTCTGAATCTGTTAAAATACTAATTTGGATGAAAGTTTTTTGATAGCTACTTATTTTGTACTCTTGAGGTCTTGCATTTATTTGGAAGGAGAATCTGAGCTGTCATAATACAAATGATATACAATGAGACAACTTTTAAACCATTACCACACAAGCCCTCCTTTTATGCCCCTAAAGAATACAGCTTTGTAAAACATTGTGGAAAATAAAGAAACTGCCTGGATTGAGCAATTTCTTCATATTCCACAATGATTTCTATCCACCCCCCCCCCCAAATTAGATATCCGTTAACTTAAAATTGTCGTCTGCCCATTCTTTCAATTTGGACCAGTCTTAAATTTTGTTGTGTGGGAATGGATTTTTGTTGATGAAAAAAGACCTTGAAATTTAGAAAACTTCCTGGAAAAAGTCTTGAATTTTTCATAATCATGGAGCCTAGAGCCATCACACTCAGGGGAGCCATATGGGACCATCATGGTCCTTGTGTTTTTGTAAGCACTCTAGCAGCCAGATCTTCTTTAAATTTGGTTAGAATGGTTGGCAGGTCACAAGGATGGATCCTTCCTGAAATAGAACATTGCATAGGAAAACATGGGAAAAGGGGCCTTCATAACAATTTCCTTGTTAGCACTCCTGGGGTCACAATTATGGCCCTATCTTAATTATATAATAGTCAGAATGTTTGTCTGATCACAATAATGAACCCTATTGAAATGGGACATTCCAGTGAGAAATGCATGAAAAGGGGCCCGAATGACAATTTCCTTGTTCAACCTTTTATTAGCTCACCTGAGCACGTAGTGCTCAAGTGAGCTATTGTGATCCCCTTTTGTCCTGCGTCCGTCCGTCATACGTCGTCCGTCGACAATTTCTTTAAACAACATCTCCTCCTAAACCACAGGGCCATTTTGAACCAAATTTGGCAGAAATGTTCCTTAGGTGGTCCCCTTCAAAAATAGCTAAAAGAATTGAAATCTGTTAAAAAGTCTGGTTGCCATGGCAACAAAAGTGAAATTTTAAAATAATCTTTAAAAATCTTCTCCTCCTGACCCAGAATATTTTGCATGAAGCATCAGTATATTGACCTCTTTCAAAATAGCTAAAATTATGATCCTTGGGTCCCCAGGGGCGGAGCCCCAGGGGGGCGGTGTTTATATAGAAATAAAGAAGGTTTTTATAAATGACATCTCCTTTCAAACCACTGGGCCGATTTGAACCAAATTTGGCAGAAATGTTGCTAAGGTGGTCCCCTTCAAAAATAGTTAAAAGAATTGAAATCCGTTAAAAACTCTGGTTGCCATGGCAACAAAAGTGAAATTTTAAAATAATCTTTAAAAATCGTCTCCTCCTGACCAAGAAAGCGTAGAGCCTTGATATTTTGCATGGAGCATCAGTATATTGACCTCTTTCTAAAAATAGCTAAAATCATGATCCCAGGGGCAGAGCCCCGGGGGGGGGGTTTATATAGAAATAAAGAATGATTTTTAAATGACATCTCCTCCCAATTCACAGGGCAAATTTGAACCAAATTTTGCAGAAATGTTCCTTAGGTGGTCCCCTTAAAATTAGCTAAAAGAATTGAAATCCGTTAAAAACTCTGATTGCCATGGCAACAAAAGTGAAATTTTAAAATAATCTTTAAGAATCTTCTCCTCCTGACCCAGAAGGCGTAGAGCCTTGATATTTTGCATGAAGCATCAGTATATTGATCTCTTACAAAATAGCTAAAATCATGATCCATGATCCATGATTCCAGGGGCAGCCCCAGGGGGGGGGGGGGACATAGGCATGAAGCATCAGTTCACAGACTTCTTTCTTATTTCTGAAATTATTACCCATAGAAAAAGTTTTTTCCTTCTTTCAAATCAGCACTTAAGCCTTGGAATTTGTAATTTAGACTTTTGGATCCCCAGGTTCATAGTCTTTATATGTAATTGTGGCCCACTTGTTTCATAATCCTAACCTTAACATGAAATTAGACTGTTGTAAGAAAAAGAGCTTTTTTCTCAGGTGAGGGCCCCAGGGCCAACGGCCCTCTTGATTAATATCTATTTCATTTACAAATTTTAACTCTTAGTCTTCTTAAAAGTAGGCACTTAGTAGAGGGTGTTTGATCAGTAAGTTACCTATCTTGTAAACTGCTAGTGTGTAAAATGAAGAATATCATGACCTAAAAGGTATCTCATCCATGAAATTATAATGGGGTTTTAATGAAAATTTCTTTGTCAACACTCTAAGGGCCATAATTTGGGCCTAATCATCATAAAACTTAGTCAGAATGTTTGTCTGGTCACAAGGATGAATCCATTCAAGAGCTTGAATGACAATTTTGTTTTTTAACAGTCTAAATCCGCAATGTTGACTTGGTCTTGATGAAATTTGGTCAAAGTATTTTAAGTCAAAACATCAACCCATTTGAATATCAGAAAGATTTTCCAGAATATTTGTGTAGAAAGCAGGCAGTATTGGCAAAGATCACACTGCACATCTGTTCAGGCTGATCTTAGTCTTCACTGCCTGCAAAGGCTTTATGTTCAGCAGGAATATGGTTTGAACAGCTTGAGAAAGGTTAAGGTATAATTCATAGTTTAAAGATTACTTTTTATGCTTGTGGCAAAAAACCAAAGAGGAAAACATTTGTTTAGGCTTTCCTATCTGTAAGCAATATTCCTCTTTCCTCTTTGCTGTTCAAATTACAAGGCTCATAACTGGTATTTTTGGTACATTACTTTGGTATAAATATCATTAGGGTCATAGTTTCAAGGTCAAGTTTGCTAGGTTTATCACATTATTGCTTATTAGCTCACTTCCGCAGAAAGCTTGTGATGATAAGAGGGATCAAGATAATGGAGCCACATTTAACAGAGGTGGTAGAAGAAAGACCTTTGAAAAAGGTCTCAATCTAAACCTTTTGACATATAATTCACAAAACTTGTAGTATTTTTTCACATTGATCTACTAAAATTATTCACAGTAACTTTCAGTCTTATAATGGAAGTTTTAGCCCTATGTTGTTGGATCCTATATATTTCAGAGTAATTGAAGAAAGTCTTTTAAACTTGGAACTCACATATTAAAATGAGCCATATAGACCCATCATGGTCCTCTTATTGTAATGGGTAGATATGGGTAATTTAATGACTTATTGTATTTAAAAACTTCAGAATTGATGATTTGGGTGACTTTAGTTACATAGATGACTCAGAGGATGAAGAAAGTTTCCTTATTCATAGAGAAGATACAGATTTGGGATCTGAATATATTGCTGATGATAAGAGTCTGAGTGATCCCAAAGGAGATAACAAAGAGAAAGAAAATAATGAGGGAGATGCATATAAGGGAAGGGTGACTAACAGAAAGACAATTAATGATAAAAATGCAGAAGCTAGTTCTAGTCTTGATCCTTACGGTGATAAATTTGACTCTATAAAATCTAAGGCTGCTATGAATTCCTCGTGGTCAGGGAAATTGAGAAAGAGAAAAGTTGAGACTGCAACAACAAATAATAATGAGTTATTCAAATCCCCATTGCCAAATACAGTAAAGAAACTTAAAGGTGACTCAAAGAAGAAAACAACATCAAGCACTGTAATAAAGGATCAGACACCAGACATGGGCAAGATAAAGGACCAGTCTTCTCAGGTTAGTCCATTTTCCTTATCCCATTCCTCACAAGCCCTGTTTTTCTTTGCCCATCGAGGAAAAATGCTGTAGAAACTTAATGGAAAATGAATAACTTATAACATTTAATTTCCAACAGTGAGATTCCATCACCTTGACAGTGTTGCCTGCAAGTTATTTTCATTTAGACCAGTCCTAAATTGTGTTGCCTGGTAATGGGTTAACCCAGTGCCAGTCAGAAAACCCTTAGACTGATAGAACCTAAAAATTACAATAATAATCTCTAATTTTTTAATGTGTTCATTTTCAGTGATCTGACAAGGCTGTATTTGGCTCCATTATCTATGAAATTCCACAAATGTCCCCAGTTTTTTAAGACCATGAAGACAGTCTCTTCGGTTCCAAACCCTCAAACCCTGGTAGCTAAATTGTTTGTGTAACCCATCAATTTTGTTGTATGTCCTCACTTTTTACCTCACTGAAGTACAAATGCTCAAATGGGCCAATCTTTGGATGCAGATTTTACAAAATTATTCAAATAATTTAAATCCACTTTTGACTCTTTTTTCCATGGCAACAGAAAGGGTGAAATTTATGGAATCTCTAAAAATCTTTTTTCCCAAAACCAGAAGGCTGAGAAATTTGATATATTGCATGCAGCTTCTCCTAGAAGACATCTATAAAGTTTGTTCAAATAATGCCCTTTGGGTCATATATTGGTTTCATCTGGGTACACCACATTTTACATTGAAACAAATAATGAAAACTTCTCAAAACTTTAACAAAATTCGTTTAGATGATGCCCCTTTGGTCCATTGTCTTCTCACTTTCTAATTTTTGGCAGATCACATATTTTGATGAGAGCAAGTGTGCTTCGCTTGATACAGGCTCCAAGTCTTAAGAGCAAGTCACAGTAGGAGGTCAAATATTGACCTTGCTTATATCTCTGGATCCTATAGTTTTTACACTTTTGTATATACTCTGACAGCAAGGGTTCTGAATAAGGATACTGCTGTAATGGTCAAGGTAACAATTTAAGGTCAAAGGTCAAAATTTTGACATTGTCTACAACGTTTGATCTTAAAGTTAGAGTCTGAAAATCATGAAATGAGTAATCATCTGATGCAGATTTATCTGCCAAAGGTCACGGTCAAGAAAGATGAAAGGTCTTTTTCTGATATTTTATCCTTAAACCCTATTGTTATTTCACTATCTTTAGCACCTAAGGCATAAGCATAAGCACTTGCATGAGGTGCTATTGTTCTTTCTTATAACATTATTTCTCAAAAACTTTATTTTAGAAGAAAATATTGTCATCAAACTCTTCCATATTTGCTTTTTTGTGCTCCTGCATCTCTAAGATTTGGGTCATATTGATTTACTGATGTCTGTCTGTGAGCAGTAAACTTAAAAACTTAACTTTTTGGTATGATCTAAACACAATTATTGAAGATACATTAGTCATTTCTGGGACATGGTTTCTTTGCATTGATTGGCATCAGTTTGTTGTAAGGTCAAAGTCATCCGTCAAGGTCAACTTAATGCAAAAAAAAAAAATTAATGATTTGCTGTCATTCAACAACGTTGAAGATACTTGGCTTATCAGTGCTCTCAATAAGGGGACGTCGACGTATATTACGTCCTGAAAACCAGAAAAAATGTCCAGAAAATCAGACCTGGATGTAAATTAATGTCCGAGATTCTAGGAAAACGTCCTGATTTCATGACTCGGATGTTTTCTGAAGTTACCATATAAAGGGTTCAACAAAAGAATGTATATTCTGGCCATACCCTCGGGTAAAATTGAATCCACAAGGGGTTTATCAAATGTCTGCATGACGACCAATGTAGATGGAAATTCACATAGAGCGTACTCGAATATAGTTGGTTCAGTAACCAAGCCGTCACAGCATCTTGGACCATTTCTTTGGAAGTCACTCGATCAATAACATGCCAGGCAAAAATCAAGCAGGCCCATGGAAGCCATTCGGTCGAATTTATTTAAACTAATTTCAGGGTCGGATTTCACCTGAAATGTCATGTCCAGTCTTCAAGTTTGCGACGGATACAGAACGGTGTCAAATTTGCTTTCTAAAATCATATATTATGCTCGGGATTCTATTTAGTAACTTGACATGACGATTGTCCTAGAAACATCGAAGTTACTCGATTGATCTTGCTAGAGTTCGGTCCCTTTTTTATGACGTCACACGTGTTGTCTGTAAACATCAACTAGCCTAAACGAAACAGGGAATTTCTTAACCCATTCCCACTCAGTGACGCTTTTAGACGCCCCAAAGAAAAAATGCTTTGGGAAATATTATGGAAAATGAAGAAATTGCTTGTAACAAGCAATTTCTTCATTTTCCACAATGTTTTCTACCCAGACAGTTGAAACAGTCGAAAATTTCACAAACTTTAAATTGTTGTCTGAAACTTCTATCAATTTGGACCAGTCTAATATTTTGCAGTCTGGTAATTGGTTAAAAGATGCAACTCTGCTATTAGTTTCATTTCTTTTTGTACTGTTACTTTTATTTATGTAAGTGTTATTCATGGCTTATGCACTTGGATATCTATGATGTGAATGGAGACGGTCTCGGAATAATCCAGTCTCGATTTTTTCGTACCAAAACGTTTCAAAGTGTTTTCTGACATTCTAGTAATCAGAAATTTTCAAATCCTGAGAGATTTGCAAATAATAATTACCAAATTTATCCACCATAATCTAGAAAATAAAAGTGTTCAAGGGGCGGGAATATTGTGGGAAAAGGGGAAATTTATATAAGAGACAAATTTCTCAAGAAACACTTCTTTTACCACATTGTTTTCTCTAGTTCTACTCAATGAGACATGAATTTTAGGGACTATAAGTAAAGGATGGAAAAGCATTTACAATAGGCTTTATGCTTCTCCTTTTTTTTTTCATTTCATCTTTTTCATTTTTTTTGGGGGGGGGAGGGGGGTATGGTCGAGGGTGAGAAAAAAAAAATCCTTGATTTTGTGAAAACTTCCTGAAATTGAAACTTGGAATTTTAAAAATTCCTGAAATTGGTCCTTATTGAGAGCACTGAGCTTATTTTTTGGAAATAGGTTCTTTGCTTTGAAAGGCATAAGCTGGTTGTAAGATTTAGGTTATCCATCAAGTTCAAGTTCACTTATCAAGGTCACATTTCTAAAAAAAGAAGCGCATTACAGGGGCATAGTTTTATGCTGTTGTGTCAGATTGTTAGTGTGCCATGTATATTAATACTCTAGAAAGTATGTTGGGTATGCTGGTTTATAAGATATCCTCTTGTGCCAACAGGTTACTCCTGTCATGTACAACATGTCCGAGAACCCAGATGATTATATAACACCACAAATGGATGAATCCCTTCAAAAGCTGACAATGGACCAGGTTGTGAAAGCCCCACAAAAAGCTCGGCAAGCTAGAAATAGTATTGATGCAAGGGAGAGAGTTCAGGCACAGTTAGTCACAAAGCAAGTTAACAGATTTTTGCTGGTGGATGGCCAAACTGAGATTAGAAAGGGGAAAGGAGCAAAACTGTCTGCTAATAGTGAAGAGAAAAAGAATGATTTGAAAACTTCAAAAATTGCCAATGAAGAGCTAGATAAACAACTGAAATCAAATGAAAGTGACGTATTAGCTAATGTAAGGAGAAGGTCTACCAGACTGAACTATCAATCTAGTAGTAAATCTGAGGCAAACAGAAATACCCATTCCAGTGATAACAATGAAAATTTGACACCCGGAAGACATGGAATCAAGGATCAAAACAATAATGATGTCAGTGATAATGACTACAATGTATTCAATATGAATCCATCTGGAGATGCCGGAAAAGGGATAGGTGAGAAAGCCATCGTTAATGCTGAAGATAAGGATGTGCAAAATGATTCAAAGGGAGATGATCAGCATGACACTTATTGCCCTGTTCAACAGAGAAGATCTTTGAGGAGAAGAAGACAATCTAACTTAATTGAAACACAATCTCTGTCCTCAACTTCAATGTCTAGCTCATCACAGGAGTCAAAATTGAGTAGCTCAGATAGCAGTCCAAAGTTCAATGAGGAAGAAATGGAATTATCCATTAAAAAGGTATTTTTGGCTGGTTACATTGAAGAGAACATTTATAGCTTGGCTGTTTTCATAGAGAATATATTTTAGCTGGAGCTGGACACACTTTGTTTGGTTCAGAAATAAAGATGAGCTTTTTAAAAGTTTTTCTCACCAATCATACCCTATTCAACATAGAAATAGGTAAGGATTTTTTTCAAAACCTACCGACAAACCACATCTTTTATCTGAGGACAATATGCTGAAGGGGAGCTTTGAGGATCACTTTGATTATTTATTTATCTGTTGTCTATAGTGTGCTAAAAACAAATCTGTATAGAGATTGACACTAATATTGTCCCAGGATCCAAAGGATCCAACAAAATTGGAAGGGATCTTAGCAATCCTAGGTTACGGAATCCATTAGGATCCTTTAATATTTCTTATGTACAATAGATCTTAAATTATCAACAAATTCTCCTATGATAGGCCAATAAATATAGATGTGGATAGTTATGAATGAAACAAAAATCTTTTTGACCCCTTAAATTGTATCGGAATTATCTGCCAAGTTTTAGCAAAATAGCCTAAAGTTGCGATGTTTCTTTAATGCAATAATTACTGTTTTAAATATTGAAATAAGCTGAAACTTGCCAAAATCTTGGGCTCCATCTCTTTTTGGAGAACAGTACAAAAAGGAGACAATGATACTTCCGATATGGGGCCAAGGACCAGAACTGAACAGAAAAGATAAGAAAAACAGTGTACCTCGCGCACAATTTGATCTCCCATTAACCTATTATACATTTTCCCAAAACGTCGAGAGTTTCATACCACATAGAAATGATTATTTTACCCGTTGGCGGTGATAGATTTAAAAAATAATACCGTTTGTGAATAGAAACTTGAATCAAAGTTTTGACATCGACCCGATCAAACACGAAAATGCGTGTTGAAATCGTTAAAATCCATGTTATCAACAATATTGAAAGATTTAAGTGGCGATGACTGTGAAATGAATGATAACGTGTTGATATAAAATAATGTTACCATAAAGAACTGCGTTTTTTCTACCCTTTTTATGGATTTTCTTACATGAGATGGAGACAAGGACGCAGTGCGGGAGACAAGATTAAGAGGGAGAGGCGATGCATATAAAAATGTACTGTAAAACTTCTTTTAGAAACCCATACTCTTATGTAACCCCAGTCCATCTTCAAAACGTTAAAACCGACCCCTTTTCTATGATTTTCTGAAAATTTATAGCCTGTAATAAACGGCAAAACCCTAACAAATCAATGCCACAATGAATTCAATAGAGGGCACAAATAACTGTTCTCAACCAAATGATCAATGCTTACATAATTGATTTGCTTTAAGTTTTTTCTTTATATTTATAGGGCGCTGTATCCTAAATTATGTCAAAAGGTAAACAAATTCACTGCTACATTTAATAACACCTTGAAATAGACAATTTTTGGATGATTTTGAGATGATTTCAGAATGAAATTGAATGAGTGGGAGGAGCGACTTTTGAATGAAATTAAAGCGGCTCTTGCACAGATTTTTGAATTGCGAAAATTAAAAAAAATTCTCGAAAATTCGGAAATCGATGTGTTTACTGCTTAGATTGGATTGATAGAAGACGTTTCACCAGAGGAATATCGTAAAAAATATAAGTAAAATCTTGATTTTTGTGTAATTCCCTTCCCAAAAAATTACGCGTAGCGAGACGCCTAAAATCTATTTTAAATTTCGAGCCTAAGACTAGCGCATGCGCAGCATACGTACATAGAGGTCATGGTCAAGGAAAATCATGCGTCACTCTTTTCAAAATGGGAAGACATAAACATAAAAGTGACAGCTCGAAAAAAGGGCTCGGGCACTTCGACAACATAAATATAGATCTAGACAGATAAAAATTGGCGACCAGATAGATCGATGGAAGGGGCACCCCGATGGGAGGAAGTGAAAGAGATAATAGGAGCTACCAACGACAGCGCGGTCGCGGAAATTTTGATCGACAAGTAAGTTTTGCATCACCTCACTGCCATATTTTTGAGTTTATTTCGGTTTATTTTCACATTAATTCATATAGAAGTAAAATCATAAACATTTATTGATTCGTTTGTCTCGAATTTTTCGATCTGTTTTATCGTACCATTGATTCTTCGAACTTCACATGCCCTCACGAGAACGTAAGAAATTTTGAGCAAATACATAGAATTACAGCTCCGTCTAAAATACTACATCACAATACGGATACGAAGAAAGAATGATTTATGGAACAGTAGGCCCAATAGTCACAAAATGAACACATGATGCTGCACAAAAATGTGCAGATATGACATTATATACAAATGATAGAGCATATTATTTTTTCATCACACATAAGAGACCAATAAAGGTCATGTCTGTAAAATGTGGTGCCAGAGCAACAATTTGAACTCAGGCAGTGCCCAGATTGCAAAAATGCAATGTTTAACATTATAGGTATGGGCATTTGCTCCGAAAATTATGGGACCCAGTCTAAAATTTAGGGGCGTAATCCAAAATCGCTATTTTCGTCCAAATTCTCTTTCAGAAATCCCTTGACACAGGCACCCTCCCCAAGGTATGGACAAAGGCAAACAAGACTCCACTGTCCAAGAAAGGAAACAAAGAAGATCCTGCAAATTACATACCTATATCCTTAACATGTATACTGTGTAAAGCTCTTGAAAATATTGTAGCATCAAATCTAACTAAACATTTTGACAAAAAAATACCCTTTATGACTTACAGCATGGTTTCAGAGCAAGGTGTTCATGTGAAACCAAGCGACTGCAACTGACGGACCATCTTGCCAGAAACCTTGCTTAAGGAAAACAAACTGATCTAGTTTTGTTAGACTTCAACAATACTTTTGATAAAGTTAGCCACTTAAAACTTTTGTATAAATTGCAGGAACATGAAGTAAACAATACTACCCTTTTGTGGATTAAATCTTTTCTTATAGGCAGAACACAAAAGTAGTCTTACAAGTTGGATGCTCATCCGAAGTTCCAGTCATGTCTGGAGTACCTCAGGGATTGGTGCTTGGTCCTCTTCTGTTTTTCTTGTATATTTACGACCTTCCTTATACCATCATCTCCCAAGTTTGTTTGTTTGCAGATGACACTGCCGTTTTGTTAGTTATAAACAACAAGCAAGACTGTATCACCATGCAAGAAGATCTAGACAAGTTAATGCAGTTGGAGAAAAAGTGGGAAATTGAGTTTAATCCCAGCAAATGCTAAATATTACTAAAAAGAAGAAAAAGATTTCTTTTGATTATAGGCTACATGGGTAAGTGCTAGAGACTATGGACAATGTTAAATACCTAGGAGTTACAATATCTGGAGATCTTTCATGGAACAAGCAAATTGACAAAATAACATCAAAGTTAAATAAAACTTTAGGTTTTCTCCGCAGAAACATCCAGACCAAGAATAAGAAGATCAGAAAGAGACAGCGTATAAAACATTAGTTAGACTCCAAGTAGAATACGCATCACCTGTTTGGAGCCCTTGCACAAAAACCTATATCAACAAAGGGGAAAAGTACAACGTAGAGCAGCAAGATGGGTTCAAAATAATTTTCATGCAGAAGGAGCTTGGCTGGCAAACTCTTCAATATAGACGAGACGTTTCCAGAGTCACCATGTTTTATAAAATCATTAATAGTTTTGTTGCAGTGCCCATACCAGCCTATCTTGAAAGACCAGTTAGGACCACCCGACATATGCACACAGCATCTTTCAGACAGATCCACACGAATGCTTTCTTCCTTAAATATTCTGTCTTTCCCTACACAGTGATAATTTGGAACAGCCTACCTGACATTGCAGCGTTCAAAAAGAGTCTGGATTCTTTTTAGATAGTGAGCCGTCCTGAATGACCAGAATATGTTTTATCAGATCTCTTAAACTAACATTCACAATACTTTTAAATATAGCACCCTAACTAATGACTAACAGCACAGATGCGCACCTTCCAGTCATACCTGAAAGGGGAGTTAGGCAGTATATATATAGGTAGATGGAGATTTATTACCTCCCTTTATTAAAATATACATGCTTTTGTGTTTGTTTGTCTTCACGGACCAATCAGACGCTTTAAAACCCACAGCAGCCAATAAAAATTGTGGAAAATTATTATCGATTGGAATAAAATGCTGCTCATTTGGAAAGTTTTTAAATGTTTTTGAAATAATTTGAGCGTTTTTAATTGTTTGGGTGAGTGTATAGAATGATTGATTCAAGCGCTGTGTGAGTGATTTTGAATGGTCATTTCACTTCATGTGTGATCTCAAAATTAACACAAGTCAGCAGAAAATATACCAGTGTGTAGCAGAGTTGTGACTGAAAGTAATGAGCTCAAAGAGTGGGTTCTGTATTAATTTATTTGTGAGTTGTGTAACTCGATTCTTTGGTATAAATATGCTGTTCTAGAGAGTCTGACAGACACATTTACTGTGTAAAAGGGAAAGAAAAAGTGTCCTGTAATATTCATAAAGTTACAGTCCTAGAAAATTATTCACTGTACTCTTTCATATGCATCGCCTCTCCCTCTGAATCTTGTCTCCCGCACCGCATCCTGGTCTTCTTGTCATCTAAGAAATCCATAAAAAGGGTAGGAAAAACGCAGTTCTTTGTGGTAACATTATTTTATATCAACACGTTATCATTCATTTCACAGTCACCTCCAGAACTGTTGATAACATGGATTTAACGATTTCAACACGCATTTTCGTGTTTGATCGGGTCCGATGTCCAAACTTTGATTCAAGTTTCTATTCACAAACGGAATTATTTTTGAAATCTATCACTGCCAACAGATAATATAATCATTTCTATGTGGTATGAAACTCTGGACGTCTTGGGAAAATGCATAATAGGTCAATAGCAGATCAAATTGTATGCGAGGTGAACTGTTTTACTTACCTTTTCTGTTCAGTTCAGGTCCTTGGCTCCATATCGGAAGTATCATTGTCTCCTTTTTGTACTGTCCTCCAAAAAGAGATTGAGCCTGAGATTATCGGGCGTGTCTTAATGATGTCTATTTGTGAGACAAAAAATGAATTAGTTTCGGAATTGTCTGCCCTTGATTTAGCAAAGTAGCATGAAAATGCGATGGTTTCACTGACAAGCCCACTCGGTGTTCATGTGCTGTTCAGTGAACTCTTGTTCTATTTGTTTTCTTTAACCCATTCCAACTTTGGGGCTTTTTGATGCCTGTCAAGAAAAACAATAGGGAAACATTGTGTAAAATGAAGAAATTGCTTACCACAAGCACTTTCTTCATTTCATATAATGTTTCAACCCAGAAAGTTGAAAAAATATATAATTTCATAACATTTAAATTGTGGTGTGCAACTTCTTTCAGTTTGGACCAGTTAAAATATTGTGTCTGGTAATTATTTCAACAACATCTAAACGAATGACATTCGAGTGAGTAACTAAAGTGAGTACTCTTGCCCTATAGTTTAGGATCCATTGTGCCTCTGTAACTTCTTGAATAACCTTTTGAAATATTCACTAAACAACTCAAATGAAGAAAAGGGAGAATATGTCTGCAAACTTTTTCAGAATATTCATTGTAATGATAATTATTGGATTGTCCCTGTCAGTAAAAAAATCATTTCATCAATTGTTCTAAGTCTGCTTATTGCATGACATTTAGGTTGCCAACAAGCAATTAGCCTTATTAACCCATTCCCACACAACAAAATTTAGACTTGTCCAAATTAAATAAACTGCTGATGACAATTTCAAGTTGATGGAATTTTAATATTTTTGCTTTTTGGGTATACTTCATTGTGGGTAATGAAGAAATTGTTTGATACAAGTAATTACTTCATTTTTCTACAATATATTCCAAAGTTTCTTCCTTTAGACATGTAAAAAGCAGGGATTGTGTAGGACTAGATTAACCCTTTCCTGTACAAACACGGGATTTTATGATACTGTTATTTTATACTTGTGAAAACATTGTGGTAAAAGAAGAAATTGCTTGTAACAAGCAATTTCCTCTTTTACCACAATGTTTTCTACCCTATTGAATGGTTATTATTCAAATTGAATCCACTTTAAAATATCATCTGTAAAACCTTTGAATTTGGACAGGTCTAAAATTTCCGAAAACGGGAAATGTCCCTGATCACATATTTTACAAAAGGTCTTGTATTACCTCCCTTGAACTGCCATATTGAAAGTCTTTAGGTGTGGCCAGTTTATGTAAACTGTCATTCAGTTGGCAAAAACATTCTGTTTATTTATATGTAAATGTTTTATAGAAGATGGTAAGAAGCAATAATCCAGTGTTAGAGAGAGCATTAAAGCTGCTACAGCTGACTACCAGTGGTTCTTCCCTCAACAATAGTCCTGTTACGTCTAACTTGGACGACAAGGAAGTCATGGAAACATATTCACCTAGTCTGCTTTCTCCAGCCTTGTCAGTTGTTAGTGAGGTATTTTAAACATAGAGGATTTTCTAATTTTTCCCATCCTTGAAAATCATCAAAGAATTCTTATCCATTTTTTTCCCACTTTGTAGCTCACCTGAGCATTTTTTTCTTAGTATGAGCTATTATTGTTTGATCATTCAATGTCTTTTCTGGTTTGTCGGTCTTTCCGAGAGTGTTCAAAATTTCTTTAAGAATCATTTCTTTGCCAATTAGGTTGAAACATGTTGAAAAAAAATAAATCAGTAGATTACTCTGATATAGAGAATTTCATGGGGATCGTCAGATTTTATTCTTTAATTGTAGTTTACTGTATTGATGCTACACACTTTGTTCTCTTTCAGGACTCAAAAACAGAGTTCTAACCAAGTATATAAAATAAATTTATATGGTAGCATGTGAGTGAAATATGATTGAAAAGGATACATTAACCCTTGTCATGCTAAACTTGTAATATTCCTGTTTTGGAAGGAGGTACAGATAAAGATCAGCATGCACATAATGTGCAGTCTGATCTTAATCTACACTACTTGTTTGTCCAATTCAAGACAAAGTTGTTTATGAAATCAATGTTCGAAGAAATATTTACCCACAACATATGCTTTCCAGTGCTTTCAGTCCTTTAACTTATATGGCATTACTGAAGTAAATAAGTATGACTAGGGTTAATATATGCGTAATGAACCTATCATTTACCTATTACCTCATAAGCTTCAGATTAACCCATTCCTACACAATGATGATTTTTGATGCCCCTTAACCCTTTCCAACTCAATCCCTCCTTTTTACGCCCCTCAATAAAACAGCTTTGGAAAACATTCTTGAAAATGAAGAAATTGCTTGTTACAAGCAATTTCTTCATTATCCACAATGTTTTCTATCCCAAAAGATGAAAACCATGAACTTGAAATTGTCGTCTGCAGATTCTTTCAATTTTGACCAGTCTAAAATTTGGTTGTGTGGGAATGGGAAATGGGGGGAAAAATGTAATATGAAGAAATTGCTTGTAGCAAACATTTTCGCAGTGTTTTCTGCCCAGAAAGTTGAAAAAATCTAAAATACCATAAACTTATATTGTTGTCTACAACTCCTTTCAATTTCAACAAGTATGAATTTTGCTATCTGGTAATGGGTTAAATGTATTGACATAGAGGTGGTAAACATCCTCTGATAAAAATGTTAAATTTGTGGCAAGTTATGCCCTACCATTGTAACTATGGCTCTTAGAATTGATCTGCTGAGGTTTTGGAAACAAGGGAACAATGACCCTATGGACTTAAAATACAAAATTGATGAATTACATTAACAATCTAGTTACCAGGGCTTTGGAACCAAGGGGATAGTTTAGAAATTCTTTTCTTGACAAACATATTGAATGAGTATGATATTGTATTAAGCATCAATTTGTGACCTAATACAAAACAGAATGCCCCTTAGGGTCCTATATGAGTTCTGCTGCATTGCCCCTTAATTTACATAGTAACAAAGAAGCCATCTTGCAGATTCATGATTAGAAATCTTAAAAAACTTTCTCTGGTAAAACCATTAGGTTGAAAGGGTTATATTGTGTGTCTAAAAAATTAAATAATATTCCTGGTGTTCTGTCATGGCTCCACTCAGGGAAAACAATGATTATTTAACCCATTCCCAAACAGCGACACTTTTAAATGCCCCTCAATATGAAAGCTTGGGAAAACATTGTGGATAATGAAGAAATTGCTTGTAACAAGCAAGTTCTTCTTTATCCACAATGTTTTCTACCCAAAAAAGACAATGATTTTAAAGATTTTATTAACTTAACAGCACCATCTGTCAATTTGAACCAGTCTTGAATTTTGTTGTCTGGTAATGGGTTAATTCACTACGTCAATCTTTTGCCTTGACATCTGCATGTGTTGCTCTTGTTTTTTCATCCAGTAAAGGGTTGATCTACAGCACTGATATAGAGTGTTTTGTTTCTCTTTACAGCTTTCAAGTGCTTCATCATCTTTGGCCAATTCTCAAGAAAGTAGTCTGCCAATGAAAACTTCTCAGGTTGGTCTTGTTACCTTATATCAGAATGGGATGGTTAGCTCTTGTCTTGCTGAATTACAAATCCTCTCCATTATTGCATTGCAATCAAAGAGCTGGAATCAGTAGAAGCACCAGTTGGTGGTTGATATTTATTTTAGAAAATTGTCTTATAAACAAATCTGGCTTAAAAGGGACATGCAGGTGGTGAGACCAAGATCAAACTGATCAGATGTGCAGGCTGATCTTTGTCTATATATTCTACTAAAGCAGAAATATTCCGGGTTTAGCATGACAATTGTTAAGATTAGGTATTGTGATCAATCATTCATGTCATTCTGTCTGTCCATCAACAGTAACTTTATATATACAGGCCTCCTAGTGAAACCTTTAAAACCTTTAAAAACCTTTAATTTCAGAGCAAACCTTTAAAACCTTTACATTTCCCCAGAAAACCTTTAAAATGCCAAAATAGCCTGTAATTCTCACTCAAAACCTTTATATTTGCTCTGACTGGTTGCCGTGCTAGCTCAAAGCAAGTAATGGATTTTGTTCTGCATTTTCCCTTCTTTTATGTGTATTTAAACAATGCTGCTTTTGTTTCTACACTGTAAAACAGGAGCTATGTATGATATAAATATGCAGAGAAAATAGGTATACACATTAATTAAGGTATGTATTATATTGCATAATTCAAACAGTATATAACATCAATTGGTATGACTGTGGGTTTAATAAAGAAATGAGAACTTCGACAAAAATAGCCTTTATTCACTCTTTATTTTTTCATATTTTACACTAAAAGGCCTTTATTTTCATACATTTGAGCCTTTATAAAAACCTTTATTTTTGTTTTGGCCTGCCTGTATATATCTTTACCTTCTGAAACATTTGGCCATTTTGGCTGAAACTTGGCATGTATGTTCCATGGGTGAATTTGTACTAACAGTGGTAAACAAAAAAAAGATCTATGAAAAACTCTGGTTGCCTAATAGCAACAGAAACGCTTAGAATTAAAGAAGTATTAAAAAATCTTGTAATAATCCATATGGTAATGACCCATGTGTTTTTGTTTTCAGAGAAGGAAGTAAAAATGGAAATAACAGACAACAAAATTTTAGGCTTTTACAAATTGAATGAAAGGAGTTGCAGATGAAGTTTATTAAATTTCAGATTTTTTCACTTTTCTGGGTAGAAAACTTTGTGTAATGAAGAAATGGCTTGTTACAAGCAATTTCTTCATTTTCTCCATTTTACACAATGTTTTCTCAATTATTATCTCCACTGGCTGAAAACCAGAGAGCTATTGTCATGGAGTTATGTCTGTCGTGCCTGTGTGTGTGCGTCTGTCCATAAACTTTTACTTTGAAAATCTTCTCCTCGGAAAGTACTCAACAGATTTCAATTGAATTTCACAGAAATGATCCTTATGTGACCTTCTATCAGATTCCTTCAAAGAATTTTGATCGGATGAAAAACATGGCTTTAATGGGCGGGGCTAATTTCCATATATGGTGAAAGCTTTGAAAGTCTTCTTCTCAGAAACTGGTGGATGGATTTCAACCAAATGTCACAGAAATGATCCTTTGGTGACCCTCTATCAGATTCCTTCAAAGAATTTTGATCAGATAAAAAACATGGCTTGAATGGGCAGGGCTAATTTTCATATTTGGTGAAAGCTTTGAAAATCTTTTTCTCAGTAACGGGTGAATGGATTTTAACCAAATGTCACAATAAATGATCCTGTGGTGAACCTCTATCAGATTCCTTAAAAGACTTCTGATCTGATGAAAAACATGGCTTAAATGGGTAGGGCTAATTTCCATATATGGTATAAGCTTTGAAATTCATCTTCTCAGAAACTGGTGGATGGATTTCAATGAAATTTCTTAGAAATGATACTTGGATGAACCTTTATCAGATTCCTTCAGAGAATTCTGATCAAATAAACAGCATGGCTTTAATGGGTAGGGCTTTGACAGAATTGATCCTTGGGTGAACTTTTATCAAATTATAAAAAAGAATTTTGATTGTATGAAAAACATGGTTTTAATGGTGGGGCTTTTCCATACATTATATATACTGAAAACTTTGTTAATTTCTCAGAAACCTGCTGATGGATTTCCACCAAATTTCATGGGAATGATAACCAGATGACTGTTTGTCAGATTCCTTAATATAATTTTGATTGGTTGAAAAACGTGGCTATTATGGTGCTGGGTTATGTCCATATATGGTTTACAGTGAAAATTTTGAAATGGTTCTCTAGAACTATTTCAAAGTTTTCAAAGTTATAGATTTATTTTCATTATATTCAGTTTATTTTGAATTCATGAAAATTTGCTTAATCAGTACATTCATGCCTGTGGAGCGATACAGGAACTTAAGCGCCTCTAGTTTTTAGTTCCACTAGCTGAAAGTCAGCTAGCTATTGTCATGGCGTTGTGTCTGTCGACTCGTGCATCTGACCGTCCATGCATAAGTGTGTGTCTGTCTGTAAACTTTATTTCAAAAATCTCCCCAGAAAGTACTAAAGTACCAAATTTCACAGAAAAGATCCTTAGGTGACTCTTTATCAGATTCCTTCAAATAACTTTGATTGGATGAAAAACATTGCTTTAATGGGCAGGGCTAATTTCCATATGTGATGAAACCTCTAACCCTTTCCCTCTTATTTACTCTTTTTGATGCCCAATGAGAAAAAAAAAAGGGAAAACAGTATGTAAAATGAAGAAATTACTTGCATCAAACAATTTCTTCATTTATCATAATGTTTTCTACCCAGAAAGTTGAACAAATCTAGAATTTCATAACCTTTAAATTGTTGTCTGCAACTTCTTTCAATTTGGACCAGTCCAAAATTTTGCCATCTGGTAATGGGTTATAAATCTTCTCAGAAACCAGAGGATGGATTTCAACCAAATTTTACAGAATGATAATAGGGTGACACTTTATCAGATTCCTTCAAAAATTTTAATCAGATAATAAACATGGCTTAAATGGGCAGGTCTTAAATACTGTATATGGTGAAAGCTTTAAAAGAAAATTCTCAGAAAACAGTTGATGGATTTCCAGCAAATTTCACAGAAATGATCTTTGTGTGACCCATTAATCAGATTTCTTCAAAGAATTTTGATAGGAGGAAAGCCATGGCTTTAATAGGCGGGGCTAATTTCTTAATGGCAAAAGCTTTGAAAGTCTTTTTCTCAGAAACCAGGTGATGGACTTCAACCAAATTTCACTTGAATGATCCTTTAGTGAGGCACTCAAGCTCCTCTAGTTCTTGAGAGGTGTCAAAAAGTGTCACTGTGTGGGAATGGGTTAAAGAGCTGCATGTGAAAAGCATACTGTAAGGCCAAAAATGTCACACCTACTTTGTAGCACCTCTTTCATTTTCTCTGTAAAGTTCCTTAACCCATTACCAGACCACAAAATTGTAGGCTGGTCCAATTTAAAAGGAGCTGCAGACAAAATTCAAAGTGTACAAAACATGGAAAAGTGCCATAAGATTAGAAATATTGTGAGAAAAGAAGTTGTTACCTGCCAATTCTCACAATGCTCTTTAAAGCTATATTTTTGCAGCATGTAAAAGGGCAGGGTTGAGCAGTAATATGTTGAATAATGCCCTTTGGGTCACATTTAAGTTATACCCTGATATAACCCCTTCACATTTGATTTATTACAAGATGACAAAACTTTGGACCCATCCAATATGAAAGAAATTGCAACCAAGAACTCAAAGTTTGTTTGAATTAAAAAGTAGGTGCCATATAGGATAGATAAGATTGTGAGAAAAGAAAAAAACCTTCTTGTCAATTTCCCCAGACCATGCACTAGATGTAATTAATTAGCACAAAAATGCGCTACAGGAAAGGGGGCTAATTATATTGTAGCCTTGCTTCATGAAAATTTTATATGCCCCTTACATGTAATGGCAATAGGCATGTAGAGTTGCCTCTATCCATGGGTGTATATATGTTGTGCCCAATCTTGAGAATATGCCCATTCTTAAGAACGGGCAGACACATTTTGCCCATTCTTAAGAATGGGCGTCCATTCTTAAGAATGGTCATTGCGGTTTGTATCTGTTATCGGAAGCGTTTTTTCGATCAATATCGACCAATATATTAATAAATCGACCAACCAGTTGTCAATCAATTAATATATTAACCAATCAATAAATAAATGGTATATTTAACCGTGCGGATTGACATAATTATACAAAGCGAAGAGCTTTCACTTCTTCAGAACACAATTTTGTCGCATTTCTCTACCACATTCGGAGCAGCTCGCACCCCGAGATAAATAAACAGGTTTAATTTTTTAACTTTTACAAGTCTCTGTTCCAAACTGGACTCTAAAACCTTTAAATAGTCAAGATTTATCACCTTGTGAACGCAATGTACTCATGATCCGTCAGGTCGTACCCGAACTATTTCGTACCGTTTATGTTGGGTGGACGTATTGTATTTATCGCTAGATTTGTACTCGTTGTTTTACACTTTAACCCTTTCATTTAGTGTACAATCCCAGTTTTTTACGTTCATGTGATTTTATACCTGACAAAACAATGTGGGAAAAGAAGAAATTGTAACAAGCCATTTGTCCTTTTTCTACAATTAGTTTTACCTTGTAGGATGATTCCTTTTTAAACGGCAATCTCTTTTAATTGTCATCTGAAACTTCTTAGGATTTGGAAAATTCTAAAATTTTGAAAAAAAAAAAAAAAAACGGGTCCCAAACAAAACAAAACAAAAAAAAACAGGAAAGTGTTGAGGGCTCTTATGCAAGGAATGGTTATAGGCTTAATTCTAGAACTGTTGCCTTTTACTTTTTAATGTAGTGACATTATCCTATTGCACCATATAGGGATTTATAATAGCATTTGATGAAGCCATAGCCCGGTTGGTAGGGTATAATGTCAAATAAAGACCTGGGTTCTACAGTTAAGGAAATTATGGAATTGTCAATTAATGCCTGGGAGGTAGAGTATAAAATGTGTGTGTAGGTCCACCCGAGTCGAATCAGGGACCCGGGTTCTGCAGTTAAGGATAAATTATGATATTGACCTGATGAATGAATTTGAATAGTCTTTTGAATGGTATAGATCAGAACAGAAATGGTTTGATTTTGTGTTTTGAAAGTTTTGAGCAATTTGTATTAAACACAAAATGCTCAGCTTATGTTTTAATCAAATTGCTACTAAAAAGAATGATAAAGAAAAATATTATATAAACCATAAAACATCATTCACCAAATCAATTGACTACCTCGATGGCCGAGTGGTAAAGGTGCTTGACTCGTGATCTGAAGGTCACTGGTTCGAGCCCCACCGTCACCGGGGTGTGTTCATGGGCAAGACACTTAATAGCCAGCCCCAGTCTACCCAGCTGTAGAATTGGGTAGCAGTGGATTTAGCCACTGCCTCTCTCTCAGAGACGTGAAAATATCTGGATTGTGGGTTTCGAGAGCGACTCTATAAGCTTAAAGCTTTCGTCGCAATCGAACTAAAATAAATTAGTATAAACCAAATCAATTCAAATCAGTTGTTTTATTTCAATATCAGGTATCACAGCTGCACCCTCCTCCCTCCTTTAGGATCCGACTTAGATAATTGCTTCCGCCAAAAGGTTGACATGTTAAAAAAAACCTTTCAGATGTTAAAAACATGAAAAAAATAAGACCCATTAAAACTGCATTTCAATAAGTCACACCTTCACTTGACCAAAGAGTGGTTGATTGCATGGGGCTTAACGCCACTTGTAACAGTATTTCAGGCATATCGCAACGGCTGGAGCACCTAACAATGGATTCCTGTTATTTCTCACACCGGTACTACCACTACATCCTTTCCTGGCCTCCAACTGCTATCTTACTTAGGTTTACAATGATCCACCCATTGGTGAGAGACAAATGTCTGAAAGAATATGTGCCACCCCCAGAGATCGAATCCATGACATCCCATTTTGAAGTTAGACCGAAGATAAACAATAACAACACATATTTATTGAACTGACTTCCCTTACATTTTATTTTAAGCCACTTTTAAAAGTATTTCAGTCATATCATGGAGGCTTGAGCACCTACCCCTAGATTCTCTCATAGTGCAACAACAACATCCTTTCTGTGCCCCCAGCTGCTCATTAAACTTAGGTTTACAAATATCTACCTAATTGTGGGAGGCAAATGTCTGAAAGGATTCTCGTCCAAGCCGGGATTGAATTTGTGACCTTGCAACTGGGAATGGCATATGCTACTAACTGTGCTATGGCTGAAGTCCCCAAAAGTAATATTGTAATAGGCAATATACATGGCAATGTGTTACAGTGTTTTCAAATGCATTGTACAATCCAGTTAGCTCAGTTTGTAACACACTTTTTGCTGAATTCACAAGTTGTGAGTTCTAACCCCAGCTAAGCTATAACTCTTTCTGACATTTTGACATTGTCCTTTCTGTATACATCTCTCAAATGTAAAATATAAGTGATTATAAGTAGTTCCCTAAGTAGATGAGCATTTGGTGGCCTTTATCGTTTGTCCCGGATTCACTATTGAGAAGAATGACAAGGAGCCATGGTCAGGTGACCAGTTTTGGCATAATAACTGAATAACTGTTGCAAAGGAAATTAACCCATTCCAACACAGTGGAATTGTAGACTGGTCCAAATTGAAAGAAGCTACAAACGACAATTTCAAGTTGATAGAATTTTGATTTTTTTGTCATTTTGGATAGAAAACATTGAGGATAATGAAGAAATTGCTTGATACAAGCAATTTCTTCATTTTCCACAATGTTTTCAAAAGCTTTTTTCTTGAGGGGCGTAAAAAGGAGGGATTGAGTTGTAATGGGTTAAGTGAGATAAAATCAATCCAAATGAAATGGATTTAAATCTTTTCAACAAGGAATTAAAACTACATGCTTTAACCCATCATTATAGATTGTACAGTTGTGTGGAAATACAGATTTGCTCTACTTTTCTACCGGCAAGTCAGACATTTTACTTTTCCAGAATTTAAACAAACTTGTCTCCTAAAACGTGAAAAGATAGATTTAGAGAAAAGTTGTTGTTAATGAAGAAAATGCTATTTTCTTCACTTACATCAATGTTTTACACCCTTCACTATAGAATCACCATAATTTCCCAATATATAACAAGTTTTCCTAACCCATTTCCAGATGACAAAATTTTAGACTGGTCTGAATTGAAAAGGGTTACAGAAGACAATATATAGTGTATGAAATTTTAGATTTTTTTTAATTTACTGGGTAGAAAATATTGTTGAAAATGAAGAAATTGCTTGATGCAAGCAATTTCTTCATTTTCCACAATGTTTTCCAATTGTTTTTCTTTAGGGGCATCAAAAAGTGTGACTGTAAGGGAATGGGTTAAGATCTGTTTTGTACCATTCCAAGATATGCCCTGGTATTTACTTGTCCTTAGGCAAGTTGCCTTGAAAAATGTACTTTTTCCCAAGAAGATAAACCTGTCATGTCAGACAAATGGGCATGTGAATTCCACACCCATGAGTTTGGAACATCAAACCTTGGTGAAGAAGAACAATTTTTCTAATGGGTCTTGCATGTCTAAATGGTTAGGTCTGCAGACATTTAATCAGCAAGAAGTCAAGGATTATGGCTTTGAATCCCAGCTGCACCACTGGTTATGTGGGTTTGTCCTTGGGCAAGACATTTCAGGGCTCAAGCCTAGCACTAGTGGTATGCAATAAATAATTGAACTTTACTGTGAAAGAATATTCAGAGAGGCATTAAACCTAATTCAAAGAAAACCTTTCTTAACTCTTTACAAGGTTTAAGACTTACTTTGTCAAAATTCAAAGAAGTTGTAGACAACAATGAAATTAGAGTGCAATTTGAAAAGTAACTGACCCACAGAGTAGAAACTATAGTAGGAAAAGAAGATATCACTTGTTACAGGCAATTTCTTCTTTTTCCAAAATTGTTTTTCAAGTATAAAATCTTAAGGACTTATAAAGCAGGGATTGTACAGGAAAGTGTTAAATATTAAAGAATATGCCTATTAAGAACATACAAATTCTTTTCAGTCTAATAAGACCTAATACTTTCAGACTCAACAAAGATGGTCGGTAAATATGCTCTCCACACGGAGTTAATTGCTAAAAGCTAATATCTGCTGTGTTGACTTGATCACTCATTTATCAATGTTGTCAACACAAAGTCTATTGTTTTTCAGATTTTAATTTCAAGTTCATATCACCCAATGAAATGCAATGTCATTGACATCACTGTTCATGCAAACAATCAATATCTTGTAACCATTAAAGGGGTGATCAAAAGCAATCAGTCATTTAGCTCACCTGGTCACAATATGTTCATGGTGAGTTTTTGTGATCCTTTAATGTCGGGCAAAAATTCAGCAATACCACAGTAGATTTCACAATTTTTGGTTGGTTTTCCAAAACTTACAGAAATTTCTGAATGGTCATTAGGAAGATCCCTTTGGACTTTGATGACATTCTATCCTATTTGACAGGAAAACTGTTCTTAATGCCAGTTTCCTCTTTACAATGCAACAGGTGCTTAATTTTGGCTCGATCTTTCTCAAACTTGCTGGACGTGATTATATAGTAATGAGGAATATTCCTAGTGAAAAGAGTGACATTATGTTAAATGTCACATGAAAAGATGCCTTAGTGAACATTTTGCTCAGCTGATTTAGCTCATTTATTCATGCAATGTTCTCTCAATCCTGGGACTGTGAGTTTGAACCCCTTCTCAGCCAACATTCTCTCTGACAGCTCATCCCAACATGGCTCTCATGTATGGTCATATGATCTGTTATGTGCGTATGTTGTATTAAAAGTGGAAGGTTGTAATAGATGTAGCTTGTGGTTTGCTTGTGTGAGAAATGATAGGAGCCATGGTGAGGTGCACCAGTCATATGATATCCATGTATCAGAAATAATGTTGAAAGTGGCCTTAAACACCATTCAACCTATAAACCTTGATAACAATTTCCTATAATTACAGCTATACAAGTTTTGCACATTCTCTTACATGCAAGGAAGATCCTTGTATTGAATATCATAAAAAGGGGCCTTTACCCTTTCCTGTTTGTCAAAATTTAAAATTGTTCAATTTGAAAGAAGCTGCAGACATCAAGTAAAAGAGAGTGCAATTTGAAAAGTAACCAACGTATAGGGTATAAAATAATTCTAGAAAAGAAGAAATTGCTCGTTACAAGCAATTTCTTCTCTTCCCACAATATTTTTACTAGTACGAAACCATAGGGACCTTTAAACCAGGGATTGAACAGGAAAGTGTTAATGACAATTGCCTTGTTATGGCTTACAAGTAAAAAATCTTGGCTTAGTCTCTGTGTTTTATGCTGTAGGGGAATTCCCAATTTTTTTTAAGCTATGTGGAAGTCCCAATATCAAATATGAGAGCATATAACACCCAATATCAAGAGAAACTGGGCCATTCATACAGGTTAACAAAATGTTAGACTGATCAAAGTTAAAAGAAGTTGCTGACAACAATTTCATCATGACTTGAATTATGATAATCTTTGTCTTTTGGGTAAAAATTTTGTAGATAATGAAGAAAATGGCTTATAACAAGCAATTTCTTGATTGTCCACAACGTTTATCAAAGCTTTTTAAATGACAGGTACCAAAAAGTGGAATGGTGTGGGAATGGGCTAGGTGAAAATATCCTAGCAACTCAAACCCATTATCACACAACAAATTTTAGACTGGTTCTGGTTGAAAAACTTACAGTTTACATTTCAAATTGGACTAAGATTGGAAAGTAACTGCCAAATAAAGTAGTAAACATCTGGGGGAAAAGGAGACATTACTTGTTATAAGCAATGTCTCATTTCCCCTCAAAGTTTTCTGTGATCATATTTCCTCAGGCTGCCAAAAAGCGAAATTGTCTGGTCATGGGTTAATTAGTCAAATTGGTAGAAAAAATCATAATGCTAACAAAATAGTTATTTTCCATCAAATATCAAGTAAAAAGGGGACTTAGTATCTATAACAGCGTTGAAGCTCATTTTATACTTTTATGCCCTGCATCAAAAGATAGGGGACATATTGTTTTACTGTTGTCCGTCTGTATGTCATTGAGTCTGTCTGTCTGCAAAACTTAATCAAAAAGTTTAACATTGCCAATTACTACCAGCCTATTCAAGATACATCTCCATAATATGCATCTCCTAATTTCAAGGTAAAGGTCATGTGATAAAGTCAAGGTCACATACCAAGATCAAACGTAACCCCCCCCCCCAAAACACTCATGTACAGCAAGACAAACACATCTTGTTTGCCTTTACAGTTTTTCCACTTTTAAGATATCTCAAAACTGTAATAACTCTGTATTTTGCAAATTTTACAGGAGGGAGGAAAAACATTCTCATTTTGTCAACTCTAATTTAAAGAAAATACTAAAGAAAAGAAATTGGAAAAAAGTTTTATATAATGAGTTATGTAAATGTGTGAGTTACTATATTATTGCACTGAAACAGCTCTATTCTTTAAAAAAGAATCATTGCATTACTGTAGTAACTACAGGTACTACTGTATTGCATACTAATTCTGGTGAATTTTATGAAAAAAAAAATCTGTTCAATAATGAAGTAAAAGATTAATAAAGCTTATTAAATGGAGATGCCTGGATTAAAATTATATGCATTGTTGATAGGTTACTTGAAGTATGTTACTGCAGCTTGAATACCTTTCTGTAGTTAAATAGTTTTGCAGAAACTTGGCCTAAAAACTTCAATGTCGAAGTTTTTGAACATAAGCTCTATATTGTCCATTCTAATCTTACATGGATTGATTAACCCATTACAAGACAACAAAATTTTTAGACTGGCCCAATTTGAAAGAAGTTGCAGATGATAATTTAAAATTGGTGCATTTAGAAAATCTTCATCTTTAAGGGTAGAAAACATTGTGGCTATTGAAGAAACTGCTTGTCACAATTAATTTCATCATTATCCTCAATGTTTTCCAAAGCTTTTTTCTTGAGGGGCATCAAAAGGTATAATTATGTTGGAATTGGTGAAGAATTAATTCTTTAGAAATTACATCCCCTAAAGCAGAAGTCCTAAGAGCCTGTACATTTTTTATTCAAAAGTTTTCTGCTTAAGTTCCTAAATTATATTACTCAGAGTACAATATAAACTCTGTGTTCAGCTTCCCTTGACTTCACAAACAGATTCATAAGGGAATCTTTAAAAATTGTCTCCCTAAAACAAGTCCCAAGTCTTCAACATTTTGCATGCAAATTGTTGCCATATGGAACCCTACTACAATTCTATAAATGATAACTTTTTTGTCAATATAGGCCAAACTAACTATCAGAGTTCAACCAAACTTCACAGAATCAGCCAAAGGTCATGCTCTTTCAACATACTTCAAAGAATTGATATCAATGAAGAACACTGGTTGCAATGCAACCGGAAGAAAAAATCCTCTCCTCCCAAATAACAAGGCCTAAAGCTTTGATATTTGGTATCTATCAATGCCTATTAACCATCTACCAAAATACTTCAAAGAATTACTGTAATCTGAAAAATAGCCCTTTCCTGTACGATCCCTGACTTTGCAATGGAATAAAGAAAGAAATCTTCTGCCAAACCATAAGGCCTTGAGCTTTGATTTGATGGGGGGGGGGAATCTAAAATCATGGCTCTGTAAAACAGATTTAAATGTTGTTATCTTTCATTTGTTTTTGCCTAAGAGTTTTATTGGGATATTATGCTGGTTAGAACAGTATATCAGTAACATTCAATGGGTTTAACCCATTACCACACAATGAAGCCTTCTGATGCCCAAGAGAGACAGTTGGGAAAACATGGTATGAAATGAAGATTTCTTCATTTTGCACAATGTTTTCTACCCAGTTAGTTGAAAGAATCTAAAATTTTGTGAACTTTAAAATGTTGTCTGCAACCCCTTTCACTTTGGGCCAGTCTAAAATTTTGTCGTCTGATATTGGGTTAATTATGCATCTACAAAATGCAGACAACAATGTGGTTGGATGCAGTTTTAAATGAAATCATCTATGTAGTAGAAAATATTGTGGATAAAGAAGAAATTGCTTGTTACAAGCAATTTCTTCTCTTTCCACAACCTTTTCCCAAGTATAAAATCACGGCAAGATAAAATCCCGAGTTGGAACAGGTGAGATAGCAACAACATACCAATTGATTTAGTATATCATTGAAAGCATCTTGTTGTAATAGTGATTTTTGCCATTTCAATGTTAATATTACATGTCCCTTTATTTTCACTTGTATGTCATGGATTAGAAGTTAACTCATTTAACTACTTTGAAGAGAACAGCTATATTGAAGTCAGTTGTTTGTTTGTATGGTAATTACTGCCACACTTTAAAGATCTCTTGTTAAATCATCACTTAGTCCACCTATCCCTTTCCTGTACAATCTCTGGTTTTAAGGCATTGTAATTTTAAACTTAGAAAACTTTGTGAGAACTTTTGAAAAAACAGGAAAGAATTATTAGAGTATTCACGAGCTTCCTCCGTATCAGTAAATGTTGGCCTGGTCTTTGAATATCTTGCCCCAAAACATAGATACCTATGTGACAAGCAGTGTAGTCGTAGAGATTCAAACCCGCAACCCTCAAATTCTCTCAAATTTATAGCCTGCCACTACTGAGACATGCAAAACCCTTGGTTGATTGTCCAACTTAACAGGCTAGCTATGAGGGAAACTTCTTGGCTTATTTCTACTTTTTTTTTTTCATTTAACCTATTCCTGCACAATAACACTTTTGGATGCCCCTCAAGAAAAACAATTGGGGAAACATTGTAAAAAATGAAGAACTTGCTTGTTGCAAGCAATTTCTTCATTTTTTCATTATGTTTTCTAACCACAAATTTTAAAAGAAATCTAAAATTTCTCAGATTCTAATTTTTTGTCTGCAACTCATTTCAATTTGGGCCAGTCTTAAATCTTGGCATCTGGTAATGGTTAAATACGAATTTTCATTCCACAAGGATTTGATACATTTGCATTTAGCCTGTAAACATAGCTTATTTTATATTCACTTGCCAACTATTTAATTACTATCTTTCTTTTTTATTTGTTTGCTATTTTCAACTGTATCTCAGTTATATCAGGGCAACTGATGCACCTAACCATGGCTTCCTGTTGTTTTCCATACCAGAACATCAACATTCAAGGAGCTACCATATAATGTCAATGAAGAGTACTTTTCATTTGGTGATTGGTGAGAGACAAATTAATTACACATGCAATGACACATGTTGAAAATGAATATAGCTTTTCTGTTCAAACTCATGACCTTTGGATTCAGGATCAATTTTGGTGCAACCCTACTCCAATTTGCTGGATTTTTTTATTGTACTGTTAATGATTTCAATTTTTTATGTTGACATACCATCCAATATCAAGGGGGGAAATGGTAATAATGACCTTGTCAAGGCTACCGCTCAACTCTTGCAGTTTGGGATAAATCTTTCTAAAACATGCTGAAAATGTTGTATTGTCATGTGGATGATCTCCATTTACCCATTACCAGATGGCAAAATTTAAGACTGGTCAATATTGAAAGGAGTTGCAGTCGACGATTTAAAGTTTATTAAATTTTAGATTTTTTATCTCTCTGGGCAGGAAACATTGTGTAAAATGAAGAAATTGCTTGTAACAAGCAATTTCTTCATTTTACACGATGTTTTTCCAGTTAGTGTCATGGGTTAAATCATCATGGTTCCATTCTGCCTATACCAGGGGAAAAGCCAACTTCCTTGTTCCACTCAACATATCACTCTTGGCTCAAGCCTGCTGAAAATGTTTGATTGATGCCTATGGAACATGGTAACATTCCATTCATTGTCACTGGAAAAGGGGCTTTAGTGACTAATTCATTAGTACTGCACTATAGATCGCAATTTTCAGCTCAACTGGCTGAAAGCCATGGGTTATTGACATGGCTTGGTGTCTGTTGTGCATCCAGTAATCTCTCTGTCCATAAGTTTTACTGTAAAAATCCTCTCACCAGAGAACTGAACTGAATTCAACCAAATTCACAGAAATGATCCTTGGGTGACATTTTATCAGATTCCTTCAAAGAATTGCGATCAGATGGAGAACATGACTTAAATGGGTGGAAACATTGTATGTTGAAAGTTTTAAAAAAACACTCAGAAACCAGTGGATAGATTTCAACCAAATTTTGCAGGACGGATCTTTGTGTGACCCTGAAACAGATTCCTTCAAACAAATTTGATCAGATGAAAGTCATGTTTTTAACCCATTCCCACACGATGACACTCTCTGTCACCCCTCAAGAAAGACAATTGAGAAACATTGTGTAAAATGAAGCAATTTGCTTGAACCAAGCTATTTCTTCATTTTACACAATGTTTTCAAAAAAATTGAAAAATTAGAAAATTCACAGGATTCGATTTGTTGGCTACAACTCTTTTCAATTTGCACTGGTCTAAAACTTTGTCATATGGTTAAGGGTTAATGGGCAGGGCTAATTTCCAAATATGGTGAAAACTTTGAAGAAACTTTTTCTCACAAACCAGTTGATTGATTTCATTCTTATTTCAAAGGGATGAGCCTTTGGTGACTTTCATCAGATTATTTAAAAGAATACTGATCGGTTTTAAAATGTGGGTTAAATGGGCAGGTCTTATTACCAAAAATGGTAGACAGTGAAAACTTTTATTTCTCAGATACAAGTCGACTTATTTCAACCAAATTTCACAGGAATTATCCTTTGGAGACCCTTTCACAGATTTCTTCAATGAATTTGATTGTATGAAAAGCATGGCTTTTTCCTGGTGGGGGGGGGCTAATTTCCATATATGAAATATATTCTGAAAACTTTAAAATCTTCACAGAATCCTGTGGATGGGGATTTTTAACCTAATTTCACAGGAATGACCCTCAGAATGACTCTTTGTCAGTTACCTTCATATAACCTTGGTCAGTTGAAAAACATGGCTTTTATGTCCATGGCATAGAATGGATATTTTGAAGATTTTGTAAATACCTGTTCATTTGAATGAATTTTACATACCTTAACTTGACTATTGTAAAAAAGTGAAAAATTTTAAATGCTTCTGTAGAACTTTTTCAAAGAATTCATTGCCCAGATTTATTTTTCAGATATGGCAAAGATAATTCAGTTTATATTGAATTCTGTGGCCGCGGCAATATTGCTTTCGGTAGCATGTCAGACTCCTAATCAGCTAGGGTGTTTCAGGTTCGGTCCTGGGTTTGCGGCAAATGTGCTTTCCAACATTTGTGGAGGCTCGGAAAGGATGTAGTTATTGTGTGCTTGCGAGAAATACTAGGAATCCATGGTTAGATATATATGAAGTATTGTGTTGTCTTAGAGGCAATGTAATTGTAACTACTCATCTAATCACCCTTTTTGTCCATTACACTTATGAAACATGCTTAAATGTTTGTGTAGTCACCAAAATGGTCCCTTTATAAAGGGATGGTTACTTTAGTAGAATAGATGACATGAGATGGAAGTGATTTAGCATTACATTGTTACTCTTGTTTGTAACCGATTACTACATAATTTCACTTACCGCCCTTGAGAGATATAATTAAGGAAAATTTGAAGCAAAACGAGCACATGGCTTGTAACAAGCAATTTCACCTTCTTGCCAAATATTTCCTACCTTATTTGGTGCTTATTTCCAATTTGAGTAGACTTTGCAAAATTTTCTGCAGCTTAATTCTTTCAGTTTTAACATTATCTAATATTTGTCTTGTCTGTTAATTGGTTAACACATTCCCTCACAAGATTATTTTACAATGGTCCAAAAATTGAAAGAAGTTGTAGATGATAATTTAAACTCAATGAAATTTTAGATATTTCCTGGTTATAAAACATTGTGGAAAATGAAGGAATTGCTTGTTACAAGCAATTTCTTTACTTAACACAATGTTTACCAATTGCTTTTTAGTGGTGTCAAAAAGCGCCATTGTGTGGGATTGGGTTAAAAGGTTTTTTGCTTTACGATGCTGTCCGGTGATCTTGCGCATCTAAGGTAACTTCCATAGTGCGCAAGATCACCGGATGCGCAAGATCACCGGACACGACTGTATCAAGGTGCTACCGTTTTACTGAGGCGTAAAACCTCTAATTGTCACGGTTACAATTCGTTGAATAACTTCACACACTTAATAATGTCATATATGCCTTATTTTTAATCAAAAGACGGGTTTAGACGCTAACAGAATACGGTAGAAACAGTCATAGTGACATCGTCATTTCTTAAGGATTGACTGCGTTCCATCTTCGTGTTTTCTAAGATGGAAGATTGATGTAGCTTTCAGAATAAGATTACGTAATATAAGATCTTATTGATCTTACAAAAACAATATGATCATGATATTTTATTTTGCCATGGGACAACCTTTTAAAAAGATAATTGGTTCACCGGAAGTTATATCGAACGACTGTAGTGAAGCCGTATCGGAGTGTTTTTTTGGGGTTTTTTTTATAATAACGTTTTATTATGGTATATATTACTGTTCTCATACAAATTAAATGTTCCAAAATTAATATTTCTTACAATATTACCAACGAATAGGCCTGTTTTCGTATAAAAATCGACGTTTTGCCCTTTCTTAAGAATGGGCAAATCCTTGATTTTACCATCTGCCCATTCTTAAGAATGGGCATTCTCAAGAATGGGCACGACATATATAGGGAATATTACCACAGTGTCTTTTTCTATGCGTTGTCATCGTGTTCGAGAATCGTGTGTAGGTATTTTTTATTGGATGAGACCGATAAAACGATAACAACAAATAGAAAAACACACTGTTGTAATATTCCTTTTATTATATACCTTTTAGGAAATGACATTAAGAAAATTCTCTTAAATGGCTAAGAAATAACCAACTTTCCGAAAAATCAGGAACGTCAATACACAAAAAAGAAGTCCGTGTTTAACGGTACTCGACGAATACGTTTTTTTGCTACACGCCGAATATTGATTTTTTTTCTGTCGAGTTGTATTTGACAGCCAGGTTTTACTCCATATCTTTTATAGGTATATAATAAATATGTGTATGTGTCCAATTCTTTTCCAGAGCATATCTTCTACATTATTTGATTGATTTCAAAATCATTTGACAGTTGTTCCTGGTGATGAGTACTAGTGTAATCCATAAAGTTCTAGTGGATACTCAAAAGTTCAAGGTCAGAACTGTTGGTCACTAAATCCTGGTTTATGATGTGTTAAAGAAATATGTTTATGGAAAACTTGTACTAATCAAATTATTTTGTTTTCGCATTGTTAAAACATTTTTTGTCATTTATAAATTTGACAAAGATTTTCTTTACAACAGTCAACAAAAGAAGAAGGTCTCATCCAGCTGTTTACAGATCTTACTCCACCAGAACAAAAGACACAGGGCCTTTATAAAACTAAGAGGTAAATGTGATTTTGAATAACCCCTTTGCACAAGATAGAATTTCAGACCAGTCCAAATTGAACCCATTCCCACACAGTGACGCTTTTGGACGCCTCTCAAGAAAAACAGTTTGGAAAACATTGTGTAAAATGAAGAAATTGCTTGTAGCAAGCAATTTCTTCATTTAACACAATGTTTTCAAACCAGAAAGATGAACAAATATAAAATTTCATAAACTTTAATTTGTTGTCTGCAACTTCTTTCAATTTGGACTAGTCTAAAATTTTGCCATCTGGCAATGGGTTAAAGAAGTTGCAGACGACAATTTTAACTTGATGACGTCTTTAAAATATTTGTCTTTTTGGGTAGAATACAATGTAGATTATGAAGAAATTGTTTGCAACAAGGCTTTTATATTGAGGGGCATTTAAAAGTGCTATTTAGTGGAATTTGGTTAATCAATTCCTAAACAGTGATGCTTTTTTGACATGCCCAAGGATAAATCTTTGAAAACATAGTTGACAATTAGGAAAGAGTTTGTAACAACTATTTGCTCCATGATTCACAATGTTTTCTAACCCAAATTCAAAAGTTTTAAGATTGAATAATTTAAAAATTGTCATATGCAACTTCTTTGAATTTGGACCATTCTAAAATTTAGTTGTCTGGTAATGGGTTAACAAGATATACACATAGATATTTCAATCAACAGTGATTTATCTCTGTTTGAAACATTTTCTGTATATTGACAATAAAATTAACCCATTCCCACTCAAGCCCTCCTTTTTACGCCCCTCAATAAAAGAGCTTTGGAAAACATTGTGGAAAATGAAGAAATTGCTTGTATCAAGCAATTTCTTCATTATCCACAATGTTTTCTATCCAAAAAGACGAAAAATTCAAAATTCCATCAACTTGAAATTGTCGTCTGCAGCTTCTTTCAATTTGGACCAGTCTAAAATTTTGCTGTGTTGGAACGGGTTAAATCCATCACAATAAGGCTTTTTGATGCCCCAAGAAAATAAGCTTTGGAAAACATTTATGACAATGAAATGAAAAGTTAGGATATCATTAATTTTGAATTTTGTCGGCTGCAATTACAATGAATTTGGACCAGTCTGAAATTTTGTTAACTGGGTATTCTTTAATGTCTTAAACTCATCTTAGCTACACTCAGGACGAGCTTTTTTCATATGTGAATGTAATGTGTGTCATGCATCAACAATTCGTTAACACTCTGGAGTCACATTTTTGATTAAATCTGTCTCCTACTAGCCTGTAATGTATTTTTTTGGTAAGGGCTTGTGTCCTTTAGAAAATGAGTGTAGTTGGCTAAAAAAGTTGGTCACTATATGAAATCTTAGAAAAAGTTGTTAACACAAGGGGGCACATTTTTGGCCCAATTATTACCAAACTTTTGTGTAATGTTTACAATGATTATTTCCTAAATTCATATCAAAAACATGTGAAGTCTTGTCAAGGAGTAGGTTCAAAGATATCCTAGGAAAACCTTGTTTACACACTAGAAAAGCTCAATCTTCACCAAACTTTGGCATAATGTTTATACAGATAATTTTCTTAACCCTTATTGAAAATATATGTGGTCTTTTAAAAAATAGGTCATCAGATATCCTAGAAAAATCTTGTTTGTGTGCCATGGGCAAATCTTCATCAAATTTTGTAAGAATGTTTATATTGATGATCTCCTTGGCCATATTTGAAACTAGGTAAATTTTAGAAAATAGATGTTTAGCGCTAAGGACCACAAGTTTAGTCCAATCTATGATCTTCTACAATACTGTCAGAATGTTTATATAATGTGTATTGATGGTACTATGACCCTATTGAAAATGGACGCAGTTGGGTCAAAAGTAGGTCACCAAAAATCTGGCTGTACTCCGGTGACAAAATATTTTGTTGGTGTTTCTTACATACATGTAATGTGTAATCATAATTGTAAGATGTTAACGCCAGTACATGCACAAAGTTTAAAGTCGTCTTCCAAAATCACAAGGATATGTTTCATATTATTTTTAGTTTGTGGGGTATTATGCCTCCACATTGTAAGATTTACGGCATATTGTTTGACCACTGTTGGCCCGTCTCTCTGCAAAATTTAACAAAAAGACTTCCCATTTACAATTACTTTAAACAATTACCAAGCAACAAATGTTAGATTGGTCCCAATCCAAAGAAGTTGCAGATGACAATTTTTAGTTGATGAAATTTTAAAAATCTTTGTCTTTTGGGCTTAAAAGCTTTGTTGATAATGAAGAAATTGTTTGTTACAAGCAAAATCCTTTTCCACAATGTTTTCCAAAGCCTGTATCTTGAGGAGTGTGAAAATGTGGGATTTTGTAGGGATCGGCTAGGTCTATTCATAGCTGGCTCATATTTGGGAGCCATATTTGGGATATGGGTTCCTTGCATAGATAGGAATCAATTGATTGTAAGGTCAAGTTAAAATTTCAGAAAAAAAGGATGTTATAGGGGCAAAGTGTTTCTCAAACACATCTTGTGTCCTTTTTACAAATAATTATATATCTATTTCAGAGCATTGATGTCTGATGACAAGTCAATAGTGACCATGTCTATGAAAGAGTACTTTTCTGGAGAGGCAGATATATTCTGATGATGCTTTGGAGATTGAGAGGCCGGTATATTCTGATAATTCTTTTTTGGAGTTTGAGAAGCAGATATATTCTGATAATCTTTGGAGATTGATAGGTGGACATATTTCGATAATTCTGTAGAGATTGAGAGGCAGATATATTTTGATAATTCTTCGGAGATTGAGAGGCGGGTATGTTCTGACAATTCTTTGGTTATTGAGAGGTGGGTATATTCTGATAATTCAACAGTGAGGCAGATATATATATGATGTCATGATGTGTTACAGGCAAATGATATTTCGCAAAATATGAGTTTGTTTTTTGTTTGGGTTGTCTTTCAAAAATTAATACACAAATCTGAAAATTTTTGGTTGGATATAACTCATTCTCAAATGCCAATTTTTATACCCCCAAAACTATGTATGGGGGGTATATAGGAGTCAGCATGGCGGTCGGTCCGTACATCTGTCTAGCTTTTTCATGTCCACTCAATTACTCAGCAACTATTGGACGGATTTTATTCAAACTTCACTGATATAATCCTTATAAAGCAGAGATGTGCATATTCAATTTTGGTCACAGTCCATTGATTTTTAGCTCCACCAGCTGAAAGCCAGTGAGCTATTGTCATGGTGTGGTGTCCGTTGTGCATGCGTCAGTCGGTCTGTCCATGAACTTTTCCTTTAAAAATCTTCTCCTCAGAAAGTACTGAATAGATTTCAATCAAATATCACAGGAATGATCCTTGGGTGACCCTCTATCAGATTCCTTCAAAGAATTTTGATTGCATGGAAAACCTTGCTTTAATGGGTTGGGCTAATTTCCATATGGGGTGAAAGCTTTGAAAATCTTCTTCTCATAAACCAATGGATGGATTTCATCCAAATTTCACAGAAATGATCCTTGGTTGGCCCTTTATCAGATTCCTTCAAAGATTATTGATCGGATGAAAATCATTGCTTTAATGGGCGGGGCTAATTTCCTTATATGGTAGAACCTTTAAAAATCTTCTTCTCAGAAACCATTTAATGGATTTCAACCAAATTTTACAGAAATGATTCTTGGGTCAACATTTAATTGATTCCTCCAAAGAATTTTGATCAGGTGAAAAATTTGGCTTTAATGGGCAGGGTTATTTCCATATATGGTGAAAGCTTTGAAAATCATCTTCTCAGAAACCAGTTGATGGATTTCAACCAAATTTCAAAGAGATGATCCTTTGGTGGCCCTTTATCAGATGGCTCTAATGGGTAGGGATAATTTCCATACATGTATTTTGTAAAAGCTTGGAAATTCTTTGTCTCAGAAACCATTTAATGGATTTCAACCAAATTTTACAGAAATGATTCTTGGGTCAACATTTAATTGATTTCCCCAAATAATTTTGATCGGGTGGAAAGATTTGCTTAAATGGGCAGGGCTAATTTTCATATATGGTGAAAGCTTTGAAAATCATCTTCTCAGAAACCAGTTGATGGATTTCAACCAAATTTCACAGAAATGATCCTTGGGTTGCCCTTTATCAGATTCCTTCAGAGAATTCTGATCAAATAAAAAGCATGGCTTTAATGGGTAGGGATTATTTCCATATTTGGTAAAAGCTTTGAAATTCTTTGTCTCAGAGACCAGTTGGATGGATTTTAACCAAATTTTACCAAATTGATCGTTAATTGACTATATCAGATTATCAAAAAAAAATTTTTTTTGACTGTGAGAAAATTTGGCTAAAATGGGCAGGGCTTACTTCCATATGATATATACTGAAAATGGACTGTTGACGAATTTCAAATAAATTTAACAGGAATGATCCTCAGATGACTGTTTGTAGGATTCCTTCATATGATTTTGCTTGGTTTAAAAGCTTGGCTTTTATGGTTGTGGCTTATTTCCATATATGGTACACAGTTAAAAATTCTAATTTTTGCTAATACCTTTTCATCTTCCCAGTGAATGAATTATACATAAAAACAATGAAAAATTTGAAATGCTTCTCTAGAAACTATTTCAAAGATTTCTGTGAATTAGATTTATTTTCCTTATATCAGTTTATATTGAACTCATGAAAAATTTACTTAATCATTACATTCATGCCTGTGGAGCGATACAGGCCCTCAAGCGCCTCTAGTTGACGGAGAGTCACAGAAAGACTCGGTATAAGTCAGACATGTGCATATCCTATTTTTGTTATGGTCCATTGATTTTTGACTGAGTTATGGCCCTTTAATTAAAAAGTCTGTTTTTTCTTATGGCCCTTTGGGCAATAGCATTTGCACATGGACAAGCGCTGTTTGGGGGTATTAGTCCTCTTTGCGACAATGTCTAGTTTTACACTGTTAAAAGATAGCCCAGTATACACTTGATTTTTCTCATGCAACCATCATCTGGCTTATCGCACAAAACTTGATGGGCTTAATGCATTAGCAGACAACAAAATTTCTGTCAGGTCCTATTCAAAAGAAGTTGAAGACAACATTTCAAAGTGATTTTAAACAGAAAAATAATTTTCACACAGTGAAGGATATACATGTATTGTGAAAAAAGACATTACTTTTACAGGCAATCTCTCCTTATTATAATAAAGTTTTTAGTAACTATTCTATCAGCATGTGAAAATGCAGGATTATGCTTTTATTCAATTACCAGATGAATAGATTCTTGACTGTTTCAAGTATGAAAAAGTTACAGGTAGCAATTAAAGGTTAACTGTATTATATACAGCATAAAACTAGGCATTGATGTCTAATCCCTTAGTGCTAGTACATTCTTGTCTGAAAGATGGTACCTTTTTGCATGAATAATTACATTTTGTTATGTATAGGTATTCATGAATTTTGTGTTTATTGTTACTTAAATATTCATATAATAAGTGCATCATGTAGTATTATAGTTCCTCACAATTCAGGGTATATGTGATGTAAAGCAACATTCATAGATAAAAATGCTCAGGTTAGTAACTCGGGGTCAATATTGTTCTGTTTTTTATCCTGATTAGGTAAATCAGTTGATTGTTAAAGGTTTTTGTTATTTCTTGAAAGTTCTTTATTAAAATATCAGACTTAAATTGTGTTACATATCGTTCTTTTGTTCCCTAAGTGTGCAAGATGTCTTGACAGACCTCCACACTATCCCCTCTTTTGGCATCTGTAAGACTCCCTTAATCTCTTACAAAAGAACAAAATTGTAAATGCTCTTTTTTTCAGATATCTTCAAATATTTTTGATCAGATGAAAAACATGGGTTTTATGTGCAGGACTAATTTCCATATATGGTGAAAACATTGAAAATCTTCTCCTCAAAAACCAGTTAAGGAATTTCAATCAAATTTCACAGGTATGATCCTTTGGTGAACTTTTATTAGACTCCTTGAAAAAAACTTGATCGGATATATGAATATATACTAAAAAGGCTTTTATAGACGGGGGCTAATGTCCATATATGGTATATAGTGAAAACTTTGAAAAATTTTTTCCTGAGTCAATCAATTTTCATAGGAATGATCCTTTTATGACCCCTCATCAAATTACTTCAAAGAATTTGGATAGGATGGAAAACAAGAGGGCCTTTGGCCTAGGTGTGCTCACATGAGATAAAGGCTCTTTTTCTTTCAGCAGCCTTATTAAATGTTAAGGTCATGATACAAGTGGATCTATCCATACTTTATACATCTATAGGCTTTGTACCTTGATATCAAAAAGTATTATTGACAAATTTTAAGGCTTAAGATCTTAAATAAAATATAGAGAAAACTTTCCAACCCTCTGGATCCATAGGCAATAATTTATGAAATAAAAAAGAAGTCAATGAACTGATGCATTGCTAAATATCAAGGCTGAAGACCATATGGGTCAGGAGATTTTTAAAGATTGATTTTAAATGTATAATTTAAGCTAGTGTGAAAGAGGACCACTGAAGGAACATTTCTGCCAAATTGGGTTCAAACTGGCCTAATTGTTTGGGAGGAGATGTCGTCTAAAAATCCTCTTTATTTCTATATAAAGCTTACTTTCTGCGGGCTCCGCCCCTGGGGACCCAAGGTAAAAATTTTGCAATTTTGAAAGAGTCAATATACTTATGTTTCATGTAAAATATCAAGGCTCTAAGCCTTCTGGGTCAGGAAGAGAAGATTATTTTAAAATTTCACTTTGTTGCTAGACTTTTAAAGTGATTTAGGTTCTTTTAGATATTTTCATACAAGGGCACCTAAGGAACATTTCTGTCAAATTTTGTTGAAATTGGCCCTGTTTGGCCAGTATAGTTCTTTATATCACCCCCCTCCCCTGGGGGTCAGTTTCTTGGGGACCCTAGCTTCATGATTTTAGCAATTCTGAAATTAGTCAATATACTGATGATTCATGCAAAATGTCAAGGCTTTATGTCTTCTGGGTCATGTGGAGAAATTTTGAAGATTATTTCAAAATTTCACACCAAAAGATGTCATGGGTTCGATCCCCACAACTGTAAATATTCTTTCTGACATTCATCTCTCACCAATGGGTGGATAATTGAAAACCTAAGTGGGATAGCAGCTTGAAGCTAAGAAGGGATTTAGTGTTAGTACTGGTGTGAGAAATACCAGAAATCCATTTTTAGTTGCTCCCACTGCTGCAACATGACTGAAATACTGTTAGAAATAGCGTTAAACCCCATTCAACCAATCAATCAAAATTTCACTTTTGTTGCCATTGCAATAAGAGTTTATAACAGATTCCAATTTTTTAACATTTTTTATACAGGACCACATGAGGAACAATTCTACCAAATTTGGTTGAAAATGGCCAAATTGCTTGCAAACAGATGTTTAAAAATCCTTCTTTATTTCTTTATAAACCACCCCACCCCCTAGGGCTCTGACCTGGGGACTGTAGGGTCATGATTTTTGAAAGAGATTACTTTTGAATTTCACTTATGTTGCTATGGCAACCAGAGTTTTCAACAAATTTCAATCCTTTTAGCTATTTTTTAAAGGGGACTACCTAAGGAAGATTTCTGCCAAATTTGGTTAAAATTGACCCAGTTGTTAGGGAGGAGATGTTAAAAGAAATTGTAGACAGAACCCAGATGATGACAATAGCTCACATGGGCACTAGACCTTTTCACGCTCTGTCTGCACATGCGTCAAACCAAATCTTGTTAAATGCCATATCTACCCGAGACTATGTCATGTGATTGATTGCGTGGAGTCGATAAATTATCACTATATAAACCTATATAAATTTGCTATTTTGAACGAGCAAAAATAAAGATTAAACATCAAAATTTTGGTGAAAAAAAGTTTCAATCTGTGAGCAGACATATGCAGGCTAATTGTAGCGAGTAACTTTGATGATATTATCTTGAATTTGCAATCGAATTGAGTTTAAAACGGCCTGGTATCTAGGCCATACAAAATATAAAGTACCTCGAATTTGGAAATAATCTTCTTTTCATACAATAATATTTCCAATGCAATAAGATTTTTTGAAAATATTTTTAACACCCACCACTTCTAACATACATACAAGAACGAAAAAAATATAGAGTTACAGTCTAACACTCGGAACAAAAACTGAATGGTCACTTTGAATAATTGTAAATTAATATCAAACAATTTACTACAAGTTATTTGAGCCGGAAAATATATGGTTTTGTAACACTTACAACTATTGAGACTACACAATAGAAATAAGCCTTCCGAATTTTTTCTGGGACACTGATTGGTTAAATTTGGGAAAATGCATCAATCATAGGCATGTCAATAATGGCAAAACCCACCCTTTGCATGACAGTCCTGATTATACGAACAAGTGACAATAATCCTGATTGAAACAATTGGCTTAAATATTTTGTTTAATCTTGAGTGCATTTAAATACTATTTACCACATTTTGGAAGATACATATGCCATAAAAGAGGCCTATGTTGATACCGATCTCCAAAAGTCTTCACCAAAAAGCAGATATTTCTTTTTTTTAAAAGTTCCCTTGTTACAAAGTATAGGCATATAAACTTAAACATTATGAAAATAAAGAACACAGCAAGCATGCTATTTTTTTAAATATTTGTTTTTTGTAGATCTCTTTCTCTCTCTTCTCGGACTTTCTCTCTATCCTTTTCTTTTATTAATATCAGACACGCCCGCAGCACAACATGCCATTTTCTTTATGAATATTCTCATTAATGTAACAATAGAAAAGTCGAAGAAAAGGAGAAAGCATTATCTTGATATGAATAATTATCTTTTAGTAAAAAAGTGCCATACAATTAAATAAAAGTTGTTGTTCTTCTTTGAAAGCGTCTAGTTGATACAGACATTTTAGTTATCTGGGGCTTTGCGTGAAAAGGTCTCTGCTCAGGTGAGCTAAACAGGTTAATGGTTGATTGGCAACCTCAATATCGTAACCTAAATGCCTAAATTGAATAAGCTGTAGTAACATGTTTAACCCACTCCCACTCAATGATGCTTTTAGACGCCCCCAAGGAAAAAAGCTTTGGAAAACATTGTGGAAAATGAAGAAATTGCTTGTTACAAGCAATTTCTTCATTATCCACAATTTTTTCTACCTATACTACTTTCAATTTGGACCAGTCTAAAATTTTGCCATCTGGTACTGGCTAAAGTCATGAAACAAAAAAAAAAAACAAAAAAAAAAAAGATTAACAGAAATGGTTGCCTATGTTAGAGATAAAAACTTGTTTCTGGTCTAAATGAATGATTTAATATGTTGAGTGGTTATTTGATTGACAGTTGTGATTGATCAATTACTTATACAACTAGTATATATCAGAGTTGTATTAGCATATTTAGGGTGTCAGCCCGATTATGTCAGTTGGTAGAGCACTTGACTTCAAACCTCAAGATCACGGGTTCGAGCCCTCAGCTGACCATATCAACTAACACAACTAATTGTCTTTCGGATGAGACGTTAGACCAAGGCCCTGTGTGACGGTGCTATCCATCGAGCACGTAAAAGAACCAGGCGAGGCTCTCAGCAGTTTCGTCCTGTATCCTTGCACTATCCCCCGTAACAACTAACCGTCTTCTGGGGGCATCGCTCATATGGGCATGTGCTATGGTAGCGACGATAAATAAACAGAAATACACATATTCAGGCTGAAAAGCTATAAAGGAGGGATTCACAAATAATGTCATCAGACAAAACAATGGGACAAAAACAACAATAAACAAAAAAATAAATATTAAAATTCATCTATTTACATGAACAATATAAATTGCAACATTTGTTGTATTATTTTCTACCATATGATTTAATATACATATCTAGGTAGAAGTCTTGGCTCCTGTATGAAAGTATTAACCCATTATCAGTGCAAACTTTTAGACTATAGATTTTTTAACTTTGTAGAAAACATTGTGTAAAATGAAGAAATTGCTTGTTAAAAGCAATTTCTTCCTTTTACACATTGTTTTCCTAATTGATGGGGCATTCAAAGCATCACTGTGTGGGAATGGGTTAATTTGAACACAAGACAAGGCTGTAGCTTAATTTTCAAATTTGGAGTTTGTGGGTTTCTTCTCTTTAACTTTAATTTTTTCAATGAAAACACCAGCTTTCACTACCTTCAGGACATAAAGGAAAAAAAAGAGAAAGTGTACAAATTTGCAATATCTCATTTCCTACAATTCTTTCTATCCTGATGTATTCTTCATTTCCATTTTGACTCGTTCCCACACAAACCCACTTCTTACAACCCTCAAGAAAAATGCTCTGGAAAACAGTGGAAAATGAAGAAATCACTTTTCATCCGTTAAAAATTTTCTACTGCATCTTATTCTTCAAATTGGGACCGAACAAAAGTTTTATTGTGTTGTGATAGGTTAAACCCATTCATATTAGCGACTTGAGATAGCCTTTGTATGAGCTTTCTTCTACAGCTTGTTGTCTACATTCTGTTCACCTGAGAAATACAGTACCAGCTGCACTTTGATTCAGTTTTGTTTTTTTGAGCCTCCAAAACCAGAGAATCCCATCATGGCTGCCATATCTGGATCAGCATCTAAATCACCTTCTGCTTTTCTTTTTCTCTCTTTCTTTCTCTCCTTCTTTAAAGCTTTCTGTTTCTCTTCCTGGAGTTACATACATATATTTTCTTTTATTGAAACCTGAACTCCAGTTAGCTTAAATTCACTTATTTTGATCATAATATTCTAAAGGGGAATTTTAAGAAGAAATTTCCGAATTCATACTCCCCGAATATAGCCCTGCTTTCCTTAACAAAGTCTACCCCTCCTTGCTGACATGATATTTGAACTATTCCTACACAAATACGCTTTTATACACCCCCTTAAGAAAAAGGCTTTGAAACACATTGTGGAAAATTAAAGAATTGCTTGTTACAACCAAATTTTTCATTAGCCACATTATTTTCTATCCCTAAAGATGTAGATTTTATAGAATTTCATCAACTGAAAATATTTCTTGCAATTTCTTTCAATTTGGACCGGTCTAAAATTTTGTTGTGTGGTAATTAGTTAGAGATAAGCTGAAACAAGATGATCTGACTAGACTGATCCAAATTGAAAGGAGTTGCAGACAACAATTTCAAGTTTATGAAATATTAGATTTTTTTTTTTTTTATTTTCTGGGTAGAAAACATTGTGTAAATTGAAGAAATTGAGTTTCAAGCAGTGTTTATGATTATTATGATTAAAAGAAAAGGCCATTAAAAAAAATAGAATTTTCCGGCACAAAGAAGATGCTTGGCAGATCCTGCATTTGGTAAGCAACATGTAGGATCACTAGCAAATGTATCAATGCATGTTTCAAGTTCTTGTTGCTGAGGAAAAAGGCAAGATATGACCCATTTATCTGCCTTATGTAAAAACAAAATAATTTGTAGATACAGGGCAGGCCTGAATCTTGTAAGCAAAATGTAGGAACCCTAGCTGATGCCCCATACCAAGTTTCAAGTGGCTGAGAGAAGTTGGTGAGAAAAATTCAACAAAAAATATATGTTACAGACTGAAGGTCTGACAGAGATATTTAAGTGTGTTCTCTTCCTCTTTGAAGTTAGGGTTTATTAACCTTTGTCATGCTGAACCTGGAATATTCCTATTTAGGCAGGGGGTATAAACAAACGTCGGCCTGCAAAAAAGTGCAGCCCGATGTAAGTCTACATCACCTGCTTGTCCCTTTTCAAAGATTTTTTAATGTTGAAAATACTATCATTGACCTGAAGTTTTACATTCTATTATATACTATATTTACAATATAACAAGAAGATAAAAAAAAGTTTTAAGGATTTACACTTTTCAATGTGGCCACAATAAAATTCCCAAAGTTAAAATGTGAGTTTAATGAAGGAAAACATTAAATATGCACTTAACCAATTCCCACATAATGATACTGATGTGCCTAAAGAAAATTAATTTGGAAAATATCCATTTCTTCATTTTACATGTTTTCTACCTATAAAGATGAAATATCTAAAATTTCATAAACTTTTAAATAGTTGTATGCAACTTCTTTCAAATTGGACCAGTCTAAAATATTGTAGTCAGGATATGGGTAAACTAAGTCACTAAATGAATTTACTGATAGAATGACAAAATCAACGATTAGTTCTTTCTTTTAAGAGAAGGAGGTATGAACCAAAAAACTAATCACACTGTATGAATACGCGAACATACACAGGTGTGATTAGGTTTTTCAGTTCAAACCACCATGAAAACAAAAAATATTCTCTTCATTACTTATAATTTAATAGTATTGAGTGGAAAAAGCAAAACTTTACAATTTTTGATACTTTTTTGTATGGGACTAATTTTTCCACCAATCAGAATGCTCAATTTTGATAGACGAAACTCAAAATTAAATTATTTGTTGGTGTCTGCAGTAAAAGGGGCAACCAGTATACCAGTAGATGTAAAAGTTTGTTTTTTATCTATTTGAAAAGAAATCAAGCTTACCTCCTCTTTCAATTCTTTTATTCGTTCTTCAAAATCATATTCTTTCTTCTTTTCTTCTAGTTTTCTCTTGTTCATCTCAAATCTTCTCCTAACTTGTTCCACACTGGATCTTTCTACTTTCATTGACATACCAAGATTTCTTTGATCTGGAATACGAGTATCACTGTAAAACTTAGCAAACTCCAACAAGAAGACCATTCCTGGATTACCAAAGTATGACAGGTCAAAGATTAACTTATTACCTGTTAACAGAACTCTAGAGTGGTTTATTGAAAAAAGTTGCAAACTATTCAGAATGAGAATAAATATTTACTAGAGACACTTCAGTGCCTGTATTGCACCACAGGCATGAATGTACTGATTAAGCTAATTTTTGCATGAATTCAAAATAAACTGATATAAGGAAAATAAATCCCAAGTCATTGAAATCTTTGAAATAGTTTTAGAGAACCATTTCAAATTTTTCAGTTTTTGAGAAAAATCAAGTTATGTAAAATTCATAATGTAATATTTACACTGTATACCATAAATGGACATAACCCACCACCGTAATAGGCATGTTTTTCAACCAATCAAAATTATGTGAAGGAATCTGACAGTCATCTGAGAATCATTCCTGTGAAATTTGGTTGAAATCCATCAACATGTTTCTGAGAAATTTACAAGTTTTCAGTATATACAATAAATGGAAAATAGCCCTGTCCATTAAAGCCATATTTCTCACCCAATAAAATTCTTTTTTATAATCTGATAAAAGGTCAACCAAGTTCGATCTGGTCAAATTTGGTTGAAATCCATCCATTGGTTTCTGAGAAGAAGATTTTCAAAGCTTTTACCATATATGGAAATTAGACCCGCCCATTAAAGCCATGTTTTTCATCAGATCCAAAGGAATCCGACTAACAGTCATCTGAGAATCATTCCTGTGAAATTTGGTTGAAAACCATCGACTGGTTAATGAGGAGAATTCAAAGCTTTTACCATATATGGAAATTAGCCCCGTCCATTAAAGCCATGTTTTTCATCTGATCAAGTTTCTTTGAAGGAATCTGATAAAAGGTCACCTAAAGATCATTTCTGTGAAGTCAGCCCGATTAGCTCAGTTGGTAGAGCACTTGACTTCAAACCTCAAGATCACGGGTTCGAGCCCTGGGCTGACCATATCAACTAACAAAACTAATTGTCTTTCGGATGAGACGTTAAACAGAGGCCCCGTGTGACGATGCTATCCATCGAGCACGTTAAAGAACCAGGCGTAGCTCTCAGCAGTTTCGTCCTGTATCCTTGCACTATCCTCCGTAACAACTAACCGTCTTCTGGGGACGTCGCTCATATGGGCATGTGCTACGGTAGCGACGATAAATAAACGGAAATACACATACATTTCTGTGAAATTTGGTTGAAATCTGTTCAGTACTTTCTGAGGAGAAGATTTTCAAAGTAAAAGTTTATGGACAGACAGAAGACGGGACGGATGGACACACCCTTGACAGACACAAAGCCATGACAATAGTGGAGCTAAAAAACAAAAGCATCACATGCATGCAAATGCCATTGCTTGGCTGATCAAGTGCTTGGTTAAACTTGGGTGCTTGGGTAAAACTTGTAAGTCAAAAAAGGGCCATAATTTTAGAATGCAGTAAGAATTATGCCCCTAGTTGGTATAGAATACTCCTTTAATAGAGAACATATATTCTGAGTTTCAAGTGAATATGTTCAGTAATACCAAAGATAATACAAAATGTCAAAGTTTTCTGATACTGACGCAGACCCAGATGATGATAACCGTACAGTTAATCTAGTATTAAGCAAACACTCAAGGGACAGTCAAAATGTAGCCGTTTAAGAGAATTGTTGCTTAACCCAGACACCCCTAAGAAAAAATGCTTTGGAAAACATTGTGGAAAATAAAGAAATTGCTTGTAACATTATCCACAATGTTTTCTAACCCAAAGGTGAAAGAATCTAAAATTTCGTTAGCTTTAAATTGTCGTCTGCAACTCCTTTGAATTTGGACCAATCTAACATTTTGCCCTCTGATAATGGGTTAATACACTTTATTGAAACATATGAGGGATCAGTGCTACTACAAACATTTATTTTTTATTTAATCCTTTGTTAATTGAACTCATTAGAATTGTCTCGTTGAGGCGATTCTAATGAGATCCATAAACATAGGATTAAATTTTGATGATTTTATTAGCAAAAACATACAATTGTGAAGATCCTTTAATTTTTGGAAAGGGATTTTTGATACCGGTGGCTTTACCTTTTCCTGTTCAATCCCTGGTTTTTATGTCCCAGTGTTTTTATACTTAAAAAAACATTGGGGAAAAGGAATTTCTTCTTTTTCCTCAATATTTTCTACCCTATTGAATGATTATTTTTCCAATAATATCGACCTTAACTGTCGTCTGCAAAACCTTTGAATTTGGACAGGTGTAAAATTTTGCAAAACAGGAAAGGGTTAATGAAAGTGATCACTTAATAGAGTAGGTCCCTTGAGCAAGATTGACTGTACTTGACAAAATATTCCATAAAGGTGCCTTCATACAAATAATGCTCACTGTATATTCAATAGCATCAAAGTAAGAATTATTTATACAAATTCAGTTTTTGACAGACTAAAGGACCAAAAACACATCAATTAAGAGATGAAGAGAATATTTTTTGTTTTCATGGAGGTATAAACCGAAAAAACTAATCACACTGTATGAATACGCGAAGCGGATTCATACATAAGTGTAATTAGTTTTTTCTGTTCATACCTCCATGAAAACAAAAAATATTCACTTCATTTCTTATAATTTAATAGTATGGAGCGAACAAAGCTAAACTTTACAACTGTTCATACTTTTTTGTATGGAACTATTTTGTGCGGAAGCATACAAAATGGCTTCGTGCTCAAAATTTTGTTCATGGAGGTATGAATTAAATTTTTTGACCAATCAGAAGGCTTGTTTTTGATAGACGAATACATGTATTTCTGGATATAATTAATGTAAAAGGTACTTTACATGAATATGATAAAACTTACGCTTTTTCCCATTGATATGGTCTAGAAAGTTGATGGAATCTTTAACAACACAGTCACATACATTGCAATAGTACCTGAAAATATTACAAAGTTAAGTTAACACATTACCAAAACATCAAGCATGGATGTTGATTTAGAAATTTAAATTTTGTACCAACAGCTAATCATAGCTTATTCATGCAGTTATTACAATGTTTAGGTTGTTAATCAACAATATTACCTATTATTATATACCTATAAATAGTTCTGTAAATTCTATACATTCCAGAGACAAAATTGGACACATCAGAAAAATATAGATTATTAATACATTTAACTAATTTATTAAAAAAGCAAGAGCACCGCCTACAAGTGCCTACCCTTGGCAGTTGGGTGCTGGATAGTGGATAAAACCACAAAATGCATTTAGAGTTATCCCCCTTGATAGTATAGGTTGCTCTTTTGACAGTGAAAAAGTGTGCCAAGTTTCAAGTGAATGCCTTTACAGATATCACAAGATGACAATTTTTTTGCACGATGACGACATTGACAACAACACCAAGGCTAAAGCATACCTCGGCTAAAAAATGTAAGTATATAATAAATGGAATACTAAGTCACAATAGTAATCCATAATCTTGTATATGATCTCGATAGAAGAGAAAATTTTGACATTCCAGTCGACCTTCAGTCTTGTGAAATATCAGTATCATCTCACAGTAAACACAAAATGATATATTTTGACCGAAACCTAATACTCCTTATTTATTTTATGTCCCTAACCACATGATATTTATGTATTTGAATTTATGTTTATTTGGTAGCTTAACTGTTGCAACATTACTTAATTAACCCATTCCCACACAGTGAAATTTTGGACCAGTCCAAATTCAAAGAAGTTGCAGACGACAAATTTCAGTTGATGTAATCTTCCAAGTCTTTGTCTTTTAGGGTAGAAAACATTGTGGATAATGAAGAAATTGCTTGTAACAAGCAATTTCTTTATTCTCCACAATGTTTTCAAAAGCTTTCAGATTGAAGGGCGTTTAAAAGGGTCATTGTGTATGAATGGGTTAATTCAAAAAGTAGTTACAAAGTATGATGTTTAGGTCACAAACCAATAATGTTTTAGTTTATGTCCATGATCACACATTTTACGAAATAATATTACCTCAGTCAAACTGCCATGTTGGGGGTCAATGGATGAGGCTAGGAATTCATCTATTTGCCCACATCAAATGTAATATGATGTCTAAGAGAAGATATCCCACATTTTGTACACTCACTTGTCCATTCATTTTTAGTAAGCATAACTTACAGAGGCTAGTTTGATCCATTACCATATAATTGTTTCTAGTCAGCATAAGGCAGAAAGGATTTACAGAGGAAGTTTAAATAAATTTCCACATACATGTAATTGTTTTTAGAGAGCAAAAGGCAGCAAGGATTTACAGAGGAAGTTTAAATAAATTTCCACACAATTGTTTCTAGGGAGCATATTACCCCTTGTTGAGCAGATTAAAATCCCTTTAAAACTGCATTAGAATGAAAGAGTTGAAAGCACTGGAAACCCTGGTTAATGGACACAATTTCTTTTGAAAATTATTCTCATAAACAATACTGATTTGAAAGCAACAAACAGGTGTTGTAAACTAAGATTAGACTACACATATGTGCAGGCTGACGACCTTTGTCTGCATCTCCTCTAAAAACAGGAATATTCTGAGTTCAGCATGACAAGGGTTAACTTTAAGGCTGCAAGACCTAAAGAGTAGGTTTTAATCAATTTCCACATAATTGTTTTTAGTAAGCATGAGGAAGCAAGAATTACACTGGTAGTTATAATCCATTGTCACATTTTTAATGGCTCTAGAAAGCAATAAACTAGAGAAAATGTAAAGGATTGGAAAATTGTTAATAAAACCTTGTTATCTAGTAATGGTTAAATTTGTTAAACTTGAAAGACTCCTCTTTTGCAGTGATCAGAATTTGTACCAGTCTGACAGTCAAAAACTACATGTAGTTACAATTTTTTTTTTTTTGTGTGTGTGTGTGTGTGTGTAAAAATACTGTAATGACCAGAAAATATTCTTGTAAAATCCTGGCCTTAAGATTTTACTACTTTGGTTTTCTCTGTTTATTTTACAATTCAACTAACCACTTTATCCTCAAAGATTTCATACAGACTTAAGAATCTTCATTTGGGCTAGTGATTATTGTTAAGTTATTAGCCTGACTTGCTTGTATTTTTCAATTTTAATTTCTTCCACCACTATCTCTTCTGCAAGCAGAGGGCTAGATAAGAGGGTTGGTGCCACTCTATAATAGTAATTTCTCAACAAAACCCCATGTTGTTGGTTCTCGTGAGACAATTCCAATGATAACATACAGCATATGGTTTAGGACTGTATGAAATAAATATTTAGAATGACAGTCCAAATAGCTCACTATATTTGTAGCTCTGAAAAAAAGACCACTAACCCATTCCCACACAATCCCACTATTTACGCTCCTCCACCAAAAAGGTTAGGAAAACATTGTGGAGATTGCAGAAATTTCTTGTGGAAGATTAGAGATTATAATTTTTTCTCTCCCTTCACAAGTTAGTAAGCTGATTTTGCTAAATGTTTGCTTCATCTATTATAACAGTTTATCCATAATGAGGCATTTTGAAGATTCAAAATCATACATACCCTCCTTGCTGACTTGCTGGAGTAGTTTTGGTGATAACCTGAGATTTCCCTAATTTTGAATCGAGATCAACCTGAAAGGTACATCAATAATATGTATTGTAACAAAGGCCCGCTTTTGACTCATTATCGAGAGTTTTGACCCTAAAAAGGCTGAAAATATCCTGCTTTAATCATTCAGAAATTTCCTTTCAGAAGGTGATTTTGACTGACTGCTTACAAACAATTGAAATTATGTAATGAAGTTGGTCATTAGGGTTCCATAGGTCAAATTTCAAGTTGCAGCTATAGGGACAGTTGGTGAGCCGACCATCAAACAAGAATAAAAAGCAGAGTATAGGCATGTTATTGAACAGTCATTTGTGTACATTTACTAAGCAAATGAGTATGCTACATTAACCCCTTACCACGCAATCCCCTATTTTGATATCCTGTAGAAAAATAATATAAAAAATTATGATGAAAGGAGAAACTACATGTAACATGCATTTTCTTTGTTTTCTCACAATATTTTCAACCCTATTTGGCATTTACATTTAACACACTTTAAATTGTTGTCAGCAACATCTTACAATTTGGACAAGTCTTTAATTTTGCCATCTGGGACTGGGTTAAAGATATAACATTCTTGAAATTTGTTCTTTGCTCATTTAAACACCATTAAGAATCATGATTGACCAATCAAATCATCTATTTAAACTGGAAGTGAACTTTGAGAGCCGAAATTTACGCTGAGCATTTTAGTTGGCTTGGCAAGTAAAACGTCATAACTACAGCTTCTTCAAGATATAGTTTCATTTGTTTAGGTTGCCAACAAATAATTTTATTTTTTATCTCACATCATTGACCATATATTTTTCAAAATAATGTTGTTTAACCCTTGTCATGCTGGATACATTACCTTCCTGAAATGCTGTCAAATCAAAGGGCTGAAAGCACTGATAGAACTATTTATTAAAAAGTCAATATTTCTTTTAGAAATCAGCTTCATAAACAACTCTGGCAGGAAAAGTACAAGCAGGAGGTGTAGACTAAGATCAGCCTGCACATAAGTGCAGACTGATCTTAGTCTACGCCTCCTGCCAAAACCGGAATATTCCGGGTTCAGCATGACAAGGGTTAATATGTAAGTCAAACTTCCTGTCGGAGATTAGTGGGCGAGGCCAGTAATCAGTCAATTATGAATGTATCACAGGACTAACTACCATTCTCCTTACTTTATATTCTCTGGGTTTCAAAAGCTCCCTTTTTACAGGTGCCTCCCTCAGTTCTCTCTCCAAGGCTTTCCTTTCTTCCTCCTCCAGTCGTGCTGCAGCAATCTTTTCATATTCTTCTTTGTCCCACTTCCGTCTATGATCTGGAACAGGAGCCTAATAAAATATAAGACAATTAGTGCTTTATGCTGAGAGGCCTGATTTTAACCCATTACCTCATGAGAAAAATTTAGACTGGTCCAAATTTGAATAAGTTGCAGAATGCAATTTGAACTTTTTGATATTTCAGATTTTTTCAACTTGCTAAGTAGAAAACATCATAGAAAATCAAAAAAATTGCTTGTTGCAATTTCTTCATTTCAAACAATGATTTCCCATTCTTTTTTTTCATGAGGGTGTCAAAAAGTGTCATTATGTGGGAATGGGGTTAAAAGCTGCTTCTAAGTATTTCGATCATATTGGGGCGTTTTGAGCACCTAACCATGTATTCCTGGTATACTAGAAAAGCAATGTTGAAAATTCATTGGAATAGATCATAGATAATAAATATCACTATTACTTCAGATAGGGACTCTGAAATTGGGTAAAAATCAAATGTTGAGAGTCAACTTCCTCTCAAGAACAATGTGAAAATTACATCACAAACGATGTTGCCATATCTGTTTTCAGCAACTTTGACGAATTCATTATGTACCAAATGTTCCTGTTCCTTGTATCTGGTCAACAAGCATTAAATTATTGACCAGCTTGGCCAAAATATTAGGACTTTCTGAAAAAGGAGACAGAAGAAAGGATCTTAACCCTTGTCATGCTGAGCCCAGAATATGCCGCTTTTGGCAGGAGGTATGGACTAAGATCAGACTGCACTTATGTGCAGGCTGATCTTAGTCTTTACCTCCTGCTTGTACTTTCCTGCCAGAGTTGCTTTTAAGGTTGATTTCTAAAAAAAAATATTGTATTTTGAACAACACGTTCTATCATTGCTTTCAGCCCTTTGATTTTATTGCAAATCAGTAAGGTAATTTATACAGCATAACAAGGGTTAATAATAGATTTAAGAAATTTTTTGTTACGAGTTTCACAATGTGGCCCAGATACATTAAAAGGGGCTTGTCAGTGAAACAATAGCTGTCAGTCACTGAGTGAACAACAAGACTCAACTACTCTGAATGGTGAATAGCAGAGGTCTAGATGAGAGGGGGGAAAACAGCATTCTAAAAGTATTACATGTATTTCTCAATGAAACTCAATACTAAGGAATAGAGATTAACAGTTGCACTTAAAACATAAACAAAGAGTTCTAGAGTAAACAAGAGGGCCGTTGGCCCTGGGGCGCTCACCTGAGATAAAGGCTCTTTTTCTTTCAACAGTCTAATTTCATGTAAAGGTTAGGATTATGAAACAAGTGGGCCATAATTACATATAAAGACTATTAACCTGTGGATCAAAAGTCTAAATTACAAATTTCAAGGCTTTAGTGCTGATTTGAAAGAAGAAAAAAACTTTTTCCATGGGTTATAATTTCAGAAATAAGAAAGAAGTCTGTGAACTGATGCTTCATGCCTATACCCTCCCCCCCCCGCCTCCCCTGAGCCTCCCCCGAGTCTGCCCCTGGGGACCCGAGGATCATGACTTTAGCTATTTTGAAAGAGGTCAATATACTGATGCTTCATGCAAAATATCAAGGCTCTACGCATTCTGGGTCAGACAGAGAAGATTTTTAAAGATTATTTTAAAATTTCACTTTTGTTGCTATGGCAACCAGAGTTTTTAACAGATTACAATTCCTTTAGCTATTTTTGAAGGGGACCACCTAAGCAACATTTCTGCCGAATTTGGTTCAAATTGGCCATGTGGTTTGGGAGGAGATGTCATTCAAATCAGCACTAAAGCTATTTTAGAAGGGGACCACCTAAGGAACATTTCTGCCAAAAGGGGATCACAATAGCACTACGTGCTCAGGTGAGCTAAAAGGGTCATACTTCCACTAAAATGTATGTCAGAAATGGATCACAGCCAATAGGGCTGACTATCCAGGGGTCGACACTAACAGTGTCCCGGGATCCCGAAGATCCCTGAAAATTGGAAGGGACCCCAGCTATCGCAGGCTACGGATTCCGTCAGGATCCCTCAATATTTCTCCAGTATAATAGAACCTAATGTATCAACTAATGCTCCTGATTTTTTGTTTGCTTGTTTTTGTAGAAAACATTGTAGATAATGAAGAATTGCTTGTTATAAGCAATTTCTTTATTTTCCACAATGTTTTCCGAAGCTTTTTTCAAGCTGGACTAAGAAGGGTAGGATTGCGTGTGATGTGTTAATGTATATCAAGGAGGCAACCCTTAAGTAATAAGTCAGGATTCCTGTGGGATACCATTGAAGCAAAGTCAGTGACAACCCCTGCTATTGGCTTAGAAAATCACTATTGCATTGGTTTTATCCAGGGTCTTGTCGGAGTTGTAATTCAAAAAGCATTCTGGGTTACTTATTTAAAGTGCATTTTGAGTTATCAATACATCTACATATATCCTGGGTCTCCAACTACGCAAGAATTTACACGCTTGTTTGGATCATTTGAACTATTCACAGGGTATTTACAGTAGAAAAAGAAAAATGTTTGTGATATCTACTACCTTTTGAAATGCCCTGGGAGGGACGGATATATAAAATCATCTTGATTCCTTTGAATAAGTAGCTTGGGACTGCCACAAATTTTGAAATACCTCGGGCTACATTTACTTAATGTTTCATACATGATCAAACTGAAAAAAGGACCTTATAATGATTTACCCAGTACTCATACACTTAACCAATTCCCACAGAACAAAATTTTAGACTGGTCCAAATTGTAAGAAGATGCAGACGACAATTTCAAGTTGATATCGTCTTTAACTCTTTTGGATATATAACATTGTGGATAATGAAGAAATTGTTTGATACAAGCAATTTCTTCACTTTCCACAATGTTTTCTAAATATTATTTCTTGAGGGGCATAAGAGGGAGGGATCATGCGGAAATGGATTATTAGTGTTGTCGTTATAATGCAGAAAGAGTCCCGCTGTAGTAAAATTATGTCTTTTGAAAGTAAAGAAAAACCCGAAACACATTTACTAAATCTTGACCAGTTTTTGATTGAATTACCCCGGACCACCTTTATGTGGGTATTTCTCTACATCTTGAATATTCTGAATTACTATTTAAATTAAGAATAATTCTGGTTTCCCATGATAATTCCAGACACCAGTGTTTATTCTAGGCAGGGGGATTGGGGGGTTGCCCCACTTTTTTCAAAGTTCCCCCATATTTTCAACATGGATGGGGGATTTTTTTCTATTGAAGAGCATGAAGTACCAAACATTTTGCACTGAAATCCCCAACATTTCTTGAATCCTAGAATAAACACTGGACACGAAATAATAGCATGGAATAACTGGAATTACCCTGGGAAAGTCTTTTGATTTAGATAACAATTAAGAACAATGATATAGTCTTAGGCAGTGAAAATTGGCTGTTAAAGAAATGAAAATTTATGTAATTGAAATACCCCGGGCCACATTTACTCATTTTTTCTCATTGTAATTATAATGCAGAAAGAGACCCTAGGTAATTTATAACGACTGAAAAGTATAACTTTCATCTTCCACTTCTGCTTTTTTCTGTAACTATGCATTACCCAAATATATATATTCCATTCCTGTAAAAATGAAAATTATTACCGAGGCAGATTGTCTAAATGGTTTATCAGTCCAGGGGTAAAAAAATTATTGTGTAGATTTGACTAACTTGCTAACTATTTGACACATTTTACTGAATTAAAAAGTATCTATATCTTTGTCAAACTCAGGGCTCCGGAAATCCGATAAATTGCCTGTCTGGACCAAATTTTGAATTGCCAGACCGATTGGAATCCCAAAAATAACACCAAAATTGGTCTGAAATTATTGTTGAAATATTGGTAAACTCGCTCACCATCTATCAAAATCAACTTTAAAAACGAAATAATTCAAGGGTTTCACATGTTATCTGCAGATTAAGGGATTAACAAAAGTGCCAAAAATCGATAATTAGTTTACCCGCCGGCCATCCGCATGTGGACCTTATTAGCAGTCAGCCAATTTTGCGCTTGACCGAACTTTGGGTATTTTAACAATAGAAAATCGGTTTGACTTGCACACGTTGGAAGTCTTATCAAAATGAACACCTGAAACTGTGTCAATTTCAATTGCCGTTACTCGTGAAACAAATTCCTTTTACTATAATACCGGATGCTTATATAAATCCAGACATGAACAGGCTTCAGTTGCCGTTCGTATGAATTTGGAATAGTTCAGTAAATCGCTTTTAAGAAATATATATTTATCACAATTAAGCGTGTGAGACTGTTTTTGTAGTTTGTATTAAAAAGTCATGTCGTTAATATTTGTTTTATAAATTTCCATTCACGGAAAGAAACGTAGCCTATAGAATTCAAACAATAGGTGGTATCTGCAAAATGCAGATAATTTGAATAAAAACGAAAACTTCGCTTAATAATATCACTAGTTTGGTCAATAAAGGTAAAGAAACAATGAATCATGAAATCTTACTTCAGGGGTGGAAAACGTCCAAATTATAAATCGAAAATCAACTACAATTAATAAATGACCGATATTTGTGCGCAAAGTCTACTCTGGGAAGATAGTGTAATACGTGGGCGACCCACTGAGTTTGTCTCGTAGGTCTTTTTGATGTATGTCACGACTCTGCGATCCCATGGGGTAGAATGGACTGACCCAGCATTTTTGTGATGTCAGCTGTGTTTTTCCCATCACCAGAGGCTCGTGTTGAGAGAAAATCGCTATGACTGTGTTAAATTTACAGAACTTGGATAACTAGCTTATGCAAAAGTACATCAATACTATAATTAAATTGTACGTCTCGGAAATAAATTTTAATAATGTAATTTATTTTTCTATCTTTTACAATAAATTGGAATTTCGTAGACTGCCGTAAATTGCCGGAATTGCAATTAATATACGATATTTTGATAGATATTAGCCAATGTGATGTGCTTCTAACAATTAATTCATTGTACTAGAATGCATCACCCCTAGGGCACGTTCTTCAATAAATACCCGGGGTACATGAAGTCACTACATATCGTCTTGAACACAGTCCTGGTGTAATTCAGTAAACTCATTCATATAGAAATCATTGTCGAGAAAATATTTTTTAACCCACTCATTAAGTTTATGTGGTTTTTAATTAATTTAGAATTGACATGTATTTATGGAACAACTTGAACTAGCCACGGGTAGACTGGTCTATTAGATATGAGTGTTTTTCACTATGTAAATCAAAATCATTTGGTAAAATAGTAACAATGAATTAATAATGTTATTTTCATCCTAAATTTGATAGAAAATGCATCTAAATTCTGACATATAATTATGTATATGCACCCATTTATATATACAATTAGGCGCCGCGGGGTGCCCCGGGGTAAATAGCAAGATCAATTTAAAAGTACTGTACAAACTACAAGACACAATAGACAGTAGTAAATTTTCCATCAAAGGTTGGATAGCCAAAAAACTCAAGCATTTTTGGTCACTTATTTCTCTATCTATGGCGCGAAAATACATGACAATTTAAATTATGAATCCCTATTTGATGTTTGTTAAGTTAAACAAATGCATTATGAAACAATGCGATTAAGGGCTTTTAAAAAACGTATGAAGCTGATTAAAATTCAACGAGCGAGAAGGAATCGTTCCAAAGTATTAGCTTCTGTTTACCTCATACGCCATCTTGAAAGTGTTGATTCGTACTCAATTTAAGCCGAGAATATTATACCGTTCAATCCTGTCCTTGTTACACATTTTCAATGATTCATTTTTAAATTATATGCATCGAAAATATTAGAGTATGACGCAGATTTTACTAAAGGTCAGAATCTAAATAATCAGATAGCAGATTTCTTTGTTTGGTTCGTGTAAGCACAATAGTGATATTTTGTTTTCAGCTTGACGTGTCCTACAACCAAATAAGGTGATTTCTTTGATTTTCTGTTCAAAGTGTTTTATCAAGTGAGACAGAATCTATACCCTTAATAATTTTTCTTCTTTAACATACCAACAGTTTCTCGCCAAACTCCGTTTTTTGTGGGGTTTGAGTTGTTTAGATCAGTTTCATAGATTTCGGATTGTACATGTAGCCGGATACGTTTTCATTTACAGTGGTAAATACAGATTACACGTCTTTTCCTTTTCAATTACATCTTGCATCGCAAATATGCATACTGGTAGATGTCATCACTTGCATCATTTTTTTTTTTGTGAGATGCCTGTCATTTTTTGAAATTTTTTCGTTATGGAGTTTACCTGCCAGTAATACCGGAAAGGAGAGTTGGGCAGTATATATAGACAGATAGTATGAAATGCAGTGCAGTGCTCTCAATACGCAGATGTCGACATATATTACGTCCAGAAAATCAGAAAAAACGTCCAGAAAATCATACCTGGACTTAAATTAACGTCCGAGATTAAAAAAAACATCCTGAATTCATAACTTGGACGTTTTCAGAAATAGGAAGATAAAAGGGTTTGACAAACAAAAGATTTTATATTCTGTTCAAAAGTCCATAAAATATCTTTGGGTAAAACTGAATTCACAAGAAGTTAATCGGAATGTTTCCATGACAACTGATGTAGATAAAGCATCCTCGATTAAGGTCTTTTCGGTAACCGAGCCATTGCAGCATCTTAGACCCTTCCTTTGGAAGTCACTGGATTAATAATGTGCCAAGCCAAAATCAAGCAGGCCCGTCGATATCGACTACATTTTGTTGAATATTGCTGTCCGGTCGAATTTATGAAAACTAAGTTTGGAACAGAATTTGCCAGATATCAAAGTCCTGTCTACAAGTTCATGACGGATACAGAACGGAGCGTTAAAAATTCACACTTGCACACCTATATTGATTTCTAAATACATTTATGATACGGGGGATTCTACTTCTTAACTTGTCATGACGTCCGTCGTAGAAATATCAAAGATCTCACTAGCTCCTGAGAGTTCTCTTCCTTTTCAATGACATCTGACATGCTGTCTTTTATAAATGAAATAGGGAATTTCTTACAAGATGCAACTATGTTATAAGTTTCATTTCTTTTTGTACTGTTACTTATATCTACGTAAGTGATATATGGGGTATGTATGTGGATATCTATGATGTGACCGGAGATGGAATAATCCAGTCTTGATTTTTTTCACCTGTACAATCGTTACATCCGTAAAGTTTCAAAGTCAAATTACTCCCATTCTACAAATCAGAAATTTGTCCCAACCCAGAAAGATTTGCAAACAACAATTACCAAATGTGTCCACCAAAAAAACTTTGGAAAATGGTAGTATTTAAGTAGTGAGAACATCATTGGAAAAGGAGAAATTAATGCAAGAAACAAATTTCTCAAGAAACAATCTTTTCTTTTACCACATTGTTTTTGTTGTTGTTGTTGGGGGGGGGTTGTTGGGGGAGGGGGGGTATTGTCTAGCGTGTGAAAGAAATTCCTTGATTTTGTGAAAACTTCCTGAAATTGAAACTTGGAATTCTAAAAATTCCTTAAGTTGGTCCTTAATGAGAGTTCTGGCAGTGGTTCCTTTGTTGCTAGTCCTTTTTGAAGGTTTTTTTCTAACTGAGTTACAGATATACCAGACCCCTTATCATATTTTTTTTAGTATTGGAGATAAATGATATGACCATTACTACCCAATTCCACACTTGCCCCTGAAAGCTTATGGCTAAGATAAGTTTGTGGCAAAATATGGCTCTACAGTAGATTGATAAATGCTAGTGATGAATATAATGGATCTAGTTTTTAAAAATGAACCATCTACGTTGTGTAATTGATCAAGAAGTGTTTCTCACAAAAATCTTCAATTATAAACCTTACCATAAAGATTAGGCCTTCTAACTTATTCCTGCAATAGCACTCCTTTTACACCCCTCAAGAAAAGAACTTTGGAAAACATTGTTGAAAATGAAGAAATTACTTGTATCAAGGACAAAGATTTTTAAAATTTCATCAACTTGAAATCATCATCTGCAGCATCTTTCAATTTGGACCAATCTAAAATCTTGTTGTGTGTGAATGGGTTAACCAATTCCAAGATAACAAAAAATGGTCCAGAATCAAAGAATTGACATACAACTTTTTAAATAAAATCGCAAAATCAATTTCATAAGTGTAGCAAAGCTTTTTATGAGAATTGATCATTTTAATTTCCATTTTTCACACAATGTGTTCAAGAAAAATATGTTCAAGGATGGTTAAATAGAGTTACTGAGCAGTTATGGATTAACATGTAGTTTGATTTTTTATCATTTTCCAACCTTCAGATATATTGTAAGCTCAAGAGATGTCTGACTCAGAAGATGACTTTGCAAGTGCTGATGAGGGAGAGGTAGAAACTGATAAGCCAAAGCCACAAGGTATTCATAGTTTAACCCTTGTCATGCTGAGTATTTGTCCTTGACAAAATTTCATATTTAGTAAAATTTAGATCTACCATGTGTATACATATTTCCTCAACACTAAGAACAAGCAGGTAGTGTAGACTTGGATCAGACTGCATGTCTGTGCAGGCTGATCTTAGTCTATACACCTGCCACAACTATTGGCAAATCAGGAAAATTCTGGGATTAGCATGACAAAGGTTAAACCATTCCAACTCATGACACCTTTTGACACAGGTCTGAATTCTAAGGTTTTGTTGGATCTGTCCCAAACCAAGATTACCTCATCATCATTATGGTAGGTAAAGAGATACAAAGGCCTAAAGTAATGATGACATCATCATCATCTTTGGCCCTTGATTCCCTTTACCCACCATCCCATTAACCCGTTCCCACATAGTACCGTCTTTTTACGCCCCCCCTAAGAAAAAGTTCAGGAAAACAATGTGTTTCAAGAAAAAGCAATTTCTGAATTTTCCACAATGTTTTCTACCCAGAATGACTAAGATATGGTGTGCTTGAAATTCTATCAACTTGAAATTGTTGTCTGCAACTTCTTGAATTTGGACCAGTCTAAAGAAAATGTCTAGGAAAGGGTTAAGATGATTCAGAATGCAGAAAATGATTGCCAAAAAATCAATTAAATTTTTATGTAACCTGAAAAATTGTAGGCATCAAAATTGATGAAAAAGAAACATTGCAAGATATGACAAACTGCTTGTTGCCATTTTTACTTTGACTGTTTTTGGAGAAAACCCGAGGTAATGCTATAGCCAGGTGTATGTCAGCATCATCGCAGTCCAAAAACTTTGAAATTTTGTGATATTGCTGGTATAACTGAACATATTCACATGAAACTTGGGATATAAATTTTGAATTAATTATGCTCCCTTTTCAACTTAAGAGTTTTACCCACTATCAAGCACTTAACCCATTACCCAGATGATAAAATTTTAGACTGGCTCAAATTGAAAGGAGTTGCAGAAGACATTTTAAAGTTAATGAAATTTTAGATTTGTTCAACTTTCTTGGTAGAAAACATAGTGTTCCAAGCAATTTCTTCATTTTACATATGATGTTTTCCCAAATGTTTTTCTTAACCCATTCCAACTCAATCCCTCCTTTTTACGCCCCTCAAGAAAAAACTTAGGAAAACATCGTGGAAAATGAAGAAATTGCTTGTATCAAGCAATTTCTTCATTATCCACAATGTTTACTATCCAAAAAGACGAAAAAATTAAAAATTCCATAAACTTGAAATTGTTGTCTGCAGCTTCTTTCAATTTGGACAAGTCTAAAATTTTGCTGTGTTGGAATGGGTTAAGGGGTGTTCAAAAGCTTCACTGTGTGGAAATGGGTTAAGCAACCAACCATTGGTATTTGATATTAGGCTCTCATTTTCCAAGCAACAGTTTAGGACTGAACACATTACCTCTCAGTACTGAAATTTTGATATGCTAAGGAAAAAATAGAGTTGAAAATATATTATAAATGGGAAAAAAAGAAATTGCTAAATCAATTATGACTTATATTAAAAATCTTTGACTTTTGACCATTCTAAAAAATTTGTCTTTCCTGTTCAGTGCCAGGTATTTACGTCCCTGTGATTTTATGATTGAGAGAACATTGTGGAAAAAGAAGAATTAGCTTGTAAAAATTAATTCATTCTTTTTTCCACAATATTTTCTGCCCGACTGAAAGGTTATTTTTCAAATTAAATCCACTTTAAATTTTCATCTGCAAGATCTTTGACTTTGGACAGGTCTAAAATTTTGCAAAACAGGAAAGGGTTAACAAGCTAATGACCATATGTTTTACCAGGTGAAAAGACAGTTGAGAAAAAAGAGGAAGCAAGTGCAGCAGCTAAATCTGAAAATTCTAAAGATGAATCATCAAAACGAGGTAAAAAAGAGAAAACTACAGATGAACAGACTGGTACAAAAAACAAAAATCCCAAACAAAGTGTACAGTCTGCTGATAAAACTTCACTTTCAGGTTTGAAAGGTAATAGTAAACAATCAGGGAACCAGAAAAAGGGGAAAAATAAAGGAGGAAGTAAGGCTAGTCACAAATCAACAGGAAAGCAAATACCTGAGAAAAGTGATACTAATGTGAAAGCTGATGATGTTGAAAAAACAAGTGATATTGCCACTGTTAGTGGAGTTGAGGACACTGCCAAGGATGATTCTGTGGGTCATATTGATGAAAGTAAATACAATGAAAATGACAAAAGTATAGGTGAAACATCAAAACTAAAGGAGAGTGTGACTGCTAATAAAACTGATTTAGACCAAGCCCCTGATAATACTTCAGCTAAATCTGACATAAATGAACCTGTCAGTACACCAGTGAAGTCTCATAATAATACTGATGCTGAGAAAGAGAAGGTAGTGTCCAGTGATTTGGTACAATCTCCATCTTCTCAGAGCATACCCAGACCCGAGCCAGATCATACTCAGGAACAGGAGAATGTGCTCACCAAACTAGCTGAGGCAGCACAAGAAAATAAGGTACTACGAAAATCAGTTTCAATGCCCATATTCAAATAAACATCCATTCCTCTTTCTCAGATGTCAAGATAAGCAGCTTACAGTGTCAGTTCAGAATTCTTCTAGTCTCTAACATTTCAATGCCCAGTCAATGACCAGTGAGTTCCAATAAAATTATTAACCCTTGTCATGCTGAATTAAAATCCTATACAGAATTTGTTTTAAAATCATATGACTGACAGCACTTGAAAGTCTTAATGGGGGTCAATATTTCTTTTGAAAATAGATTATCTAAAAATTTCTAAGTTGAAGGGAATAAACAGGAGGTGAAGACTTAAGATCAGACTAAAATCTTTGTCTATACCCTCCGCCAAAACAAGAATATTCCAGGTTCAGCAGGACAAGGGTTAATCTAATATCTAAGGTTTTCAACTATATGATACTTTCAAAGCTAATCTAAGACTGAGTAGTAAAGTATTGTTGAATGAAACAATAATACAAAATCCTACACAGACTATACATATGAAATTATGAATGACTGACTAACAAAGTGCAACTGGTTTCCTTTATAGGCCCAATTTTAGCTCACCTAGCAAGAAGTGTTTGGGATGAACTATTATGATGTTATAATGTCTGTTGTGCGTGTCAAAATTACAAAAATATACTGAAACTCACTCAGAGCGCCCTCTTTTAGAGCTCTTACCCACATTAAACTGCATGGTCCATTTGGATCCAAGGGGGAAGACCATTTTTCATTCATTCTTTGATAGTACCTAAAATGATACCTTAACCCATTCCCAGACAGCAAGATTTTAGACTGGTAAAAATTGAATAGAGACGCAGACGACAACTTAGAGTTTATTAAATTTTAATTTTTTCAACTTTCTGGATAGAAATCATTGTGTAAAAAGAAATTGCTTGTTGCAAGCAATTTATTCATTTTACACAATGTTTTCCCAATTGTTTTTCTTAAGGGGCATCCAAAAGCGTCACTGTGTGGGAATGAGTTAAGTTGATGTGAATGATTTTTGGGACTGTTATAACCAGTCTATTGATTGAGTGAATAAACTGTTTCCTTGAAAATGAGAGAGGAATCTCAACATCTTTATTTGCAATGTTAACATCCAATCTAAACTAACATAAAAATTGCCTAGTAGAATGGAATGCCATTTCTAAGTAATTCAAAACAAAAGGTTTCAAAACATGTTGAATTCAATAAAATAACATGTTGCATTGTGAATAGAATGCTCTGGAATTACTATGTAAATGAAAATATTTCTAATGATCTTAAAATAACCATTTTCAGTTTTTCTTTTGAAAAAGCTGTATTTTCATGAAAGTTTTTGTTGTATAATTTGCTGTTTTGTAATTGACCAATGATGTCTTTCAATGAAAAAATTAGTTGATCAATGAAATCATTTATTTAGACGTTGAACATTGAACTCTACCATTTGCCACCATTTATTTGATGCATGTTTGTTGGTTTGGAGTCTTAAACTTCGTAATGACATCTTATACAAGCCAACCAACCGTTCTACTTTTTAGCTCACCTGAGCACAAAGTGAGCCATTGTGATTGGTCATCTTCAGGCATCCGTCTGTCCATCTGTCCGTCTGTTCACAGAAAAATAGTCTCCTCCTAAACTAACCATGGAATTTCAACCAAACTTCCCAGAAATGATCCTTAGGTCATGCTCTTTCAATTGAAATCCATGAAGAACTTTGGTTAGCCATGGCAACCAAGAGAATATCTTAAAAAATCTTCTCCTCCAAGACCATTAGGCCTAGAGCTTTGATATTTGGTTTAAATCATCATCTATTGACCTTCTACCAAAATATTTCAAAAAATTACCGTACTCTCAAAAATAGCCCTTTTCTGTGTGATCCCTAATTTTGCATATAAATAAAGAAGGAGATCTTTGAAAATCTTCTTCTCCCTAATATAAGGCATAACCCTTTAATATTTGTTGTGTATTAAAAACTGTTGACCCTCTACCAAATTCTATGTAGAATTACTGTAAACTGAAAATAAGCCATTTCCTGTGCAATCTAAGATTTTAGAAAGGAATAAAGAAGGATATCTATGAAAATCTTCTTCTAGAGCTTTGATATTATGTATGAATCATCATCTATTGACACTCTACCAAAATACTTCAAAAATTACCATACTCTGGAAATTAGCTCTAAATGGTATGATCTTCAATAAACCTAGGATTAAATTGAAAATCTTTAAACAATCTACTCCAATTAGTTTTAGGGCTTTGATATTTTGTTAACATTAAAAAGCTTTGAGCCATCATACTCAGGGGAGCAATATAGGACCATCATTGTCCTCTTATTTGTTACATGCTACTTGCCATAAATTTTGTAAAATAACTTGGTGTCAATGGGCTTGCCAGTGGAGTAAGTGAGCAGAGCTAGTGATTGGTCTACTCTGGTGATTTCCTTTACTTTCAGCAGTCAGGTTGGGGATGGGGCTGGGGATCATCCTTACTGAATGTTGCCTCAAACTCTGTTACCACGTTTACCAGTCAAGTAGGTGAGTTCTTTCACTTTATATGGTAAATCTTCATTATTCACACTTCAAGGAGAAATACACTAAAACACCTATTAGTGCCAACTGAAGGGATTGCGAGAAACCTTACAAACAAAGCTTTGATTAAGAAAGATCACTATTTTAGTCAGTGAGTGATATTTTCAACCATTTTATTTATGCGATAACCCTTTCCTGTACAAACTGTGATTTTGTACTCAAGAAAATATCGGGAGAAAAGAAGAAATTGCTTGTAACAAGCAATTTCTCTTTTTCCCTACCACATAGGATGTTTTTATTTCAAATTGCATCCAATTTTGATTGTCGTCTGCAACCTCTTGCAATTTGGACCAGTGAAAATTTCTAAAAATGGGAAAGGGTTAAATGCACACATTGAGCAGCCTGGACAGCTACTGAGTGCATGTACCATGTTTGCTGGCTATTTAAAAGAACTTTTACCCATGATTACCATACAGAAAATGTTTTTGACTGGTCCAAATTCAAAGATATTACACACAATAATTCTAAAATAATGAAATTTTAAGATACTTCGCCCTTTTGGGTAGAAAAAATTGTGGACCATCAAAAATTGCTTGTTTCCAGTAATTTTTCAGGCCCTTAATGTTTTCCAAATTTTTTCATGAGGGGTATAACCCATTCCCACACAATAACATTTTAGACCAATCTTAATTCAAAGAAATTTCTTCATTTTCCACAATGTTTTCTAAAGCTTTCATACTGAGGGGCATTTAAAAGCGTCACTGTGTGGGAATGGGTAAAGTCAGTTACTATTTATAGAGCGCATAGTGAAGGCTTTGATCACACTGCACAGTCTGATCTGAGTCTTTACTTATGACTGATGCTCCTGATTTGCCAAAGCCGTTTCAGTAATACATGTATTCAACTTGTTCTTTGATATTTACCAATTACCATAGGACAAAATATTGACTGGTCAAAATTCAAAGAAGATGCAGACGACATTTTTAGATTGATTGATATCTAAATATGTTTGTAAACATTGTAGATAATGAATAAATTGCTTGTGTTTCCAAAAGCTTTTTTCAAATGCGGTTTAAATGGGCAGGATTATGCGGGAATAGGTAAGTATATATTCAGGAGGAATCCCTGATTTTTTGAAGGAAACCCAGATATAATAAGTAGGAATTCCTGTGTGATCCAATTGAAGCAATGATAGTGTCAACCCCTGCTATTGTAAAAATCACAACAGTATAATGAAGATTTGATTCATCTATCCAAGACGGGAATTTAAAGTTGATGAAATGTTAAAAATCTTTGTCTTTTGGGACAGAAAACATTGTGGATAAAGAAGTAATTGCTTGTCACAAGCAATTTCTTTATTTTCCACAATTTTTTCCAAAACTTTTTTCTTGAGGGGTGTCAACAAGTGTCATTGTTTGGTATTGTGTTAATTGGATACAAGAAAATGGACTATTTTTGAAGTTTAACCCATTCCCACACAGTGATGCTTTTGGACACCCCTCAAGAAAAGCAATTGAGAAAACATTGTGTAAAATGAAGAAATTGCTTGTGACAGAAAGTTTAAAAAAATCTAAAATTTCATAAACTTTAAATTGTCGTCTGCAATATCTTTCAATTTGGAGTAGCATAAAATTTTGCTGTGTGGGAATGGGCTAAGAACTATCCTGGTCAAAGTGCACAAACTGTGCTGGCTGATTAAAAAATCTTGTTCCTTTTATCAAGTTTTCTGAATGTAGAATGATCTATATACATGATATTAAACCTTATTGTACTTTTTAGCTCACCTGAGCACGATAGGCATGAAGCGTCAGTTCACAGACTTCTTTTGTATTTCTGAAATTATAACCCATGGATCCAGAGGGAGGAAAAAGTGTTTTCTTTCTTTAAAATTTGCCCTAAAGCCATGGAATTTGTAGTTTAGAATTTTGGATCCCCAGGTACATAGTCTTTACAAGTAAGCGTGGCCCACTTGTATCATAATCCTGACCTTAACACGAAATAAGACTGTTGAAAGAAAAAGAGCCTTTATCTCAGGTGAGTGCCCCAGGGCCAATGGCCCTCTTGTTTTAAAAAGATTCATGGCTTGGGCATTTTTACTGTGACAGATCAGAAACATTAATTTTGTTAAACAGGAGAAGGTTTTAACACAATGATAGAGACAGTTGAATCCACCCTAAATGTTCCTTCACCTGAAGATTTAGTCAAGAAGTCACAGGCTGACACAGACCAGGGAGAAGTGGAGGACCCGTATAAAAGTGTAGAAACTGGGGACACTGAAAATGGTGTGTCTTTCACAATTCTGTGTTAACCCTTTACTCTATTTCAAAATTTAAGACTTGTCCAAATTCAAAGGGGTAGCAGACAACATTATAAAGTAAGTACAATGTACAATAAAAAACCTTACCATCCTATATGGAATAAAATATTGTGGGAAAAGAAGAACTTTCTTGTGACAAACAATTTTTTATTTTTCCACAATTTTTTCTCAAGTATATTACAGGGCTGTAAAAATCAGGAATCTACAGGAAAGGGTTAAATACTTTCCCTAACGACCTTCTTTGTTTAAGCCTTGAGAAGGAGGAGAAAATATAGCTTAGAAAGGATAAATCATTTGAACCAGCAATTATCCTATTTCCTCAATGATTTTGTTTGATACTTTGTAGATCTTCATGTTTAACATCTCTTTACCCTTTTTTTCATTGCAATTTCTCTGTAGGCTCTGAGGAATGAAATGGTGGGAGAAGTTGCTTGTTACAAGCTATTTCTTCTTTTCTCACAATGTTCTCCACCCTAATGAAACCTATTTTTAAAATCATGATGAAATGTTGTTTGTTACTTTGCTCACTCAGTAACACACCATACAATCAATAAATGATTTACAACTATCTTCAAGCTCAAGCTGGGACCATTCTCAAATTTGTTCGTCTTGTTATTGATTACCTTAGACTTGCAATTAGCTTGTTTTTGTACCTTTTATACGTAAATTTGATGAAATCATGGTGGCTTCCTGGGGACTCGTTTGTTACAAGCCACTTCTTAGCCTTCTACCATGATCAATTCAATAATTCTAAACCCTTGTACATTTGGCTGGCTGTAGCGTTTTACTATCGGTTTATATCCCCAAGGGCGAGATGATCATGACATTTTCCCGGGTCGTTGTGTTACTTTTAAGTGACGTCAACATTACCTTGATGTTGCTTAAACAAACACGTTCATTCATTGGATAACACATGAGGAAGGTGCCTGTTCCGCTGAAAGCTTGTGATTATTTACTTTTAAATTAACTGTGTCTCAAGAAGAGGAATAAAAAAAATGATGTAAATTTCAACTCATATGTACTATGTTTTTAATGATATAGAATTATTTATGGATTTTGATGAATCATGTATTTATTTTTCTTATAGGTGCTTCTAGCAGGAAACCATCTTATAAAGATAATTCAACAGAAGATATCAAGGAACCAGGACCAGAGAAATCAGATAGCCAATCAGAGCAGGACTCTAGTAGCAGCTGGTTCTCTGCATGGGGTGTGGGGAATATTACCAAAATAGTGGAATCTACTGTAAGTGTTTTTAGAGGCTGGGAATTTAGAAAGAGAAAGAAGAGGCAGGGTAGCTCCGTTGGTAGTCTTTCTGGGCTTTCAAACTTTTATTCAAAAGTTCACTTTGAACATCTCTGACAAGGCAGATTGTCTGAGATATCAAATAACACTAGTTTACAAAACACAGGATCAGGGAGTTTAACCCATTTCGAAACAGCAAAATTTGAGACTGGTCCAATTTGAATGGAGTTGCAGATGACAATTTGAAGTTTATGAAATTTTAATTTCCAATTTGTGGGTAGAAAACATTGTAGAAAATGAAGAAATTGTTTGTTATAAGCAATTTCTTCATTTTACACAATGTTTCCCAATTGTTATTCTTCAGCGAAGTCAAAGAGCGTCATTGTATGGAAACGGGTTGAACAAAAGGCAATTATTGTGGGCAATCTTAGTGTTGTGAGTCGGCTTTCATAAGTTGAGTTCGGACCTTTAAGTTGCATGCCAAAATATAGTGAATAAATCTTAAGAGGTCAACCTCACTTTTCCAATCTAAGTACAGGTAAACCTCAGTAGTTTGTAGAGCAAGGGACCGAGGAAATTTATACGAGTGAAGCGTAGTAGGAACAAAACAGAGGGCAAGTGGTCAGCTGTTTGAGATACACTGAATCGGACAGTCTTGTTCTGTCCCCCATTTAGGAATTGATTCTCAATTGGTTATTTTTTCTAAACAAGACCCGCAGATATTAATTGAGGAAAACATAAATTAAAAACTACTCATCTTGTATTTCTATGCTTTTATCTCCATTTTAATTTTTTCGCATTTTTAGCTCACCTGAGCACAAAGTGCGAGGTGAGCTATTGTGATCGGTAGTTGTCCGTCGTCCGTCCGTCCGTCTGTCCGTCTGTCCGTCCGTCCACAATTTCTTTAAAAATCTTCTCCTCCTAAACCAGTAGGCCAATCAAGCTGAAACTTTGCAGGGATGTTCCTTGGGTGAAGTTCTACAAAAGTTGTAAAAAGAATTTAATTCCGTCAAAAACTCTGGCTGCCGCGGCATGTGAAAATGGGAATCTTTAGTAAATTTGTAAAAATCTTTAAAAATCTTCTCCTCCTAAACCAGTAGGCCAATCAAGCTGAAACTTTGCAGGGATGTTCCTTAGGTGTAGTTCTACAAAAGTTGTTAAAAGAATTTAATTCCGTCAAAAACTCTGGCTGCCGCGGCATGTGAAAATGGGAATCTTTAGTAAATTTGTAAAAATCTTTAAAAATCTTCTCCTCCTAAACCAGTAGGCCAATCAAGCTGAAACTTTGCAGGGATGTTCCTTAGGTGTAGTTCTACAAAAGTTGTTAAAAGAATTTAATTCCGTCAAAAACTCTGGCTGCCGCGGCATGTGAAAATGGGAATCTTAAGTAAATCTGTTAAAATCTTTAAAAATCTTCTCCTCCTAAACCAGAAGGCCAATCAAGCTGAAACTTTGCAGGGATGTTCCTTGGGTGAAGTTCTACAAAAGTTGTTAAAAGAATTTAATTCCGTCAAAAACTCTGGCTGCCGCGGCATGTGAAAATGGGAATCTTTAGTAAAGCTGTAAAAATCTTTAAAAATCTTCTCCTCCTAAACCAGTAGGCCAATCAAGCTGAAACTTTGCAGGGATGTTCCTTGGTTGAAGCTCTTCAAAAGTTGTTAAAAGAATTTAATTCTGTGAAAAATTCTTGTAACCGTGGCATATGAAAATGGGAAATTTTAGAAAATCTATGTTGTCTTTTTTCTCACAGACTACAAGGCCAAAGGCATTTATATTTTATATAGAGCTTAATCATTTGGTTCTCTACCAAGTTTTTAAATATTTAATCTCTGGGGTCTAAAATGGCCCCGCCCTAGAGGTCCGAAGTTTGGAAAAATGCTTACTTAGAGCAATTTCAAAACACTTCTCCTCTTAAACTATAAGGTCTAGGATATTCATATTTGGTATGGAGCATAACTAGATGGTTTTGTACTATATCACTAAAAGTTGTCTTCCTCAGGTCAAAAACGGCCCTGCACTAGGGGTCAAAAATTGGGAATAACGCAAAATTTGAGTATGTTAAAAAAAATCTTCATTTTAAGGAGAAGTCTAAAGCATTCATATTTTGTATATAGCATAACCAGATGGTTCTCTACCATGTTAGCTAAAATGTTAGCCCGGGGATAAAACATGGCACTGCCCCAGAGGTCAAAATTTTTTGAAAACGCTCAATTAGAGCATCATCATAAGTCTTCTCCTTCTGAAATATAAGGTGAGGGGCATACATATTTGGAATGTAGCATGACTAAATAATTTTGTACTATATAACAGGAAAATATGCTCTTAGGATAAAAAATGTCTTTGCTCCTGGGGTAGAAAATTGTGTAAATTGCATTGAAAGAATTCTTCTTAAATATAGGCTCTAGAGCATTTACATTAAAAACAAAGGATAACATTATTGTTCTCTACCATGTTTATATCCTTTGGACAAACATGGCCCTTCCCAAGGCATCCAAAGATATGAAAAACGCTCAATAAGAGCATGTTCAAATATCTTCCTCTCCTCATGTATAAGTTGTAATGCATTCATATTTTGATGTATGAATTTGCAGACAGTAATTAGAGTTTGATTGAAATCTAAATACAAAGAATTTCAGGTAGAAAACACTGTGAGAAATGGATAAATTGCTTGTCACTCCCTTTCTCACTATGTATTTTTCAAACCTGTTTTCCTTGAGGGTGAAAAATTCTGGGATAGTTTGGTAATGGATTAAACTATAAAGCCAAAGGCAATCATTATTATTGTAAAACATTACTGGATTGTTTTGTACAAAGCCCAAAATCTCATATATCTTTTATAAGTTGTGCCTTTTTTATACTAAAAAGTACTGTAATTTGGAGATGCCTCAGGTGAGCGATTTAGGACCATCATGGTCCTCTTGTTGAAACACAGTGTTTCTATCAAATTTCTACCTCCATCAGAATGATTGGATCAAATCACTCTGAGTATTCTATCAGCAAATCATAAAATTAAGGACCGACGATTGTGAAGAAAGCAACCCTAGATTAGAATAAAATGGTTAGAAGTTCTAAATGACCAATAAGATTGATACTAATGGGGCTGCGTCAATCTAAAGTAAATTTTCGGCGATAATTATGGGATCACTCTGAGTATTCTATCAGCAAATCATAAAAATTAAGGACTGACAATTGTGAAGAAAGCAACTGCAGATAAAAATATAATGGTTAGAAGTTCTAAATGACCAATAAGATTGATACTAATGGGGCTGCGTCAATCTAAAGTGAATTTTCGTCGATAATTATGGGATCATTTATTCGATTAATTACCCACCTTACATACTAAACAGCCCCTGTAAATAAATGTACATGATTACACATTATTAATAGATCAGCAGGTGTGAAAATCAAGGTAAGTGGTGATTTGTGACAATTTGCTTACCACACCTACAAATTAAACATAAGAGTTTGTGCTATAATCATAATTTTGGGGCTTGAAATGGCCTTCGAACTAAGAACCACTGACGTTCGAATTAGATAGAGTTTTCTAACAAAGATAAAGAAGGGCAAAGATCGGGACCGTGTAAAGTATATGAACGAACACATACCTACGAACAAGTGATATTTGAATTAACGAGGTTCTACTGTAAATGATTTATTTGGTCAATTGAATGTTAGCCAGCTTGCATTCTTTATCAGATTTGACAAAAGTCCTAAGAACTTGCAACACTCCAATTTGTGATTCATAAGTGCTAGTAGTACAAGTACAAGGATTTAGAGGCTCAGATTGAATGCTGTACAAAGTGTAAGAAGAATCCATGGTTAAATGCATTAACCTATCAATATTACTGAAAAATTATGTAAAACCTTTCCTGTTTAGCAAAAATTTTACCTGTCCAAATTCAAAGATTTTGCAGACGAAAATTTAATGTGAATTTAATTTGAAAAATACCCATTCAGCATGGTACTTAATATTGTGGAAAAAGATTGATTGATTGATTTAATGGGGTTTAATGCCACTTTTAACAGTATTTCAGGCATATCGCAGCTGCTGGATCACCTAACAATAGATTCCTGGTATTTCTCACACCAGTACTACCACTACATCCTTTCCTAGCCTCCAGCTGCTATCCCACGATTATCCACCTATTGGTGAGAGACAAATGTCAGGTAGGATATGTGCAGCCGCCGGGGATTACATCCATGACATCCAATGATTGAAGATTGGAAGTCTGATGCGCTACTGACTCCGCTACTGACTACACTATGACTGCGGCTTGTTACAAGCAATTTCTTCTTTTTTCTACAATGTTTTCTCAATTATAAAAATACAGGGACGTAAAAGCAAGGGACTGAACTGGTAAGGGTGAAACTTCATTGTAAAGCAAGCAGTAAAATGATACTTCATGACAACAGATGCACCAGTCTCTATTCCTATTGATTTTTTCTAACTTAAGAAGGGTTAAGCTTAATTCAGATTATGTTAATAAGGGAAACATTTGATGGATAACTAACACATGTTACAGTATCTTAACCTTTTACTACACAAATACCACTATTTATGATCAGATATAATGAAACACTAACAAGTATTTTCTCACAATATTACACACTCTGTTATATGTAACCCATTACCAGACAACAAATGTTAGGCTGGTCCAAGTTAAGCCATTCCCACACAGTGACGCTTTTTGACGCCCCTCAGGAAAAATAAGTAGGAAAACATTGTGCAAAATGAAGAAATTGCTTGTTACAAGCAATTTTTTCATTTCACACAATGTATTCTCTACAAAAAGTTGAAAAATCTAATTTTTCAAATACTTTGAATTGTTGTCTGCAACTCCTTTTAACTTGGAAACTTTTCTCTAAAATTTTGTTGTCTGTGAATGGGTTGCATTTGAAAGCCATCAAGCTTTTGTCATGGCATTGTGTCTGTCATGCATCTGTCTGTGCATGTGTCTGTAAAAAAAACACTTTAAAAACCATCACCCTCTGGTGTCCTTAGAAAGTACTGCACAGATTTCAACCAGATTTTGAATGGATTAAAAAACATGGCTTATATGGATGTGGTAAATTTCCATATAAAGTGCGGGGGCTTATAAAGAAATAAAGAAGGATTTTTAAAACGACATCTCCTCCCAAACCATTGGGCTGATGTCAACCAAATTTGGCAGAAATGTTCCTTAGGTGGTGCCCTTTAAAAATTGCTGAACAGATTAAAACCCATTGAAAACTCTGATTGCTATGGAAACAAAACTGATTTTTTTTTAAAAAATCTGTAAAAATCTTCTTTTGACCCAGAAGGCGTAGAGCCTTGATATTTTGCATGAAGCATCAGTGCATGGTCTCTTTCAGAGTTGGAAAAATCAACACCCTCAGGTCCCCAGGGATAGAACCAAAGGGGGGTTGGGGCTTATATAGAATTAAAGAAGGATTTTAAAACAACATCTCCTCCCAAACCACTTGGCCAATTTCAATAGAATTTTGCAGAAATGTTCCTTAAGTGGTGCCCTTTAAAATTTGCTAAAAGAATTGAAACCCTTTTGGAAATTCTGGTTGCTATGGCAACAAAACTGATCTTTTAAAAAGAAAATCTGTCAGATTTATCCCCTTCTGACCCAGAAGGTGTAGAGCCCGAGGGTGGTGGGGCTTTCATAGAAATAAAGGAGGATTTTTAAAATGACATCTCCTCCCAAACCACATGGCCATTTCTACCAAAGAATTGAAATACCTTGAAAGCTTTGAATGCCATGACAAGAATAAAAATTTAAAAAGAAAGAAAAAAAGAATTCTTTAAAAACAAAAAAATATCTCCTTTGGACCCTGAGTCGTGGAAACTTGATATTTTGCAGGAAGCTTCAGTACATTGACCTCTTTCAAAATTGCTAAAATCTCAGAGACCCAGGATGGTCTGGCCTAAATAAAAATTAAGAAGGCAACTCTTCCAAAACCATGTGGCCAATTTTAACTAAATTTGGCAGAAATTTCCCTTAGGTTGCCTTCCCTTTTCATAATTACTAAAAGATTTGAAATCTGTTGAAAACATTGGTTGCAATGGCAACATAAGTTGATTTTAGTTAACTTTTAAAGGAGGTCTTCTCCAGACCTATTTACTATTAGGCCTTGAAGAAAAGGAGCCTTATCTCAGGTGAGTGTCAGGGCAAGTGGACCTCTTCTTAGATATGAGACAACAATTGGGCTGGGGCTCTGTCTGTAAAGTGTATTGCCAAATTACATTACCTGCCTCCAGGAGGACTTGAACCCACTTCAATCAATTCATGAGTGGAGCACACCAAACACTGACAACAGGTGATAAAGAGAAGGATGCCATTCCAGAGCATCTAGGAGTATATTTTCCACCAAAATAAACCTTTCTATCTTTGCAGGGTAAAACCTTGGTAACTGGTAGTCTAGATGTTTTGGAATCTCTCGGCAAGAAAACTTTTGATGCAATTAATGAGCATGACCCAGGCCTCAAGAAAACACGGGGATTATTAAGAGACAGGGGAGATAAACCAAATCTTTCAGCCGTCCTCCGAGATGCCCGTGATCACCATGAGACTCAAGTAAAACAGGAAAGAGAATCTGAGGAAGCAAGAAAAGCTCATTTTGGAACATTATTTGACGATTTTCAAGGTAGTAATAGTTTGAATTTGTTTTCCTATATTGTGACCTATGAAGGGATTGTATTTAAAAGATGTTGTAGAACTAGCTTCAGATTTGAAAAGCAACTCACCTTCAGGGTAGAAAATAAGCAATTTCTTCTTTACCCACAATGTGTTCTCAAGTATAAAATCATAGATGTAAAAACCAGGAGTTTTGCAGGTAAGGATTTTTTCTAAAAAATGGGGTATACTGGTTTACCTCTGTCTGCCTGTGCTTCCAACTGTCTGCAAATAACATTTTTATAATATTTTTCTCAATTCATACACTTGAAACGTTGTATGGTTGTTCAACATTTTGTCTATCTCCCACCAATGGGTGGATAATTGTAAACTTAAGTGGGATGAGCAGCTGTAGGCTCGGAAAGGATGTCTTGATAGTACTGGTGTGAGAAATACCAGGAACCCATGGTTAGGTGCTCCAGTCGCTGCGATGTGACTGAAATACTGTTAAAAATGGTGTTAAGCCCCAATCAATCCATCAATTAGGTGTTCAATGTTGTACATAGTGTTTTTCTCCACAAGTCTATAATAATGTTCATTTCAGGGAAATTTTCATTTGCACTGTTGTAAACTCGTTAGTGTAAGCTGGGTCATATTCAGTGAGTTTTGACGTACAAATTTCTTTTTGTGTTGTGTATTACCCCATTCCCACACAGTGAGGCTTTTGGACGCCCCTCAAGAAAAACAATTGGGAAAACATTGTGTAACATGAAGAAATTGCTTGTAACAAGCAATTTCTTCATGTTACACAATGTTTTCTATGCAGAAAGCTGAAAAAATCTATAATTTTGTAAACTTTGAAATTTTCGTCTGCAGCTCCTTTCAATTTGGACCAGTCTAAAATGTTGCCAATTGGAATTGGGTTACATAAGTAATTTTCAAGGCAATCATGTAGGCCAAGTTAGAATATTCTTACTTACGCTGATCATGGTATATACAGTCCCTGTGCACACTGTATAGTTCTTCATATTTTTGTTTGAAAACATTGTGCGTTTGTCAAGATGCCCTCAAACTATTTTTAAAAGCGCAACTAGATTTGATGTATGAAAAGTGAAGACCTGTGGAGAATGAAATGTAGATAGACTACTTCACATTCAGAATATCTGTTGGGCTCTGACAGTCTTTTGTTGCATTTGTCACATTGCCTCAGTTCGATACAGTTAGATACAAAACAGTCCAATTTAAGAGAGATTCTTGAATTCGCAAGCTCATTATCTCGCAAATATTAGCAAAAATTAAAACTCTCGCTAATAAAACCTGATTTATGGTAGCCAGCCTCAGTAAAATTGTGTAGCAGTGGGTTCAAGCTACTGCCTCTCTTTCTGGATTGTGAGCGTTCGAGAGCGTCTCTATAAGCTTGAAGCCTTTGTCACAATCTAACTAAAATAAATTTGTGAAACTAAATCTATTGTTCTTTAACCCTTTCCTGTTCAAACCCGGGATTTTACGTTGCTATGATTTTATACTTGAGAAAATATTGTGGAAAAAAGGAGAAATTGCTTGTAACAAGCAATTTCTCCTTTTCCCACAATGTTTTCTGTCACATAGAATGGTTTCTATTTAGATTGCATCCAATTTTCATTGTCGTCTGAAACATCTTTCAATTTGTACCAGTCTAAAATTTGGAAAAACAGGAAAGGGTTAAATCAATTGTTTGTGTCAGTTGCAACTATCAGGGTTGCTATTTAGAGGATTCCACAGTATAATATTTTGTTGTCTGGTATGGGTTAAACTTACATTAGTCATTTAACCCATTCCTACACAACAGAATTTTAGACTGGTCCAAATTGAAAGGAGTTGCAGACAATTTAAAGTGCATGAATGTTATTTTTTTCAACTTTCTGGGTAGAAAATATTGTGTAAAATGAAGAAACTGCTTGTCACAAGCAATTTCTTCATTTTACACAATATTTTCCCAATTGCTTTTCTTGAGGGGCGTCAAAAGACCTCACTGTGTGGAAATGGGTTAAGAAAGTTTCTTATTGTAGGACTGGCTCATTTGGAAGCCCTGGAGATGTTATCCAATCAGAGTGAGAAAAAAGTGAACAGTTTAATAACAGCCCTCCCACCTGACACAATGGCAGCTCTCAAACCAGAGTTACTGGAGATTAAATGTCATTTTGAAATTAATGATGATGAAGATGAAGATGTAGAAGATCATGATTTTAGAGAACTAGTGTCAGAGATTTATACACGCCTAAACGTTGGAACATCGCCAGATAAACTGTCACGGGTAAGCTGGGACATATATTACAATAGACCGATTGCTGGCCCCACCCACTGACTCCGACAGGAAGTTCCACTTTGATATTCAAACACTGTTATTTTGTAAAATTGATGGCCAGTTATGTGTAACAAAAAAGTTAAATGGTTGGTTGGCATAGTAATAACAGCTTTAATAAGCTTTAGGTACAACGTTTAAGTCGCCAAATCAACAAATATGCTTGACATAAACGTCAGCCAATGTGGAGTTCAAAGTTCACTTTAATTCAAAATCCAAATGAATGATTCGATTGGTTGGTTTTTTGATTGACAGCAGCAAAGGGATAATTCAGCTCTATTGAGTTTTACATTATGCTCAAGCACCTCTACTTCATCTTGTATAGAAAGTCTCTGTTTTCAACAACTTTGTTTAATTATAGGTTCAGGAAAAGATCAGACAATCATTGAAGGATTTTGAGGACAAGAACTCTACAGAAGAAAAGGCCTTATCAAAGGTATGGGGTATATTTATAGAATATTTGAAACAAAAGAGGAATATTTTTTTTTAGTAAACAGTAAAAGTGACAGGTTTAAGATATAACTTGTTTGTCATGAAATGAAAGATAAATTTTACTTTAATACAAGCAGCTATCAAGGCCCTATCAAATAGAGTTAGTGGTCACACTATGTAGTGTCTACGTTGTAAGTTTGTTCAATTGGACTTTGATAAATGATAACTTTCTTATTTTCCAATAGATTTTATTGAAGCTTTTATTTGTGCACTCTTTCTATCAATATCTCAAATTATTGTGAAGTTAGACATGACAGGATAAACTGTTTTTCACACAGTTGACTAAATGGTTGCCATTCAACAAATTCTTTGAATGCCATAACTTTCTTATTTCAAATAGTTTTCTTTCAAATTTTACCTATGTCTTCCCTTTATCAATATCTTGGATGATCTAGTTTAGCTTTCCATGACAAGCCTTGTCTCTTCTCTACTTTCGCAAAGTTCAGTTTTTGTAAATGCATGTAGAACCAATCTATACGTTATGTTATTTTTTTTCTATAGGAGGTCCACCAGGCTGCTATTCAGTCTCTAGCTGAATTCACCTCTAAATGTATGGAGCAATTTCACAAGGCAGGAGAGATGGTATTGTTACACAAAGCACAGAACACAGACTTTGTTTCAAGTAGTCAACAACTACACTGGTGGGTTGATCTTTTTAGCTCACCTGAGCACAGGGTGCTCAAGGTGAGCTTTTGTAATCACCCTGTGTCAGTTGTGCGTCACCTATCAGAAGTCATCCAGAATTCTTTGGCAGGAATGTTCTTTTTGTGACCTTTTTCAAAAAAAAATTGTGAAGTTTTGATTCACCTAAAAAGGGGCATGCCAGGGCAAGCTTATGAGACCTAGAGAAATGATGAAACTTTTCTTTAAAATCTTCTCCTCCTAAAACCCTGGGCAAATTTGTACCAGCTTTGACAAGAATGTTCCTTTGGTTTTATTCAAAACTTGATTATGAAATTTTTGATCAGTGAAAAAGTCGGGGCGTGGCAGATAGGGCTTATCAGACTTAGGAGAAATAATAAAATGATTATTTAAAAATCTTCTCCTTCTAAACCACGAGGCCAATTTGACCAAACTTTGCAGGAATGTTTCTTTGGTGACACTTTTCAAAACTTCTTCAGGAAATTTTGATTAGCAAAAATTGGGGTGTGGCAGGGTCTAACTTATTTAACTTAGAGAGATCATGAAATAATTCTTTAAATATCTTCTTCTCCTAAACCATTCTGCTAATTTGGGCAAAACTTGTCAAGAGTTTTTCCTCAGCTAAGCCTTTGCCAAACTTGTTGAAAATTTTTGATTTTGAAAAAAATTGGGCATGGTAAGGTAGGCTTATCAGACTTAAAAAAAATCATGAAATAATTCTTCAAATGTCTTATCCTCTTAAACCGTTGGGCCAATTTGGACAAAGCTTGACAGGGATGTTCCTTGGATGACCCTCTTCAAAACTTGCTCATAACATTTCAATTTGTAAAAAATGTGGGCATTGCAGGGCTGGTCTTATCAGACTTAGGAGAAATCTTTTCCAGGTGAGTGATTTAGGGCTATTTTGGCACCCTGTTTACATATATATATGTATAAAAAGTTGTATTAATGTTCTGTCCTTAACCTGATCCCACATAATGATGTCTTTTCACTCTACTCATGAAAATAGCTTGGGAAAAAAATGAGGTAAATGAAGAAATTGTTTGTAACAAGCAATCTGTACATTTTCCACGATTTCTTTCTACCCAAAAAGGGCAAACAATTTAAATTTGTATCAATTTGAAAATGTCAACTGCAGCTACTTTCAATTTGGACTATTCTAAAACTTTGTCTTCTGTTATTGTGTTCATCCATTACCATACAGTCCCGCATTTTCATCACAAATAAGTTTCTGAAATATTAAACAGCAATTTGAAGTTGAAAAATTTCTGTCAAGGGAAACAGAAAACTTAGATTGAAAACAAGAACTTGCTTATGACTAGTAGTTACTTCTTAACCCTAAATATTTTTCCGAGTGGCATGACTTCAGTTTGCAAAATTGTGTGGTAATGGTTTAAGGTGTGCAAGTGGCAATGTTAAGCGTCCGGTTATTTAATTGTATTGAGATTTTGTTGGAACATTTATTAACTATTTGAAGTTAGTAGCATGTCAGACTCTCAATCGTGAGGTTCAGGGTTTGATATTAGTCTCCCACCAATGGGTGGATAATCATAACCTATGTGGGATGAGCAGCTGAAGGCTCAGAATGGATGTAGTGGTACAGTACAGAACATTGTTAATTTGACAATCATTTCACTCACATTCCTGGCAATCAAGTTCAATTACTGTTCAGCATTCAATACGATAGCAATCACAATTTTCCAATCTGCAATCAAACAATTCTTTAGCATTCAATCAACAGCATTCAGTCATTCCAATAATTAACAATAATTAACATTGCCATATTAGTTTTAGCAAATTTGATTTTCGTTAAAATTGAATTCAGTAATTCAAATAAAAGAAAAAGAAATTATTTTTGTTTAAGATGATTTCTGATGTTGTAGGGATTGAATGAAATGCTGCAATGATTGAATGATTGCCTCTAAATAAGAAAGCGTTCAATCAGCTCAGAGTGAAGAAGGGATCAGCATTCAATCACAATCATCCAATCTCAATCATGTAGCATTTAGTGTTTAATCTGGTTCCAATCAAATTGTCAAATTAACAATGTTATGTGAGAAAGGTGTTAGGTGCTTCAGCCTCAATATGACTTAAATACTGTTAAAAGTGGCATCAATCCAATTCAAACAAGTATGTCTTATTATTGGAGCTTGTATGATCCATTGTTTCTGCTTGAATTTGCCAAAATTTCTTTAGATATGGGTAGCAGCAGAGGTTATGTTACATTCATTGACATCTATTTCTTAAATTGAATCTCCTGGTATTCCCCAATCCACGGAAGCAGCACATATCCTTTCCAACATTTGTCTCTCACCAATGAGTGGATAATAGTAAACCCAAGTGGGATAGCAGCTGGAGGCTAGGAAAGGAAGTAGTGGTAGTACTGGTTTGAGAAATACAAGGAATCCATTTTTAGGTGCTCTAGCTGCCGCAACATGACTGAAATACTGTTGAAAGTGGTATTAAACCCCATTCAATCAATTAATCCTGCTATTCTTTTGTGTCATTGGAATAAAATATACATCTATGAACTCTCGTTTTTTTTGCAGTTTAACTAAAGTGTTGTGTACAGAAATAGGAGTTTTATCAACAAAATTCACAGAATGTTTAAATGGCTGCAGTGTAAGTTTTACTACTATTATTCAGTCTACTTTATTCAGCATGTTATCCATTCCCTCACAATCCATCCTTTTTATGCCCCTCAGGAGAAGCTTTGGAAAACTTTGATAAGAGATGAAGAGAATATTTTTTGTTTTCATGGAGGTATGAACCCAAAAACCTAATCACACAATGTATGAATCCCCTTCGCGGATTCATACATTGTGTGATTAGGTTTTTGGGTTCATACCTCCATGAAAACAAAAAATATTATCTTCATTTCTTATAATTTAATAGCATTGAGTGAAAAAAACGAAATTTTTACAAATTTTGACACCTTTTTGTAAGGGACTATTTTGTGCAGAAGCATACAAAATTGCTTTGTGCTCAAAATTTTGTTCATGGAGGTATGAATTAAATTTTTCGACCAATCAGATAGCTCGTTTTTGATAGACGAAACTAAAAATTAAATTATTGGATGATGAAGAAATTGCTTGTGACAAGCAGTCTGTTCATTATACACAATTTTGAAATTGCTTGTGACAAGCAATCTGTTCATTATACACAATTTTTTTCTGCCCCAAAAGCCAAAGATATTTATATTTCATCAACTTGAAATTGTTGTCTGCAACTTCTTTCAATTTGGACAAGCCTGAAATTTTCTTATGATGGAATGAGTTAACATAAAAAATGGAACATTATTCTAGGCTCATCTCAAATAAATAGTTCAAAACCTCCCTTAACCCATCACCAAACAACAAAATTTTAGACTGGTCCAAATTGAAAGAAGTTACAGACGACAATGAAAGTTGATGAAATTTGGAAAATCTTAGTGGTAGAAATCTTGGTAGAAAAAATTTGTCGAGATTGAGTTTTTGGATGAAAAACATTGTGGAAAATGGAAAAATTGTTTTTAAAAAGCAATTTCATTGTTTTCCACAATGTTTTCTCAATTGTATTCTTGAGGGGCGTCAAAAACAGTCATTGTGTGGGAATGGGTAAATTGGTGGATCATGGCCATCAATCAAAGAACCAATGGAGCAGTTCGTTCATTTAGACTGGAAATAAACTTTGAGCTCCGGTATTTGATGACATCTATATGAAGCATTTTTGTTGGTTTAGCGACTTAAAACTTATGAAAGTTGTAGTTACACCATTTGGGTAGCCAAACAACATTTTTAGCGTGGCTGTTTCGGAGAAAACCCAAGGTATTGCTTTAGCCTTGGTGTTGTCGTTGTCGTCGGCGTGCGAAAACTTTGACATTTTGTGATATCTCTAGTTCTTCTAAGGCATTCACTTGAAATTTGACACACTTGTTCACTATGAAAAGAGCAACCTAAACTATCAAGGGGGATAACTCTAGATGCATTTTGTCCACTATCCAGCACCCTACAGCCGAGGGTGGCACCCATAGGCGGTGCTCTTGTTGTTACATGTAACTAGCCATACAGTACGCAAATACTGCCAATTAATATCAAAAGTGAAAATTCCTGTCAGAGTCAGCGGACGTGACCAAAGCTCTGTCAATTCAAACAGTTACAAAAATTTGTCTCTCACCATTGGGTTGATAATTGTAAACTAAGTTGGATAGCAGCTAGAGGCTAGGAAAGGATGTGGTGGTAGTACTGGTGAGAGTAATGACAGGTATCCATGGTTAGGTGCTCCAGCAGCCACAGTTTGAATGAAATACTGTTAAAAGTGATGTTAAACCCACTTCAAACATACAACCAAGGAATCACAAATTCAGGATGAATTCAAAATATCAAATCAAGCTTGTACTACCTCAAGTAAAAATCATTATCACATGCTAATTTAATTAAATTAACAATAAAAAGCAGAAATAGAAATTACCAGTAGTAAACCCCTTATGCTTGGCTGTTTTGTTACAAAAATTTGAACTATTGTCATCACCCTGACATCCTGTGTGTGAACTTTATCGTTCATGAAATCTCTGTAACATTTATTTAATCCAATACCATATGATATTGTATTTTCATCTGCTAAAGAAATATAGCTTTGGAAAACATTTTGAGAAAAGAAGAAATTGCTTATTTCAAGCGATTTCTTCTTTTTCTCACAATTTTTCTATCACATTTTGTCCTTATTTTTCACTTTAAACCAACTTTGTTTTGTTGTCTCTTTCAATTCGGACCAGTCTAAAATTTTGTCATGTGGGAATGTGTTAAACTTACTGTATATGTTCACTATTAAAAGAGCAGTTTAAAAGGGGGTAAGTCTTGTTAAAGAGTTATGCCACTTTTTGACTGGGATGTTTTTGGTATACTTGCAGAGAAAATGGTACCCTCATGAAGTGTTTTTGTTTCTTTCCCTAACACCCTGTCATCAGTCTATACCTCTTTAATTTTTTTTCAATTTAAACAACTTTAAATTCTAGTTCTTTAGCTTCTTTTGATTTTGTAATGTAGATATAGGTTATTTTTTGGTTTTCAGGAGGCAGACAGTACAGCCAGCTTAAACCAATTGGTAACAAGTGTGTATTTGGAGGTCAGTTGTATGTTCTGTTTTCACATTGAAGGAAAATATTCCTCTTTTTCAATCATTCTTTAAACCATTCCCACACAATGATGCTTTTTAAAGCCTCTCAATCATGGTGAGTCATGGGTTTGATCCCTGGTGGCAGCATATATCCTTTCCGACCTTTCTCTCTCACCAATGGGAGGATAATCGTAAACCAAAGTAAGATAGCTGCTGAAGGCTAGGAAAGGATGTAATGGTAGTACTGGTGCGAGATATACCAGATATCCATTGTTAGATGCTCCAGCCGCTGCGATATGACTGAAAAATTGTTAAAAGATGTGTTAAACAAATATGAAGGTTACCTCCATGTTGGTGTGTGCATCCATCCTTGTCCATAGAATAACTTGCACAATTGTGGATGGATTTCAAATGTGCCATTTGATACATTTGCTCAGGCAGGGTCAAGGTCACAGCTGAAGGTCAAACTTTTATCTGAAGAATGGCACATTAATCAGTATATTTCTTTGTAAATTTGTGCAGTTGTTTGGTTGTAACAAATTTCTCCTTTTCTCATAGTATTTGTCCTAGTTGGCATTTTTTTTCTGTTCTCACTACATATGAAATGCCCCTTTTTACGCCCCTTAAGAAAAAAAAAAAAGCTTTGGAAAACATTGTGGGAACTGAAGAAATTGCTTGTATCAAGCAATTTCTTCATTGTCCACAATAGACAAAAAAAAACCCAAAAAACAATTCATCAACTTGAAATTGTCGTCTGCAGCTTTTTAGCTCACCTGAGCACGTAGTGCTAAAGTGAGCTATTGTGATCGTCTTTTGTCTGGCGTCCGTCCGTCGTGCGTCAACAATTTCTTTAAACGACATCTCCTCCTAAACCACTGGGCCGATTTGAACCAAATTTGGCAGAAATGTTCCTTAGGTGGTCCCCTTCAAAAATAGCTAAAAGAATTGAAATCTGTTAAAAACTCTGGTTGCCATGGCAACAAAAGTGAAATTTTAAAATAATCTTTAAAAATCTTCTCCTCCTGACCAAGAAGGCGTAGAGCCTTGATATTTTGCATGAAGCATCAGTATATTGACCTCTTTCAAAATAGCTAAAATCATGTTCCTCGGGTCCCCAGGGGCGGCGCCCCGGGGGGGGGGGTATATAGAAATAAAGAACAATTTTTTAAATGACATCTCCTCTCAAAACACTGAGCCGATTTGAACCAAATTTGGCAGAGATGTTGCTTAGGTGGTCCCCTTCTAAAATAGCTAAAAGAATTGAAATCTGTTAAAAACTCTGGTTGCCATGGCAACAAAAGTGAAATTTTATAATAATCTTTAAGAATCTTCTCCTGCTGACCCAGAAGGCGTAGAGCCTTGATATTTTGCATGAAGCATCAGTATATTGACCTCTTTCAAAATAGCTAAAATCATGATCCTCGGGTCCCCAGGGGCGGAGCCCCAGGGGGGGTGGGGTTTACATAGAAATAAATAACAATTTTTTAAATGACACCTCCCAATTCACAGGGCCAATTTGAACCAAATTTTGCAGAAATGTTACTTAGGTGGTCCCCCTTAAAATTAGCGAAAAGAATTGAAATCAGTTAAAAACTCCGGTTGCCATGGCAACAAAAGTGAAATTTCAAAATAATCTTTAAGAATCTTCTCCTGCTGACCCAGAAGGCGTACAGCCTTGATATTTTGCATGAAGCATCAGTATATTGACCTCTTACAAAATAGTTTAAATCATGATCCTCGGGTCTCCAGGGGAAGACCCAGGGGGGGGGGGGTATAGGCATGAAGCATTAGTTCACAGACTTCTTTCTTATTTCTGAAATTATAACCCATGGAAAAAGTTTTTTCCTTCTTTCAAATCGGCACTAAAGCCTTGGAATTTGTAATTTGGACTTTTGGATTCCCAGGTTCATAGTCTTTATATGTAATTGTGGCCCACTTGTTTCATAATCCTAACCTTTACATGAAATTAGACTGTTGAAAGAAAAAGAGCCTTTGTCTCAGGTGAGCGCCCCATGGCCAACGGCCCTCTTGTTTTCAATTTGGACCAGTATAAAATTTTGTCACCTGGTAATGGATTAAACTTGGTAAAATCTAGAGTGCTTTCTATTCACAGGCCAGTAACAGCAGCTCCTACATTCAGGATGGTTTCCAGCTTTTGTTACCAGTTCTTCAACAAGCCTCTATTGAAAAGAACCAGGAACCTTGATTTAAAACAGTGGAGTTAAAAAATAAATAAAGCAATATAGCTAATAATCTCTGTCTGAATGTCAAAATTGTCAGATTGCTGGCCGGCCCATTGACTGCTGGTCACACCCACTGACTCTGCTGGTCACACCCACTGACTCTTACAGGAAGTTCCACTTCGATATTCAACAGCATTATATTGAAAACTTACTGATAAGTGTAACCAAAAAGTAAAATGGTTGGTTTGCGACCTAAAAATAGTAAGTCGCCAAACTAACTAAAATATTGTCCAATTTTGGAGTTGGAAGTTCACTTCAAGTCTAAATGAATGTTTTGATTGGTTGATTGATTCTTTGATTGACAGTCGCAATCTGTCAATTCAAGTAATAGTAAGACATTCAGAATGGGTGTTAACTGTATGTCTAATTGAATGTCTAACATCTTATTTTGTCGCAATCTGTCAATTCAAGTAATAGTGAGACATTCAGAATGGGTGTTAACTGTATGTCTAATTGAATGTCTAACATCTTATTTTGTGTTTCGGATGTGGTATTTATTAAATGTTGAGGAGTCCAGAAAAAAATAGGGAGTTTGACATTCAGAATTGGTCTTTTATGAAATGACATTCAGGTTTTGGCATTCTTTATATATCTAATTGATGTGAAATGTCTAATTTTAGAATAACATTCAAAAAACTATTTTGCTGAATGTCTAAACAGGTCTTTTATATCTGATTTTGAAGTTTGTCATTGGTAATGAGGGGTATATTGTTTTCACCATGTCTGTCTGTTTGTTCATTTTTGTATCCGTTGTCTAACTCTAGAACTAATTGACCTTCAAGCATTGAACTTAACCCTTTTCATGCTGAACCCGGAATAATCTGGTTTTGGCAGGAGATGTAGACCAAGATCAGCCTGCACATAAGTGCATTCTTATCTTAGTCTACACCTCCTGCTTGTAATTTTCCGAACAGAATCACTTATGAAATTGATTTCTAAAAGAAATATTGATTTTTGAACAAGTTCTATAAGTGCTTTCAGCCCTTTGATTTAACGGCAATTCAGTAAGGTAATTTATACAGCATGACAAGGGTTATACAGTATTTGCCATTGATCCAAGGAAGTACCCTTTTGGGGTCAATTAGGGCAAAGGTCAACTGTGCTACTTGAGTGACAAAATGCTGGTGGAAGGTGTAAATACTCTATTTTTTATGGATGTCTGAGATGTTTAATTTGATATTAGAAATTTTGATTTAGTAACTGTTTGATGTCTAATCAAATATCTGATCCCAAATTGAGATTTGGTATTTGACAAAATGTCTATATTTTCTGCTATTAATAATTGTCCTATCATTGAAAATTTTGTGAACATAGAAAAATAACTGTGATATAATATGATTGTTACTCATTCTCTTTAACTGCCAGATCAAGTCTGTTAATCCAAAACTTGATAGACTAATCAAATCATACATTTATACCGGAAATGAAGTTTGGACTCCAACATAGGTTGACATTTATGTGAAGCATTTTTATTGGTCTCCGGACTTAAACCATCATGACTACAGCTTATTCAACCATATTAAGGTTGCCTACCAATTTTAATTTTGTGTAACTTGTTACCAAATATAAACTTTCCCCCCAAAAAGAAGGATATTTAACCCATTCTCCCTTTCATGCTCTCAAGAAACAAAACTCCGGAAAACATTGTCTAAAATTCTGTCACCTGGAAAATGGGTAGATACATGAGTCAAACTAAGGACATTAATCTTAACCCATTCCCGGTCCCCCCTTTTATGCTCTCTGGAACTCTGGAAAACATAGTCTAAAATTCTGTCACCTGGAAAATTAATACACGAGTCAAACCTCCTATAGGGGTCAGTCAGCGGGGCCATCACTTATCTGTTTATGTGTTACATGGACAAATTTTAATCAATGTTTAAATCAGTGTTTTAACCCTTGACATGCTGTATGAATTACCTTACTGAACTGCTGTAATTCAAAGGGCTGAAAGCACTGATAGAACTTGCTGTTTAAAAATCAGTATTTCCTTTAGAATTCTATTTCATAAACAACTCTGGCAAGAAAAGTATGAGCAGGACGTTTGGACCAAGATCAGACTGCACTTATGTGCAGGCTGATCTTGGTCTACAGTCTCTACACCTCCTGCCAAAACTGTAATATTTTGGGTTCAGCATGACAATTGTTAATATTGTTGAATGTCAGTTATTGAGTCTGAATCACTTACAAAATAGTGAGGAATAACTTACAGAATGCAAGCCATGCCAACCGACCTCATACACAGTCATGTGACAGAGATAACCAAGAACATTTGTTTGAAAAAATAACTGGTCAGGGACAGGGAACATATGGTAATTTGTTGGAGGGTACTTATAGCTTGAATAAACAAGTTAACCCTTTCCTGGTCAAACCCAGGATTTTTCGACACTGTGTTTTTATACTTAAGAAAATATTTTGGAAAAAGAAGAAATTGCTTGAAACAAGTAAATTCTCCTTTTGCCAGAGTATTTTCCACCAAATAGGATGGTTTCTTTTCATATTGAATCCCTTCTTTATTATACCCCTACAACAAAGATATGGGGGGGGTATATTGGAATCAGGTTGTCCATCCATCCGTCTGTGGACATAATTTTGTGTCCTCATCTCCTCCCACATTTTCAGACCAATTTTGCTGAAACTTTACCAAAATCTTCCTTGCAATGGGAACTTGTGCACCTGTAATTTTCATTATAATTAATCAAATGGTTCAGGAGTTATGTCCCATCGATTTATTTTCGTGTATACAATATATAGAGAATAAATCATAACTCCTGAACAAGTTGACAGATTAAAAAAATAAAAGTGGTTCACAACTTCACATGTACTATGTTATGGGGGTGGTATTCTGGAATCAGGTTGTCTGTCTGTCTGTCCATCTGTCTGTCTGTGGACATAATTTTGTGTCCTCATCTCCTCCCACATTTTCAGACCAATTTTGCTGAAACTTTACCAAAATCTTCCTTGCAATGGGAACTTGTGCACCTGCAATTTTCATTATGATTAATCAACTGGTTCAGGAGTCATGCCCCATCGATTTATTTTCTTGTATACAATATATAGAGAATAAATCATAACTCCTGAACAGGTTGACATATTAAAAAAATAAAAGTGGTTCACATGTATGATGTTATGGGGGGGTGGTATACTGGAATCAGGTTGTCCGTCTGTCCGTCCATCTGTCTGTCCGTCTGTCTGTGGACATAATTTTGTGTCCTCATCTCCTCCCACATTTCCAGACCAATTTTGCTGAATTTTACCAAAATCTTCCTTGCAATTGGAACTTGTGCACCTGCAATTTTCATAATGATTAATCAACTGGTTAAGGAGTTATGCCCCTTTGATTTATCTTTTTATTTACAATTTATAGAGAATAAATCATAACTCCTGAACAGGTTGACAGATTAAAAAGATAAAAGTGGTTCACTGGTACAAAGTTATGGGTTTTTTTTACTGGAATATGGTTGTCCATCTGTCCGTCGGTCTGTCTGTGGACATAATTTTGTGTCCTCATCTCCTCCCACATTTCAAGACCAAATTTGCTGAACTTTACCAAAATCTTCCTTGCAATGGGAACTTGTGCACCTGCAATTTTCATAATGATTAATCAATTTTTTCAGGAGTTATGCCTCTATGATTTATTTTTTATAAAGAATATATAGAGAATAAATCATAACTCCTGAACAGGTTGACAGAATTAGGTTGTCTGTCCATCCCACCGTCTGTAGACTTAATTTTGTGTCCTCATCTCCTCCCACATTTCCAGACAAATTTTGCTGAAACTTAACCAAAAAACTTCCTTGTAATGGGAACTTGTGCACCTGCAATTTTCATAATGATTAATCAACTGGTTAAGGAGTTATGCCCCTTTGATTTATCTTTTTATATACAATTTATAGAGAATAAATCATAACTCCTGAACAGGTTGACAGATTAAAAAGATAAAAGTGGTTCACTGGTACAAAGTTATGGGTTTTTTTTACTAGAATATGGTTGTCCATCTGTCCGTCGGTCTGTCTGTGGACATAATTTTGTGTCCTCATCTCCTCCCACATTTCAAGACCAAATTTGCTGAACTTTACCAAAATCTTCCTTGCAATGGGAACTTGTGCACCTGCAATTTTCATAATGATTAATCAACTTTTTCAGGAGTTATGCCTCTATGATTTATTTTTTATAAAGAATATATAGAGAATAAATCATAACTCCTGAACAGGTTGACAGAATTAGGTTGTCTGTCCGTCCCACCGTCTGTAGACTTAATTTTGTGTCCTCATCTCCTCCCACATTTCCAGACCAATTTTTCTGAAACTTAACCAAAAAACTTCCTTGTAATGGGAACTTGTGCACCTGCAATTTTTATAATGATTCATCAACTGTTTCAGGAGTTATGCCCCTTTGATTTATTTTCTTATATACAATATATAGAATAAATCATAACTCCTGAACAGGTTGACAGATTAAAAAAATAAAAGTGATTCACATGTTTATTCCAGAACATGTTTGACGTTGCATGAAATCCATAATTTCCATCTTCAATGTTGAACAAAATCCCTATTTTTTTTACACAGTCATTGCCCCTCATTGACTTAAAATTTGTAAAAAAATTGTCCACTTGATAAATCATGAATAGCCAACATTTCAATGGTTACAATTTGGCCTCGTTTAAAAAAAGGCGGCAGTGGGGGGTATTTGTCAGCCCTTACAGGCGACATTCAGTCAATTTCTTAAATACAGGCGACATTCAGTCAATTTCTTAAATAGCATGAACACTGAAATTGGTAATGTCTATCTTTTTCTGATAATTAGTGGTTGTTCTCTAGATTATATGTAGTACAAGACATATGATGGATTTCTCTGAAAAATATTAAAGCAAGTAATGTACATTTTTTAGTCTCTTTTTGCTCAAGTCTGGTTTATTTTAGCCATTTTGAAACAAAGGAGAATTAGGTTGTCCAGGGACAACTAGTCAAGCCGGAAGAATTGCACAGAGAATGTGGTGTACAGAATGTATTTTATGGCCCCACATCAATTAGATTGGGGGCATATTGTTTTACCGGTGTCTGTCTGTCTGTCTGCTAAACTTAACCTGCCAACTTAACATTTTCCTATAACTTCAACCCTGATTAAGTTACAATGCTTATATTTGGTATGTAGATAGGTCTCAACAAGGCCCAACTGGGGAAGGTCATTTCATCAAGGTCAAAATTTTCCCTAAAACAAAGAAAAGAAACAATAAAATCACCCGTTTCGAAAGAATTCCTGTTTTGGGGGCATAGTGTTTCACAAACACATCTTGTTTTTTTAAACTTTGACCTTGGACGTATCATAACATTCATTTTGCATGACACTAGCACTCACCAAGTAGAACAATTGTGCCATTTTATTTTCAAATCCATCCATAATGAAGAAGTCATGCTCTGGACAAATTCGTTTCACTTTCAACAGTGACCTTGACATTATATGTATCATATGACACTTGCACTCATCAAGAAGAACATCTGTGCCACATTATTTTCAAATTTATCCTTAGATGTAGAAGTTATGCTGCTAACAGGGTCAATTTTGTCCTCTCACCTTCAGCTTTGACCTTGACCTTAAACGTATCACAACAAACGTTTCGCATGACACTAGCTCTCATCAAAAAGAACAACTGTGCCTGGTTGTTTTTAAATCCATCTATAATGTAAAAGGTATGCTCCGGACACAGTCAATCTTATTGTTTGACCTACAACTGTGACCTTGACCTTGGTGGTATCACAACAAACCTTTCACTTGACACTAGCACCCATCAAGATGAACAACCGTGCCAATTAATTTCTAAATCTATCAAGAAGTTACGCTACAGACAAGGTCAATTTTGTGACCTTCAGCTGTGACCTTGACAGTATCAAATCAAATGTTTTGCATGACACAAGCACTTTTCAAATCCATCCATAAATGAAGAGGTATGGACAAGGTCAATTTTGTCGTTTGACCTTCAACTGTGACCTTGATCTTGGAGATATCACAACAAACGTTTAGCTTGACACTTATACTCATCACGCAAAACAACTGTGTCAAGTTACTTTCAAATCCATCCATAAATGTAGAAGTTAGGCTCCAGACAAGGTGAATTTTGACCTTCAACTATGACCCTGATCTTGGAGGTGTCACAACAAACATTTTGCATGACACTTATACTCATTAAGAAGAACAAAGTTATTTTCAAATCTATCAATAAATGTAGATGTTATGCTCCTGATGCATGCATGCATGCACTAATACCAAAGCAAAATTGTGACAACTATGTCTTGCTTACTGCAAGTGGGCTAGACAAAAATATCAAGCTATTGTCATCACCTTGGCATTGTTACCAAAGATTTTTACTTGAAACTTATCATGTTTGATCACTATGACATGGGCAATTGATAGCACCATTGCGAATAACTCTAGCAGCAACTTTATAAGAATTGCACCCCTTTTTATGTACCAACTTGGAAAAAGAGGGGTTTACTACTTTACTTCTGTCCTTAACCTAAATTTTCTCAGCAACTTCAACTCACAAAGACTTGAAACTTGATATGATGTATTGATTAGTCCATAATGTTGCTTACTGAATTCAGGTTCACGTGATATTTCCTTCCTATTTCATGAACTAGCTAGAGACCCTTTTGACACATAACATATTCAGGTCCGTACGATATCTACTTATTGTAATGGGACTTGGCTTATTTTTTTACTATTTTTCATTGTACTTTTCTCAGCTGCCATGGCAAGTAATTTCTTCAGTCCACAGTGTTTCCTTCCCTAAAAAGCTTGTATTTTCTATGAAATTGCAGCAACTTACAATTGTGGCTACAATATCTTTCAAATTAGACTATTTTAGAATTTTGTTGTCTGGTAATTTGTTAAGCAAACAAGAGGACAATGTTGATTCTATATCTCTCACCTGAGTATGATGGGTTTTAGGCTTTATGGAGTTTGAAGTTTTTAAAAGATCTCCATCTTTATCACTTTGTAAAAAACATTGAATTTTACAACAATTCTGATTCTGAACTAAAATTGATAGATTTATTTATTTAAGATTACCTTAAGACAATATTGCAAGCAAAAATATTTTTGAAAGTGTGAGTACTAATTTTTTAGGGCTAGAAGAGAATGAGATTTTTCACAGTGCAAATTTAGTTATGGTTACCACCATAATTCTACATGTTAACACTCAAGGTCTAATGGTCTTAAAGAAGAATTGTGAATTCTCTTCATCTCTTATTCAAAGAACAGGATCTGATCCAAGAGCAATATTTTGAAAAATTTCGAAGAAGACCCTAAGGTAACATTACATGTGAATTCTAGGAAGCTGTTGGCTTTGCAGTTTGCCCAAGACTTCTTTGATAAGTCCTGTATTTCACTATATAGGAGTTTTTTTCCATCTAAGATGCAATAAAACCTTGGTAGGTTGTAGCACAAGGGTATTGGGCTATTTGATACTATCTAAACATAGTATTAACCAAACAGACCGCAGGTGTTCCGAAGTGTGAGATAGTGGGAATCGGGACAAGGTATTGTATTAACCTCTATTTGATACTTAATTCTAAATGTATTTTGAATCGGGGTCCAAGAAGAACATATGTAGAGATGAATAAAGTTAAATATACATAAAAAATTACTTGTCTTTTATTTTCATCATTGCCATGTTTAAATACATAATTTGTTTTATTTTCAACAGATAGGCTACTCTTTGTGAATAGACTGAAATATAAAGGCACAGTTTCAATGATTAACTCTAACAAGAGGACCACTATGGTCCTAAATTGCTCCCCTGAGCATGATGGTTCATGGCTTTATGATATAAACAAAATAGCAAAGCCCTCTGTCTAATTATTTTGAAGAAGATGTTTAAGAATTTCTCTTTTAATCCTAGGTATATTGATGATCCCACCATATAGCACTAATTTCCTGAATATGCTAATGCTTTGAAGTATAGACATCAATACATACCAAGTATAAAAGCTGTAAGCCTAATGGTTCAGGAGAAGAAGGCTTTCAAAGGTATCATTATATATTCCTAACTAAAATTAGGGATTGCACAGAAAAGGGCTAATTTTTTTAAGTAATTTGGTAGAGGGTCAATGCCTGATGATATGTACCAAGTATCAAAGCTCTAGGCTTTATGGTTTGGGAAAAGAAGATTTTCAAAGATTTCCTTCTTTTTTCATTTGTAAAATCAGGAATCACACAGAAAAAGGCTAATTTTCAGAGTATGATAATTCTTTGAAGTATTTTGGTAGACGGTCAATATATTATGATATGTACAAAATACCAAAGCTCTAGGCCTTATGGTTTGGGAGAAGAAGATTTTTAAAGTTTTCCTTCTTTAATTCTATGTAAAATCAGGGATCACCCAGAAGAGGGCTAATTTTCAGAATACGGTAATTCTTTGAAGTATTTTGGAAGAGGGTCAATAGATGATGATTTGTACCAAATATCAAAGCTCTAGGCCTTATGGTTTGGGAGAAGACGATTTTTAAAGATTTCCTCCTTTATTTCTATGTAAAATCAGGAATCATTAAGAAAAGGGCTAATTTTCAGAATACCGTAATTCTTTGAAGTATTTTGGTAGAGGGTCAATAGATGATGATGTATACTAACTATCAAAGCTCTAGGCCTTATGGTTTGGGAGAAGAAGATTTTTAAAGTTTTCCTTCTTTAATTCTATGTAAAATCAGGGATCACCCAGAAGAGGGCTAATTTTCAGAATACGGTAATTCTTTGAAGTATTTTGGAAGAGGGTCAATAGATGATGATTTGTACCAAATATCAAAGCTCTAGGCCTTATGGTTTGGGAGAAGACGATTTTTAAAGATTTCCTCCTTTATTTCTATGTAAAATCAGGGATCATTAAGAAAAGGGCTAATTTTCAGAATACCGTAATTCTTTGAAGTATTTTGGTAGAGGGTCAATAGATGATGATGTATACTAAATATCAAAGCTCTAGGCCTTATGGTTTGGGAGAAGAAGATTTTTAAAGATTACCTTCTTTATTTCTATGTAAAATCAGGGATTGCCAAGAAGAGGGCTAATTTTCAGAATACGGTAATTCTTTGAAGTATTTTGGAAGAGGGTCAATAGATGATGATTTGTACCAAATATCAAAGCCCTAGGCCTCATGGTTTGGGAGTAGAAGATTTTTAAAGGTTTCCTTCTTTATTTCTTTGTAAAATCAGGGATCACAAAGAAAAGGGCTAATTTTCAGAATATGGTAATTCTTTGAAGTATTTTGGTAGAGGGTCAATAGATGATAATGTATACCAAATATCAAAGCTCTAGGCCTTATGGTTTCAGAGAAGAAGATTTTTAAAGATTTCCTCCTTTATTTCTATGTAAAATCAGGGATCACAAAGAAAAGGGCTAATTTTCAGAATACGGTAATTCTTTGAAGTATTTTGGTAGAGCGTCAATAGATGATGATATACCAAATATCAAAGCCTTAGGCCTTACCGTTTGGGAGGAGAAGATTTTTTAAGTTTTTTCATTCCGTTGCCATGGCAACCAGAGTTCTTCATGGATTTCAATTCTTTGAAGTATTTTGAAAGAGCATGACCTAAGGATCATTTCTGTGAAGTTTTGTTGAAAATTCATGGTTAGTTTAGGAGGAGAAGATTTTTTTGTAATTGTGAAAGGACGGATGGACGGACGGACGATGACCGATCATAATAGCTGCCCCAGAGCACTTCGTGCTCAGGGGAGCTAAAAATCTTTGAAATTCATAAACAGCAATGTAGTTCTGAGATTTTGAAGGCTAACCATTTGACTTTTCGATTCTTTCTATTGCAGGTAATTCCCTCATTTTTCTAGGAACCTGACGATGATATGCAAACAATCATTGCATAGGAATTAATTAATAAATTTCTCACAGTGCTGTTTGAAACAAGAGGGCCAAAGTCTCCCTAAATCGCTCACCTGAGAATAATTTGATTGGATAAACCCTACCTGCCATGTCAACGTTTTTGCAAATCAAAATTTCATGAACAAGTTTTGAGCAGGGTCACTCAAGGAACATTCCTGCAAAACTTGGCAAAATTGGCCGAGTGGTTTAGTAGGAGATTTTTTAGAAAATGTTGATGACGGACGACAGACATTGAATGATCCTAAAAGCTCCCCTTGAGCATGTTGTGCTCAGTTGAGCTTAAAATATATCCATGAATTAACCACGGGAAAAGAGGAATCACTAACATGCATAGTGATAAAGGGTGACTTTGACTAGTTCTTGCATTTTTAGCTCACCTGAGCACGTAGTGCTCAAGTGAGCTATTGTGATCGTCTTTTGTCCGGCGTCCGTCCAGCGTCCGTCGTGTGTCGTGCGTCGTCCGTCAACAATGACAGGGGGAGTGGGGTTTATATAGAAATAAAGAACGATTTTTTAAATGACATCTCCTCCTAAACCACTGGGCCGATTTGAACCAAATTTGGCAGAGATGTTGCTTAGGTGGTCCCCTTTGAAAATAGCTAAAAGAATTGAAATCCGTTTAAAACTCTGTTTGCCATGGCAACAAAACTGAATTTTTAAAAAAAATCTTTAAAAATCTTCTCCTCCTGACCCAGAAGGCGTAGAGCCTTGATATTTTGCATGAAGCATCAGTATATTGACCTCTTTCAAAATAGCTAAAATCATGATCCTCGGGTCCCCAGGGGCGGAGCCCCAGGGGAGTGGGGTTCAATAGAAATAAAGAACGATTTTTTAAATGACATCTCCCCCTAAACCACTGGGCCAATTTGAACCAAATTTGGCAGAAATGTTCCTTAGGTGGTCCCCTTCAAAAATAGCTAAAAGAATTGAAATCCGTTTAAAACTCTGGTTGCCATGGCAACAAAAGTGAATTTTTATAATAATCTTTAAGAATCTTCTCCTCCTGACCCAGAAAGCGTAAAGCCTTGATATTTTGCATGAAGCATCAGTATGTTGACCTCTTACAAAATAGCTAAAATCATGATCCTCGGTTCCCCAGGGGCGGAGCCCCAGGGGGGTGGGGTTTATATAGAAATAAAGAACGATTTTTTAACTGACATCTCCTCCTAAACCACTGGGCCAATTTGAACCAAATTTGGCAGAAATGTTGCTTAGGTGGTCCCCTTCAAAAATAGTTAAAGAATTGAAATCCGTTAAAAACTCTGGTTGCTATGGCAACAAAAGTGAATTTTTATGATAATCTTTAAGAATCTTCTCCTCCTGACCCAGAAGGCGTAGAGCCTTGATATTTTGCATGAAGCATCAGTATATTGACCTCTTACAAAATAGCTAAAATCATGATCCTCGGGTCTCCAGGGGCAGACCCAGAGGGGGGGGGGTATAGGGCATGAAGCATAAGTTCACAGACTTCTTTCTTATTTCTGAAATTATAACCCATGGAAAAAGATTTTTCCTTCTTTCAAATCGGCACTAAAGCCTTGGAATTTGTAATTTGGACTTTTGGATTCCCAGGTTCATAGTCTTTATATGTAATTGTGGCCCACTTGTTTCATAATCCTAACCTTAACATGAAATTAGACTGTTGAAAGAAAAAGAGCCTTTATCTCAGGTGAGCGCCCCAGGGCCAACGGCCCTCTTGTTACTTTTGCATTTTTAGCTCACCTGAGCACGTAGTACTCAAGTGAGCTATTGTGATCCCCTTTTGTCCGGCGTCCATCCGTCGTGCGTCGTCTGTCAACAATTTCTTTAAACGACATCTCCTCCCAAACCACTGGGCCAATTTGAACCAAATTTGGCAGAAATGTTCCTTAGGTGGCCCCCATTAAAAATAGCTAAAAGAACTGAAATCCGTTAAAAACTCTGGTTGCCATGGCAACAAAAACGAAATTTTAAAATAATCTTTAAAAATCTTCTACTCCTGACCCAGAAGGCGTAGAGCCTTGATATTTTGCATGAAGCATCAGTATATTGACTTCTTTCAAAATAGCTAAAATCATGATCCTCAGGTCCTCAGGGGCGGAGCCCCAGGGGGGATGGGGGGGTATATAGAGATAAAGAACGATTTTTTAAATGACATCTCCTCCAAAACCACTGGGCCAATTTGAACCAAATTTTGCAGAAATGTTGCTTAGGTTGTCCCCCCTATAATAAGCTAAAAGAATTGAAATCTGTTTAAAACTCTGGTTGCCATGGCAACAAAAGTGAATTTTTATGATAATCTTTAAGAATCTTCTCCTCCTGACCCAGAAGGCGTAGAGCCTTGATATTTTGCATGAAGCATCAGTATATTGACCTCTTACAAAATAGCTAAAATCATGATCCTCAGGTCTCCAGGGGCGGACCCAAGGGGGGGGGGTGTATAGGCATGAAGCATCAGTTCACAGACTTCTTTCTTATTTCTGAAATTATAACCCATGGAAAAAGGTTTTTCCTTCTTTCAAATCAGCACTAAAGCCTTGGAATTTGGAATTTAGACTTTTGGATCCCCATGTTCATAGTCTTTATATGTAATTGTGGCCCACTTGTTTCATTATCCTAACCTTAACATGAAATTAGACTGTTGAAAGAAAAAGAGCCTTTATCTCAGATGAGCACCCCAGGGCCAACGGCCCTCTTGTTACTAATATCTTAGACTGTAACCATAAGGCCTACTAGGTTCTAAACCGTATTTAGAACCAAGCCACATTTACAACTGAAACAGAGCTGCAGATAGGATGCGTTTTTTACATGAAAACATATTCAAATCAGGAAAATGATGTCTGATGAAAATGTTGAAAGAATTATATCTTCAGATATTTTTATGTGTTCTGCAGTTTAATGGAATTTTTTCATCTCTAAATGATATCTTTAATCCATTTATCACTCTCATGATACTAACAAAACAGCATCTCTAATTAAAGGTGCATAGAAACCAATTAGTAATAATCAACAGGTGTGAAAATCAATCAAGGTAAGACGTAAAACAATTTGTAATGCTTTTGTTAAGTAATTATAGCATTGATTCCACATATGAGTTAGAGGTACAAGTTTGTGCTATAAACTTGAAATGGGCCACAAACTAAAAACCACCAACTTACAAATCAACTGCCGTTTCAACTAAGATAAAGGACAGCAGAAAGTATACAAAAGTACAGTCAGCCTGATTAGCTCAGTTGATAGAGCACTTGCCTTCAAACCTCAAGATCACAGGTTCGAGCCCTGTGCTGACCATATCAACTAACAAACTAATTGCATTTCGGATGAGCCATTAATCCGAGGCTCCATGTGATGGTGCTATCCACTGAGCACATTAAAGAACCAGGCGGAGCTCTCAGCAGTTTTGCCCTGAATACTTGCACTATCCCCCATTACAACACAATGTGCTCGGGTGAGATAGAGTAGGTAGAAATTAGTCCCTTGCCTCTCTTTTTCTAAATTCTGCATAATTTAGAACTTAAAAAAAAGTACAACCTAACATATATTGACCATCCGTATCCTATGCCAAGAGCTACCATATTTATCTAAACTATTGATATTAACCTATTACCACATGTATATTAACCTATTACAATATGAAAACAAGAGCCATGTCAGACATGGCCATCCCCCGCCTTAAAAGCTTGATAGTAAACTGAAGCCAGTTAAATTTAGGCACTGCATTTCTTCTCAATTAGTTCGATAATAGGTATTATACTTTCAGAGATATGCTCAGGACAAATCGAAGACATTAAAACAACAATGGGCAATAACTCAAAAATTATGCAAGTAAGAGTTGTGGTTCTTGTGCACTGCACTTCTCCTCAATGACATCTATCCAACTATGAAGTTTCAAGTAAATAGCTATTATACTTTCAGAGATATGCCCCAGACAAAATCTTAGTCTTTAAAACAACAAAAGGCAAAAACTCCAAAATTATGCAAGCAAGAGTTGTGGTTCTTGTGCACTGCACTTCTTCTCAACAAGTTCTAATCACCTATGTAGTTTCAAGTTAATAGCTATTTTACTTTCAGAGATATGCCCTGGACAAAATCTTAGTCCTTAAAACAACAAAGGGCAATAACTCCAAAATTATGCAAAGAAGAGTTGAGGTTCTTGTGCACTGCACTTCTCCTCAATGACATCTATCCACCTATGAAGTTTCAAGTTGATAGCAATTATACTTTCAGAGATATGCTCAGGACAAGTTTAGTGACGGAAGGACAGAAGGACGGAATGGCGGACGGAGACCATTACTATATCCCCTTCGCCGAAACGGCGGGGGATAACAAGAGGCCCATAGGGCCTTATCGGTCACCTGAGTCATGAGAGCACTTCAACATATAAGAGTCCACCAGTTGGTGCTACATACCAAATATCAAAGCTCCAGGACTTTTTGGGGGGGAGTAGAAGATTTCTTAAAAGCTTTCACTATACAAGCCTTAACTTGTGGAGTCTAGGAATGGGCCAATATTGACCATTGGGCCATAATTTATACAATCTTCATAGAGGTCCACCAGATGGTGCTGCATACTAAATCTGTAGGCCCTTCTCTTTGGGAAAAGTAGATTTTTTAAATATTCACTACATACGCCCTAAGTAAAACTTGTGACATCCAGGGATGGGCTAATTATGACCCTGGGGCCATAATTTATACAATCTTGATAGAGATCTACCAGATGATTCTACATGCCAAATATCAAAGGTCTAACCCTTTCTGTTTGAGAGAAGATTTTTAAAATATTCACTACATAAGCCCATGTTAAACAAGTGATGTCTGGAAACGGGCTTATTCTGACCCTGAAGCCATAATTTATATAATCTTGATACAAGTCCACTAGATGATACTACGCACCAAATATCAAAGCTCTAGGTCTTTCTGTTTCGGAGAAGAATTTTAAAGTTTTCTCTATGTAAGCCTATGTTAAACTTGTGACGTCTGGGAACAGGCTAATTCTGACCCTGGGGCCATAATTTATACAATCTTGATAGAAGTCCACCAGATGATGCTACATACCAAATATCAAAGGTCTAGGCCCTCCCGATTTTTGTCTTTAGGATGAGACTTTAAACCGAGGCCCCATGTGATGGTGCTATTCATCAAACACGTACAAGTACCAGACGGAGCTCTTAGTAGTTTCATCCTGTATCCTTGCACTATCCCCCGTAACAACTAACCGTCTCCTTGGGGCGTCGCTCATATTGGCATGTGCTACATTAGCGACGATAAATAAACGGAAATACATATATACCCTTTCCTTTGGGAGAAGAAGATTTTTTTAAAATTTTCACTATATAAATCTATGTTAATCTTGTGACATTTTGGAACGGGCTAACTCTGACCCTAGGGTTATAATTTATACAATATTAATAAACGTCCACTAGATGATGCCACAAACCAAATATCAGAGCTGTAGGTCTTTTGGTTTGTTAAAAAAAAAATCAAAATTGTCACTATGTATGCTTACGCAACCCCCCCAACCTTTGTCCCCCGCTAGCTTGGCCATTTCTCCACAGATTTTTTTTCTTGTACAAGGTTGACGGTCCTTGCCCTAAAAACGAAATACCAAATCTAAATCAAATCCAACAGCCGGTTCATTACAAGAAGATTTTTAAAGATGTACCCTTTTTGACCCTTTATGGGCTCCAAAGGGAGATAACTCCATGACGAGTACAAAGCTGAAGCATCTTGTCATGATGATGCTTCCTGCCAAGTTTGCTTGAAATCCATCCAAGGGTTCTTAAGAAGTCGAAAATGTGAAAAGTTAAGGCATGACGCAAGACAACGGACAAAACATGATTAAAATAGGTCACCATGTACTGGTCTAAACTAGTCTTAATTCAAAGATGTTGCAGAAGACTATTTCAAGATGGAGAAATAAAAAAAAATCTTTGTCCTCATGGTAGAAAACGTCATGGACATTGAAGAAATTGCTTGTTCCAAGCAATTTCTTTATTGTCCACAATGTTTTTCAAAGATATTTCTTGAATGGCTAAAAAAGGTGCAATTGGGTTGAATTATTTTGTAGGTCATACCAACAGCATTTTCAAGTTAAGACATTTAATTAGGTGTTCTACAAATAAATATGGGTTAGTTCTTGTCCAACAAATTGACACTGTCTGGTACCTCAGCCAAACTTGCCGGAAGAGTGCCAATTGAAGTTAAAGTGGCAAAATCTTTACCCCATTACAAGACAACAAAATTTTTACACAGGACAAAGTGACGGATTGCAGCTGCCAACCTAAGAATCATCAGACAAATCAAATCATTCTTTTTCAACATGGCTGACAATTATGTGTAGCATTTTTCATGGTTTGGCAACTTAAACGTCACAACTAAAGCTTATTCAAGCTGTAGTGATGACATTTAGTTTGCTAACCAACCAATTAACATATTTCTGGTCATGAATTTGGCAAAATAACACAGTTTAAAATCAAAGTGGAACTTCCTGTTGGAGCTTTTTGGGTGTGGCCAGCGATCAGCCCATTTGAAAGAAGTTGCAGACAACAATCCTAAGTACATTGAAATTATCTATATTACCAGTCATGATGTATCTATTTCTTCCCTTTTCATAATGTTTCCTAAAGCTTTTTCTTGAAGGATGTAAATATGATTGAGTGTAAATAGGTTAAGTCACCTTTATTGGGAAAAGGGTAGACAATTCTTTTACAATTCAAATTATCATCTCTAAAAGTTTGAAGGCACATTTTTAACAAATACACATGTTGTAAGAAGCTGATTTCACATGTAAGTATTGTACATAATATCCTTTAACAAGAGAAGCGTCTATCTCTTGCCCCGTTTGGACCCCACAGGTGGTTTATTAAGCTGAAATGGCTGTTCTGTGGAGGTGGAGAGATTGAGGGCTGGTTGTGCTGTAGAGGGGGCAGGAAAGGAACTGTTAAAGATCCCTGTAGACTGGGTGGTTGTAGTTGAACTCCCAAATAGGCTCCCTCCAGTACTCCCGGTCCCAAAACCAGCTGGAAAGAATTTAGTAATACCATATGACAGGTTGTATTAGGTGCTTTGCTGTTTCATATACGAAACACAACCTAATGCTTACAAAATATTTTAACTGTGAAACTGCGTTGTGAAACTGAGAATTATTTCCATGAGTCTCTTTCCTCAGAAACTCAAAAAGACGATTTTGTAACATAAACAGCATAAAATGTCTTGGTGAGAGGAGAAATTTCTTATTAGAAACAAATTCTTCTTTTACCAGGATATCATCTACTGTTAAATAATTACTATGCTATATATACATATTCACCTTGACAGTAAAACATATACAATATGTATCTAATCCATTACCACACAATCCTTATTATTTGCAGGACTCTCAAGAAAAAATGTTGAAAAACATGGCCATTGAAGAAGTTGCTTGTGACATTTGTTCACTGTCCTAAATGCTTTCAAACAAACAAACAAACAAATAAAAAAATCTCTAAATTTCAACAACTACAAATTAATGTCTGCAATTTGGACCACTCTTATGTTTTGTTCACTGTAATAAGTTAAAAATTTGTGATCCAAATAATTCCTAAATTTACACAAATTATAAAGTTTATCCAGTGAAATGGTCTATTTCCAATAACTTGATATGATGTAATGAATCAGTCTTAACTCATTACCACACAACAAATTTCAAGACTGGTCCAATTTGAAAGAAGTTGCAGAAGACAATATTTGGTTTATGAAATTTTAAAAATCTTTGTCTTTTGATAAAAAACGTTGCAGATAATGAAGAAATGACTCCTAACAAGCAATTTCTCTATTTCCACAATTCTTCTTAACCTTTTTTCTTGGAGGCGTCTAAAAGTATCATTGTGTGAGAATGGGTTATACTCGCACACAATCCTGCTCTATACGCCCCTCAAAAAACTTAAAATGTGTTACAGATAAGGATGCCACAGCATAATTGCTTATTATTTGTGACTTGCACTTGGGAGTATGCAACAGAACTTTGCACATGACACTAGTTCTCACCGAGGGGAAACATTGAGAAAAATTGCTTGTGAAAATAAAATGTTGCCATCAAGTTAATACTACGAAGTTGTATATCATGTTGAAAGACTAACACCATTTTTCCAAATCTTGTGAGTTTCTCAAGTCATTAGGGCCTTATTTTGCTCATATTATACAAAGTTAGGGTAATCTATGATTTCAGTAATATCTTCTACCCAAGGACTTTCTGTGTAACCCATTACCACTTGTTCCTACATTTTCAGCACTCACGTAAATAGCTGTGAAAACATTGTTGGAAGAGACTTATGACATGCAAATTTTGTCTTCTGACAACGTTTTTAAATGTACAATGAACTGTTTCATGCAATATCCTACATTTTGGATTAGTGTACTACTTTGTCATCTGGTTATTGGTATATTTAAGAAATGAAAGAGTAATGACAATGACCTCACAAAATATCAGACCATGTTTCATCAAGATTGAACCATAAAGAGTTATCCATCACCTTTACCAATCATTCTAACCAAGTTTCAGCAAGACTCAGCCAGAATTATAGCCCCTTGATTGTAAACAAAGAAAAAGTTATTCAACCCTTTTTCTGGTGTTTTCCAAGGAAACAATCAAAAAATCAATAAGGTTCATCCTAAAGATCTTACCATCATTCTGACAAAGTTTAATCAAGATTGAACCAAAAGTGCAGCCTCTATAGTGTAAACAAAGAAACTTGTCATTAAGCACTCTTTTCCCGTGTTTTCAAATAGAACCTTACAAAGTTGAGTAGGGTTCATCCTTAGGAAATAATTATTTTTCTGACCAAGTATCATCATGATTGATCCAAAATGATCAAAAAAGCTCACCATGACCACGCTGTGCTCAGTTGAGGTGTAAAGTTCTTGAAAATAATTTTGGATTAACTAGCTATACATGAAATCAAATTTTTGTGATTACCTTTGAATCCAGTTGATCCTGTTCCAAACCCCCCAAATCCAACTGAAAATAGATTAATTGAAACTTTTAATGTAAATTAACTAGTAATACTTTTGATATAAGCCTGTTACTATGCATGAATCTGTTAATTCATTCCCACACAATCATTCCTTTTTAAATCCTTCATAAAAAAAGCTTTGGAAAACGTAGTACAGGCAATTCCTTTTTGATACACCCCGAGTTCTTTTAAAAACACATCAAAAATTAAAATTATCATCAGCTTGAAATTGTTGTCAGTAGCTTTTTTTTAATCTGGACCAGTCTAAAAAAATTTTCATGTAGGAAGAGGTTAATCAATTCCCACACAATCCTCCCTTTAAACCCCCCCATGAGACAGCTCTGGAAAATATTGTGGAAAATGAAGAAATGATTAGTTCTGACAGACCGGGAAGGTAAGGGTAGAATCAAGTTTCATTTTGCTAAACCCGTCGGTGTCTTCTAAAATCTCATAACTACAGTTGTTATTTTTCATTTCTCAACTAGTAACATCTATAAAATCAAACTTGTTATATTTCAGTCAATGTGAGAGATTTACCAAGCAATTGGTTCCGACGGTCTAATTATTCAGTTACCATGGGGGAGGAGGGTAAGACACCGTTATAGTATAATAACTCCACTTCTTCCGCAGTTTCATTTCTTAGACTCCACCAACAGCATTGGAGGAGTTGCAGTGTAAACACATTAAAAGCCAAAACAAACATCAGACAGGACAAAAAACATTTGTAAAATGAATTTTGAATATATCAGGGATGTGGAAATACTGGTTTTCTCTTCTTGTCCATGGACAAGTACAATGTAATTTTCTACTTGTCAAGGATCAAAATGGACTTGCCCGTGAAAAGATGAAGAACAGATAAATTTTGAGAAAATGCTGGAACTCAGTATTTTCTTCATTAAAAAAATATTTTCTAGCCATAGATACAAACATTATGCTCATAAATCTCTTCTATCTATTTAGTACCATTCCAAGATTTTCCCTGATATGTACTTGTCCACGGACAAGTAGCCTCAAAAAATGTACTTGCCCGCAGGTAGAAAAGCCCATGTCGGACAAGTCGGGCATGGGAATTCCACCCCCCTGAATATATACATTAAAATATTGAGTAAAACAATTGAACATGTGAGTAGTATTTCAAACAATTGACAAATTTTTGGCCCTGCCCACTTAGCTCCGACAGAAACTTCCACTTATAAATTAAACAGTGTTAATTTGAATATTATTAGCTGTCATATGGAACGAAAAAAGAAAATTGTTTGTGGATATCCAAAATGCTTAGTTTTGAAATATCATGCACAAGCTTAATTAACCCATTACCACACAAATTTTTTTTGACTGAACCAACAAACTTTACTTATCAAAATTTCAATTTTTGGTCTTTTAGGATAGAAAACATTTTGGTTAATGAAGAAATTGCTTGTAACAAGCAATTTCTTCGTTATCCACAATGTTTTCTACCCAAAACAAAGATTTCTTAACATTCCATCCACAAAAAATTATCATCTGCAATTTCTTTCAATTTGGATCAGTCAGAATTTTTGTCATCTGTTAGTGGATTAAGAGAGAATTCAAAAGGCACAGTTTTACTTACACGAACTTGTTCCGGGATTACTCCCAAATCCTGTAGACTGTCCAAATCCTGTCACTGGGGGTGCCCCAGACTGACCTTGAGGCTGTTGTGATCTGTTTAAGGCAGATGCCATGGCAACAGCAGCAGCATCGTGTATACCTGGAAACGGGGATTGTCCATATTCCTGGTGATGAATTGGTGTCACCTTGACTGGTGCCTTCTTTTGTCTCTCAAATATGTTCCGACTGTCTCCGAGAAAAACCTTTCTGTAATTGAGATAGTGCTCTTTCTGTGTCTGCAAAACAAATATAAATCCTCAGATAAATCCATTCCTGCATAATGACGCTTTTTGCACGCCCCTGAAGAAAAACAATTGGGAAAACATTGTGTAAAATGCTTGTAACAAGCAATTATAACAAGCAATTTCTTTATTTTCATCAATGTTTTCTACCAAGACAGTTGAAAAGAATCTGAAATTTCTTAAATTTCATGAACTTTGAATTGTCGTCAGTATCTCCTTTCAATTTGGACCAATCTAAAATTCTGCAGTCTGCAAATGGGTTTAATCTGAACCTTCATACAAAAGGGGATAGGGTTCTGATAAGCGCTGTCAGTGTACTTGGTCTGAGATGAAAGCCTTTCTCTTAGTGAGTGAAAAATGCACAATTCACTGATATTAAGTGCAGGAATAAGAAAATATGGGCATGAGTAAAAATCATGGTATTTAAACTTGGTCAAGGTCACAAGATTGATTGATTGATTGAACGTTTAACACCACTTTTAAAAGTTTTTCAGTCATATTGCGGTGGCTGGAGCACTTAACAATGGATTCCTGGTATTTCTCACACCAGTAATACCACTACATCCTTTCATAGCCTCCAGCTGCTATCCCACTTAGGTTTACGATTATCCACCCATCGGTGAGAGACAAATGTCGGAAAGGATGTGCCGCCGCCAGGGATCGAACCCGTGACATCCTAAAGGTCACAAGCTAAAAGTGTCATAAATCTTGGTATGAACATATCCCCAGATGAGAGTTTGTGTAAGATATGAGCTCTAAAGGATAAATACCGAAGGTGAAAAAACTCGAGGCGCTTGAGAAGCTTTATCATTCCACAGGCCTAAAAATACTGATTAAGCAAATGGTGCTTTCAGGAATCATATTCACCATGTGTCGAAAATAAATCTTGTCTATGAAATCTTTTAATATTTCAACCTTTTTATTGTTTTACAAAAGTCATTTCATTTACCAAGTCAGATGAAAAAGGTATTCATAATTTTTTTTAAAAAAATTCACTGGGTACCGATATATGGACATAAGCCCTGCCCTTTAAACCACGATTTTCATCCGATCTAATTCTTTGGAGGAATCTGGTAAAGGGTCACCCAATGATCATTCCTGTAAAATTAGGTTGAAGTCCATCTACTAGGTTCTGAGAAGACTTTTAAAGGTTTCACCATATATTGAAATTAGCCCCTCCCATTTAAGCCATGTTATCATCGGTTTAAATTTTTTGAAGGAATCTGATAAAGGGTCACCCAAGGATCATTTTTGTGAAACTTGGTTGAATTCTGTACATTACTTTCTAAGGGGAAGACTTTTAAAGAAAAAGATTACAGAGAGATGGACGGATAGACAACAGATACAACGCCATCACAATAGCTTGCTGGTTTTCAGCTAGTGGAGCTAAAGACCGATTGACCGGACTGATGAACAGACTTATATAAAGAGTGCTAACCTAAAGTCTCCTGTGGCTTAATTTGTCGAGGACTTAAACCATTTGACTGGACAAACTAAAAAAAATTGCAGAGTTTTTTCCTAAAATTTTACAAGTAATTTCATTTTCAACAAGGAATCCCCCCAAAATAGTTAGGATGGAGTGGCGCATAAAAGTGTCATTGTGCCAGATTGGCTAAAAAAAACACCACTTAAGATAGGAAGCAGTATGAGAAAATGTCAAATTTGTAAATATAACAAATTTGTCCTTGTAAATACATACATTGTTATTACAATGTTCTCATTTACTCATTTATTTTTTGGTTCCTTAATCTTAACCCATTACAAGATGACAACAAGGTGCCAAATTGTCACAAGATACACCCGTCACACTGCTTAATATTAACTGGGGGTTTGAATAGAACTGAGGTTATTTTGAATGAATATTTTTTGTCAAACAAAGTATGAAAAACAACAAAGGGCAATAACTCAAAAAATAGGCTAGCTAGAGTTATGGTTCTTGTACACTGCACTCCCACTTGGTGAGCTCTATCGAGCCATGAAATCTCATGATTCTAGCTATTATACTTTTAGAGATATACTCCGGACAGGATTCAAGTATGAAAAACAACAAAGGGCAATAACTCAAAATATACGCTAGGTAGAGTTATGGTTCTTGTACACTGCACTCCCACTTGCTGAGCTCTATCCATCCAATAAATTTCATGATTCTAGCTATTACACTTTTAGAGATATACTCCAGACAAGATTCAAGTATGAAAAAACAACAAAGGGCAATAACTCAAAAAATAGGCGAGGTAGAGTTATGGTTCTTGTGCACTGCACTCCCCCTTGGTGAGATCTATACACCCATGAAGTTTCATAATCCCAGCTTTAACACTTTTAGAGATATACTCCGGACAAGATTCAAATATGATAAACAACAAAGAGCATAACTCAAAAAATAGGCCAGGTAGAATTATGGTTCTTGTACACTGCACTCCTACTTGGTGAGCTCTATCCATCCATGAAATTTCATTATTCTAGCTATTATACTTTTAGAGATATACTCCAGACAAGATTCAAGTATGAAAAACAACAAAGGGCAATAACCTAAAAAAAATAGGGCAGGTAGAGTTATGGTTCTTGTGCACTGCACTCCCCCTTGGTGAGATCTATACACCTATGAAGTTTCATGATCCTAGCTATAATACTTATAGAGATATACTCCGGACAAGATTCAAGTATGAAAAACAACAAAGGGCAATGACTAAAAAAATAGGGCAGGTAGAGTTATGGCTCTTGTGCACTGCACTCCCCCTTGGTGTGATCTATACACCCATGAAGTTTCATGATCCTAGCTATAATACTTTTAGAGATATACTCCGGACAAGATTCAAGTATGAAAAACAACAAAGGGCAATAACTCAAAAAATAGGCCAGGTAGAGTTATTGTTCTTGTGCATTGCACTCCCAATTGATGAGAAGAATATAACTGCCAAGTTTAAAGTCAATCGGACTTACGGTGACAGAGTTATGCTCCGGACAAAGAAGTGGACACCGAACAACGGGACGACCGGACACCACGGGTGATCCCATAATACGTCCCGTCTTCGACGGGCGTATAAAAAATTAGATTTGCCAAATTCAAACGAATTTGCAGACGACAGTTTCAACATTATGAAATCTTAAAATCTTTGTCTATCATGGTAGGAAAAATTGTGGGAAGGAAGAAATTGCTTGTTGTTTCTGAAACACTTTCCCTTGAGGGGTGTAAAAAGCAAAAAGTGTTGACCCCTTGAGGGGTGTAAAAAGCAAAATTTTAGACCTGTCAAAATTCAAACGCTTTGCAGACGAAAATTCAATGTGGATTTAATTTGAAAAATAACCATGTTGGGTAGAAAACATTGTGGAAAAAGAAGAAATTGCTTGACACAAGCAACCTCTTCTTTTTCTACAATGTTTCCCTATCATAAAATCACAGGGACGTAAAAAACATGGATTGAACAGGAAAGAGATAAAAGTGATACCTTTACGGCTTCATGGACTTGTTGCAACTGTGCTGCCATGGCAACAAATGCTTCATGTAGTTTCCTCAGCAATAATACTAGCTCTGTCAACAACAAGAGTAGGAAAATCACAAAACAAGTCCTAACCCATTGCCACACAATGACACTTTTTGACACCCCTCAAGAGAAACAATTTGGGAAACAGTATGAAAATTTAAGAAATTGCTTGTAACAAGAAATCCATTTTCAGCAATGTTTTCTCACCAAAATGTTTAAAGTACCTAAATTTCATTAACTTAAGACCAGTCTGAAATTTTGATTATTGGTAATGACTGACAGAAAATTCTGTGATTAATCCATTACAAGATAACAAAATTTTGGAATAGGTCCAAATTTCAAAGATGTTTCAAACAACAATTTTGAGTTGATTTTGGATTGGTCCAAAATCAAAGAAGTTGCAAACAACATTTTTCAAGTTGATGATTTTTTTAAAAATCTTTGTCCTTTACAGTAGAAAAACAATTTTGAAGAAATTATATAATACATCGAATCATTTTGGCAGTGTGATTTAAATACAAGGTTTGGCGCTAATTCATATTGCAGAATTCTATTTATTATACATTTATAAATAATTCCATTCCACACAGACAAAATGGACATGTCAGAAAAAAATCTGTATCTGAAAGTGTCAAATACGGTTCCATATAAGGTAATCTATGATAAGGGGAACCTAAACCCATTCCCACACAGTGACGCTTTCTGACGCCCCTGAAAAAAAAAACAATTGAGAAAACATTGTGGACAATGAAGAAATTGCTTGAAGCAAGCAATTTCTTCATTGGCCACAATGTTCTCTACCTAGAAAGTTGAAAAATTGTAAAATTTAAAAAACTTTAAATTGTTGTCTGCAACTCCTTCCAATTTGGAAAGGTCTAAAATTTTCTTATGTGGGAATGGGTTAAAAAAATCACCCCACCATAAAGCTATCGTGCTCAGATAAGCAATACATGACCACCATGGTAATCTGATCTTAATTATGAAAATTGTAGTCTTCTGAAGAGGGACAAGTATGAATTTCTGATAGTTAAAACAAGAATATCAATTAAAAGATCACAGCTGTCAATCAATTTTGTTTGAACGGGGTTTTACGCCGCTTTCAACAATCTTTCAGTTATATCGCGGCGGCTAGAGCACCTAACAATGGAATCCTGGTATTTCTCACACCAGTACTACCATTACATCCTTTCCTAGCTGCTATCCCACATAGTTCTACAATTATCGACCCATTGGTGAGAGACAAATAGTCGGAAAGGATGAGTGCCGCCGTCGGGGATCAAACCTGGGACCTCTAGATTGACAGTCCGACGTGCTAGTAAATGCTCTATGACGGTGGCTAGCTGTCAATCAAAGAATCAGTCAACCAATCAAATCATTCATCTAGACCAGAAAAGAACATTAAAGTTTAACATAAGCTGACATTGATGTGAAATATCTTTTTATTGGTTTGGCGACTTATAAGGTTGCTATTGGAGTTTATTCAAGCTCAGAACTCGGCTTATTAGGTTGCTAACTATAAGTTAACCATAAGTTTAGCAAAATAATGCTGTTTAATATCCAAGTGGAACATCCCATTTTAGCCTAGTGGGCATGACCAGTGATCTGTCAGTGTCTTCAGAAAGTTTGAAGCAATAAATTAACCATATTTACCATCTGGTGTAAGCCTGTTTGGTTCATGTAACGAGGCTAAATGACTCTCTAACATCTCTATCTGTTGTCTATAGGTCAGCATTTGATTCTCAAAACTCTCAACAAGCGATTGGAAATACCTACAAAATAACAATTTGAAGGATTTAACCCTTTACCAGTCAGTCAAATTTTTATAATTGTCCAAATTGAAAGCAGTTGCAGACGACAATTTCAAGTTTATAAAATTTTAGATTCATTCAAATTTATGGATAGAAATTATTGTGTAAAAAGAAGAAATTGCTTGTTACAAGCAATTTCTTCATTTTATACAATGTTTTTAAATTTGCTTTTAATGAGGGGCGTCAAATAGCGTCATTGTGTGGGAATGGGTTAAATCACCGAAAACTAGGCATGTGTCACTGACATGGACCCCCCCATACACTCACACTTAACCCTCTTAGTCAAAATATTTGACTTGAACATATTCAAAGAGGTAGCAGATGACATTATAATGTAAGTACAATTCACAAAGTAACTATCCTATATGGTTACAAATATTGTGGAATAGAAGATTCCCTCAAGACAAGAATTTGACACACATATGTACTCACGCAAGAACAGAGGTTATTCATATGCTCTTCTACATTACATGACTGGAGCATAAAAATGTGATGGTAATTATCATCTGTGTGAAACAAGAGCTTTCTCTTGATACTATATTTTCATAACAAGTTTAAGGTGAATACCTTTTGTAATACCAGTGATATTTCAAAAGGTCTGAGTTTCAGCATAACATCAACAGGAGGATTGACAACAAGGCTAAGGCAATACCTTTTCTCAAAAAAAAACAACATTTGCGCTAAACATCTGAAATTCTCCAAATAGTTTTTGAGTTATGGTCTGGGAAAATTGTTCAGATTGAATTTTGACCTTGAATTGTGATCTAACAATGAGCATATTAATAATTCACGGGCAGAGGGACAGGAAGCAGACCATTGCCATAGCTCCTCTCCTGTCAGGGCTGGGGGAATTACATAGTAGGTTCATATGGTAAAATAATGCCTTAACAAGCTTACTGTGTTGGGGCTGTGTTCTCATATTGTAGACCGACTGGTATTTCCTTGGTTCTGATTGCCATCTCCGCATTCTTTAATTCCTGAAGTTCAAATTCAAAGAAGCAATGATACAGATTTTAACCCTTGTCATGCTGTATAAATTACCTTACTGAATTGCTGTCAAAACAAAGGACTGAAAGAACTGATAGAACTTGTTGTTCAATAATCAATATTTCTTTTAGAAATCAACCTCATAAACAATTCGGGCAGGAAAAGTATGAGCAGGAGGTGTAGACTAAGATCAGCCTGCACATAAGTGCAGTCTGATCTTAGTCTACACATCCTGCTAAAACCGTAATATTCCGGGTTCAGCATGACAAGGGTTAATTGACGAATTGCTGGCCATGCAAACTGAGCTCAAACAGGAAGTTTCAATTTGGTATTAACCCTTGTCTTGCTGTATAAATTACCTAACTGAAATGCTGTCAAATCAAAGGGCTTAAAGCACTGATAGAACTTGCTGTTCAATAATCAATATTTCTTTTAGAAATCAACTTCATAAACAACACTGGCAGAAAAAGTACAAGCAGGAGGTATAGACTAAGATCAGTCTGCACATAAGTGCAGTCTGATCTTAGTCTACACCTCCTGCCTAAACCGGAATATTCCAGGTTCAGCATGACAAGAGTTAAGTCTTATTTTGCAAAATTTATGGCCAGTAACATGAAACAAAACAGTAAAGTGGTTGGTTGGCAACATAAACACTGTAACTACAGCTTTAATAAGCTCTAGTTACTACCTTGTAAGTCGCAAAACCAACAAAAATACTTCACATAAATGTTGGCTAATGTCAGACTTCAAATTTTACTTCCGGTCTAAATGAATGATTTGATTGGTCAATTGATTCTTTACTTGACAGCAGTGATCTTTTTATTGATACCTTTGTTTTTACAATTAGAAATTTCTATATGTCCTTTTGCAGAAGATTTTATTTGCATAATTAAAATAAGATGAACATGGTGGTCCTATATTGCTCATCTTAGCATGATAGCTCTATGAAGGAATGATTATTTTTAGATTTTCCTAATCATCTCTAATATATAATATGGAATCACACATAATAGGCATAATTTTGTTTTGCTATCTACAATTCTTAGAGAAGCTAACAAGTGGTGGTAAAAGAAGTTGCTTACAATGCTTCCTATCTTATTTGACACTTATTTTTCATTCGAATGCAAGCAACATTTTCATATGGATTTTGACCAGTCTGTAATTTGTTGTTTGGCACCGAGTTAAAATAGTGCTATCACAATTTGACAAATCTGATCCACTTTTTAGTTAAATGAGAATTTTTAGTCAATTGAAGTTAATTTAGATCATCTGACATTTATGAATAATTTGAGAGTGTGAAAAATAGAAGGATTTTTTTATTAGTATATTAATAATTTTCTAATGGTTCTCTGATGTAGACTTATGAAGGGTTGTACCTGTGTCATTTCCCTCTTCAGTTTATCTACAGCACAAGCGTTTCTCTGCAGACCACTTGCCACAACAGATAGTAACTGTTTAAGAGCTATATTATCCTCCTGTACTTTAATCATGGGCGTTGAAGATAATCTCTTTATGTGTTCTTCCTCAGTCTTCTCTTCCTTCACAAAGGTTCTACAACATAGTATAAGTGAGTCATTCACAAACTTTATTCTGTTGACCACTGGCTCCTATAGAAGGCATTACCCTCCTGAAATTTAACCCATTCCCACACGATAAAGTTTTAGACCTGTCTAAATTCAAAGAAGTTGCAGACAAAAATTTTGCATTGATGAAAGCAGACAAAAATTATGCATTGATGAAATCTTTAAAACCTTTGCCTTTTGGGGTAGAAAACATTGTGGATAATGTAGAAATTGCTTGTAACAAGCAATTTCTTCATTTTCCACAATGTTTTCCAAAGCTTTCATATTGAGAGTCGCTTAAAAGTGTCACTTTGTGGGAATGGGTTAATCATGGGTGTTGAGCATAACCTCTTTATGTGTTTTTACTGTCTTCTCTTCAAAAGCTCTATATAACGGAATGAATGAGGCATTCTTGAACAATTACTTATTTATCATGAGAATAAATGGATCAATGCTACCAGTCAAGAATTCAATCAACCAATTAAGTCATCAATTTACCCTAGTGCCACACAATCAAACTTTTTATGCTCCCCAAGTAAAAAGCCTTTTTAACACTTTGAGACGAATAAGGAAATTGCCTGTGACAAGCAGTTTCTTCACTATCCACAATGTTTTCTGCTTCTAAAAGACATGGAACTTCCACCAACTTTAAAATAGTAGTCTGCAACTTCTTTGAATTTGGACCAGCGTGCCCACTGGGTTTTTATTTTTGGGGTACATGTACCCCCTAGGTTTTGAAGTGGGGGTACACAGAAAAATCTGGGGGTACAGTGTACCGTTTACTTTCAGATTTAAGGGAACACAATACGAATCTGAACCCTTTACCAAATGACAAACAATGTTGTAGTTATATAGTTTGTTATTACTCAGTAAAGAAGTACCACACGTCATGTGCAAGTTTCAGATGAATTTAGAGGGAAAGATAATAAACTTTCTTTGAAAACCTGGTTTTTGACAATTCACTTTTTCTTAATTATTGGATTTTGGACGGGTTGAATGGAATATGAGAGCGATGGCAAGTTAATTACAAGGGTGGGAATGTCATCTTGGAGCAGGCCATACCAGGCATGTTTGCTCATTTTTAGATCAAACTGTGGTATTAAAACGATTCTGGTACAGAAAATATCAAATGGTCTTATAAGTGTCTAAAAGTCAGCATTTGTGGAGAAATAGAATAGGTTTTGTTACGACATTTTGCAGACAGCAACTTACGTAGCCAAAACAAAACTACAACGTTAAACAAACAGCTCAATTTTGTCCCGCCTGACTTACATGTACAACGGAACATACGAGAGAAACTGATTTCAAAATCAGATTCTATATCATGAGTTCTTGTCAATCTTACCCAAAAACATGTGAATATCTTGCGTTTAGTTTAAAAAATAGCGCAACTTTGGGCCTATTTAAAAACAAACTGGTGAGGCCATCAGGATCCGCATTATACAAACTTTTCCAACTGCTGGTTTCCCCATTCTCTATATGAAAACAAACCAGCTGGTTCCTGTTGCATGAAAGGGAAATCACTCGCTCCAGATGCGTTTTGTTCTACTTTGCTTGCAGTTTTGGGGGGTTTTAGGGAAAAATACGCACATAGGGTTTCTCTTTTTATACGCTAATCATTTCAAATGAACACGCACGTAATTGCATTTTTGTTTCTACGTGCATTTATTTTTCTGTACGTTCATGCACGTCTTGGTGTAAGATTTGTACGTGAACCGACGTAATTGTACATGAATTACGTACTGCAGTACGTGAATGGGCACCCTGTTGGACAAGTCTAAAATTTTTAATCCTGGTAATGGGTTTAATCAAAAGTGCAATGTTGATCTCCTGTATGTCAATCTTCTTTATTAACCCATTCCCACACAATCCTGTTTTTTTCCTCCCTCAAGATTTGGGGAAAACAAGGTTGCAAATGAAGAAATTGATTGTAACAAGCACTTTCTTCATTTTCAACCTTGCTTTCTACCCCAAAAGCCCAAGATACTAAAAATTCCCTCAACTTGATGTTGTGTTTAACTTCTTTGAATTTGTACCAGTCTAAAATTTACTGTGCAGTAATAGATTAATTGGCAACTTATACTTTGTAACTTCAGCTCCTTCAAGCTGTTTTTCTTGAATTTAGGTGATTTGCTTTGTTTTGTTGAAACCATAAACTTTGCAAACTTGTGTTGTTTGATATCTAACAAACTCCCTTGCTAGTGTGTTGTGGGTATTGATGGTAATCTGTCAGTTTGGTATAATATACTGATATAAAGCATGCATTTTACTTTTACAGATCCATAATAAAATCTTTTTAGCAAGTCAAGTAAAATTTGATTCTCCATTGTTTATAAATACAATCTTTTATCTAGGAGAAAATAATCTTGTAGAAAGTGTTATTTAGGGAATGTTTAAAACTATTTAATAAAAATTTCATTTTGTACTGATTTGTAAAAAAATCATATTTGTTAAAGAGCTAAGAAATACCAACTTGAACTTTTCAATATCTGCAAGAATATCTGCCTCCACCATCTGCTCTTTGACCGTCTTCCCTTCACTGAAATACCAAGATAAACATTACATATAGCTCATTACTTTTTATTCCATAAGCAAAAGAGATAGATTGATTGACTGAATAAGGTTAACACCACTTTTAAAAGTATTTCAGTCATATCGTGGCGGCTGGAGCACCTAACAATGGATTCCTGGTATTTTTCACGCCAGCACTACCACATCTACTCCTACCCTCCAGCTGCTATCCCACTTAGGTTTACGATTATCCACCCATTGGTGAAAGACAAATGTTGGAAAGGATCAAACCCATGACATCCCATAATTGAAAATTAAGAGTCTGACGTGCTACCGACTGGGCTATGATAGGGACTCTGCCGGGGATCAAACCTATGATATCCCATGATTGACGATAAGGGGTCAGTAGTGCTACCGACTGGGCTATGATTGGGACTCTGCCAGGGATTGAACCCATGACATCCCATGATTGAAGATTACGAGTCTGATTCGCTACTTACTGCGCCATGACGGTGGCTAATCAAAAGAGGACCAGATGTGTATGTGAAACACTTGTGCCTAACAAACTGTCATTTTTTTTAACCCACTGTTCCAGTGATAACCTTAACTCTTGTCATGCTGAACCCAAATATTCCTGTTTTCCAGGAGGTAAGGACAAAGATCAGCCTACACATATGTACAGTCTGAGCATTTTCTACACTAACTGTTTGTCCCTTTTTCAACCAGTGTTGTTACAAAGTAAATTTTAAAATGAATATTAGCCGATAACTGGTGCTTCCAGTACTTTCAGCCCTGTGATTTTTATACAATTCTGTAGAGGATTTATTCAGCATGACCAATGGTAACTTATAATGTGCGGATGCCAATCAATTAAAGGTACCTAGGTACCAAATATGAACCTTTTATCTTGAATAGCATTTAAATGATATATAACGTTAACCCTTGTCATGCTGAATAAGATTTTTGTCAGAATAACATAAAGATCAAAAGGCTAAAAATACCAGAGGCACTAGTTGTTTGTCAATATTTAAGTGTTCAATAACTCTGGCTTGAAAGCTTTATACAGGTGGTGTGGACTAAGATCAGACTGCACATTTTGTCTATGCCTTCTGCCAAAACAGTAATATTCAAGGTTCAACATGACAACAGTTAAGGTTTTTTGTTGTGTTTGTACAGACAGATAGAAAGTATGATGGATAAAGGTAGATGATGGGTAAAGGTAGAGTAATGTCCGCCCCTGGTCATCAGACGACAATTTAAAAGTTCTGAAATTTTAGATTTTTTCAAATTTCTAGATAGAAAACATTGCGGAATGAACAAATTGCTTTATTCAAGCTATTTCGTCATTCAATACAATGATTCTTCTTTCTTGAGGGGCATCAGAATGCGTCATGTATGGGAATGGGCTAAAGATGTTTTTGTATGACAGAAAATGTTTTGATGAAGTCACAATTGTCTGTTTATTGCTATGCCCCTCAAGAGAGAAGTTTTAGAATGCATTGTGAAAATCTCTTCATTATCCATAGTGTTTTTCAACCCAAAACACAGATATTAGAAATTTCATCAACAAAAAATTGTTGTCTGCTTCCTTGTTTAAATTTGGACTATTCTAGAATTTTGACATCTAGTTAATGTAAGAAAACAGTTGTAACTTTCTAAGTTTTAAAGATTTTGATATTTTAAATCATTTTGTGATCATTTGTTCTATGATTTGAAAAAAAGAAAATAAGATGTGTTTGTGAAACACCATGCCCCCGAAACAGCCATTTTTTGGAAATGTGATCTGTATAAATGACCTTGACCTCATCACATGACTATGACATTGGTATCTGCAAATGCGTATTGATGAGATCTATCATCATGCCAAATATATATGCATTGTATCTTGAATATGCTTGAAGAAATTGTAAATGTTAAGTGTTTTTGTTAAAGTTTGGCAGAAGTTTGACTTTGACAAACAACCTTGACATTGGTATGTGCAGATATGTATCAGTGATATCTATCAACATGTCAATTATGACCATTGTATCTGGAATAGGCTTAAAGTTATTGTAAAAGTTAATTTTTTTGTTAAAAAGTTTTGGACACACAGACAACAGTAAAACAATATGCCCCAATTTTTTTGATTCAGGGGCATAAAAATCCTGTTTCTTTTTTTTTTAATTTATGCAAGTTTTCTGGACAACAGATTTTCAAAATGTTTTACCAGACTTTTAATTATTTTACATGCCATAAGTTAAATTTGCTCAATGAATAATGACATCTTGTTATATTGAAATCAACAAAAAAGAAAAAGATAGATCTTATCACCCAAAAAAATGAATATCTTGCATGCTTGTACATATGACCAGACTGTATACTGAAAGATTTCAAAGACATCCCATTCATTATTTACCTAGTTTTGGCTCCATCACCACTTGTATTTGATGTAGTTGTTGCTGTTTTAGGATCTACCCCACCAAGTCCAGTTGTTGTTGTTTTTACTGTAGACTGGTTAAATATACTGCCACCCGAGGCTGGTAGACTGGTACCAGGAAACCCAGTAGAGGTTCCACCTACAAGCAAGAACAAACCAAGTTGACATTACAACACAAGTGAATTTATTGTGGAGAAACAAGTAAACCCTACATTCTTAACCCTTGTCATACTGTATAAATTACCTTACTGAAATGCTGTCAAATCAAAGGGCTGAAAGCACTGATAGAACTTGTTGTTCAAAAATCAATATTTCGTTTAGAAATCAACTTCATAAATAATTCTGGCAGGAAAAGTACGAGCAGGAGGTGTAGACTAAGATCAGCCTGCATATACATGCAGTCTGATCTTAGTCTACACCTCCTGCCAAAACCGGAATATTCCTGGTTCAGCATGACAAGGGTTAAGTCTGAAATGAGCTCTTATCCTTCTGACCCTTAAGCCAATACTGAACAAGTGAAATTAACACAGTTTCAAAGTGAAAGAAGTTGTAGACAACAATTTAAAGTGTGTATAAATTGAAAATCAAGGGCTAGGTAGGATAGAAAATTTTTTGATAAAAGGGTAGATTTACTAGTTAAAAGCAATTTCTCCTATGATCATAATTTTTTAACAATGCTGTTTTTATTCAGTGAATAAAAATTGCAAGACTGTATGTTAATTGGTTGAGTAGAGAATAATCCACCGGTTATTTTTTATATGAAAATTCTATCATAAGACCAGTTTAAAGGATAAATTGATGAATTCGAGTGAGAAATTTTTCATCTACACAATAACCAGTTGATAATTCTATTTATTATATTCAAAACAGCTCTATTTCTTTCTTTCTCATTTATTTGGCACCAATTGTCTCCTTTTGGTCCTTCATTTGACCATTCAAGACATCAAACGGACAAAATCAAAGAATATACGGTCTGTGATTGCTCTGTCCCTGACTTGAGCATACAAAAACAGCTCATGGAAGTAAGGTGTCTTTGTCACTTTAACTGCAATACCATCAGTATTTGAGCCCTGGCATACTTTTGTAGGTTGTTAAAATCAGGCAGCAATTACAGAGACAATCAGGTTTATTATAGTTTAAAACAAGTTGTTAACAAAACAGTCCTTCATCACATAGTTTTGAATAATTATTTCTTTTTATCTTACTGTTTTCAGTGGATTTATATCCTTAAGAAGCTGAATGTTAAACCACTGTGTATTCTCTCCCTTTCCTAAATGTCTCTTACACCATTGTTTCAATAGAAAAGATGGTACCTCTGTAACTGTAATTTTGTGGTACTATATTTTCTACTAAGTTTTCTAGCCCAAAATAGACATTGTCACAAAGCGGACTATTACCCCCCAACAGTGCTTGTCCATTATACAAGTGCTACCTGCAAAAGGGCCATAACAAAAAATGGACTTTTTTAATCAAAGGGCCATAAATCCGTCAAAAACCATAGGACCATAACCAAAATAGGATATGCACATGTCTGACTTATACTGAGTGTTTGTGTAAAATTTGAATCAAATCTGTCCAATGGTTGCTGAGAAATTGAGCGGACACGATTTTTCACTAATGGGCTATAACTCCGTCAAAATCAATGGACCTTAACCAAAATAAAATAAGCACATCTCTGCTTGATACTGATTATATCAGTGAAGTTTGAATCAAATCCACCAGTTGTTACCCAGAAATTCAGCGGACACGAAAAAGCCACAGACAGACGGATGGACAGACGGACCGACAGACGGACGGACCGACAGACTGACAAGCTGACTCCTTTATACCCCCCTAACAAAGTTAAGGGGGGCATGAAAATAATTATTCTTAAAATTTCATCATTTAAAAACTGTCCACTGCAACCCCTTTGAATTTGCACCATTCCAAAATTTTGGCATCTGGTAACTGGTTATGTGACCATTTTGCTAAGGAACTGCTTTTAGATTATTCCTAGGGTGGTTGCTTATCCCATAAGCAGACGGCAATAACAGGTCCAAATTCAAAGAAATTGCATGCAACAAATTATTGGTTTATGAAATTTTAAAAATTTTGGTCTTTTTGGGTAGAAAATCTTGTAGAAAAATGCATAAATACTTTGTAACAAGCCTGATGTTTCATGCAAAAAATCAAGCCTCTAGGCCTTCTGGGTCAGGATGAGGAGATCTTTAAAGATCTTTTTTTGTTGCCATGGCAAACCAGAGTTTTCAATGGATTTTAATATCAGAAAACAAAATTTTAGGCTGGTCCAAATTGAAAGAAGTTTCAGACATCTATCTAGGGTTGATTTTTTTTTTTCAACTTTCTGAGTGGAAAAAAATTGTGTAAAATGAAGAAGTTGCTTGGACAATCCAAATTGTGCTCTTCAGTTTCTTTAAATTTAGACCATTTTGCAAAGTGGGAATGGGTTTATCAAGGAGGGGCTTATTAATTTTAACTTATGCAGCATAACAAAATTCATATCATTCAAGTAGAAAAGTAAGAGACTTGCCCACTTTAAAATTAGATCCAAACCCAAGACCAGTAGCTGTAGTGGTAGTAGCAGTAGACAGGGCTGGCTTACCAAGTCCTCCTAAACTAAACGATGGAGCTGCTGAAAGAAAAATGCATTTTTTTATTTTTATTTGTGAAATAAAATGAAGATGATCTCATTGTACATTGTACATATTCAATAGAGTACAGAACAGTATCATTTCAAACTTTAAATAATTCCCAAATGACACCCCTCAAGAGGAACCATTGGGGAAATATTGTGTAAAACTAGATGGTTGTCCAAAGACAACTGCTGTCAAGCCTGCAAAATTTTGTCCATCAACTTGACCTTGATCTTTAGTTTTAGTGTTTGACATAAAGCTGTGACCTTGAACTTGAAGCTATCAAAAAATACTCTCAAATGGCACATCTACTCATAATGGAGAATAATTGTGCCAATTTATTTTGAAATCCATCAATAATTGTAGAAGAAATGCTCCTGACAATCACAATTTTAGTGTTTGACCTTGAGCTGTGACCTTGACATTAGAACTATCAAAAAAAATCTTTCAAATGGCACATCTACTCATGATGGAAAATGATTGTGCCAAAGTATTTTGAAATGCATTCATAAATGTCCGGACAAATTGGGATGGACGGACAGACTAACATACACCGACTTGTCATAGTGACAACTATGTCTCGCTCACCGCAAGCAGGTTCAAAAAAATGAAAAAATGACATCAACAATGTTTTCCCAATTGCTTTTCTTGAGGGGCGAAAAAAGTGTTATTGTGTGGGAATGCTTAATCAAACAAGGTGACAAACTGTCACAAGATACGCCCATCAAACTGCTTAATATTAACTGGGGGTTTGAATAGAACTGAGGTTACTTTGAATGAATTTTTTTGTCAAACAAAGTATGAAAAACAACAAAGGGCAATAACTCAAAATATACGCTAGGTAGAGTTATGGTTCTTGTACACTGCACTCCCACTTGGTGAGCTCTATCCATCCATGAAATTTCATAATTCTAGCTATTATACTTTTAGAGATATACTCCGGACAAGATTCAAGTATGAAAAACAACAAAGGGCAATAACTCAAAAAATATGATAGGTAGAGTTATGGTTCTTGTACACTGCACTCCCACTTGGTAAGCTCTATCCATCCATTAAATTTCATGATTCTAGCTATTATACTTTTAGAGATATACTCCGGACAAGATTCAAGTATGAAAAACAACAAAGGGCAATAACTCAAAAAATAGGCTAGGTAGAGTTATGGTTCTTGTGCACTGCACTCCCACCTGGTGAGATCTATACACCCATGAAGTTTCATGATCCTAGCTATAATACTTTTAGAGATATACTCCGGACAAGATTCAAGTATGAAAAACAACAAAGGGCAATAATTCAAAAAATAGGCTAGGTAGAGTTATGGTTCTTGTGCACTGCACTCCCACTTGGTGAGATCTATACATCCATGAAGTTTCATGATTCTAGCTATTATAATTTTAGAGCTATACTCCGGACAAGATTCAAGTATGAAAAACAACAAAGGGCAATAACTCAAAAAATAGGCTAGGTAGAGTTATGGTTATTGTGCACTGCACTCCCACTTGGTGAGCTCTATCCATCTATGAAGTTTCATGATTCTAGCTATTATAATTTTAGAGATATACTCCGGACAAGATTCAAGTATGAAAAACAACAAAGGGCAATAACTCAAAAAATAGGCTAGGTAGAGTTATGGTTCTTGTGCACTGCACTCCCCCTTGGTAAGATCTATACACCCATGAAGTTTCATGATCCTAGCTATAATACTTTTAGAGATATACTCCGGACAAGATTCAAGTATGAAAAACAACAAAGGGCAATAACTCAAAAAAAAGGCTAGGTAGAGTTATGGTTATTGTGCACTGCACTCCTCCTTGGTGAGATCTATTCACCCATGAAGTTTCATGATCCTAGCTATAATACTTTTAGAGATATACTCCGGACATGATTCAAGTATGAAAAACAACAAAGGGCAATAACTCAAAAAATAGGCTAGGTAGAGTTATGGTTCTTGTGCACTGCACTCCCCCTTGGTGAGATCTATACACCCATGAAGTTTCATGATCCTAGCTATTATACTTTTAGAGCTATACTCCGGACAAGATTCAAGTATGAAAAACAACAAAGGGCAATAACTCAAAAAATAGGCTAGGTAGAGTTATGGTTCTTGTACACTGCACTCCCACTTGGTGAGCTCTATCCATCTATGAAGTTTCATGATTCTAGCTTTTATACTTTTAGAGATATACTCCGGACAAGATTCAAGTATGAAAAACAACAAAGGGCAATAACTCAAAAAATAGGCCAGGTAGAGTTATGGTTCCTGTGCACTGCACTCCCCCTTGGTGAGATCTATACACCCATGAAGTTTCATGATCCTAGCTATAATACTTTTAGAGATATACTCCGGACAAGATTCAAGTATGAAAAACAACAAAGGGCAATAACTCAAAAAATAGGCTAGGTAGAGTTATGGTTCTTGTGCACTGCACTCCCCCTTGGTGAGATCTATACACCCATGAAGTTTCATGATCCTAGCTATAATACTTTTAGAGATATACTCCGGACAAGATTCAATTATGAAAAACAACAAAGGGCAATAACTCAAAAAATAGGCTAGGTAGAGTTATGGTTATTGAACACTGCACTCCGTATTGATGAGAAGAATATAACTGCCAAGTTTAAAGTCAATCGGACTTACAGTGACAGAGTTATGCTCCGGACAAAGAAGTGGACACCGCCGGACAACCGGACGCCCGGACACCACGGGTGATCCCATAATACGTCCCGTCTTCGACGGGCGTATAATTACCAGACAACAATATTTTGGACTGGTTCACACTGAAAGAAGTCGCAGAAAAAAGTTTCAAGTTGATGTTGTTGGAAGTTAATGAATTGCTTGTTACAAGTAACTTTTTCATTTTACATAATGTCTTGAAGGAAAGAGGGGGGATCATCAAAATTAGATCAGTTTAATAAGCTCCACAAACAAACAAGAGGACGATGATGGTCCTAAAATGCTCCCCTGAGTATGATGGTTCATGGCCTTATGTTATATATAAAATAGCAAAGCCCTCTGTCAAATTATTTTGGAGAACATGTTTAAGGCTTTTCTCTTTTAATCCTAGGTAAATTGATGATCCCACCATATAGCGCTTATTTCCTGAATATGGTAATTCTTTGATGTATTTTGTTAGAGGGTAAATAGACATCAAAACATACCAAATATCAAAACTCTAGGCCTAATGGTTTAGGAGGAGAAGATTTTCAAAGATATCCTTCTTTATTCCTATCTAAAATCAGGAATTGCACAGAAAGGGGCTAATTTTCAGAGAGTGATAATTCTATGAAGTATTAAAGTAAAGAGTCAAAAAATGATGATTTGTACCAAAGATCAAAGTTCTAGGCCATACGTTTTGGGAAAAGAAGATCTTCTTCTTTATTCCTGAGTAAATCAGGGATCACACAGAAAAGGGCTTATTTTTAGAGTCCAGTAATTCATTGAAGTATTTTGGTAGAAGGTCAATAGACATTAATGCATACAACATATAAAAGCTCTTGGCCTCATGGTTTAGGAGAAGATTTTCAAAGATTTCGTGTTTCATTCTTTTGTAAAATAAGAGAACACACAGAAAAGGGCTATTTTTTTAAAGTATTTTGTTAGAGGGTCAATAGGTGATGATATGTACCAACTATCAAAGTACTAGGCCTTATCATTTGGGAGAAGAAGAATTTCAAAGATTTTCATCTTTATTCCTTTGTAAAATCAGGGATCGCACAGAAAAGGGCTAATTTTCAGAATACAGTAACTTTTTGAAGTATATTGGTAGAAGGTCTTTAAACACTGATCCATACCAATTATCAGGGCTCTAGGCTTATGGTTTGGGATAAGAATATTTTCAAAGATTTCCGTCTTTATTTCTTTTAAAATCAGGGATCTCACAGGAAAGGGCCAATTTTCAGAATACAGCAATTCTTTGAAGTATTTTGGTAGAGGGTCAATAGGTGATGATACATTTCCAAATACCAAAGCTCTAGGCCTAATTGCATGAGTTAAGAGATTTTCAAAGATTTCCTTTGTAAAATCAGGGATGATACAGAGAAGGGCTAATTCAATACAGTAATTCTTTTAAGTATTTTGGTAGAGGGTCAATAAGTGATGATTTGTGCCAAATATCAAAGCTCTAGGCCTTATGATTTAGGAGAAGAAGATTGTTTTATGGTTGTTTAAGGACAGACAGATGGACAGACGGATGCCAAACATTTATCGATCACAATAGCTCGCCTTCAGCATGATGTGCTCAGGTTAGCTAAACAAGAGGGCCAGAATGGCCCTAAAATCGCTCACCTGACTAATGTAAGATGATTCAAAATTTTGCCAACACTTTTGAAAAGGGTCACCCAAGGAATATTCATTTAAGTTTAGTTGAAATTGGCCCAATGGTTACTGAGGAGATGTTTAAAAATTTCAAAGTAAAAAACTGCCTCGCCCTGCCATGCCCATATTTGGGCGTAAATCAAAATTCTGCAAACACCTTTTGAATAGGGTCACCAAAGGAACATTCATGCCAAGTTTGGTTGAAATTGGCCAAATGATTACTGAGGAGAAGATATTTAAAGATTTCTAAATAAAAAAATGCCCCAACCTGCCACGTCAATACTTGGACATCAATCAAATTTCACAAACAACTTTTGAAAAAGGTTCACCTAAGGAACATTCATGCCAAGTTTTGGTTGAAATTGGCCCAATGCTTACTTAGGAGAAGATATTTAAAGATTTCTAAATAAAAAACGGCCATGCCCATGTTTGGGTGTCAATCAAATTTCCTAAACACGATTTGAAAAGGGTCACCCATGGAACATTCATGCCAAGTTTGGTTGAAATTGATCCAATGCTTACTGAGGAGAAGATGTTTAAAGATTTCAAAGTCAAAAACTGTCCCACCCTTCCAAGCCCTTATTTGGGCATCAATCAAAATTCTAGAACAACTTTTGAAAAGGGTCACTCAAGGAACATTCCTACCAAATTTGGTTGAAATTAGCCCAATAGTTACGGAGGAGAAGATGTTTAAAAATTTCAAAGTCAAAAACTGCCACGCCCATATTTGGGTGTGAAACCAAATTCTGCGAACAACTTTTGAAAAGGGTCACCCAAGGAACATTCATGCCAAGTTTGGTTGAAATTGATCCAATGCTTACTGAGGAGAAGATGTTTAAAGATTTCAAAGTCAAAAAAGTGCCAGACCCTACCAAGCCCATATTTGGGCATAATTCAAAATTCCAGGAACAACTTTTGAAAAGGGTCACCCAAGAAACATTCATGCCAAGTTTGGTTGAAATTGACCAAATTGTTACTGAGGAGAAGATGTTTAAAGATTTCAAAGTCAAAAACTGCCACGCCCATATTTGGGCATGAAACGAAATTCTGCGAATACCTTTTGAAAAGGGTCACCAAAGGAACATTCCTACCAAATTTGGTTGAAATTGGCCCAATGGTTACTGAGGAGAAGATGTTTAAAGATTTCAAAGTCAAAAACTGCCACGCCCTGCCACGCCCATATTTGGGGGTCAATCAAAAATCCGCGAACAACTTTTGAGAAGGGTCACCCAAGGAACATTCCTACCAAGTTTGCTTGAATTCCGCCCAGTGGTTACTGAGGAGAAGATGTTTTAAGAATTGTTGACGACTTCCGACGCACGACGGACAAAAGGTGATACCAAAAGCTCACCTTGAGCACGTTGTGCTCAGGTGAGCTAAAAAGCTGTAATTGGTAATGGAGTGAGTCACACACCTGTAGAGGTAGCAGGAGCTGGTTTAGCAAACCCGAACCCACCCAGACCTGTAGATGAGGTTGCTGGTGTAGAACCAAACAGTCCAGTCCCTGTACTTGTAGATGCTGGGGTCACGAGTCCAAAGCCCAAAGTTGACTGGGTTGTTGTTGTTGCCCCAAGTGATAGACCAGTGGTAGCACTTGTTGTAGCCGGAGTCCCAAAATTAAATCCTGTAAATAAAAGCAGAAGGTGTAGAAATACAAATTCTCACCACTTGTCTCCAGACAAGTAATACATGATATTCTACTTGTCAAGAATTAAATTGTGCATGTCTGCAAAGAAAACAAACAGATAGACTTTGACAGTATATTGTTAATCAATTCCCACACAATGACACTTTTTGACATCAGTCAAGAATCAAAGGACTGAAAGTCCTGAGAGCGGTTTTGCTGGCTTATCAGTAACCGCGCTCAATAATGCCAACATGTATCATCAAGATAAGTAAATATAAATCGTACACCTAAGAGGGATGAGCAGCTGGATGCTCGATAAGGATGACGTGGTAATACTGGTGTGAGAACTACCAGGAATCCATGGTTAGGAGCTCCAGTCGCCCCGATATAACTGAAATACTATTAAAAGTTGCGTTACAACCCCATTAAATTAATCATTACCCTTTTACTGTTTACCGAAATTGCTATTTTTGATTTAATCACAATGTTTTCTTTAATATTATTTCATCAGTGCGTGAAAATTTGTGGTTGTGTGGTAAAAGGTTAAATGATAAAAGGTAAAGCAATCAAAGCTAACATTCAATTCTCTTTGCTTTGGGCATATTATTATTACGTACTACATGTTCGTTCCAAAGATATAGTTGAATTCGAGAGGTAAAAGGGTGTTTTATTCGGTGAGGTTAAGTATGCGCTTGAATCGTGACTATAACAGGGTTGTAACTTGCAGCATATATTGCGTACACGGGGTGTAAAATTGCTCAGTCCTGCCAGGTCAAAACTAACAGACAGGGTTAGGAGTTTGTTTACTCCACTAACCACTGACCTAGATTCTATCTTGAAACGCGAGGAGATTATTTCTCTCATTTAGACAGTTCATTTGACAATTTACTATGGATATATCAAGTCAAAATTTTAAACCACTTTCCTTGATATTCATAACTAAAAGGAGGCTGTTGTCATTCAGCAAGTAAGTTATTTTATTTTTCAGCGATGAAACAAAATGGAGGCGATCACATAGATATTCACTTCAAGTTTATGAGCATGCGTGGAAATGAGTAGAAAATTCGCGAAAACTTGTTTCCGGTTGATCGATGTGAAATACCGGTTTTGTCCTACAAAACCGCTAAAAACTAGACATTGTCGCAAAGCGGACTAATACCCCCTAACAGGGCTTGTCCATATACAAGTGCTATTTGCAAAAGGGCCATAACAAAAAATGGACTTTTTTAATTAAAGGGCCAAAAATACTCTGTCAAAAATAAATGGACCATAACCAAAATAGGGTATGAACATGTCTGACTTATACCGAGTGTTTCTGTAAAATTTTAATCAAATCTGTCCAATGGTTGCTGAGAAATTGAGCGGACACGATTTTTCACCAAAGGGCCATAACTCCGTCAAAATCAATGGACCGTAACCAAAAGAGAATATGCACATCTCTGCTTGATACTGATTATATCAGTGAAGTTTGAATCAAATCCGTCAAATTGTTGCCCAGAAATTGAGTGGACAAGAAAAAGCTACAGACAGACAGATGGACGGACCAACCGACGATTGACCAACAAGCTGACTCCTATATACCCCCCTAACAAAGTTAAGGGGGGTATAATAATTGGGAAAACATTGTGTAAAATGAAGAAATTGCTTCATTTTTCACAATGCTTTCTATCAAGAAAGTTGGCAAAAATTAAAACTTCATAAATAATAAATTGTCGTCTGCAAATCTTTTCAATTTGGACCGGTCTAAAATTTTGCCTTCTGGTAATGGGTTCAGGAAGAAATGTTGGAACCCAGCATTCTTTTCATTAACAACATTTTCAACTCTTCAATATAAACATTATGATAACTTTCAAATATATGACAAGCTATCTTTGAGATCCATTTTGTACACTTCCAAGAGTTGCCATGGTATTTACTTGCCCCCTAAAAGGTGGTCTTTCAAAATTATTTTGAGGTTCTCTCAATTAACCCATTACAACAAAACGATAATTTTTGACACCCTGAAGATATATACTGTCAAGGAAAAATTTGTGGGATAAGGAGAAAATGCTTGTAACAAGCAACCCCTCCCTTTCCCACCATGGTTCCTACCTTATTTTTATTTTCCATTTTTAGCATTTTAAATTCAATTCGGACCAGTCTAAAATTTATCTACACATAAAACCTATGCATATTCTATTATATTTTAAAATACAAACATCCATTCACCCACTCCTGTACAACTTAATTTCAGGCTGGCCAAAATTCAAAGATGTTGCAGAAGATATGTTTTAGCTGATGAAATTCAAAAATTCTGTCTTTGCATCTTCTTTGAATTTGTGACTTCAGTTGTTGTATTTCATTTCCCAATTAGTAACATCTATAAATCAAATAAAGTCAATATGGCAGCGTTAACATGATTTATTGGGTGTTTGGTTTCGACAGTTGAATTATTCAGTTACCGGGGGGGGGAATGGGGGAGGATGGGGGAAATAGCGTTATAGCAAAATAACTCCACTTCTTCTGCTGTTTCCTTTATTGAACCCCTCCAACAGCACTAAAGAAGATTTGCAGTGTACAATGTTTTCAACCTAGAAAGTTGAAGAAACCTTAAATTTAATGAACTTTAAATTGTCATAACTCCTTTCAATTTGAACCAGTCTAAAATATTGCTGTCTGGTAATAGGATAAGTTGAGAATTACTATTTTAACCCTTGTCATGCTGAATAAATTACCTTACTGAAATACTGGCAAATCAAAGGGCTGAAAGCACTGATAGAACTAATTGTTCAAAAATCAATATTTCTTTTAGAAATCAACTTCATAAACAACTGACAGTAAAAGTACAAGCAGGAGGTGTAGACTAAGATCAGCCTGCACATAAGTGCAGTCTGATCTTAGTCTACACCTCCTGCCAAAACCGGAATATTCCGGGTTCAGCATGACAAGGGTTAACATTGGATATGCAACAAACCTGTTGTTTGGGTTGTTGATGTGGCTGCCGGTGTTGTTCCAAAGTTGAAGCCAACAGTTTTATTGGTAGTGGTAGCAGGAGTTGCTCCTAACAGAGTGGTGGCCTGTGTTGCTGGGGAAGAAAAGGAAAACCCTCCAGCTCCTGTAAATCATGGCAATAAGAAATGTTACCTGTCATCCAAAACGGGATCATATGTGAATACTTTGTAATAGAATAAGTAAATAATAATAAGATAAAATTATCTCTATACATTAAGAGAATCTGCTTAACCTTTTCCCATTTTCTGAAATATTAGGCTGGTCCAAATTGAAAGAGGTTGCAGACAACACTAAAAATCAATGATTGACACTAACAGTATCCCAGGATCCCCAGGACTCCAAAAATTAGCCAGGGACTTCAAAATCTAATTCCTATGTGTTCCTTTGGGATTCTTGATTTCCCCCCAACATCCATTGATATCTTTTTAGACTAATCCAATGACTGATATCCACTTAGAGTTTCTAAATTCACAGTATTTCATACTGTTTTGTAACCATAATCATAGCCTAGTTACTTTTCAAATTTCACCCAATTTTAATTGTCGTCTGCAACTTCTTTCAAATCGGACCAGTCTGAAATTTCCAGAAACAGGAAAGGGTTAATTATAATTAGTCTTGTTTATCTTACTCTGCAGTTGTCCAATTTTCAGGGACTCCTTATCTCCAGAAAGGACTCCTGAATTTCAAGACAGGTATTCCATTTGAATTCCTGCCTAAAAAGTTAGTGTCAAACACTGAATATTGGATGCATTTTGAAATGAAACCATTCTATGCAGTGCAAAACATTATGGAAAAGGGAAAGATTGCTTGTTACAAGCAATTTCTCCTTTTACCACAATATTCTCAATTATATCTCAAGTATAAAATCCCAGTGACATAAAATCCTAGGTTTGTACAGGAAAGGGTTACAGTAAAAAAGTTTTGATTCTAGTTAGCCGGAGCAATCTGTTTGGTCTGACAAGGTTTTATGCTTTTTAATTCCTCTGGTAGTCCCATTTGGTTACTCATGTTATAAAATGATGAAACCAAAGAGGTCAGCTTTAAGTATCAAAGAGCATCGCATGCGGATGCCAATGCTCACCTGCAGGAGCTATATATCTTTGGTAGACATTATATGAATTGTCAAAATTTTAGGATGAGATGCCCTTGGAACATGACCTTGAACAATAACCTTGAACTTTTGTAACAGCAGAGAGGTCTTGCCAGATGTAAGACATGTAAAAAGTCTCTTAGTACAGGGATAGTAGAGATACATAGGAAAATGTGAAAGTTTTTGGACAACAATGATGTTGACATTTGGGCTATAGCAATACCTCGAGTTTTCTCATAAACAGCCGAGCTGAAACCCCATCTAAATAAATTTCATGAGGTTTCTTAACCAATTCTCACACAATCCCACTTAATTATGCATCTATAAACTAAAGAAAACATTGTGGAAAATGAAGACATTGCTTGTGACAAGCAATTTCTTTGTTTTCCACAATATTTACTATCCAGAAAGTTGAAAAAAATCAAAATTCATTAAGTTTAAATTGTCATCTGCAATTTTCTTTTCAATTTGGACCAGTCTTATTTTTCCTTTGTGATAATGGGTAAAGGATGGGAAAAGGTTTAGATTAGTCCAAATTGAAAGTAGATGCAGATAACAATTTCAAGTTGATGAAATTTAGAATATCTTCACCTTTTGGGGTAGAAAACACTGTGTACATTGAAGAAATTGCTTGTTAGGAGTAATTTCTTCATCACCAACAGTGTTTTCCAAAGCATTTTCTTGAGAGACGTTAAAAAGCATTATTGTGTGGGAATGGCTTAATACAGAAAGCAACTTCATTTAGAGAGGATTTCTTTTTTACAAATTAATCCAAGGGAGGAAACTTTTTTATATGCAATAAATATACTCAATTATTTCCCATTCATAATTATGCAGTCTCTACCTGAAAACTAGGCCAACTCTCATCAATAATATCATTTAGTTTATTTAATAAAGGGTCACGAATAGATATTTATTGTGAAATCTGGTTGAAATCTTCATTGTCTAATTTCAAAGATGGGTTTAAAGGTTTTACTATGTACCATATATGGAAAACCCCCTTTCTTTCAAGGAATCTGATAAAGGGTCACCATAGGATTATCTCTATGAATTTTGGTTGTTATCCATACACCATTTTCCGAAAAGAATATTTTCTAAGCTTTTACTACTAGTATATACCATATATAGAATTTAACCCCCCCCACCCATAAAAGCCACGTTTTTCATTTCTAGCAATTCTGATAAGAGTCACAAAAGGATAAATCCAGGGACATTTCACAGAAAACCATTACTGGTTGAAAGTCATCCACTTGTTTCTGAGAAAAAGATTTTCAAAGTTTTCACTATACCCCATAATGAATTTAGCCCCACCAATTAAAACCCTGTTTTTCAACAGCCAAATTTTTTTTAAGAATCTGATAAAGAGTCACCAAAGATACATTCCTGTGAAACTTGGTTGAAACCATCCCCTGGTTTCTGAACATATTCAATGTTTTCACTGCATACCATTTATGGAATTTAGCCCCCATCTTGCTCCGCCATGCTTTCTATTCTTTTGAAATCCTTAGAAGAAATTCTATGAAGGGTCAACAAAGGATCATTCATGTGCAATTTGGTTGAAACCTGTGCAATACTTTCAGGGGAGATGATTTTCTTACGTAAAAGAGTACAGACAAATGTGTGCAAGGATAGATGCACAACATACATAAAGCTATGACAATAGCAAGTTTGCTTTCAGCTAGTGAAGGTAAATTTATCAATTTATAATTTAATTGGCATCTTCTTTTTATTTGGACAGGGGTGTGGAAATACTGAATTTCTCCACTTGTACCTGGACGAGTAAGACGTATTTTTCAACTTATCCGGAATCAAAATGAACTTGGTCACAGTCATACCACTTCAGTCATATCAAGCGGCTTGAGCACCGAACAATGGATTCCTGGTATATCTCTCACCTGTACCACCATTGCATCCTTTCCTAGCCTCCAGCTGCTATCCCCCTTAGCTTTATGATTATCCACACATTGGTGAGAGACAAATGTCGGAAGGATATGAGCCGCTGCTGGAGAAAATGCTGGAATCCAGCACCAGCATTTTCATCATGAACAACATTTTCAACCCTTCAATATAAGCATTAGGACAATAAATCTTTGAGATCTTTTTGTACCATTCTAAGATTTTCCCTGATACTTACTTTTGCCATACCTTGAAATTGTATTTGTCAACAAGTAGAAAAACTTGTCAGTTAAGTCTGGCATGTGAATTCCACACCCCTATTTTAAAATTTTGTTGACTGTTAATTGGTTAAGTGTGAAACAAAAGTAAAATATAGATAAATATCTTACCAGCAGCTGGAGCTGTTGTTTTCGGTGTTCCAAAGTTAAATCTGAAAATTTATAAGATGCAATTAAGAAACTATTGGTAATTAATTTTTTAAAAAAAAAAACATTTGATGGTTTACCATGACCTTTTATATGACCTCCGCATCAACATAGTTAACCCTTTCCCACACAGTGAAATTTTAGACTGGTCCAATTGAAAGAAGCTGTAGACAACAATTTCAAGTTGATGAAATTTCAAATTTCTTTGTCTTTTTGGATAGAAAACATTGTGGATAAATAAGAAATTACTTGATACAAGCAATTTCTTCATTTTCCACAATGTTTTCAAAAGCTTTCTGCCTTGAGGGCGTCTAAAAGTCACTGAGTGGGAATGGGTTAAGACCATAGGCCAATGGGTGCTTGGGTAAAAGAAAATAACCAAATATTATTTTGATGCAATACATTTAGATTAACCCAATCCCACAAAAGGACACTTTTGACACCCTACCCAACCCTACCAATAACCCCCCAAAACAATTGAGAGATTGTGGAAAATGAAGATACTGCTTGCACAAAATCTCAAATTCTAAAAAATTAAATTGTGGTCTGCAACTTTTTTCAATTTGGACAAGTGGAAAATTTTGTGTGGTAATCAATTGATCAAGTTGTGCAACATCTTTTAGTCTTAAAAGTTTCAGTGTAGTTGGCTTTGAGATAAAGAGGAAAATTAGGCTATGATGTTGAATATTACAGTTAAATGCAATAGTCTATTGTTTCTTTCATTGTGAAAATGTCTCCAAAAAATTAGGGCTAAGGGGACAATTGTTCCCTCTTCTGAACATCCTTGGCAGTACACTGCCCTAGTACCACCACTACATCCTTTCTGAGCCTCCAGCTGTACGCCACATAGGCTAAGGTTGATCCACCCATTGGTAGGAGACTGATGTCGTATAGGACATTTGCTGTGGCCAAAGACCAAACCCAGGATCCCTTGACAAGGAGTCTTGTGCACGGCTACTGTGTCATTGCCGCGTCTGAAACTTATCAGAAATGGGAGACTGATCTTATATGGGAAACTTGAGTAGTCACATTGATTAACCTAGCTCTGTGTCCCACATCCTAGACTTATTGTTTTTTGATAATATGCAATGATTCTACTACTGTGCTCCCCTTGGAACCACTTAGTATTGTATTTTTTTCGTGTTAGGAATAATTCGTTTTTTGAAAATGACATTGGAAAATCCTCAGAAATGCATTATTTACAGGGTATTTATTTTATACAGACACTATTTTCAACACAAAGGATTACGTCTTATGATTGGCTTGTGTGTTTTACTTTCAGAAAAGCCCATTCGATGTAAAATTGTTTCCTTAGAAACAGTTGTTTATTAGTTGCCCATATGTAAATACAAACATGTTGCCTAAGAAAGTTAAAAAAAAGTTCATTTGTTGCAACAGAAACTGGTCCAAATTGTACAAAAGATGCAGACAATTTTAAGTTAATAAAATTTTTATTTTGTTTTATATTTGTTTTTCTTTTGAAATTGTCATCATGGGAGAATGCAGAAATTTCTTCATGCAAGCAATTTCTTTATTTTGCACAAAGTTCTCCAATGTTTTTTTTCTGCAAGTGAATAATACATGGTGTATTCTCCCAATTTTCTTTGCCCTCACATTTGACCGATCCAGTAATCAATTCTCCCAATCTCTAGAAAAATCCAAATGAAAAAAATTGGGGACCAGATTTTGCCATTTGTGAGCAGGGAATAGTTGTTGGGTAAAGGTTGGTCTCGCCCTACTGTTTTTGATTGCCTACTTGCTGTATATTCCCTTCAGAGTGCACCTACTACTTATGTATTGTCGATTTTCTCACTAGAATATCTATAGAGTAGTAAAGTTTGAAAGTTAAACCCTAATTTTCTTGCATCTCCTTAGATTACAGTACAATTTTATACACCACATTGGTCAAAATAGCAAATTCAGGTTATATTGCTGCAATTTCCTATTGTACTCAATTCAAGAATTATTAACATACCGATGATTCATGTCCTAAATTATCGATCATTCTTTTATGTGATCTGACTCAATATCCTAAACTTTGTAACATCATTACTTTCAGCAGCTTCCATAAAAAAATTCACCATTGTTTCAAATTATTATTCCTTTGAACTTATGTATTCCATTCCTGTTTTTTCTAAATGCATCATCTTAAGGAACCAGAACATCGCAACATAAGCTTTTTGTTAACTGCCAAGCCTTTTTTAGGATAACTGTATCTTCTTCAAATGTCCATCTTTTTTAATCCAAATATATGCACTTTCGTATTTTAACTAACATAAAATGATTAATTTTGGTGGTTTGACAGACCCTGTTATCAGCATACAAAATACTAAGTACATGTACTTCGACCCTTGTTATGCTGTATAAATTACCTTACTGAATTGCTGTCAAATAAAAGGGCTGAAAGCACTGATAGAACTTGTTCAAAAATCAATATTTTTTTTAGAAATTAATTTCATAAGCAACTCTGGCAGGAAAAGTAAAAGCAGGAGGTATAGACTTAAATCAGCCTGCACACAAGTGCAGTCTGATCTTAGTCTACACCTCCTGCCAAAACATGACAAGGGTTAAAATAAGTAAAAAAAAGTAAAAAAAATGCAATATCATCAATTTCATGCATTGTTCTGCTATGTACATACCTGCCCCCCTCCCCCAACAAGTCTGTAACTCAATCTATTAGATGCAGGGTTTTCATTAGTACCCAAAAGTCAAGAGTCATTGACCCTTCAGCCAAAATTTCCAAGAGTCAAAATTGAAATCCCAAGAGTCAAAATGCGATATCCCCCCTTCCCCCCCCCCTGAGCAATTTAGAAAAAAAGGCTTAAAACCTTGTTAGCAATGGTGCCTTAAAAGTGATTGTATGTTTTTTTTTCAGCAATGGTGCCTTAGAATAAACTCTGTCTTAGATTGAAACATTTCTCCAATCTGACAGTATTCTATTTTCAATGTAAGTTAAATTATAGGGAAAGTTTAGTATTTATACAAATTATTAGTTTGAATCAGTTTTAGAAAATCTCAAGAGCACTAAGAGGATCAAATTATTTCAATTTCTTATAAAGGAAGTGCCGATTTTATGCACGAAAACCAATGACATTTCTTGGGCAATATTTTCTTTGGTTTTACTTTACTTCTTGATAATATTCTGTGAGATTTTTATTAAAGAAATAGCAAATAAGTAAATTTCAGTAGGATTAGAACTCTGAAAATGGGTTTCATCATTAATTTCACAGGTGTCAAGTACCGTGTCAATGACGATCGCCTATGCATGTTCATCACTGGGAAGTGCTAATTGCCTATCAAGCTTGGTGTTAAACTTGATGGGGTGTATATTTTTATAACCAATTAACCATTTTCCAATAATTTTGGCACACTTATGATGACCCTTGACGCATGGCTGATAATTTTCGAGAGTCAAAATGACGCACAGGGACAAATTTTCGAGCGTCAAAATTGCATTTTTTTGAATTTCTGTGCGTCAAAACCAAAGGTCTCGGGTCAAACGAAAACCCTGTAAATGGAAGGAATCTTTTACACCAACATCATATTTATAATTGAAATTAAAAAAGACAGCAAAAATAACAAACAAGAGGCCCATGAGGGCCTGAGGCGCTCTACTGGTTATCAAGTTTTCCGTTAAAGAAATCTGATATTTAAGGAAGTTAATTGCTCAAAGAAGAATGCATAAAGAAAAAAAAGGGGCTTTATCCCCTTTATCATTTTAAGCAACAATCCTCAAGGCCCCTTTTCCCATGTTTCATGACAGATCCACTCCATTTCCAAAAGAAAGTTACCTTATGACCCTACAATCATTATGTGAATATTTCATCAGAATCTGACAATAATTGTGGACTTAATTACATAAACAGGATTGTTTTGAATGAAAATCAATAAGGCCCCTTTTCCTGTGTTTTCTGATGGATCAATTTCATTCCAAAAGGAACTTTCCTTACAACCCGACAATTGTCCTGTGAAATTTAAAAGACAACTTGATAATGATTGTGATCTTCATCACATACACAAGAATGTTTTGAATGATAATCTGTAAGGCCCCTTTTCCTGTGTTTCAAATGCCACAAATATAAATCTTTGAAGAGAATCCAATAAAACTGTTGATTTTATTGTGTTAACAAAGATATTAAATTCAAGTTCTCATAGGGCCCCTTTTCCCGTGATATTTTACTGTTGGTTTTATCATTCTATGAAAGTTAAAAGTGAATCCGATGAAATATTGGAAATTCATTATGTTTACTAGAATATTTAAAAAAAAAAAAAAATCATATGGCCCCTTTTTACATGATACTTGATGGATTGTACCCAGTTCTGAAAAGAACCATCTAAGTATTTGTACAATCATTCTGTGAAATTTTGAAGTGAATCCGGTGAAATCAAGGGACATCATTGTGTTAACCAGAATATTTAAGAGAGTTTTTCATAAGGCCCCTTTTTATGTGACCCTTGCTATAGTCAGAATTACTGTCAAAATCAACAATTGGAATGATGGTACAATCAATCTGTTTAATCTGTGGAATTTATTGTGTTAATGAGTTTATAGTGAAATCTTCATAGGGCCCCTTTTCTCATGATACTTTACAGAACAAACCAAATTTCAAAAGGAACAATTCTAATGAAGGTAGAATCATTCTTTAAAAGTTAAAGAGAATCAATGAAAATAGTGGACTGAATTGTGTCAAGAATTTTTGTAACTAAATTTTCATAAGGCCCCTTTTTCCGTGAAACTTAACAAATCAGACCTAATGTACAAAGGAACAATCCTAATGATAGTTTGAAGAAAATGATAAAGACTGAGGACTTTATTGTAATAATGATGTTTTGTAATAAAATTTTTAATTGGTCCCTTTTCTTGTGTCACTTAACCAATCAGACCTAATTTACAAAGCAACAATCAAAATGATGGTACAATCATTCTATTAAAGTTTGAAGAGATTCTGATTAAGACTGAGGGCATTGTTGTGTTTATGAGGATTTGGTAATACTTTTTCATACAGCCCCTTTTCCTATGATACTAGACAGATCAGGCCCAATTTGGAAAGAAGATTGATTGAATGGGGTTTAACGCCGCTTTTAACAGTATTTCAGTCATATCGCGGCGGCTGGAGCACCTAACAATGGTTTCCTGGTATTTCTCACACCAGTACTACCACTACATCCTTTCCTAGCCTCCAGCTGCTATCCCACTTAGGTTTACGATTATCCACCCATTGGTGAGAGACAATTGTCGGAAAGAATATTTGCCGCCGCCGGGGATCGAACCCATGACCCTATGATTGAAGATTAGGAGTCTGGCGCGCTACCGCCTGCGCTATGACGGCGGCTAATTTGGAAAGAAACAACCCTTATGATGGTACAAACATTCTGTGAAAGTTTGAACAGAATCTGATGAAAACTGCAGACTTTATCTTAGTGTCAAATTTTTAAAATAAAATTTTCATAAGGCTCCTTTTCCTGTGATACTTGAAGGATCAGGTCTCATGTCAGCATCAACAATCGTGATTATTGTACAATGATTCTGTGAAGGTTTGAATAAAATCCAATGAAAGCTCTGGACTTGGTTACAAGGATTATAGATAAAATTCTCTAAAGGCCCCTTTTCCCATGATACTAGACAGATCACGCCTAATTTGAAAAGAAAGAATCCTTATGATGGAATAATCATTCTGTGAAAGTTTTAACAGAATCTGATGAAAACTGATGACTTTATTGAGGTACAATGATTTTAAAATTAAATTTCATAATGCTCCTTTTCCTGTGATACTTTACGGATCAGGTCCAATGCAAACATCAACAATCATTATCATTGTACAATTATTCTGTGAATGTTTGAAGAAAATCCAATGAAAGCTCTGGACTTAGTAACAAGGATTTATAAATGAAATTTTCATAAGGCCCCTTTTCCTGTGCTTCTTGACAGTTCAAACCCTGTTATGAAAATAATGATAGTTATGACCTTCCAATCATTCTGTGAAAGTTTCAACAAAATCTGATCAAAGTTGTGGGCTTTATTGTGTTAACAGGGTTTTATTAATTGAATTTTCATATAGCCCCTTTTCCCATGTTACTTGATGGATCTGAACCAATTCCAAAGGGAACTCTTCTTACAAAAGTATAATTATTCTGTTTGAGTATAAAGACAACCCCATCTCATCTGTGGATTTACAAGCAATAATTAAGATTTTTTTAATTGAATTTTCCTAAGGCCCCTTTTCCAATGTTTCTCAATGGATCAGACCAAATTTGAAAGGAACAATCCTTATGATGGTACAATTATTATGTGAAAGTTTGAAGTCAATCAGGTGAAATCTAGGGCCATTACATGTTAACTAAGCTTTTTTTTATTAAATTTTCATAGGGCCCCTTTTCCCATGAAACTTGATGGATCAAACCTACTTCCGAAAGGAACAATCCATTTAATGTAATTTAAATCATTCTGGGAATGTTTGAAGAGAATTTGTTGAAAACTATGGACTCTATTGTGTTTTCGAGGACTTTTTCAATCCAGTTTTAATCGGGCCCCTTTTTCCCGTGGTCCTTGACTGATCATACCAAATTTTGAAAGGAACAATTCTTATGATGGTACAATCATTCTGTGAAAGTTTGAAGTCAATCAGATGAAAACTGTGGACTCTAGAGTGTAAACAAAGATCTTTGAATTAAATTTTAATAAGGCCCCTTTTCCTATGTTTCTTGAGGAATCATATCCGATTCCAAAAGGTACAATCCTTATGATGGTACAATCATTCTGTGAAAGTTTGAAGAGAATCCGTTGTAAATTGTTGGCTCTAGATTATTAATGAGAATTTTTAATTAAACATTTCATAAGGCCCCTTTTTCCTGTGTTTCTTGAAGGATCATACCAAATTTCAAAAGGAATAATCCTTATGATAGTACAATCATTCTGTGAAAGTTTGAACGGAATCCGATGAAAACTATTGACTCCAGAGTTTGAACAAGAATTTTTTAATTAAATTTTCATAAGGCCCCTTTTCCCCTGTTTCATGACAGATAAGACCCATTTTTGAAAGGAACGTTCCTCATGATTGTACAATCATTCTGAGAAAGTTTGAAGAGAATCCAATGAAAACTGTGGACTCTATCGCGTAAACGAGGATTTTTAATTAAATTTTCATAAGGCCCTTTTTCCTGTGTTTCTTGAAAGATCATACCCATTTTTGAAACGAACGATCCTTATGTTGGTACAATCATTCTGTGAAAGTTTGAAGAGAAACTGATGAGAACTGTGGACTCTATCGCGTAAACAAGGATTTTTCAATTAAATTTTCATAAGGCCCCTTTTCCCGTGTTTCTTGACGGATCTGACCCAATTTCGAAAGGAACAATCCTTTTCTTGGTACAATCATTCTGTGAAAGTTTGAAGGGAATCCGATGAAAACTATTGACTCCAGAGTTTGAACAAGAATTTTTTAATTAAATTTTCATAAGGCCCCTTTTCCCGTGTTTCTTGACGGATCATACCCATTTTCGAAAGGAACGTTCCTTATGATGGTACAATCATTCTGAGAAAGTTTGAAGAGAATCCAATGAAAACTGTGGACTTTATCGCGTAAACGAGGATTTTTAATTGAATTTTTAATTAAATTTTCATAAGGCCCCTTTTCCCGTGTTTCTTGACGGATCATGCCCTTTTTTAAAAGGAACGATCCTAATGATGGTACAATCATTCTGTGAAAGTTTGAAGAGAATCCGATGAAAACTGTGGACTTTATCTCGTAAACAAAGATTTTTTAATTAAGTTTTAATAAGGCCCCTTTTCCCGTGTTTCTTGACGGATCTGACCCAATTTCGAAAGGAATGATCCTTATGATGGTACAATCATTCTGTGAAAGTTTGAAGAGAATCTGTTGTAAATTGTTGGCTCTAGATTATTAATGAGAATTTTTTTATTAAACATTTCATAAGGCCCCTTTTTCCTGTGTTTCTTGAAGGATCATACCAAATTTCAAAAGGAATAATCCTTTTAATAGTACAATCATTCTGTGAAAGTTTGAACGGAATCCGATGAAAACTATTGACTCCAGAGTTTGAACAAGAATTTTTTAATTAAATTTTCATAAGGCCCCTTTTCCCCTGTTTCATGACAGATAAGACCCATTTTTGAAAGGAACGTTCCTCATGATTGTACAATCATTCTGAGAAAGTTTGAAGAGAATCCAATGAAAACTGTGGACTCTATCGCGTAAACGAGGATTTTTAATTGAATTTTTAATTAAATTTTCATAAGGCCCCTTTTCCCGTGTTTCTTGACAGATCGTACCCATTTTCGAAAGGAACGATCCTTTTGTTGGTACAATCATTCTGTGAAAGTTTGAAGAGAATCTGATGAGAACTGTGGACTCTATCGCGTAAACAAGGATTTTTCAATTAAATTTTCATAAGGCCCCTTTTCCCATGTTTCTTGACGGATCTGACCCAATTTCGAAAGGAACAATCCTTATCTTGGTACAATCATTCTGTGAAAGTTTGAAGAGAATCTGATGAGAACTGTGGACTCTATCACGTAAACGAGGATTTTTAAATTAAATTTCCATAAGGCCCCTTTTTCCCGTGTTTCTTGAGGAATCATATCCGATTCCAAAAGGTACAATCCTTATGATGGTACAATCATTCTGTGAAAGTTTGAAGAGAATCCGTTGTAAATTGTTGGCTCTAGATTATTAATGAGAATTTTTAATTAAACATTTCATAAGGCCCCTTTTTCCTGTGTTTCTTGAAGGATCATACCAAATTTCAAAAGGAATAATCCTTATGATAGTACAATCATTCTGTGAAAGTTTGAACGGAATCCGATGAAAACTATTGACTCCAGAGTTTGAACAAGAATTTTTTAATTAAATTTTCATAAGGCCCCTTTTCCCCTGTTTCATGACAGATAAGACCCATTTTTGAAAGGAACGTTCCTCATGATTGTACAATCATTCTGAGAAAGTTTGAAGAGAATCCAATGAAAACTGTGGACTCTATCGCGTAAACGAGGATTTTTAATTAAATTTTCATAGGGCCCTTTTTCCCGTGTTTCTTGACAGATCATACCAATTTTTGAAAGGAACGATCCTTATGTTGGTACAATCATTCTGTGAAAGTTTGAAGAGAAACTGATGAGAACTGTGGACTCTATCGCGTAAACAAGGATTTTTCAATTAAATTTTCATAAGGCCCCTTTTCCCGTGTTTCTTGACAGATCTGACCCAATTTCGAAAGGAACAATCCTTTTCTTGGTACAATCATTCTGTGAAAGTTTGAAGAGAATCTGATGTGAACTGTGGACTCTATCGCGTAAACGAGGATTTTTAAATTAAATTTTCATAAGGCCCCTTTTCCCGTGTTTCTTGACGGATCATACCCATTTTCGAAAGGAACGTTCCTTATGATGGTACAATCATTCTGAGAAAGTTTGAAGAGAATCCAATGAAAACTGTGGACTTTATCGCGTAAACGAGGATTTTTAATTGAATTTTTAATTAAATTTTCATAAGGCCCCTTTTCCCGTGTTTCTTGACGGATCATGCCCTTTTTTGAAAGGAACAATCCTAATGATGGTACAATCATTCTGTGAAAGTTTGAAGAGAATCCGATGAAAACTGTGGACTTTATCGCGTAAACAAAGATTTTTTAATTAAGTTTTAATAAGGCTCCTTTTCCCGTGTTTCTTGACGGATCTGACCCAATTTCGAAAGGAATGATCCTTATGATGGTACAATCATTCTGTGAAAGTTTGAAGAGAATCAGTTGAAAACTGTGGACTTAATCGCGTAAACAAAGATTTTTTAATTAAGTTTTAATTAGGCCCCTTTTCCCGTGTTTCTTGACGGATCTGACCCAATTTCGAAAGGAATGATCCTTATGATGGTACAATCATTCTGTGAAAGTTTGAAGAGAATCCGATGAAAACTGTGGACTTTATCGCGTAAACGAAGATTTTTTAATTAAGTTTTAATTAGGCCCCTTTTCCCGTGTTTCTTGACGGATCTGACCCATTTTCGAAAGGAACGTTCCTTATGATGGTACAATCATTCTGAGAAAGTTTGAAGAGAATCCAATGAAAACTGTGGACTTTATCGCGTAAACGAGGATTTTTAATTGAATTTTTAATTAAATTTTCATAAGGCCCCTTTTCCCGTGTTTCTTGACGGATCATGCCCTTTTTTGCAAGGAACGATCCTTATGATGGTACAATCATTCTGTGAAAGTTTGAAGAGAATCCGATGAAAACTGTGGACTTTATCGCGTAAACGAAGATTTTTTAATTAAGTTTTAATTAGGCCCCTTTTCCCGTGTTTCTTGACAGATCTGACCCAATTTTGAAAGGAACGATCCTTATGATGGTACAATCATTCTGTGAAAGTTTGAAGAGAATCCGATGAATACTGTGGACTTTATCGCGTAAACAAGGAAAAGTTTAAAGGACGGACGACAGATGGACGCACGGACGCCGAACGGGAAAAAGCCATCGCTATAGCTCTAGTGGCCTTCGGCCAGTAGAGCTAATAAAACCCACCCGGATTTATAAAATATGCAAAAATAATGGCAAATTTGTTACAATTTGAGCGACTCTCAAGGCACGCTAAATCTCGCTTCTTGGGAACCCAATCTCCCTACCAAAACTTTCAAATCTCCCTATGAGCCTCTGGGGAAATATCACATGTATACAAGTGGGGTTATGTTTCCGGATTTACATCTTAAAGAAAACAAGTGTTAGGGTAGGTTGAGAACAATCAAGCAACTTTAACCCTGGTCCATTACCACACTGCAAAACTGTAGAATGGTCTAACTTCAAGGCAAAATATCAATTCAAAGTCCTTTTGATTTTTAAACAAGTTAAGTTTCTAAGTTAAAAAGTATTTGCCCAAAGGTACAGTCAAACCTGGTCATCTGGTCACCTCCATTCAGCGTGCACCTGTCTTAAACGGCCAGTTCAATGTCCCCCCGATCTTTTTTTTACTAAATTTTACCTGTATTCAACAAGCACCTCTAAAACGCGGTCAACGGGCGTCAAAATCGTGTCCCATTCTTTGAAATGAACTGAGTTTACGGTCAATTTCGGGCCGATGGCAATTTTTACGGATAAGTAATTATCACGGCGCATAATTGTTTTCGGATTATCTATTCAAGTGTCAAGATCAGATGAACATTCACACGCGTCGCCAATTAACAGGTGTTTTGTAGATATAAGTAGTCATCAAAATGCCCAGTTTTGTTATTTTTCAGTGATTGAATTTTATCCATATGATATTCAAACTTTATCAGTAAAGTTTAATCGAGTATGACGATCGAAATTACTGTTCTCGGAAACCCATCTATTTTCGTATTCGTACAGTTTGTTTGCAGTTTTAGAGGTGAGAAATGAGTAAACAAACTCGCTCAGAGATTAATTCTGCCTAGATTCTAATTGGAATTATATTGAAATAAAGTGTTTTACGCAATAACAAAAAATATCGAGCAGACTGATCCTCAATTGACCGTCCGATATTATGTCAATTGTTCGATCTTTGCAAAAACTAATCACGACCGTTCGAGTAATTTTATCCGATTTTAACCTTTTAATTTCGATTCATAATCTAATCCACTTCATGAGTATATAGGCCTACTTGTATTCTTACCAAAATTAAAAAATATGTTTGAATGAGCTTTTATCTTGTTATTTATTTACTGAAAATGAATACTTTCTAGCCACCCTATCTTTTTGTTATACAAATATCCGGCCATCAGGCCGACCTGTATTAAGCAAGCACCTGTCTTAAGCAAGCGATTTTGGCAAATCCCTTGACCGCTTGCTTAAGACAGGTTCGACTGTATTTGGTTTTAGAAATTAACACTGGACCAATTTTTTATACTCTGTGACTCATTATTTTGGCTGTGGGACTCATTATTTTAAACTAGACAAGTCCCATGACTCATTAGCTGCAATATTGTAGCCCTCTTTCTAATAGAGGGCTACGATGTCGCAGCTAGAATGGGTTAACATAATTGTCTGGTATACTTTATACATCATGATCCATTTCAATAAACTCACTGACTGACATATTTTCTAAAACATCTGAACTGACAGGAACATTGCAATGACAGGCTTTAACACATTTTGTGATTAATTTTTACACTGGTCAAGTGTATTCTTTCCTATGTGATGGGACATCATGAACATCCCTCATAATTTAGCAAGAAAATTGCAAAAAAGAGACAAATTGAATACAAAAAACGGTTAAAATTTTCTTGAAAGTATAGCTCATTGATGTTACAGTCTATTTCGAGTAATTTTTTAAAGTTGATTTTTTTTTTCGGGTACGAAAAAATGAGGTACGAATCTCCGTTAAGAAAAAAACAACAAGCGAAACCAAATTTAGTGGTCTAAGGGAAGTAAATCATTTTCCCGTCATCTGTCAGGTAAGTATAGGGAAACTCCGGTTCTTATCAACAAAAGATCAAGTTGGCCTCTGATTGGACAATATTATTGAAATTCAAAATCAATGATTTTTTCAGGACCTTTTATGTTCCGTTGAAAAAATATGAAGTCAAAAGTAACAATTTTGAATCATTTTGGCAATTGACTAGCGGGTTTTAAAAGCGGGTACGTTTTTTTTAATTGCCCATAGAAACAGCTGTACAGGGAGGGTCATCTCAAAAATGGGGTCAAAAGTCATAGAGAAAAGGGATCATGCCATACTAAAATTTATTTTTTTGGATGTATGAATGGATGTTCTTTAATTTAAAGTAGGTCTGGTCATTCTCGCAAACTCTTGGGCAGAGCTATAAGCGAATATGGTATAATGGTCGTCTATGGAAAATGATTTACTTCCCTTAGACCTAAATGTAGAGCAGCAATATACATGTATTGTCGTTACACTTTATGACCTCTGTCAAGATGTTATATCCGGTCCCGACATTCAATCCACGCGATGCGTACAAACAAGTGGAATGAAATGATATTTTCGATGATATGTCAAGGAAAAAGGGACAATTTAGCAGAATATGATTTGAAACCAATATGGAAAAACAGCCTTATACCTGATATTTCGGTGTCTTTTACCACAAAGTTTCGAGCGGAATATTGATTAAGGTACCTATTTACTTCATATTTGAAAAAAGAAATAGTCTATTCACCCAGAATAACGATAAAACGGCGAGGAATTACCGATGGGTACCTTTCGAATGCTGTATATCATGTGCGCTGTACCGAAAGAGGGCCATTTTGCTTAACAAGAGTAAGGGAAAGAAAAGGGTTATATTCCCGGAGCAATGAAGCTGAACTAAATATATTTGTCGATAGACGTGCACATTACAGTTGGCTATGATTTGATGCCAGTTTAAAGAAAATATTTTCATAAATGGTGTCAGTTAGACTAAAAATTAAATTTTATAAAAATTTAAAATCTTTGGGCGTTTTGTGTTAAATTTGTACAAGATCTTTGAAATTATGTAAGATTTCATATAATGACGTATTTTGAAAGAAAGGTGACATTTCACAGCGACGATCTAGCATGCTATTTGCGCAGTAAGTACAAACCTGAACAGTCTAAACGGATTTCAAGAGCTATTTTTGGAAACAAAAGAAACATTTTTTATTTACCAGGGTTAAGGGAAAGCTTATCTTTTGATGACTATGGTACTGATCACAATAGAATTTTCTATCAAAGTGTATTTAGCATAAGTGTTCCTTAACATAATGAAATTAAGCCTTTTTTCGTGAAAACAGTCAATTGAATAAAGGGAAAATTCACGAAAAATGTGATTATTTCCTAAAGATAAGGGTTATTTTCAATTAAAATTTCAACAAAATTTAAAGATCTTATGGACTTTGACTGAAAATCGTCAGATCCAGAAAGATTGAGACAGACCAGCTGAAAAAATAGCGAATTTGAATGATTTAAACGGAAAATTAGCTTTCATTTGCCTGAACTACAGGGTTCTACTTTTCCCGACCTGTGTAAAGGGAAACTGATTACGCAATAATATGCAACCAAACACGCTAATTTTTTGTCTAGAAGATTGCAATCTTTCTGTGACTTGTGTTACACTTGAATTGAGAAAATTGGACGGTAAAACAGTTCATTTGATATCAACGAAATCTATAAATAACAAAATTTTAGCAGTGAGAAGGGTTATGTGTATATAAGATTGATAAATATTACGTAACATTCTTTTGTACTCGTAAAAATAGGTTTAACCTCTCTAGGAGATGATGTTGAAGAAAAGCTATCATAAAAACAATGTCCAAGACAATATCATGGGCTTATTTTTTTCGATTGAAAACCTTGGATTTTGTGAAGCACAAAATTCAAGTTTGTCGAATTTTCCATGTAAAAATCATTGACAGGGTAAAGGGAACGCTCAATTTCTTGTTATGTATTGATCAAAAGAGCTCAAAATTTTTAAGACTTGTCAAAAATACATATTTGTACACGATATTGCTTGAAAAGTGTGAACAAACAAAATAAAATATTTTCTTTAGGTCTAAGGGAAGTAAATCATTTTCCCGTCATCTGTCAGGTAAGTATAGGGAAACTCCGGTTCATATCAACAAAAGATCAAAGCCAGGGTTTTATAAGCGGGTACGTTTTTTTTAATTGCCCATAGAAACAGCTGTACAGGGAGGGTCATCCCAAAAATGGGGTCAAAAGTCATAGAGAAAAGGGATCATGCCATATTAAAATTTATTTTTTTGGATGTATGAATGGATGTTCGTTAATTTAACCCTTGTCATGCTATATAAATTACCTAACTGAAATGCTGTCAAATCAAAGGGCTAAAAGTATTGATAGCACCTGTTGTTCAAAAATCAATATTTCTTTTAGAAATCAACTTCATAAAAAACTCTGACAGGAACAGTAGAAGCAGGAGGTGTAGACTATGATCAGCCTGCACATAAGTGCAGTCTGATCTTAGTCTACACCTCCTGCCAAAACCGGAATATTCCGGGTTCAGCATGAAAAGGGTTAAAGTAGGTCTGGTCATTCTCGCAAAGTCTTGGACAGAGCTATAAGCGAATATGTTATAATGGCGTCTATGGAAAATGATTTACTTCCCTTAGACCTTAATGGAAACAAAACACAGTGAAATAAGAAAAAAATATCTTAGTACTTAAGACACAATAAAAAACTAACCCTCCAAATGACATCGCGCCGCCGAAGATGGGTTTCCAATTAAAGCATGTTTGATTCGCTTTCTGGCCGACGAAATAGGCTTAATATGGTTAAAATTTTACTGCAAAGCTTTTGGTTTCATCATCATTTATATATAAATTTGTGAATAATCTACATTTTAATAAGTATTGCAAAAAATTTATCCTTTTCTACCCCAAAAATTAAATTTAGAACGAACCAATAACATTTATTCGATTACACATATAACAAAACTTTTCAACTCGTTAATCAAATATTCTCTGAAAGACTGGTTATTCTTTATTATTTCTTTACCCCGGCTTGCTAGTTTTCTTCAGCTTTTAAGCCAGGCAACAATTTTAAACCCAGTCTGAACTTTTCAGTCTCTTCCGGGAGGGAGTGTCATGGCGGCGATAGCTGAATAAATTATACAAAAATACAGCATTTGAAGCTTAAACAGCATGGACGCAATCAAAACACCAAAGGTAATCAATACTTAATGGCCATTTATCAAGCTGTATGACGCGGTAACTGTCACAAGTACCATATAACAAGAATGATAATATTGACCGGTGAAACAAGTTGCCAGTTTGGTGAGGTAGTTTTTGGTTTTAGAAAAACAAAATATGTGTGTGCATTTCCGTATATTTACTATGGCTGCCAAATATCATGCCCAAATGAATGATTGCCCCTATAGAAATTTATGTGTTATGGGATAGTGCAAGGATACAGGACAGAACTGAGAGCTCTGCGTGTTTCTTAGACATGCTTGATGGATAGTATTACACACATGGCCTAGGTTTAAGTCTCATCTGTAGTTTTAAGACAATTCAATGTTTAATTCGCCAGCCCTGGGATCTTGAGGTTTTAAGTCGAGTGCTTTTCTGAGCTAATTTCTTGGGCTGACAAAACATCCATCTATGGGCTAATATTCTCTCACCGTGGAATCTGGTGAAGTATGAATGGATCAAATTTAGCACATTGTTAGGCTTTTATTCAGAAATCTATTTTCACTATCTTGTTTTGGTATTAAATCCATTCAATGACTTGAAATCCAAAATACTATAACAAATGGATCCGTATTAACATAGTTTCAACTTTAAACCTTCTCTACACAGTCTGTGATTTATGTACTCAGCTGTTATCTTTAATACCCTTTACTTACAATAACTGCAACTCAGTCTAAATAAACCCTTTTTAAATCTATTATTTACAAGCTTTACATACATGTGAATTTGACAGACTTTAACCCATAACGCCTTGTTATGATAGGCGATAATCGCATTTTGCCTAGAGGCTATCAAATCAGGGGACAGTGAATCAATAGCCCTTTGATCGTTAATCAAGTGTGTATCGATAGATGACTAGCTGGCGAGCGCTATGATATTGCAGCTTTTAGACACCTAGCTGCGATATCGTAGCCCTCTTTCTGATAATCTGCTGGCGAGGGCTACGACTCCCACCTTCTTTGCTCTTTGTTGCAAGTCCTGATATTGTATGTTTTTTTATAAGCGACTCTCTATGGATGAACTCCTTACATACGTTAATATTATGGACAAATTCTATCAAAATAATAAGAATATTGATTGTATCAATCGTTTAATACCAGTTTCTCTCCAATTTATAAGATATTTCCTTCGTTTGACGGCCATGACATTTGGTTGGTCATGTGATCTATTATTACATCACGTTGTTTACTATTGTCATGCTGTCAAAACAGGTCCTCGTAAAAAATACAGTATCTGTTTTTACCTACCATTGATAAAATTTTATCTTTAAAGAAAATGGAACGGTCTTAAATATTGCATTTTGTCAAAAGATTAAAGAAAATATATTGGGTGAAGAAGAAAGGGCTTCAAACATTTCAAGTATGCTCCTATTCATTCTCTTGGTTTTAACCCTTGTCATGCTGTATAAATTACCCAACTGAAATGCTGTCAAATCAAAGGGCTGAAAGCATTGCTAGCACTTGTTGTTCAAAAATCAAAATTTCTTTTAGAAATCAACTTCATGAACAACTCTGGCAGGAAAATTAGAAGCAGGAGGTGTAGACTAAGATCAGCCTGCACATAAGTGCAGTCTGATCTTAGTCTAAACCTCCTGCCAAAACCGGAATATTCTGGGTTCAGCATGACAAGGGTTAAGGGACATTATAAGGTTTTGCAAGTCTCACAGACTCACAAACAGGTGATGTGAGTTCAACAGACCCTCTGGTATTCCAGATATTGAATTATTTGAAGATTGCTGGTGTGAAAGGTGTTGGAGGTAGGACGTGTTAATGGTGGTAAAAAATAATTTAACCCATTACCAGACAGCAAAATTTTAGACTGATTCCCGCACCATCTTGCTTTTTTATGCACCACAAGAAATAGCTTTTGTCTGGTGTTGTGTATCTGTTGGTGTGTATGTCCGTCTGTGTGTCTGTCCGTCTGTAATCTTCCCCTCAGAAAGAACTGAACAGAATTCAACCAAATTTCACAGAAATGATCCTTGAGTGACCCTTTATCAGATTCCCTAAAATAATTTTGATTGAATGAAAAACATGGCTTTAATGGGCGGGCTAGTTTTCATAATTATTATGTTGCGAAAGCTTTTTTAAATTGTCTTCTCAGAAATCATCGGATGGATTTCAATCAAATTTTACCGAAATGATCTTTTGGTGATCCTTTATTAGATTCCTTCAAAGAATTAAGACTGGATGAAAAACATTACTTTAATTGGAGGAGCTAATTTCCATATAATGGTGAAATCTTTAGAATCTAGTCATCTACTCCTAAGAAACCCATAGATGGACTAAATCATACAGGAATGCTCAGGGCTCCCGCTGCCGATCGCCAATGGGGCCAAATGCGACAAAATAAAAATTCTGGCCCCAAAATCGGCGAATTGGCGATTTTACTGGCGACAACTTTCAAAATAAGACAAAGGGATGTTGAGTCCATTCAAACGATTTCCGACGCGCAACTCTATCATTCACACATCCGCTAATTTGTTTGGGAGACACGCGACCATCAATATCCACTGCATATCTGTGTCAATCAAGACAGATTAGTTACGCATCGCTGACCTAATTTATTCTAACATCACTCGAGTTCTTGGGATTTTCCGACGCCCGCCGGGAACCATCATGTAAACGAAGGTGGCGGAAATTCATATCGCTTTGGCTAAGAAATTGACGATATTTATTCCTCGATCACTTTTTGAGATTCATTAGAGTGCCGAATAAAAAACAAAGACAACATTTTGCTTATCTACTAATGATTTTAGTAACAAAGTCAAGTGAATTTCCGAGAAATGAGAAATATCGGCCATTAGTAATCAAAGTACTGCGGACATTAATAATCAAAGTACTGTGGGTTACCAAAAATTTGACCTGTCGTCCAGCATAGCTCTAGGTGTTCTTGGAATTTTATTATCAAATGACAATCCTCTCATTTTGTACATTTTAACCCTTTCCCAATTCATTCAACATAATATATATAGATAACAGGTTATTTGTTTTTCGAAATAGTAGTTTTCTTTCAATCACTTATTCATACTGGCTCTTTTACACATTGAATTTTTCCACGTTTGGTTTCGCTGTAATAATGATCAAGACGGTCTTAGTCTACACAGTTAGTTTATTGAACACTGAATTCACGATACATAATAATACACAGCAAATTAACATTTTCATTTTTGCATAAAAGAGGGGAATTGTTTTACTCGCTAAGCTGTCGAGAGGTGTCAAAACCATTTAATGAAATTTAATAAGATTCAAATATTATAAGAACATAGTTTACATTTTCATTCCATTGAGAGCCACGTAAAGGAACGAACTACAACATTGAACTTGTAGTTACAACGTTGTACATCTGCTCATTTACCTGCTACCATAAAATATATTATCAAGGGGTGTGGTTGCAGGGTAATATAAACTATAAGAAATTTTCATCCTTTTCCACTATGTTCTTATTTAGGTTGCTGGGCAGTGTATATGGACAATCTACAACATTGTTACTACAATAACAATGTTGTACATGTGCTCATCTACCTGCACCAATCATACACAAATTGAGCTAAGCATGTAATCCTAAATTTAATAGTTCTTTTCCAATGAAATATCATTATAGTACAGAAAGAAATATATGATATGTTTTCAGATTTTCTGATATTATTCTGCCATTGACCATTGAAAAACTTAAAGTCCATTGTCATCAATTTATTTTGAAACAACAACAACATCAATAGTTACTTGTTTAATGTTATGAACTTCGTCAGAATTTTGTATCTATTGCTTACTCAAAAATATCCATTTCAAACTTTAAATATTCAAAATCTCCTTTTCTCACTATGTTTTCAGATACTGATTTTTTTAAAAAAACATTTCTTTATGTAAAATCAAATATAGTTTACCATTTAAGTAGGAAAGTTGAACTTCCGTTAGAATACAAATTCACATAAAATATATACATATATAACTTCACATACCTGTAATAATGATCAAGACGGTCTTAGTCTACACAGTTAGTTTATTGAACACTGAATGACCACAACATGTCATGTCATGTTTTGCCCCTCCTCCCGGGTTGCCGACCTGCCTATCCCCCCGGATTGGCCGGGTCCTTCAGCAGGTTGCTCGGAGGGGAGAAGGGTTTTTTTACCCTCGGCATCGGATCACAATCCATTTGCCGAGCAGCTTGAGGTGTATTTATATGCTAACTTTTTGAATCGATCTAGAGCTCCAGTACAAGTCTATGATATAAAAAAAGTCTAAAATAATTGCACCCTGTGGTATAAAAGATAAAGGTAGAATAAAAAGTCAGAATAAAAGCAAAGTTCGAGGAGGAAAGATATGGCACCAGCCGCCAGCAGCTATTACAAAGACTCCCCAGGGCCATTAAAAATGAACGTACTTATTTACAAAAGTCCATAGGGTGCGCGAGAGGATGATAGAATTCACCGTTTTGTATAAGAAAAAAACTTTACCCCGTTAAAATGACCTCTTTACAATCTACACTTGAAAGTGAGGATTTAAAAAAATGTTAAGTTCCTAAGTTAATATCAATTCATTAAAATAAGTTTTTCTGTGATAAGTAAATATCCTTGCCGACTCTAGATACGGAATGAGAGATCGACCCTGACGAATCAGGATATCAGTCCCATCCCATACCCAGGACCGGCAACTCAAAGGGGGTGATGGGGCGTGGGGGGGGGGCATTCACAAAATGCGTATGAGATGGACAATGGGGGACTAATTTACAATACTATAGTAGGGGTTATGTGGGATAGGTCCCTACCCCACACGACCAGACAAAAAACGATGCACATTACATGCATGACCATAACCATCCTACAGCCATATTATATAGCTGTTCTCAGAATCAGGTGAGAAGTGGCTAAGCCAGCTTAATTTAGTGGCATCTTTGCCTAAAGGTATTTCAAAGGAAGTATGGATTGTTTGGTTAATTGTTTGGCTGCCAAACTATTTGGCTTATAACACATGTCAAGCTTAAGGTGTTTTCACAGCTGATTATGGATATGTTTGTATGTTTGTAAATGCCTAATGAGAATTTAACCCAAAAGGAATATTTTCACAGTTTTCTTAAACACATTGTTATTCTCCATCTAGGGAAACAAAATGCATATTTTGTAATTAACAAATAATTCCATGAAATTCTATGTGACCCTTAACATATGGCATAATATCTTCCCTGGACTTTGAAGACTTTGGACTCCAAAGTTTTGACCGAACATACTGTATAGACACAATAAAAACATGCATGTTACAAGTATTTACAATTATACAAAATTAGACAAACAAGTACATACATGAAATACAATATATAGTATATCTGGGAAAGTCTTGTTATATTTGAATCATTAAACATGTGGCTATTGGATCGGTATCATCATACCATGATGACGCTTATAAATATATACGAAGAACTGCTTTTTAATGATAGAGTTGACTGCTCTGGCCTGCCAAAAAGTGATGTCAGTTACTGTTTCAATATCAATACTGTCACCGGTAATAGTGTTTCGAACACGAAAACCTGGCCAACTAGAATATAGCTTTGATCCAAAAAGTGATTCTTCAACCATCAAATCTGATATTTCGTTAGGGACTATTACATGACAATAATCTGAGCAGAGTGGCAAATCAATTAAATGTATTAAAGTTGATTGTTTTCCATTAGTAATTTCCAAACATAAATAACATGATGTTTTTAATTGGTGATATTTCCACATTAGTACCAGAAAAAGTATTACCATAGTAGCCAAAAGAACAAAGATTGCATGGTCCCATGAAAATTCATACTGTAGAAATGTATCAGGACTGTCGTCATTTGAGGACAATTTATTTTCATCAAACGTAAAGGACGGCACATTGGTGACCATAGATCTAACATTGCGAATTTGTTGCATGACTAAAAGTGTTGCAGATAGTTTACGAACCTTAAGAATTGTACCAACGAGAAGAAAAGCTAATAAGGCTGTTACTCCCATAGTTACAAACAGAAGTATATTTCCCACTGAGGACCAATCTGACCGGAGATTTATCTGACCATCTAGAAGTGGTTCAACCAGTGACTGAAAAACTTTAGAATCTGCCTTTGCGGCTTTGGCCATTATTTCTAAACTCAGATGCTTTTGCGTATCTGCAGCTATAATGTTATGCATATCATGCTGGTACATGTTTAACTTGGGTAAGGACACATTTACAACCACATGGGAAAGAGTATTTGCTAAGACATTTTCTATTCTTGTAGTATCAAAGAAATGTTGCAGCACAGCCAAGTTAACAGGATGAACCTTGGTTGTAACATTGTCCGAATGTTTACAAGATCCAAATCTAGGGGCAATAAAATGTTGGGGAGTAGATACTGAACACTTGCAGGGGACATGGACAATACAAAAATCACAGCCTGTCATCATCCTATGAGTGTCCATACAGTTTAAGGATAAAAGAGGAGTTTTGTACAGTATGATCATATTTGGCTTAAGTTGCTCAATACGGGGAGTGATAACATTTGACAAAAATCTAAAATTACAAAATGATTTAGCTTGCCTGACTTCATTGGCAAAAATAGCAAGGATGCATGACTTTGATGTCACTGGTGACATAATAATGTTTAACTTGCAGTATTTGAAGGTTATACCTTGACAGGATGAAAAATCAAAGGTATTCCCGTTAAAGTAGAATTGATTATCATGGGTGACTAGAAAGTAAGTTGGCATGTCTAACAACTGAGTAGCATGCTGTGATGTACTATTAAGGGGAATGGGCATTGTTATGACCTGAAACAATTCAAGGGGCTCTTTATAGAATGAAACAGGAAATTTAATTGTTATGTAAATCTTAGATCCATTCCTAGCACATAGAAATGAGAAATCAGAATACACATGATTTATATTTCTGATGTTTAAATGAAACCCATGAAATTTAAGCATTAGTAGCTGTTGAATATCTTGTATGGTTGAGGCAATGACATGCTTAGGCATCAAAAGAGGGGACAATTTTCCATTGGCTAGATCAGAAATTCCTAATTTTAATTCATCAAATTGATGATTGAGTTTTGAGCTAGTACGTAAATGGTCCACCAAGGTTGACATTAAAAATTGAAATGTTTGCTCTAAATTGGCTGTTGTAGTGTGAAGTTGCTTATTTATGTATTTTATAGCTAACATATTATCCTTAACACCCTCCATGAGATTATCCATTCTAGCATTGGTAGTGGAAATGACAGACTCTAATTGTTTTTCTTGGTGCACAAGTGACTTAGCAAGATCATTAGTGATACCATTCAACTTATTCATGTGATTGGCTAAGATATTTATATCATCCATGGTAGCCGTTCCAAACAGACTACGTGACCACTGGCCAATGAATGGTAGTAGGGAACGTCTACTTCTGGATTGTTTTACTGGAGTCTCTGGTATTATGTTCATAATGAATTGATTGGTTTCATTTAATTTTGCAGCAGTTTCAAATTTGATGCTATCAATTTGTGTCATAACATGACTTATCAATGCACATGTGATGTTATCTTTTTGACAAGGAGGATTTCTTATATGTTTTATTGGTGTCGGCAATTTAAGTTCATATGTGTGATACCAATAGTCAGTAGCAAGATAAATAGGCTCTCTATGTTTAAACACTACACCATAATTAATTCTTTGAATGAGCTTCTTGGAAGAACAAGGTTGAATCAGGAAAAACAGCATAAGAATTGTAAAAATCCATCCAGCATTCCAGAACCCTGAAAGTGAGAAGAGTAGGGTGAGTCCTTGCAGTGAAACAACTAAGAGAAATCACTGGAAGAACATCACATTTAGGAAAGGGAGAGGATAGTTTGCCATGGCTTGGGTTTTGGATTGCTTAGATTGCTGCTCATTCTGAAACTTACTCATTCGGTACAAAATATTTTTGAATGATTTTTCTTTTTCGTCTTTTTCCGAACTTAGTGTAGTGTTTTAGATATGATTCAATTGCGTACTTTGGAACACTATTTTCACTTTTCCATTCTCTGTGCCCATCGGGCCATTGAATGCGATACCTTTGCCTTCCTCCCTTTTTATCAGCTTTAAGAATCCTGATATTGCTCATGTCCCTTGGGGCATGAGGAATTTCATCATTTCCATGCTGAGGAGGATGAGAATCATCATTCTGAGGTTCCTCATTGTTTTGGTTGTCTGTTTGAGACTTAGCATGAGGGTCTTCATTTGGTGAATTTGATCTCTTGTTATAAATTTTTAGCCTGTCAGCATTAACTAATGATTTCTTTACTCTTTGTGTGTGAATATTTTTAATCTTATATGTGAAATTTGGTCCTATCTCTATAATTTTGTAAGGGCCTTCCCATTTATCTGTTAGTTTGGCAGAATTTCCTAAAGGAATTTTATCTTGCCTGAGTAACACAATATCACTGATTCCAAAGTCTGGGATTTTTGCCCGTTGGTCGTGATATTGTTTTGATCTTTCTTGAGCTTTTTGCATGTTTTTCTTTGCTATATCTTTGATAAGCTTTAGTTTTTCGAGGAGTTCCTCGAAATACTGTCTGACATTTGTGTGAAGGGTAGGTTTAGGAAGTAGCGACGTGTCTATAGGCAGATGCATGTCTCTACCAAACATTAATTGAAAAGGACTAAACCCTGTTGTTTCAGTAGAAGGGCTGGATCTAAAAGCCATCATTATACTTGGAAGTATGGAAGGCCAATTAGATTGATTCTTACTGATGTAAGCACGCATTGTCTGTATAAGAGTGCTGTTAGCCCTTTCAACAGTTGCATTAGTTTGCGGATGATAGCTGCTTGTGTGGTGATGCTTTACCTCAAACAATTCACACAAAGCACTGACTAGTTTTGACATGAAATTTCTACCACGATCAGAGACCAAGGTTTTTGGTGCTCCGTATCTAGTAAAAACCTCATTGTACAGAATTTCTGCAATTTCTTTTGCTTCTTGTGTTTTAAGAGGGAAAGCTTCAGTCCATTTAGAAAAACTATCAACCACAAGTAATACATACTGATAACCTTCACTTGACTTTGGAAGGGAGCAGAGTATATCAATGTGCACCCGTGAAAACACGTCTTCAACCGGCAAAGGGTTTAGGGGTACAGGTGCCCTAGACCTATCTACCTTAACACGCTGACAAATATCACAAGTGCTCACATAGTCATGGATTTCCTGGTACATCTTTGGCCACCAGTACTTCTGCTTTATCGAAACAAACGTTTTCTTGATGCCAAAGTGACCTCCACCTGATTTGCAATTGTGATATGCGGACAAGATTTCTTTACGTTTACATTTAGGAAGAGCCAGTTGCAAAACGATATTTTCCGGGGCTAAATTCTCAATACTCTTAACTCTTGGGGTAAATATATGATATAGTACATTATTTAATAAAACATACTGATTTTCTGAGACAACCGAGACTACATTTGCTTTAGATTTGTCTTCAGGCAGCAACCCATCTTTTAAATATTTTATGATGTCAGAGAAGTCAGAGCATTCTTTTTGCATTGTTAACAAATCATTTTCAGGTTCTAGATCATTGATTTCGTTGACAAGATTACCTTCATCATTATAATGAAAAGTAACCTCAGTTAACATATTATCCTCTGTCTGACTCACCTCTTTCAGAGGTTGATCTGACAGTACTACTGGTACTTCATTAGATTGAGTTTCAGGTACATTTGGAAGTCTATTATAGTCTAACCGAGATAAAGCATCAGCATTTTGGTGAAGAAGACCTTTCCGATGCTTTATCGTGAAATCATAGGCCTGAAGCTTTAAACTCCAGCGACCCAATCGACCTGTGGGCTCTTGTTTGTTCATCAACCATTGCAAGGCAGAGTGATCAGTCACAACAGTGAAATGTTTGTGTGTCAAGTAGTGTTTGAAGGCTTCAACACCACTTATCACAGCTAAACACTCCAATTCTGTGACAGTCCAATTCTTTTCTTCCTGACGGATCGCACGACCCCCGTAACTGACCACATATTCTCGGTTATTTTCGTCGAGCTGACCTAAAATATAACCAAGAGCTGACCCACTCGCGTCGGTTGAAATGATGAACTCTTTGTTCATGTCAGGAAATCTAAGAATGGGCGGGCTAATGAGAGCTTGTTTTAATCGTTCAAAAGCTTTTTGACAATTATCAGACCAGTCTGTTTTTGAAAATGATTTGTTTATGTCCTTTTTAAGCAAAGTGTTTAAAGGAACTGCAATTTTTGAAAAATCTTTCACAAAACGTCTATAATAATTGCAAAGACCAAGAAATGCACTGAGTTCCTTTTGGGTTTTAGGGATAGGGTAATTTTTTATTTTGTCTGTTTTAGCACTATCAACCTGAACGCCATCTTTAGTTAGACTGTGCCCTAAAAACATGACCTTATCAACACAGAAGTTGCATTTGTTAGGTTTTAGTGTTAGATTTGCATCTCTCAGTCTTTGAAAAACCTCATTTAAATGTTTAAGATGCTGTTCAAAGTTTGAGCTAAATATCAATATATCATCGATATAACACAACACAAATTTCCAATTTAGTCCTTTCAGTACTAATGACATTAGAGACTGAAACGACATAGGGCTATTTCGAAGTCCAAAAGGCATCCTGGTGAATTCAAAAACACCTTCGTGAGTAACAAATGCGGATTTATGTCGAGTTTGTTTATCTAGAGGAATTTGAAAGTAGGCAGAATTTAGATCAAGCGTTGAAAAGATTTTTGCTTTGGACTCCCCTATTGCATCAAATACATCTTCAACCCTAGGTAGTGGATGAGAGATAGGGATTGTGATTTGATTTAGCTTTCTATAATCAACAGCAAATCTCCAAGAGTTATCTTTCTTTTTCACGAGCACTACTGGTGAATTCCATTCAGATGTTGAATGTTCAACCAACTTATTGTCTAACATTTCATTAGTTTGTTTTTCAATTTCAGCCTTTTTAATTGGATCTTGTCTATAAAATCTTGAGCGGACGGGTTTAGCTCCCGGATAAGTTTCTACCGTATGAGTAATTTTATCTGTTTTCCCAATTTCTGATAAGTCAGAAGCAAAAACATCTTTATTTTTAATAAGAAAGTTTTGTAATGAAATTTTATCTTTTTCAGGAAGTGAACTATTTTCTAAGTTAAACTGAATACATTGTTTTGAAGTTTTGCTGCCTTTAGATTGAGAATTATGGGAATTTTCTGACTTTTGACAGTTTTGCTGTTGAGTTTGGTTCACTTGTTGGTCAGTGGTGAATTCGTAAGTTTCTGGTTCTACTAAGCTAACGGTAGCAACTACTCTATTTGCAGGTAATGTTATCGGAGATGCAGTGGGGTTGACTATCCTCATAACAGTTCTCTTTTTGGTGGCTTTGATGAGGCAACGAGCTCCACCAAGGCCAATATTTTGCAGACTGGCACAGGGCTCCAATAAAATATGATCTTGGCCCTTTTTTCCAGAGAGTTTAACTGGAATAATGGTTTCTGAGAAAGCTAACATTTCAACAGCCTTAAGATTCCTAGCATAGCCATGTTTACTATCATTTATTAAGTTAACTGAGACAGTATTGTCACACAAGGTTAAGATTTGTTTTTGAAAATCAATTTTAGCGCCATAAGTTTTCATGAAGTCAATTCCAAGAATTAAATTTTGATGAAGCTGATCAATTACAATGAACTTCTGAGAAAAGCCAACTCCTGATATTTTAATGTCCAACTCCACTTGACCAAGCACTTGATGTTTCTCTCCTCCTACACCAACTATACGAGAGATGCAGGATGGGAGCAATTCAAATGCCCCTCTAGCAATTTTTTTTAGAAAAGAATGCTGGATGCAAGAAACACCAGCGCCTGAATCCACTAGTGCCTGTGTCCGTTTACCAAAAGTTTCAACCAGTATAGTATTTCGGTCAAGCGAAGTAGAAACATGTATTTCATTAGCTTGTATTGGCATTTTTTTGTCCTCAAAACAGTCTGTCCCACTCATGACAGATTGCCTATCATGAGTAGGGGTGTACTGTCACTGCGAATTTTGCTGAGAATTTCGTTGCAAATCCCTTTTTCTTTTAAAGCATGTATCATAGTAATGATTCTTTCCAAGACAATAACCACACGTTCTGCCTACAGCGGGACAAGATTCAAATGAATAACAAGACTTACCCTCGCATCTAGTACAGATTTTGCCATCACGCCTTCTTGTGTCCCTCTGCTGTCGGCTCCAGGTTTGGAGAGGTTCACGTTGGTTTTCTGGTCGGGGCGATTGTTTGAAGGCCATTACATCAGCCAGCTGGGCAGACACACTTTCGATTACCTTCTTGGAGATGGCATCAATCGACATGGAGGAAGCAGACTGAGTTGAGGCAACTGTCCTCTCAGCCAGGGTGGCAGCTATCCTAAGCTCTTCTAGAGAAGTCTTGTTTTGAGGCATGACAATAGCCTTGATCTCATCACTAAGTCCTTTTAATGCGATCGTTGTTATAAGACTCTCAGGGTACTCCTTCTTGTTTATAACAGTGAGTACTCGGGTGAAGTATGCTGCGCAACTTTCGCCTGGCAACTGGTTCAATGTCAGGAAGGCAAGATCTCCATTTACACCATCACTTCCATTAAAACGATTACACAAAGCTTCACACAATGTTTCAAATGTAGCCTTACTTGCATCATTCAATGAGTTAAACCAGGCCAGAGCATGGTCCTTAAGAAAAAATGGTAGAATCTGCTTTTTCTTCTCGGGTCGAAAGTTGTTGGCATCAGCATAGTTAATAAACCAGGTCAGCCAAGTGTCAGCACGTTCCCCTGGTGATCCATGGAAAGGTGGCATAGAAATGTTAAGTGCCATACCTGAAGCCTCGTGGTCGTCGCTCTCGTCACTATGTTCAGCGTCGGAAATGTCACTCAAGTTCAACTCGGATTCAAAGAAGTCTGTTTCCGTAGCGAAAGTTCCTAGGCTCCGAAGTCTATAAGTTGAGTTAACTGGTTTTGACATGGACCTTTCCTCTTACTCCACCAGTTTTTACACGTTGAATTTTTCCACGTTTGGTTTCGCTGTAATAATGATCAAGACGGTCTTAGTCTACACAGTTAGTTTATTGAACACTGAATTCACGATACATAATAATACACAGCAAATTAACATTTTCATTTTTGCATAAAAGAGGGGAATTGTTTTACTCGCTAAGCTGTCGAGAGGTGTCAAAACCATTTAATGAAATTTAATAAGATTCAAATATTATAAGAACATAGTTTACATTTTCATTCCATTGAGAGCCACGTAAAGGAACGAACTACAACATTGAACTTGTAGTTACAACGTTGTACATCTGCTCATTTACCTGCTACCATAAAATATATTATCAAGGGGTGTGGTTGCAGGGTAATATAAACTATAAGAAATTTTCATCCTTTTCCACTATGTTCTTATTTAGGTTGCTGGGCAGTGTATATGGACAATCTACAACATTGTTACTACAATAACAATGTTGTACATGTGCTCATCTACCTGCACCAATCATACATGTAATCCTAAATTTAATAGTTCTTTTCCAATGAAATATCATTATAGTACAGAAAGAAATATATGATATGTTTTCAGATTTTCTGATATTATTCTGCCATTGACCATTGAAAAACTTAAAGTCCATTGTCATCAATTTATTTTGAAACAACAACAACATCAATAGTTACTTGTTTAATGTTATGAACTTCGTCAGAATTTTGTATCTATTGCTTACTCAAAAATATCCATTTCAAACTTTAAATATTCAAAATCTCCTTTTCTCACTATGTTTTCAGATACTGATTTTTTTAAAAAAACATTTCTTTATGTAAAATCAAATATAGTTTACCATTTAAGTAGGAAAGTTGAACTTCCGTTAGAATACAAATTCACATAAAATATATACATATATAACTTCACATACCTGTAATAATGATCAAGACAGTCTTAGTCTACACAGTTAGTTTATTGAACACTGAATGACCACAACTATCCTACAGCCATATTATATAGCTGTTCTCAGAATCAGGTGAGAAGTGGCTAAGCCAGCTTAATTTAGTGGCATCTTTGCCTAAAGGTATTTCAAAGGAAGTATGGATTGTTTGGTTAATTGTTTGGCTGCCAAACTATTTGGCTTATAACACATGTCAAGCTTAAGGTGTTTTCACAGCTGATTATGGATATGTTTGTATGTTTGTAAATGCCTAATGAGAATTTAACCCAAAAGGAATATTTTCACAGTTTTCTTAAACACATTGTTATTCTCCATCTAGGGAAACAAAATGCATATTTTGTAATTAACAAATAATTCCATGAAATTCTATGTGACCCTTAACATATGGCATAATAGCTCCACCTTTGTCTCCAATTGGCACCAAGTGGCCCCAAATTTTTGCCATTGGCGATTTCATTGGCGCAAGAAAAAAATTTCCCAGGGGGAGCCCTGAATGCTCATTGAATGACCCTTTATTAGATTCCTTCAAATAACTAGATTGGATGAAAAACATGGCTTTAATGGGCGGGGCTAATTTCCATATATGGTGAAAGCTTTGAAAATCTTCCTCTCAGGAAAAGTATGATGGATTTCAACCAAATTTCACTAGAATGATCCTTTGGTGACCCTTTATCAGATTCCTTCAAAGAATTTTGATAGGACAGAAAATATGGATTTAATGGGCCAAACTTATTTCCATAAATGGTGAAAGCTTTGAAAATCTCTTTCTTAGAAACCATTGCATGGATTTCAACCATGTTTCACTGTAATGATCCTGTCATGGCCCCTTATTAGATTGCTTAAAAAAGAATTGATTGGCTGTATACATTGCTTTAATCAATTGGCCTAATTTCCATATAGCGTATATAGTGAAAACCTACAATCTTCTCAGATCAGGGCTCCGGAAATCCGATAAATAGCCTGTCTGGACCGAATTTTGAGTTTGCCAGACCGATTGGAATCCAAATCGGTCCGAAATTTTCATCAAATTTCACGTTGAAATATCGATTAACTCGCCCATCATCTATCAAAATCACTTGAAACCCAAATTATTCAAGGGTTTCACACATTAACTGCAGATTAAGAGATAAACAAAGGTGCCAAAAATCAACAATAAGCCTGCCGGCAAGTCAAATACCCATCCGCACTTGGGCAGTTTCACGCTTGACGGAACTTCGGGTATCGAGTTTTGTAAACTATTTGCAATAGAGAATAGGTTTGACCTACACATGTTCTAAGTCTTGTCAAAATCGACATCTAATACTGCGTCGATTTAAATTGCCGTTACTCGTGAAACCAAATTCTTTTACTGTAACATGGGATGCGTATATATAGAGACATGAACAGGCTTCAGTTGCCGTTCGTACAAAATCGGAATAGCTCAGCACAAAGCTTTTATAAAATTAATTTATCACAAGTAAGCGCTTGAAACTGGGTTTGAAATTTGTATAAAAAAAGTCACGTCATTAATACATGTTATTTAGTTTAGAAAGTAGCCGATAGAATTCAAACAAGTAGTGGAAATTTGCAGATTGGAGATAATTTGAATATAAATGAAAACGACTGCTTAATAATATCGTTAGTTCTGCCAATAAAATAAAATCTTATTTCAAGGTCGAAAAACGGGCGAATAATAAATTGGAAATCAACTACAATAAATAAATGACCGAGATTTGTGCGCAAATTCTTTTCTAGGAAAATAGTGCAACACCTGGGCAACCCACTCGAGTTTGTCTTGTCGGTCTTTTTGATGTACGTCGCAATTCTGTGATCCCATGTGGTAGAATGGACTGACCCGACATTTTTGTGATGTTAGCTGTGTTTTTCCATCAACAAAAGCCTGTGTTTAGAGAAAATCGACATGACTGTGTTAAATTAACAGAACTTTGGATTACTAGCTTATGAAAATGAAAAAGTATATCATGACAAGTCACGGAAATATTCTGTAAAACCCGAAAAATTTAATAATGTAAATAATTTGTCCATCTAATTTAACAATATATTGGATTTTCATGGACTGCGGTACATTGCCGGAATTGCAATTTATACACAGCCGAATTTGCCAAAACAAAATGAAGGTAGGATCTGTCCGTTGTTTTCATCTATCTTCCACACGTTGAAGATTATAATCATCTTAGTAAAATTTGAAAAAGAAGGCAACTACTGAATGAATGATGAACCCTTTTACATACGGAAAAGGTGAAAAAAGGTGGGGGTATTCATTATTGTCAGCGGAGGGGGGTAGGGGGAGGGGTCGTTTTTGCCGGGGGGGGGTCATTGTTCAGGACCGATTTAACCCATTCCCACTCAATCCCTCCTTTTTACGCCCCTCAACATAAAAGCTTTGGAAAACATTGTGGAAAATAAAGAAATTGCTTGGTTCAAAGAAATTTCTTCATTATCCACAATGTTTTTTATACACAAAGACGAAAAATTCCATCAACTTGAAATTGTTGTCTGCAGCTCCTTTCAATTTGGACAGGTCTAAAATCCACTGTGTTGGAATGAGTTAAATTTTCAAATTTACGGAGCCCTGTCTCAGATTATAAACAATTATAAGTTTTCAACAAAATTTCATAAACTGATCCTTTGGTGACTCTGTGTTAAGATTCCTTCATAAAATTTTGTTTAAATGAAAATTTGGCTTTTAGGGGGGGGGGGGGGAACTGATAAGTAAATTCAGGCTGGTGGAGCGAATCAGGTGCTCAAGGGCCTCTAGTTTAAAAAAATTGTGAATATCTTTTTTATCTGAAATGGTAAATGAATTGACTTTTGTAAATCGATGACAAAGTTGATTCCTGAAAACACCATTTGCTTTATCAGAACAATCAGGCGTGCGGAGCCATACAGTCAGTCAAACGCCTCTAGTTTCATCTTCATGTGACCTAGGGCACATAATCAGGGTTTTATGATTCAAAAAGGAGTCTTAATGTCAAAATTCTTAAATGCATAACTATTCATACAATTTGTGACAAATTTTATGAAGACAATCAAAACCTGGTTTTGTGACCATTTTGTCTCTTGTTCACCATTTAACCCATTCCCACTCAATGATGCTTTTAAGCGCCTTACAATATGAAAGCTTTGGAAAACATTGTAAAAAAATGAAGAAGTTGCTTGTAACCAGCAATTTCTTCATTATCCACAATGTTTTCTACCCCAATAGACAGAGATTTTAAAGATATTATTAATATAAAATTGTTGTCTGCAACTTCTTTGAATTTGGACTGGTCTAAATTTCTATCGTGTGGGAATGGGTTAAACTCGTTTTTACTTATCTCCCCTTCTACAGTTTTGTCTCATTCCCATAATGTGTCATATAGTAATGGGTAATCTGACATTCAACCCTTTCCTGTACAAACCTTGAATTTTGCGTCACGGATTTTACTTGAGAAAACATTGTGGAGATTGTTACAAGCAATTTCTCCTTTTCCCACAACATTTTCTACCACATAGGATGGTTTAATTTTGAATTGAATGCAATTTCCTTGTAGTCTGCTACCTCTTTCAAAGTGGACTAGTCAAAAATTTCTAAAAACTGGAAAGGGTTAAGAAGCTAAGGGGTTATGAAGCTAATGAATCTCAGACCTCCCAGCTATCTAATATGTCTTGTAATGGAAAAGAAAGTTCTAGGCTATAAAGCTTAATTACCTTGTTTTATGGGGTTCCTGGGAAGTATAGATAGAAAATTAATGACTGTTTGGAAATAAATGGTGCAGATTATTTCCTATATTACTCAATTCCAAAATACCATTCAGAGAACAGTATATCTCAATGACATCCAGACAATGTAAAATGAGTGAATTTGGGACAAATGTTTTGTATTTTGTAACCCATTCCCATATTACAAAACTTTAGACTTGTCCAAATTGAAAGAAGCTACGTAAGACAATTTCAAGTCAATGGAATTCTAATTTCTTTCATCTTTTTGGATAGAAAACATTGTCCATAATGAAGAATTTGCTTGATACAAGCAATATCTACTTTTTCCACAATTTATTCCAAAGCTTTTTTCTTCGGGGCGTAAAAAGGAGGGTTTGTGTGGGAGTGGGTTAACCCTTGTCATGCTGAATGAAATCACTCCAGGAATTACATAAAAATCAAAGGGATGAAATTGTTTGCCTCCCTCCACACTTTCATTTTGAAATTATCATCCTCAGAAAGTACAAGTTGGATTTCAACCAAAATTCACATGAAAGGTCATTGGGTGACTTTTTATCTGATCTCTAAGTTTTCTATGATCATATTTCTTCAGGTCATAAAAAGCGACATTGTGTGGTAATGGGTTCAGTCTATTTTCAAAATGAAAAATTTTGAAATAACTTTTTATCAACACAAAGTAACTAAACTAATTCTTGAACTGTTGACAGTGTTCAAAAATGTTAACAATTAAATTTTTGGGTGACCCCATGTCATGGTCTTTGAAGGAAAAGTATTGTTTTTTTAACCCTTTCCTGTTTCCTGCTTGTTGTCACAAGCAATTTCTCCTTTTCCAACAATATTTTCTACCACATAGGATGGTTTCATTTCAAATTGCACCCAGTTTTCATTGACGTCTGCAACCTATTTCAATTTGGACTAGTCTAAAATTTCAAGAAACAGGAATGGATTAATGGACAAGGCTAATTTCTATATGTGGTTTACGGTAAAAAACTGTTGAAACTCTCATCAAAGACTACTAGTTGAATGTAAACAACATATATAGTTGTTAAATGGTTCTTAGTTGTCAAGTGTACTTAAAGTGGTTCTTGTTGTCAGATGTACTTACAGTTAGTGAGATGGTTCTAGTTGTTAAGTGTTCTTGCAGCGAGGTGGTTTCTAGTTGTTAGTGTACTTTCAGTGAGTGAGATGGTTCCTAGTTTTACAAGTGTACTTAAAGTTAGTGAGATGGTTCCTAATTGTCAAGTGTACTTACAGTATGTGAGATGGTTCCTACTTTTACAAGTGTACTTAAAGTGAGTGAGATGGCTCTTGTAGTCAAGTGTACTAACAGTGTGTGAGATGGTTCCTGATTGTCAAGTGTACTTACAGTGAGTGAGATGGTTCCTAGTTTTACAAGTGTACTTAAAGTGATTAAGATGGTTCTTGTTGTCAAGTGTGCTTAAAGTGAGTGAGATGGTTCCTAGTTTTACAAGTGTACTTACAGTTAGTGAGATGGTTCTGAATTGTCAAGTGTACTTACAGTGAGTGAGGTGGTTCCTAGTTGTCAAGTGTACTTACAGTGAGTGAGGTGGTTCCTAGACGTCAAGTTGACTTACAGTGAGTAAGATGGTTCCTAATTGTCAAATGTACTTGCAGTGAGTGAGGTGGTTTCTAGTTGTCAAGTGTACTTTCAGAGAGGTAATGCTTTAACCCATTACCAGATTGCAAGCTTTTAGTCTAAAATTTTGACATCTCGTAATGGGTTAAAGGGTGTCAAAAAGTCATTGTGTTGGAATGGGTTAACTAGTTGATGTTTTAGTAGTCCAGTGTATGCAAGTCCGGTGTTAACCCTTGTCATTCTGTATAAATTACCATACTGTAAAATCAAAGGGCTGAAAGCACTGATAGAACTTGGTGTTCAAAATCATCATTTATTTTAGAAAACAATTTCATGATTAACTCTGGCAGGAAAAGTATAAGCAAGGGGTGTATACCAAGATCAGCTTGCACTTATGTGCAGGCTGACCTTGGTCTACACCTCCTGCCCAAACCTTAATATTCCGGGTTCAGCATGACAAGGGTTTAAGTGTAAAGATGTGTCTACCTATTTGATTTTTGACCACAACCACTACCATTTTGAAGGAATTTAAAATAATTTGGTATTGTCTTCATCATAAGTAAAATGATATACCATTTCTAACAAAATGTTAAAGTCAGGTGACCATAGGTCAAGATATTTGACTTGAAAGTCAAACTTGGTCCTTAACTATTATTTCTTAAACTAGTAATATCCACCCATGTACCTTATAAGATACTTGCATTACACACGGGACAAAATCGTACTCAAAAGAAAAAAATCTGTATTAGGCATGGTACAGGTAATATTAAATTACGCCATTTGCGTAAAATAACGTCTAACCTAGAATAGTGTATTAAGGATTTTTAACAAGTTTTGTAAGCTTCTTTTATTTTTTGAGGTAAGAATTCATTGGTATAAAGCAAATGAAATACTATGATGTAGTAGTAATGCAAAAGCATGTACTGGATTCTGGGTGTATAGGAAAATTTAATATTTAACTCTGGTCTTTGGTCTTGTGAAATATCGAAATTTTTCTACGCTGCCTAATCCAATACATGTATAAGGTTTTGTATCACAACTACAGCATTTCATTATATTCCTGGCAGTGAAATCCTTGGATTTCCTAGTGATGATATCAACTTTCACTCAATGAATTGGGAACTACTTTTATTTCCGAAGTGCTAGATCACTCCTGGTTAATATTCATAGCTAAGATTGCCAATTTTACTTCTAAAAATAAAGAAATCTTTTGACTTATCCTCCACATAAAAAAATCAATTGTAATAAGATTTTAGCTCATCTGAGCACAAGGTGCTCTGGGTGAACTTTTGTCATCGGTCATCATCCAGCGTCCATCCATTCACTTCTCCATTCATCCGTCTGTCTGTCTGTCTATCCGTCTGTTCATAATTACAAAAAATTCTCCTCCTAAACTAACCATGGAATTTCAACCAAACTTCACAAAAATGATCCTTAGGTCATGCTCTTTTGAATTACTTCAAAGAATTAGAATCAATGAAAGACTTTGGTTGCCATGGCAATCAAATGAAGAAAAAAGTCTTCTCCTCCTAAACCAATAGACAGGGGTTAAGAGTTAAAGAAAGACAAAAGTAAAAAAAAAAAAAAAAGAAATAATTTGCTGACTGAAGCTTGAAAATTGTCACATTCATGATGTAATTGTTGTCGTAATTTCTTGAGGAATACAAAGACTTTATATTGATATTCTTGATTGCTAGATGTTTTATTTGACAAACAAATTGTTCAAGATGTCATTTAAGTAGATTTAATTCTTGTATTGTCTATACAGAATATTCTTTTGTTTAATGAACCCAGGAACTGTGGGAGAAACAAAATGTATTTGTGAGTTCATTAGAACTTCTGTTAACCTAGATAATTAATAATTAGATCACAATATTGATTAATTTCTATTTTATTACATTATATTTTGACATTTTAATTGAGGACACCCACTTTTGTTGTGATGTTTTTTGTCGAACCTGCTAGCGGTGAGCAAGACATAGTTGTCACTATGACAAGTCAGTGTATGTGTGTTAGTTCGTTAGTCTGTTAGTCTGTCCCTTCGTCCAAATTTTTCCAAACAATTACTCCTATGTACATTTATACAGATCACTGGTCAAAATAGCGAATTCAGGTTATACATGATGCTTTCACATGTCTAAGGATGGATTTCAAAATAACTTGGCACAATTATTCTCTATCATGAGTAGATGTGTCATTTGAAAGAATGTTTGGGGTAGTTCTAATGTCAAGGTCACATCATAAGGTCAAACACTAAAATTGAGATTTTCAAGAGCATTTCTCCTACAATTATGGATGGATTTCCAAATGAATTGGCACAATTATTTTCGATCATCAGTAGATGTGCCATTTAAAAGAAATTTTTGAATAGCTTCAAGTTCAAAGCTCAAGGTCAAAGCTCAACAGAGCTGAATCTACTCAATCTAGGGCGCGGGATTGCGGGATTCTCGCGTTTAAAGAGTTCAGGACGCAAAAAAATAAGCCTGTGCACCACTTGTCACGCACGTTTTAAAAGGTTGGCGCATTGTTAAATCAGCAGTGCGTTTAACATGAATCCATTTAGATGCTCTTGAGAAAACCGCCTAATTTCTATTGCATTGTGTAAAGCTGTTTATACATACCCTGGAATAATGGATACTATAAATAGAATCCCCAGTCAGCTCCCCCAATAAAGTTACACTTCAATGAGCACAGCCCACAGGTAATAATGTGTAGGAATTCTAAGGCCATAGAGTCGTAAGTGATATCGATACACATTATAGATAAAGCTTTATTTAATCGGATTTCACATTTCTTTTCGACACAATACAGTCGACCTCAGCTTCCGAAGTCATAATTTGATGTAGCAATCTCCATCAGGACCTTAGGTAGATAGTTGTCGTTTAGTAAATGAATAAGAAGCAGATATGAAAGCTAGATATTATTCCATGGTCTATGTCTGGTGAATAGATTAGTGTCAAAAATTGGAATGATACACAAAGAGTTTGATAGTCTTTTGGGGAATTTTGATTTTCTCTTTCGGGTATTTCATTTATTTATACATGTCCCTGGTAAAAATGTGTCAATCAAAACATCAATTTTAAACAACATCTGAATATCGTCGATAGGCGGCCGAGTCCTCGTAAGTACAACTTCACTGAAGGTGTACTTATGATATTTTGATCGCATATATTACATTGAGTGATGCCATGGTGATCCAGAATTGTTCACATTTCATATTCTCTTGATTTGCAATAGTAAATATAGCAGCCTATATGTCAAAGGTTGACCAGCGGTGGGATCGGACCATATTTAAAGCTCTACCAGATCCCTCAAAATTGCTGACCTTGATAACTTTATCTTATAAAATGAAAGAACAATGAAAAAAAAATGTGTGTTTCCAAAAGATTTTCACTTTTGTGAAAACCTAGATTCAGCTCTGCTCAAGATCAAACACTAAAATTGTGCTTGTCCGGAGCATGATACCTACAAAACTTTGCGGGCTGGACAGCAGTTGTCCTGTGACAACCATCTAGTCTGAAAAAAATCTTGAATCTTAAGGAATCGTTATTGGTTAACCAGTATTACCACTCAATAATGCCTTAAGACACACCTGTAAAATAATACTAAGGAAATATTGTTGAAAAGGTGAAATGGCTTGTAACAAGCCATTTCTTCTTTTTTTCACAATTTCTTCCACAATTAATCATTATTTTTCAAATTTGCACACATTTCAGCTCTACTGGCTGAAAGCCATCGGGCTATTGCCATGGGGCTATTGTCATGGCTTGGAGTCTGACGTGCTTCCCTCCATCAGTATGTCCATCCATCTGTCCATAAACTTTTACTTTACAAACCATCAGGAAGCACCGAACAGAATTCATTCAAATTTCACAGAAATGATCCTTGAAGGTCCCGGGCCTTTATCAGATTCCTTCAAAGTATTTGATAGGTTGAAAATCATGGCTTAAATGTGCGTTGCCAATTTCCACATAATGGTAAAAGTGTTCAAAATCTTCTCGGAAACCATTTGATAGATTTTAGCCAAATTTTACAAGAATGATAATTATATGACCCTTTATCAGGTTCTTCTAAGAACTTTGAATGGATGATGAACATAGCTTTAATGGGCGGGGCTAATTCCATATATGGTGAAATTTTTTAGAATCTTCTACATAGAAACCAGGATATGGATTTCAACCAAATTTCACAGAGTGATCTTTGGATGACATTTTATCGGATTCCTTCAAAGAATTTTGATTTGGTTAATTTAACCCTTTCCTGTACAAACCCGGGATTTTACGTCTCTATAATTTTATACTTGAGAAAACATTGTGGAAAAAGGAGAAATTGCTTGTAAAAAGCAATTTCTCCTTTTCCCACGATATTTTCTACCACATAGAATTGAACTTCTTGAAATTATATCCAATTTTCATTGTCGTCTGCATCCCCTATCAATTCAGACCAGTCTAAAATTTTAATAAACAGGAAAGGGTTAAAAATATGGCTTTAATTGGAGGGGCTAATTTCATATATGGTAAAAGCTTTAAAAATCTTCTCAGAAAGCTTCTTAGAAAGCTGTGGATGGATTTCAACCAAATGTTTACAGGAATGGATGTCACTTTTCATCTGAGTCAGTAAATGTAGTTTACATAACTTGACATTTTTAAAATAACGAAAAGTTTGAAATGCCTCTCTAGAACTTTTTCAAAGATTTCAGTGACCAGAGTTATTTGTAAATGGCAAAGATGATTCAGTGTATATTGATTTCCTGAAATCACTATTTGCTTAATCAGTGTATTCAGGCCTGTGGAGCAATACAGGCACTCAAGTGCCTCTAGTTTGGTTTCATGGAGGTATGAAACAAAAAAACTGGTCACACTATATGAATACGCGAAGCAGATTCATTCATGAATGAGATTATGTTTTTTGTTTCATAAGTTCATAACACAAAATATTTTATTTGTATGTAAACAAAAATATTCTGTTAATTTCTCATAATTAAATGATATTAAGTGAAAAAGGAAATATTTTCGATACTTTTTTGTGTGGAACTATTTAGTGCTGAAGCATACCAAAAAGCTGCGTTCTCAAAATTTTGATCATGGTTGAAGGAATAATTTTCTCAGCCAATCAGATACCTGGTTTTTAATATACAAAACTCAAAATTAAATTATTTTATTAATAAATTTGAAATACCTTGTCACAGTTGTTCCCTTTGACCAAGTGCTAGTTGCATACAAAAAATTTGTTAGGATACACCCAATATCAAGGTCACAGATGAAGGTCAAATGAAAAAGCTTGTTTTTCAACCTGAGTACTTTTTTTAAAAAGTCTGTTTTGTTTCTCTTATGATCAAAGACACGGTATAAAGTCAATCAAATTAAAATAAGTTACCTTATTCAGAGATGAAGAATGAATGTCACATTACAAAGCTGAATGGCTATTCTGTAATTTTTAGCTTGTCTGTTTACCTTGGCATCGAGTGCGTTGGCATTGGCATTGGCGTGACAAACATTAACCTTATATCTCTGTTGTTATTGAAGATATCCTCATGAAAGTTGGAATGTGTATTGACCATCACAAGAGCTATCTAGCCTATCAAGGGGGGTAACTCTAAAGGCATTTTTGTAAGAGTTATGCCCCTTTTTGACTTAGCATTTTTGCATTATCCAGCACCTGCAACCGAACGTTGCACCGTGGGTGGTGTTCTTGTTGCCATTTCTATTTGTTGAACTAAAAGCAGTATTTGTCGTCTGTGTCTTTGACATGTTCCTAGTTTTGGAAAGTGAACTCCAAAGGTATGGAATAAGAGAGATTCAAACCTCACACTCTGACTTCCCAATTAACCTTTGTCATGCTGAACTAGAATATTCCTATATTATAGGAGGAGGTACTGACAAAGATCAGCCTGCACACAAGTGCAGTCTGATCTTGGTCTTCACCTCCTGCTTGCCCCCTTTCAGCCAGAGTTGTTTAAGTAATCAATTTTCAAGAGAAATATTGACCCTCATGTAGACCTCCCAGTATTGTCAGCTCTTTGATTTAAAAGCAATTCTGTATAGAACTTTAATTCCACATGACGAGGGTAAAGTCTACATTTGTCTAACCATAAGACTACTGTGCACACACTGTTCAAATGAAACAGTGTTATATTCATATATCTGGAACAAGGAGGGAAAAAGGGAGTATACTTCTCTTTGAACAAATACATTTACTGGCAGGAAAAAGAAATTAGTGAATAATTAAATTGAAAAGTAAAAAAAAATACTAGACATACCAATCTTGTGGCCATTTTGCGTCAGAAAACCTGTAACTACAGTTTGATTTAAGCTGTGGTTGCTGGTTTTAACCCCTTCCTGTACAAGGCCGAGATTTTATGTCACTGTGATTTTATACTTGAGAAAACATTGTGGAAAAAGAAGAAATTGCTTATAACAAGAAATTTCCTTTTTTTTCCACAATATTTACTACCACATAGGATGTTGTAATTTCAAATTGTATGGATCCAGTGTTCACTTTGGTCTGTAACCTCTTTCAATGTGGACCCGTCTATAATTACAAAAAAAGGAAAGGATTAGGAGGCAATGCAACAATATAATGTTATTTTGAGTAAACCACAGCTTTTCTTTTGGAACTGTTCTGCACAGGCCCGTTTTCAAAAATATTTATATAACATATAAGGCCTATAATAAGACCCATCTATTGCTTATGAAAGTAACAGAAAAAAGTAAAGTATATTTTGATTTTCCACTGATTTTCTATAACTTTGCTGATTTCATATAATTTGGCTAGCCTGAAGTGCTCTGGAGGAGCTTGTGATCAGTCATCTTCCTCCGTCCGTCCGTCTGTTCACAAATACAAAAAAAATCTCCTCCTAAACTCAGCATGGAATTTCAACCAAACGTCACAGAAATGATCCTTAGGTTATGTTCTTTCAAAATACTTAAAGGAATTGAAATCCATGAAGAACTCTGGTTGCCATGGCAACGGAGTGAAAATCTTCCCCTCACGAGCCGTAAGGCCTAAGGCTTTGATATTTGGTACAAATCATCATCTATTGACCCTCTACCAAAATACTTCAAAGAATTACTGTATTCTGAAATTAAACCCTTTTCTGTGCGGTCCCTGATTTTACATAGAAATAAAGAAAGAAAACTTTAAAAATCTTCTCCTCCCAAGCTGTAAGGCCTAGAGCTTTGATATTTGGTGAAAAACATCATCTATTGACCCTCTACCAAAATACTTCAAGGAATTACCGTATTCTGAAATTAGCCCTTTTCTGTGCGATCCAAGATTTTACATAGAAATAAAGAAGGAAAACTTTATAAATCTTCTTCTCCTAACCAAATTTGATATTTGGGATAAATTATCATCTATTGACCCTCTACCAAAATATTTCAAAGAATTACTGTACTCTGGAAATTAGCCATTTTCTGTGCGATTCCAGATTTTACAAAGATTTAAAGAAGGAAATCTTTAAAAATCTTCTTCTCCCAAACAATGAGGCTGAGAGCTTTGATATTTGGTATGAAATAATATACCTATTGACCCTGTACTAATATACTTCATAGAATTACTGTATTCTGAAAATAAGACCTTTTCTGTGCAATCCCAGAAATGAATAAAGAAGGATATCATAAATAATGTTCTCCTTCTAAACCATTAGGCCTAGAGCTTTGATATTTGGTATGTATTAATGCCTATTGACCCTCTTACTTTATTACTTCAAAGAATTACAGTACTCTTGAAATTAGCTCAACATGGTTGGGTTTTCACTATACCTAGGATTAAAGGAGAAAATCTTTAAAAAATCTTCTTCTCCAAAATGATTAGGTGTAGGGCTTTGATATTTTGAATATTATATCATAAAGCCTTGAGCAATCATACTTAGGGGAGCGATATAGGACCATCATTGTCCTCTTGTAATTGTTTATAACATTTGTATATTACATGTATTTGTTGTATATTTATCCATATTGTATACTAATGTACTTGGATGTAAATAAAAGATAATTATGGTCTGTTCTGTAAACTGTTTGGCTGTACCAGTCCAGGGAATTTTAGACTAATGCCCTAGTTGCTGGTATTAGGATTTCAGGAAAGTGAAAATAAAAAAAGTACATGTGCTGAATGGAAGCAATTACAATAAATTAATTTATGAATTAAAGAAATGAATGGGGGAGGGGAAGAAACTGCTGATCACAACAAATTTTCTTTTTTCCTTCAATATTTTCTTTGATTTGATATCTCAGACATATAAAAAAGTAGGATTGGTATACACCTACAGAAACACAAACCGATTAAATCTTCCAGTCTATGACAGGTTTGGCTAGTTGTCATGCTTTTTCTAAACTAGATGCAAATCAATATTAATATCCATAAAACTCTACAAAATTTGCATGAAAATATATTTTACTCTGACAAGAGATGATTCAAGTGTAGCACACAAATGTCATATTTTGTAACATCTGAAGTTCACAAAAATGGTACCAGTGTTGTGTTAACCCACAATCCACAATCAAAGTACTAAAAATACCGTAAGCTAGCAAAAAAATTGTTTGTTAAGTAATCTTCTTTTGTAGGGTAGAAAACATTGTGGTCACTGAATAAATTGCTTATTACAAGAAAATTCTTCATTATCCACAATTTTTTCCAAAGCCTTTTTTTGAGATTCTTAAAAAGCAGAATTGAATTGGAATGGGCTGTATAGCATGCTTTAAAGGGGTTCTTTACAGTTTGAATAAAGTTAATTAATATGGCCTGTCATATTGAACACAAAATGCTCGAGCTAAAATTAACTAGGAGATGAATTTGTAGACTGTGTTTGCAATATTACTGAAATACTCAACTACTTTTTTGCCGTAGAGATTCAATGGATTTATTGGTTAAGCCTCCAGAGGCAGTTAGCACTCAATGAACTCTGAGATGACCTCAAAATTTTGTCTGTAATCTAAAGCTATCAAAGATGACGCTTAAAATGGTACCTGTGTCATGTTATAGTGTATTTGTTTGTTTGTTTGTTGGAATGGGGTTTTACGCCGCTTTCAGCAATCTTTCAGTTATATCGCGGCGGCTGGAGCACCTAACAATGGAATCCTGGTATTTCTCACACCAGTACTACCATTACATCCTTTCCTAGCCTCCAGCTGCTATCCCACATAGGTCTACGATTATCCACCCATTGGTGAAAGACAAATAGTCGGAAAGGATGAGTGCCGTTGTTGGGATCGAACCAAGTACCTCCGGATTGACAGTCCGACGCGCTATCAACTGCGCTATGACGGCGGCTCCTGTTATAGTGTAAACACTACCCATAATCCACGATAATGGTACCTATGTCATGTTATAGTTTATACCATACCCACAATCCACAAAAATGGTATCTCTGTCATGTTATAACTCCACCCACAATCAACACAAAAATGGTACCCTGTGTCATGTTAGAGTGTATACACTATCCAAAGTCCACAAAAATGGTACCTGTGCCATGTTATAGTGTAAGCCTACCCCAATTCACCAAAAATGGTACCTGAGAATATTGATGGGATGAAAACATGGCTTTAATGGGCATGGCTTATTTCCATATAAGGTGATTTTTTTTTGAGAATCTTCTACATAGAAACCAGCAAATGGATTTCAACCAAATTTCACGGGATTGGTCCTTGGGTGACCCTTTATCAGATTCCTACAAAGAATTTTGATTGGTTTAAAAACATGGCTTAAATGAGCGGGGCTTATTTCCATATATGGTGAAACTTTAAGAATCTTCTTCTCAAAAACCAATGGATTTCAACAAAATTTTAAAGGAATGATAATGGATGACCCTTTAACAAATTCCTTCAAAGAGTTTGATTTGATGATAAACATCGCTTTAATTGGCAGGGCTTATTTCCATATATGGTGAAACCTTTAAAAATCTTCCAAGAAACCATTGGATGGATTTCAACCAAATTTTACAGGAATGTTGCATGGGTGACCCTTTATCAGATTCCTTCAAAGAATTTTGATCTGATGAAAAACATGGCTTTAATGTGCGGGCTTATTTCCATATATGGTGACCCCTTTAAAAATCTTCTACTCAGAAACAAAATGATGGATGTCAACTAATTTTTAAAGGAATGATCATTAGGTGATCAGATTCCTTCAAAGAACTTTGTTTGGATATTTAACATGGCTTAAATGGGCGGGGCAAATTTCCATATATGGTGAAACCTTAAAAATGTTCTTCTCAGATGGATTCGACCAAATTTTACAAGAATAATTTTTAGGTGACCCATTATCAGATTCCTTCAAAGAATTTTGATTGTATGATAAACATTTTTTAAATGGCTCAGCTAGTTTCCATATATGGTGAAATTTTTGAGAATCTTCTACATAGAAACCAGCAAATGGATTTCAACCAAATTTAACAGGAATGACCCTTGGATAACCCTTCATAAGATTTCTTCGAATAATTTTGATTGGATGAAAGACGAATGGAGGGGCTAATTTCCATATATGGTGAAAGCTTTGAAAATCTTTTTCTCATAAACTTGTTGATGGATTTCAACCAAATTTTACATGAATGATCCTCTGGTGATTCTTTTTCAGATACCATCAATGAATTTTGATTGGTTTGATATATAGCTTGAATACACCTCTTGCTTAATCTTTACTATCAGGCCTGTGGAGTGATATTGCATTACTATTTTATCAAATGGCTCTGAGTTAAATGTAATAGCTCAAGGTCAAATACTTGCAGGCTCGAAATGTCCCTGTACTGTTTGAAAGAATAGTGTTGTTCCTGTATCCATAGGACATTTTATGGGGTCATGTTTATCCATAATGAAAACTGACATTGGCAAAGTCGTTTGATTGTAGAGAAATTTTATCTATACTTCTAGGTAATCACACAAGGTCATGATTATAGGCATGAAGTTCTTGATTGTTCTCTTTCAGAGTATGTTTACTAAAACGCAAGCTTTAATTTGTAAAAGTAAGAGTTTAAAGGGCCTTTGTATTTTACAGGAACATTCCATTGTACTAGGTTTTTCAGTTGGTATCATTTTTCACATGAACATAGTTACTTTTACAAAAAAATTTAATTTAGGTCACAAGTCATGTTCAAATGTTAGAATCTTGTTTTTAAATGCTGTAAGGCCTAGAGGTTTTAAATTTTGCATATTAGTCCTATTTTGTTTGTACTTGGAATTTACAAATTTACAAATTCTTAAAAATTGTCTTTCCCTAAACTAACTATCAGAATACAATGAAACTTTACTGAAATTTTCCTCGGGTGATAGCCATGTAAAATACTTCAAGGGATTGTAATCGGTCAATAACTTTGGTTACTATAACAACCATGAATAACTCTGGTTGGTATGGCAACTGAAGGGATTCTCCTTCTCCTTTACAACCATAAGGCCTGTAGAGAAATCATATGTTGCATGTAACATCGCCTCATGAACCACTGCCAATATGCTTCAGGTTATGATTATTTATATTAGCACTACATTGTGAGCAGTTTTGTGGTTTTCATCGAAAACTAGAGAAATACTGACACTAGAAATACTGACACTTGTTGTATAGGAAAGGTTGTTGTCAACTGGGTCTGATTTCAGTTGAGGATTTAAGAGAGATCAGTGAATTCAGACAAAAGTCTAATTGAATAAAATGAAAAAACAATATGGGGAAAAATAATATGCAGTATTTCAGTTTAGTAATCCAAGGCCATTACGGGCCTCTTGTCCTGTTTTAGTATTCTTAATCATAATTAGTTGCCTGACTGAAGTAATTTAGTGAGTTTAAATTGAAAAATATTTACGCTAGACATGAAATGCGTGATTTGAAGTCATCATATATTGATAGATAGACTTATTTCTAGTTGAAATCTTGTTGCACAATAGTATTATTCAGGCTTAACCCATTCCCACATGGTGACCCTTTCTTTGCCCTCAAGAAAGAAGGCTTAGGAAAACATGGAAAAGGAAGAAATTGCTTGTTAAAAGCAATTTCTTCATTAACATAACAATTTCTACCTCAAAAGAATCAAAATTTCTTCAATCAAAATGATCGCCTGCAACATCTTTCAATTTGAACCTGTCTTAAATTTTGTCATTATGTAAATGGATAAATCCATTCCCATGTAACATAATATATGACTGGTCAAAGTTGAAAGAAGTTGCAGACAACAGTTTTCAGTTGATGGAATTTACAAAAACTTTGTCTTTTGGGGTAGAAAAAATGTGGAAAATGAAGAAATTGCTTGTAACAAACAATTTCTTCATTTTCCTCAATTTTTTCCAAAGTCTTTTTCTTGAGGAGCGTAAAGAGCAGGAATGTATGGGAATGGGGGTATTGTGTAGGAATGGGGGTATTTTGTGGGAATTGGGGATTGTGTGGGAATGGGTTAAAGATTTATGTCATTCAGTTTTAATGGACGTTTTGCATGTCACTAATTGCCATGTTGGTCGCTTTACATGCATGTTGTAAGGCTGGCATTCTTCCTGTAAATCCTAGATATTCCTACTTTTCATGCTTCTTCTGGCAATCTTTTCTATCAAAGAAAATAACTCCTGTCACACTTTTGTTGTAATTCTTCCCTCCCCTGAAATGGTAGACAGACATAATTATAGAGTAGTTTGTGTGGGTTGTTTGTGTACATATTGGTGCATGGGTGTGTCTAATTTGCATAGACTCTACATTCGTTCTTCAATGTGCTGAGGAAATTCTGCATATGAAAAATTTGGGGGAAATAGGAAATGATTTTGACAATGATTTTGTTCTTGTATTGCAATGTTTTCTACCCGATTCAGCACACTTCATGAAATGCATGTTGAAAAGTTGTCTGCAATCTACAGCTTGCATTAGTAATAGGTTAACTCTCAAGACTAAGTATTTTTAGCACACTCAGCCAAAACACAGATAAAAAGCTAATCTTAGGCTTGCATTTTAACCCTTGTCATGCTGAACCTGGAAATTCCTGTTTTGGCATTAGATATAGACTAAGATCAGCCTGCACATAAGTGCAGTCTTATCTTAGTCTACACCTCCTGTTTGTCTCCTTCAACCGAGAGTTGTTTATACAATTAATTTTCAAAATAAATTTCCACCTTTAACTTGTGCTCCTAGTGCCTACAGGCCTTTGATTTAAATTCAAATTCATTCCATTACTAACCGACTACGCTTTGGACTACAAATCTGAACAACTAGAGCTTTCGAAAATATTTCAAGACAATACTGATATCCACATTTTAGCTAGACCTATTACAATTCGGTGTATGTGCATTAGTCTGTTAGTATGTTAGTCCGTCCGTCTGTCTGAATTTGTCCGGACAATTACTCTTACATTTAAGGATGGATTTCAAAATAACTTGGTACAATTATTCTCCACCATGAGTAGATGTGCCATTTGAAAGAATTTTTGGGATAGTTCTGATGTCAAGGTCACAGCTCAAGGTCAAACACTAAAATTGTGTTTGTCCGGACAATTACTCCTACAATAATGGATGGATTTCTAAATAACTTGGCACAATTATTCTCCATCATGAGTAGATGTGCTATTTGAAAGAATTTCTGGGATAGTTCTAATGTCAAGGTCACAGCTCAAGGTCAAACACTAAAATTGTGATTGTCAAGAGCATTTCTCCTACAATTATGGATGGATTTCAAAATAAATTAGCGTAATTATTCTTCATCATGAGTAGATGTGCCGTTTGAAAGAATATTTTGGATAGCTTCAAGTTCAAGGTCAAAGCTCAAGGTCAAGCACTTAAATTGATGGTCAAGGTCATGTTGATTGTCAAAACTTTGTCGGCTTGACAGTAGTTTTCCGGGGACAACCATCTGGTTTTCAGAGAAAAACAAGGAACTGCTACAGCCTAAGTGTTCTTGTCTTTTTCTGATGTCTGTGTGTTGGAACTTCAACATTTATCTCTGAATGTATAATAGCTATCAACTTGAAACTTCATAGGTGAATAGATCACGTTGAGGAGAAGTGCAGTGCACAAGTACCGCAACTCTTGCTTGCATAATTTTGGAGTTATTGCCCTTTGTTGTTTTAAAGACTTAAGATTTTGTCCGGGGCATATCTCTGAAAGTATAATAGCTATCAACTTGAAACTTCATAAGTGGATAGATCTCGTTGAGGAGAAGAGTAGTGCACAAGAACCACAACTCTTGCTTGCATAATTTTGGTAAGATTTGTCCGGGGCATATCTCTGAAAGTATAATAGCTATAAACTTGAAACTTCATAGGTGGATAGATCTTGTTGAGGAGAAGTGCAGTGCACAAGAATCGCAACTGTTGCTTGCATAATTTTAGAGTTATTGCCCTTTGTTGTTTTAAAGACTAAGATTTTGTCCGGAGCATATCTCTGAAAGTTTAATAGCTTTTAACTTGACACTTCATAGATGGATAGATCTGGTTGAGGAGAAGTGCAGTGCACAAGAACCACAACTCTTTCTTGCATATTTTTGGAGTTATTGCCCTTTTGTGTTTTAAAGACTTAGATTTTGTCCTGAGCATATCTCTGAAAGTATAATAGCTTTTATCTAACTCATTGAGAAGAAATGCAGTGCATAAGAAGCCTAAATCTAACTGACTTCAGTTTACTATCAAGCTTTTAAGGCGGGGGATGGCCATGTCGGACATGGCTCTTGTTTACATTGATTTCATAAGTTTTTATTCTTGGCATCAAAGAGAGTAATTTTGTGGTAATGTGTTGATACCTGAGAGACCTAGAATTTATGGTCATGATCAAAACAGAAATCTATTAAATGAAGGAACCAAACAAAAATTATTTTTCAGCTCCACTGGTCAAAGGATTATAACTTTTCAACAAAACTTCACATTCTTTATCCTGTAACTCTTTGTCAGATTCCTTCATGAAGTATTGCTTAGATGAAAATTATGGCTTTTGTGGGAGGGCTTGTGTCGATACATGGTATATGGTGAAATTTTGAAAATCTCAATCTGGCAAACTTCAGTATGGTTTTCAACCGAATTTCTTAGGATTAGTAAATTCGGGCCGATGGAGCAAATCGGGCGCTCAAGTGCCTCTAGTTTTGTCTTGTAATGGTTTAATAGCTGAGCGTCAGCCATCTGTATAAGATCTTGCTTTCTTTCTCCCACACTATTTTCTACCTTTTCAGAAGATGGTTTCAATAATTTGATTATATATGATGCAGCATGCAATCAGTTACAATGTAGACCATTTTAAAATGTTGTCCTATTGAAAAGGGTAAATTAAATTGTGTATCAAATCATTCCAATAATAGGAAACCCTGTACTGAATGGCAGTAAATGTAACCAGCTGAAGTTCACACCGTGGAATCTCATAATTGATTTATAACTGGTGGGTTAATCAATAGATCCCCTCTATCCTATTTAGCATGCCCTTAGTAGGTAAATAACTAAATATTTTCTAGCACTAACTATTTCTCTCATTTAATGCTTAGATCAAATGTAAGGATAAATTTAGTAAGTGAAATTGACGGCTAAGTTTTTAGCAAGGCCTTCATAGGTGTGGTAGATCTCTTTTGTTAAGACACAATTATACACTGTTCCAAATCAAAAAGATAATCATAGATGATATTTCATAGTTGATCAAATTTTAGATAACTATGTCCTTTAGGTTAGAAAGCATTGTGGAAAATGAAAAAATTGCTTGTGACAAGCAATTTCTTCATTATCCACAATGCTTTCAGAAGCTTTTTTCTTGTGGGGCATAACAAAGTAGAATTTCTTGGAAAGGATCAATAGTAGCTGCTATTATTCCATTAATTATGGTAACGCTAATTGGGAGCTTCCATATTGTACCCATTTCATCAAGCAGAAGATTCATCCAGTGAAATGTAATGTTTCTTTGTATATATTTTGTATGAACTGTCAGCACCTGTAGAGGAGCATAAAAGGCATCTGGATATGATGTTCATTGCCTCATCCCCAACAAACAAAGCAAAATGGGACTTGCACTCTGTCCTTCTGTCTAATGGGTCAGGGTTAATGAGTTTCCAGACTGTTTTCTAAACCCTTATAGATATTGAGCATACTTTTGGTGTTTGAATCTGATTTCCTGTTTTCTGGTCCTCTGCAGATTAACAGAAACAAAAGTATTGTAATGGACTGAGTATAACTATCAAATAACATTTTCTTTGAGGGGGCATATAAAAGCAGGATTATGTTGGAATGGGTTAATATGGGATGCTACTAATTTGCTTAAAATGATTGGAAGTTACTTTGTTTGCAGCTGATATTTATTTAAAATTCAATATTTTAAAGATCCTTTTAACCATTATAGCAACTTGGTTTTGTAGTTTGGTTGGTGTGGTTGACATCCACTTAAACAACAATCAATGTAGAAAAACTGACTCATTTGTCTTGGGAATTGATCAATGGATAAATTGATTCTTAGGTTCATTAGAAGCTATGGTATAAACCCTTTATAATTTCATTCCGATGTATTGTAACTGTTGCATGGAACAGAAATTTCTATACATATTTACATTTTGTATTTATTATAGAACTTCACTGTTTCAATTTACATGATTTAAAGATCCTATCTTGAGCTTTGCAGCAAACAAAATATGTTGTCAGAGTTATGATGCATGTGTGAATATCCATTTGTTGGTCCGATAACTTTTACAATTATATGGTTGGATTTCAATATTTTTCTACATCATGAATAGATGTGCAATTTGAAACAAATACTTATGAGATAGGTCAAAGGTCACGGTTACGCCTGAAGTCAACTTTTGTTGTACAATTAGTACTACACTTATAGATAGATTTCAATATCATTTGGTATTTATTTTTTTCTGCATCATGAGCGGATGTGCAATTTTGAAACTTTTTTGAATAGGTTCAAATGAAAGGTCAGTCTTGAAGTTCAGCACATTTGTCTAGACCCTAACAATTTTATTTGCTGACAAATTTCTGGATAAATAAGGACATATATTCTCCATTACTAGTAGAAATGTCTCCTAAAAACTTTATTGGGTCAAGGATGAAGGTCATTCTTTAAGGTCTAGTATTTAATTGTTTGGCAATCTTGATTCAAGATATTTCTGGTATAGGACACTGAAATATTGCTTGATATTTAAACCAGTGTCCTTGTTAGGAAATCCCATACAGAATTGCTTTAAAATCAAAGGAATGATAGCACAAAAAGGTCTTAATGAAGGTCAATATTTCTTTTAAAAAATGATTTTTTAAATAACTGTTGCTGAAAGAGGACAAGCAGGAGGTGTATATATATTGATCTTTGTCTATACCTCCTTTCAAAACATAAATATTCCAGGTTCAGCATGACAAGGGTTAACATTATCTTCTAAAACACTAAGAATTGATTGCAATCGAATTTCACAATGATATTTCTTAGCCAGTCCTCTTCCGAATTCTCTTCTAAAACACTAAGGTCGATTGCAATGGAATTTCACATTGATATTTCTTAGCCAGTCCCCTATTGAATTCTCTTCCAAAACTCTAAGGGTAGATTGCAATCGAATTTCACATTGATATTTCTTAGCCAGTCCTCTTTGGAATTCTCTACTTAAATACTAAGGGTAGATTGCAATCGAATTTCACATTGATTTTTTTATAGCCAATCCTTTTTAGAATTCTCTTCTAAAACACTAAGGGTTGATTGCAATCGAATTTCACATTGATATTTCTTAGCCAGTCCTCTTTCGGATTCTCTTCCAAAACACTAAGGGTTGATTGCAATCGAATTTCACATTGATATTTCTAAGCCAGCCCTTTTTCATATTCTCTCAAATTAAGCTATTTATTTATCAAAAATAACTGTAAATACAAAACTAAATAAATTTGATAAGAAGTTATTTCTTCAAAGCAACCATAATTCAACAAGTCTTGTTTGGTAAGGGAAGGTTATTTAAGTGAAGGTCAATGAAATCCCAGAAAATGAATGCTTCATTTGAGCAAGTCTTAATGTCAATATATTTTATGAAGTGAAATCAAAGAAGAGCTGCCTATTTGACCCGTACCAGACTACATGTTTTTGGACTGTCTAAACCAAAACGATGACAATTTTAGTTGAAAAGTGTTGTTTTTCTGGGTAGAAAACATTGTGGATAATGAGATTATTACTTGTAAAGAGCAATTGTCTGTAAAAGCTGGTTTGCATGGGAATGGGTTAACCTATTTCCACATAATCAGGCTCTTTGACACCTTTAGATAAAAAAAAATCGGAAAACATTATGGACAATGAAGATATTGCTTATTACAAGGAATTTCTCCATGATCTACAATGTCTTCTACCCTAAAAGAAAAAGATTCTTTCAATTTCATCATCTGAAAATTTTTCCCTCAGGTAATGAGTTAAAACCACAATGGCCATAATGTACATGAATGAAAATCAAAGTACCATCAATACTGGATACAGTTATTGTGGGTTCATACTTTTTTTCTTATAAAGAAAGCTTGCTTAAATGCTGATCTTTGTCTATACCTCCTGCCATAGCAGGAATATTCTGGGTTTAGCATGACAAGGGTTAAACGAAAAAGCAATCGAGGAAGAAAACTCATGGAAATATAACATTCAGATTGTTGAAAATTTGACATAAAAATTATTCAATATTCCTTTTCTGTTTTCAAAATTTTGGACTTGTCCGCATTTAAAGGGGTAGCATAAAGTAAGTACAATGTTTTAATATGATAGAAAACAGTGTTGGAAAAGAAGAAATTACTTGTTACAAGCAATTTCTTCTTTTCCAACTATGTTTTCTTAAGTATAATAGCACAGGGAGGTAGAGTTTAGGGATTGTACATGAATGGATAACAAGGATTATTTAGTACAGGGATACTACAATATTGGAGAAATTTATTGTACCACAGATTGACTTGTGATGTAGGGCCATATACCCAGTACCATCAGTAATTTTGTAGGGGAAATCCTTCATCGAACTTCCCATCAGTATCTTGTCAGTATTGAAACTGTCTCCTCACATCCATAAAGTATTGGCAAACCACACTAATTGCTCAGTTACTCGAATGACTGAGTTGTTTGAACACTTCGTACAAACCAAATATTATTATAAACTCAAGATAATGGATTAACTAGAAAAAGATTCAAGTTTCTCGTTTATTGAACTGTTTGTTCAATATGTTTTGGCACTATGCCTTTTATCGATGGAAAATAAGTCGGAAGTTGGAATATTAATGAATCCTTCTGTAGACATTGTTCGGAGTCCGTCAGAGAGTGAAGGTCTGATGAATCTGCTGGAATGGACGCAGCAGAAAATCGGGTCTGGGATTCAAATTGTTAAAGAGATGGGAAATATGCTGGATTTGAAATTTTTGAAAGAGGAAAATAAACTAGATAAACAGGTAACTGATTATTACTTGATAACACTTTGAAAGATGATAATTTAACCCATTCCAACTCCAGCCCTCCTTTTTACGCCCCACAAGAAAAAAGCTTTGGAAAACAATGTGGACAATGAAGAAATTGCTTGTAACAAGCAATTTCTTCATTATCCACAATGTTTTCTACCAAAAAAAGCGAAAAAATTTAAAATTCCACCAACTTGAAATTGTCGTCTGCAACATCTTTCAATTTGGACCGGTCTAAAATTTTCTTGTTTGGGAATGGGTTAAAGCAAGAATATGCAAGTGGGAAAGAAAAACTCCTTATCCTAGTGCCAGAAAACAATTTTAGACTTCACCAAATTCAAAGAAGTTGCAGATGACAAATTTTAATAGATGAAGTTTTCAAAATCTCTGGCTTTTCGGGTAGAATACAATTTTGAATAAGCAAGAATTTGCTTGTTAAAAGAAATTTCTTCAATTTCAGTAATGCTTTCAAAAGCTTATTTCATGTGAATTGGTTATAAAAAAATTATTCTTTAACACTTATGTTTTCTGTAATGTGGATTTTGAAGAGAGTTCATTGAAATGTTCATGCAGATTTAAAAAGAGAAAAACAAAAAGATACATATAGTAATCAGAGGAGGATTGATTCATTGTTTTTGTGGAATGCACTTGACAATAATTTTGCCATATCAATTATACATATAGGTAATAGCTAGTCATAAAAAAAGAATTGAGTGATCAAAGATCAGTTGATGGATCAATTCTGTCAATTAACCCATTTACACTAAATGATGCTTTTAAAGGCCCCTTAAGAAAAAAGCATTGGAAAATATTGTGGAAAATGAAGAAATTGCTTGTTACAAGCCTAAAATTTCTAAATTCTTAAATTGTCGTCTGCGATACCTTTCAATATGGACCAGTCTAAAATTTTGTTGTGTGGGAATGGGTTAAAAAACTCAATTTACTAGTCAGACACTTTTTTTACCAGAAATACCAATATTAAATCAAACATTTCAACTTAAATACTGCTTGAAAAAGCTGCAATTATGATGATAATGTCCATGACAATATATTTTCAAACCAATGGTGTTTAACCCTTGTAATGCTAAACAAAAGGGTCTAAAGCACTTGAACCCGGAATATTCCGGTTTTGGCAAGAGGTTTAGGCACTTATTTGCAGACTGATCTTGGCCTACACCTCCTTCTTGAACTTTTCAGGCCAGAGTTGTTAATGAAAATAATTTCTAAAAGAAATATTTATCATTGAACAAGTTATATCAGTGCTTCAGCCATTTGATTTTACATCAATTCAGTAAGGTACAGAATGACAAGGGTTAATTATGGGTTAATAATTATTTTGAAATTGATCTCCTGATTAACATTGGCCAAAAAACAGAGAAGCTGGTGATCAGACTACACAAAAGTGGCCTCCTGCCAAAGCAGGAATATTCAGCATGACAAGGCCTTATATCTCAGGCAAACTGCATTGTTTGAGGTTAGTTGGCATGGCTAGCAATGGAACATTTACCCTTGTCATGCTGAACCAAGAATATTTCTGCTTTTGGCAGTAGGTAAAGACATAGATCAGCTTGCACAGATGTGCATGCTGATTTTTATCTGTACCTTCTGCGTGTCTATTTTGAGCCAGAGTAATTTGTACGATAGTATTTCAAAATGAATATTAACCCAAAATTGGTCCTCCAGCTCTTTTAGCCCTTTGATTTTAATTCAGTTCTGTAGATAATGATAATTCAGCAGGACAAAGGTTAAATATATATATGATATTTGTATATCAAAATATTTACTCAAATGGGTATGTATTTGAATGATCTAGAGCACTCACATCTAAAGCAAATATACGGGCCAGAGTTTTTGCTCATTCAACTTGAAAATTGATCAGGTTATTTGTCTTGATTAAATCTTGTACAAATTCAAAATCGGATCGCTGTGGACTAAGAACTAGGTCACTAGGTCATTTCTTAGAAAAGCATTGTAGACCTTCCAAAGTCCTTATATGTTGCTCAATCAACCTGAAAACTGGTGAGAATATTTGTCTGAATGAAATCTTGGACATGTTTGAAATTGGGTCAGTTAGGGTAAAACACTAAGGTCAATTATTAGAAAAAACTTGTTGACCCTGTAGAGACCTCACTTTTGGCCCAATCAATACATAGGGAATATTACAACAGTGTCTTTTTCTATGCGTTGTTATCGTGTTCGAGAATCGTGTGTAGGTATTTTTTATTGGATGAGACCGAAGGTCAAATCCAATAAAAATACCTTAACACGATTCGAGAACACGATAACAACAAATAGAAAAACACACTGTTGTAATATTCCTTTTATTATATACCTTTTAGGAAATGACATTAAGAAAATTCTCTTAAATGGCTAAGAAATAACCAACTTTCCGAAAAACCCGGAACGTCAATACACAAAAACGAAGTCAGTGTTTAACTGTACTCGACGAATATGTTTTTTTACTACACGCCGAATATTTTTTTTTTTTCTGTTGAGTTGTATTTGACAGCCAGGTTTTACTCCATATCTTTTATAGGTATATAATAAATATGTTTATCTTGATTTTTTTTTTTTTTTTGAGGACTTGACAGTTGATCACCTTGGCCAATAAAGTTCAAATTCAAATTTAATCAACTGAAGAAATTCTTAGATATACCTTGTTGGCACTGAAATCACATTTTTAGCACAATCATTAGACATTGTTTTGGTATGTATGGCCATCTATATTAATTTGCTAATACTCGACAATATTACCCTTCTGCTATAATAACTTATAAACATAAAATATGAATTATTATGGAGGGTTTAGCAAATCTTTGAAAAATGGGGGTCTATTGGATGTAAAGTTGTAAACACATTGGGTCCAAACCGATATTTATGCGTATATGGACCCAGAAATCTGCAACCTGTAAAACCCTGTGGTTTTAAACTACATAAATCTATTTCATAGATCGAGCTTTAAATATTTTGATAGGAAATGGCTCCAGAACCTGCAGATTTCCTTTGCCATATTGTGTAATTTCAGTTCACTTTAAAGTTTTCAGAAAATAGCCCCATCAAGCAATGCCAAACATACAGCATCTCTTTACTTCGGTGACCAACTGGTTTCAGAAATTCTGCTGTGAAATTGTTTGCTAGTAAGAACCCCTAGTTTTAAGTCATTTTTACATGACAAACTAAACTGATTTCTGTATTTTGATCCACAACTCACTGATGTACAATTTTCAAGATTTTGGATTTGTCTTTGTAAATGCAGTTAAGAAATAGTCATCTGCCTCATCATTGGTTCTTTTGAATGCCACTATACAGTAGCAATACTATAACCTTTTTATTATCTGGTTCATATTGATCCATTGATTTTTGCTAGTCTGACAGAAAGGCAGACTTCCCAAGGTAAGCTCTTGTGTATTTTTCCTCTGTCACTGGTATTCAATCAGATAGATAGATGGGTTGCAATTTTGCAGGATTTTCTCTGGCTAAGTGGCACCTTGGAAATAGCCAGGTTTCATTTGACTAAATGAATGGCTTCTGTTGGAAAATTCTGCTCTTTATTGTAGAATTTGTCAGGGAAAAATAATTTAGACAAGAAAAGAATTTTAACCCTTTCCCGTTCAAATACGGGATTTTACGTTCCTGTGATTTTATACTTGAGAAAATATTGAGGAAAAAGAAGAAATTGCTTGTAACAAGCAATTTCTCCTTTTTCCACAATATTTTCTACCACATAGGATTGTTTCATTTCAAATAGCATCCAGTTTTCATTGTCGTCTGCAACCTCTTTCAATTTGGACTAGTCTAAAATTTCCAAAAATGGGAAAGGGTTAAAATTAATGTGATGGTGACACCATATAGAGTTACCACTGTCTGTATCGTACATCAAGTTCTGTTGGATACTGTTGACCCTCTCCCGCTTTATGAAATTTTAGACTGTTCCAAATTGAAAGAGGCTCAAAATCCATGAATATTTTAGATGAAATCATCCTATGTGGTAGAAAATATTAGGGGAAAAGGAGAAATTGAGTCAAAAGAATTAAGATTTCATGAACTAAAATTTGGACCAGTCTGAAAATGTTTCATCTAGTAATGGATTAACTCGTTTCCACACACTCACCTTTTTACAAACCATACGAAAAAAGTTTTTGAAAAATCATTTTGAAAATAAAAAAGTTGTTTGTAACAATTTCTTCATTTTCGCTTTTTCCCTTTTGTTGGTTAAAAAAAATCAAGAACTTTAAATTGTTCTTCTTTCAATTCGGACAAGTCTAAATTAAGTTATATGGTAATGGATTAAGTATGGTTGTTTTCTAAAAAGAATTACCTATGACTTAAGCTTAGCTTAGAATATTACTGTTCGGGAAGGAGATCTAGACAAACATCAGTCTGCACATCTTTGCAGTCTGATATAAATGTCTAGACCTCCTGATTGTACCTTTAATCAAAGATAATTTTTCAAAACTATTGATAACCCACTGCTAGTTCTTTCTGTCCTTTAGATCCTTTGATATTACTGTAGAATTTTATTCAGCATTACAAGGATTTACTTGTCCAAACTCAATTTTCCAATTTCATGTTCTTGTCCATTGGGACTATTTCTGGTAAAAATTACTCCTAATCCATAGACTACATTGACAGATGACACTAATTTTAGAGTAGTCAATACACAAACTGATGTAACACATTCCCACACAGTGATGCTTTCTGATGCCCCTCAAGAAAAACAATTGGGAACAAGCAATTTCTTCATTTTCTACAATGATTTCTACCCAGAAAGTTGAAAAAACCTAAACTATCATTAATCTTGAATTGTCCTCTGCAACTCCTCTCAATTTGGACCAGTCTTAAATTTTGCTGTCTGGTATTTGGTTAATCCGTTTCCACCTAGTCCAGCTCTTTTTATACCCTTCAAGAAAAAAAGCTTTGGAAAACACATATGGAAAATGAAGAAACTGCTTGTTACAAGCAATTTCTTCATTATTCATGTTTTTCAATAAAAAAAATATAAAGCTTTTAAGAATATCATAAAATATGAAATTGTTGTCTGAAAAATCTGTGAATTTGGACCCATCAACCAATTCCCACTGAATGACGCTATAAACACCCCTATTGAAAAAATCTTCGAAAACATAGTGGAAAATGAAGAAATTGCTTGGAACAAATATTTTTTACCTCAAAAGGGAAAAAAATCCAAAATTTGATATCCTTTAAATTGTCATCTGCAACTCTTTTTAGTTTGGACCAGTTCAAAAATTTTGCTGTCTGGTAATGGCCTAAAACATGTTACTCCCTCAGTAAGTCCAATTTCTTCAAGTGATGGCAGCCTATTGTTTTCAGCTCATTTACATCAGCAAGCCTGTTTTTTAGGGGGGCCAAAGTTGAGATTTTTCTGTGTCCTATAAATCAGTAATCAGTCTTGATTGTATTGCAATCATGTTATTGGAATGTCCTGCTGATTTCCACTGGCCCAGTAATTACATGGGTAACAGAACAACAGTAACTGTCAATCTGCATTGGACACGAAATACCAAATCATTTCTGCTACAAGAATGTCCATGGTATTGATTTATCTCATGGAATTTGCTATAATCTGCAAGTTATAGTAAGAAGCATTGAGATGTGAAACCCCCAATTCAACCCATTCCCTTAAATAAAAATTTTTGACTGGTCCAAATTGAAAGAAGTTGCTGGTGGCAATTTAGTGCAAATGATTTTTTACAAATATTTCTCTTTTAAAGTAAAAACTTTATGGATAATGAAAAAAATTGCTTGTAACAAATTTCTTCATTTTCCACAATGTTTTTCAAAGCTTCTTTCTTTGGGGGTCTAAACACGTTGGATTGTGTGGGAATGGGTTAATAAAATGAATATAGAATTTGAGTTCAAATGGTGTTCTTATCCATAGTTTGAAATATGGGCATACAGGCTACAGTAAGTAATATTGATTGTATTAACTTCTTTTCTACTCTCAAACAGCTGTACAATAGGGCCACACCATTTCAAACTTGGAAACCAGCTCCAAGGGACAAATAAATGAACCTAATCAAATAAATAGACAAAAAGGAAAATCAATGAAGGACACAGATAAGGAGAAGAAATTATTGGAAAGAAAATCTTGAACATTGTGTTACAAGATATTGTTTGACATTGGAAGCCAAAATCAATGAAAAAGAATCTCTTTAGTGTCAATATCTTTAGTGTATTATACCAGGGTTGTGGAATTCCCATGCCCAACTAATGAGCGTTTTGACTTGTGGATGAGTACAGTTTTCAAGGCCAGTTTTTAGCTCACCTGAGCACGTAGTGCTCAAGTGAGCTATTGTGATCCCCTTTTGTCCGTCGTCTGTCAGTTGTGCGTCGTGTGTCGTGCGCCTTCCGTCAACAATTTCCTTAAACGACATCTCCTCCTAAACCACTGGGCCAAAATCATGATCCTCAGGTCCTCGGTATAGGCATGAAGCATCAGTTCAATGACTTCTTTCTTATTTCTGAAATTATAACCCATGGAAAAAGTTTTTTCCTTCTTTCAAATCAGCACTAAAGCCTTGGAATTTGTAATTTAGACTTTTGGATCCCCAGGTTCATAGTCTTTATATGTAATTGTGGCCCACTTGTTTCATAATCCTAACCTTAAAATGAAATTAGACTGTTGAAAGAAAAAGAGCCTTTATCTCAGGTGAGCGCCCCAGGGCCAACGGCCCTCTTGTTAACAAGGATAAGTAAATACCTGCACAAATCTTCAGATGGTAAAAGAATAGATCCAAAGATAACTCTATATGTTGGAGAATTATCATAAGGGTAGAAAATGTAGTGGTTAACCCACACGGTGAGGCCCCTCAAGAAAAATTATTGGAACAAGCAATTTCTTCATTTTGCACTATGTTTTCCAACCAGAAAGTCGAAAAAATCTAACATTTCATAAAATCATTGTCTGCAAATCCATTCAATTTGGACTGGTCAAAAATTCTACCATCTTGCAATGGGTTTAATGAAGAAAATGATAGATTCCAGCATAATTTTTCATTGATTACAGTGTTTTCTCAAAATGCATCTTCAGACAAGTTCATTTTAATTCTGGACAAATAGAAAACCATGTCTTACTTGTCCGGGGACAAGTGGAGAAAATCTGTATTTCAACACCGCTGATTATACTCTCTGCATGAAATTTCAACATATTTTTTTGTTAACCTTTTCCTGTTCAATCCCTGGTTTTTGTGTCCCTGTGATTCTATGATTAAGAAAAGATTGAATAAAAAGAAGAAATTGCATGTAACAAGCAATTTCTTCTATTTCTACAATATTTTCTATCCTACTGAAATGTTATTTTTCAAATTAAATCCACTTTCATTTGTTGTCTGCAAAACCTTTGAAATTGGACAGGTCTAAAACTGAAAGACAGGAAAGGGTTAATAGGCCTGGGTGTATTTGATATCAGTTTAATTAATGATCTAGATTATAAGATAAAATGTCTAAAATTCACTTTTTATAAAATAATCAAAATAATTTGGTATGTCTGAAGAATTCATCAATATGAAGATTTCCTTTCTTGGTATTGTAATATTCAAGTCCCAAGTTCATCAATACTCATTTTAAACCATAACTGTTTTTACAAAAAATACGGGATTGTGTGGTGATGGGTGATCATTTGGAGAGGGATCTCTGTTCTACAAGTGAAAACTTCAAAAGCAGCATTGTCCTTTAAAAGCATTGTGCTGTTTTGAAATATCAGACTAATTGCCCTCTTTTCTATGAACCAATCAATAGTAAGAATGTGCTAGTAAGCTGAAAATAACTAGAATCCTGTACTATTGATAGATCCTGTACTTTGAAGGTGTCATTCTGTAATTCTATAGGCAAGAAAATCAGCGGGAATCTTCATGGGATGACAGTTTTGGTGTTAATAAAACTGTAGACTTAGATTATTTGATTTTCCCTGGAAAAGATTGGTGCTTTCTTTGGCAATCAAGAATAACAGAGATCTTTTGAACTCTTTAAATTTTTTATATCCCCGCGTCAAAAGATTGGGTGCATATTATTTTACCGTTGTTCATACTGTCTTTCTGAATCTTAATTCAACAAAAAACTTATCATTTTATAACAATTACTTTAAACCTATTGAAGATACAATGCTCTTATTTAGCATGGTGATCGATGATTTCATCAATACCCATCTGCAGATACCAAGGTCAAGTGACAAGGTCAAGGTCACTTATCAATTCACCCATTCCAACACAATCACGTTTTTTGATGTCCCTCAAGAAAAGCTTTGGAAAACATTGTGGAAAAGGAAGAAATTGCTTTTTATGCTTGTTAAAAGCAATTTCTTAATCATCAACAATTTTTTCACCCAAAAAGGCAACAATTTTTGATATTTCATCAACTGAAAGTTGTCGTCTGCAACTTCTTTCAACTCGGACAAGTCTAAAAGTTTGTCGTCTAGTAATGGGTTAAACAAACTCTCTACTCTTTAGGTCCTAAACTATCTAACGGTCCTTGCCAAGATACAGTAGTTGATATTCTTTTCTATTCGCAGGTTGAGAATGTAAAACTCCTGGACAGATTTAGTGCCAGAAATACAGCAGTGGGTACCCTCTATCTGACAACTACACATCTCATATTTGTGGACAATGCTGGCAAAAAAGAAATATGGGTAAGGTCTTTCAAATGATGTCTTCTTATATGTGGGAAATATTGAGGTCTGGCATCAGATTACTCTGTGAACAGTTGGGAACACATGTGCTTAAACCCATTCCCTTTTTGAGGTCCACAAAGAAGACAGCTTAGAACACATTGTGGAAAATGAAGAAATTGCTTGTTACAAGCAATTTCTTCATTATCCACAATATTTTCTACCTCCAAGGGAAAAAAAGATATAAAATTACAACAGTTAAGAATTGTTGTCTATAACATCTTTGAATTACCAGATGACAACATTTTAAACTTGTACAAATTGAAAGGAATTGCAGGCAACAATTCTTAGTTTGCAAAATTTAGATATTCTTAATTGTCTTTATGAGGAGAAAATATTTTGGGCAATGAAGAAATTCATTGTTTCAAGCAGTTTCTTCAGAGGCATGAAGAAGTCGGGTTTTGTGGGAAGTGGTTAATCCATTTTCATACAATCCCACTTTTTTACATGCTTTATGAAAATGGGTTTGAATAACATTGTAGACAATGAACACTTTAATTGTCACAAGCAATTTTTTCAATAACCATAATGTTTTCTACCCTAAAAGTAAAGATTATTTTAAATTTCACCAACTTAGAATTATCATATGCAACATCTTTTAATTTGTACTAGTCTAAAATTGGCCATATGGGTCTTGGTAAACCCATTCCCACACAGCAATGCTTATGGGTACCCCTTTAGGTAAACAATTAAGAAAACATTGTGAAAATGAAGAAATTGCTTGTTACACAATGTTTTCGCAATTGTTTTCTAGAGGGGCTTTCAAAGGCGTCATTGAGTGGGAATGGGTTAAAGAAATTGCTTGTTACACAGTGTTTTCCTTAAAGGCAAAGATTTTCTAATTCTACAAACTTGAAATTGCCGTCTGCAACTTCTTTTTAATTTATGACAAGCAATTTCTTTATTTTCCACACAGTTCTCTACCCCAAATGACAAAGAGTTTTGAAATATATCAATTATAAATTGTCGTCTGCAACTTCTTTCAATTTGGACCAGTGAATAATTTTTGCAGTTTGGTAATGGGCTAAACCTTACTAGCTTTACTTCCAATGGGTTGATACTAGACTGTGGTTATGTTGAATTTTGGATCCAATGGAGAAGAGGTCTAATTGGTTAAGTAAAGGTAAAAGAATGGTCAAGTTCTTTTATCGAAGTCAGGATCAAGTTTAGAGGCCGCAGCCATAGTGGGGTGGTAGTGCATAGGAGTCCTGGGTTTGATCCCCTGCCATGGCAAATATTCTTTCTGACATTTGTCTCTCTGTGGATAATTGTAAACCTAAGTGGGATGAGCAGCTGGAGGCTCTGAAAGGATGTAGTAGTACATGTGTGAGAAATACCAGGAATCTACGGCCAGGTACTCCAGCATAATATGACTGAAATACTGTTAAAAGTGGTACTAAACCCCATTCAACCAATCAATCAAGATCAAGTTTAGGTAGAAAAAGATGGAATGATTACCTACTGTGGTTGTAATGGTTTGACAAAGGTAACAAAGCACATTATTGATTCGGCAATTTCCTTAGGGAGAAGAGCTGTTTTAAGTTATGATAAATGAGATCTAGTAATGCCTAACCTCATTTACAGAATAGATGAAACATTAAGATGTTCATCAGGTCAGAGAAAAGATATGAAACAAATCTAGAATTTCTGAAATTAACCCATTCCCACACAATGATGCTTTTAGACACCCCTCAAAAAAAACAATTGAGAAATCATTGTGCAAAATAAAGAAATTGCTTGCAACATGCAATTTCTTCATTTTCCGTAATGTTTTCTACCCAGAAAGTTGAAAAAATCTAAAATATTCTAAACTCTGCAACTTGTCTCAATTTGGACCAATCTAACATGTTCTCGTGTGGTAATGGGTTAAGTTATAAACTCCTGATTTTTCAAGGCCTTAGATTTTAGGTTCAACAAATCAAGCTATAAATTTATCCATTATCAATTGCCATCAAAAATATTGAGGCTCTTTTCCAAGTTCCACAATATTCATGATTTCAACATTTTAACCATTTGTAGGAACAGGCTTTAGAAAACAATGTAAGAAAATGAAAAATTGCTTAAAATTAGCAAGTTATCTTTTTCTTACATTGTTTTCTGACATTAATTTCTTTTTCACATTTTGGATTGTTGTCTGCAACTTTTCAATTTGGACTAGTTCAAAATTAATTAAAAAAATTTGCCGAGGATAATTTGAAATTGATGAAATCTTCAAAATCTTTGCCTTTAAGCTTTGAAAAGTTATAATTGTGGATAATAAAAAATTGCTTGTGGCAAGCAATTTGTTCATTATCCACAATATTTTTCAAAGCTTTCTTATTAAGGAGCATGTAAAAGCACCATTGTGTGGGAATGGGTTAGAAGTCAAGAATAGGTTTGCTTTCACGTTATTAGCTCACTCTGGGCACAGAGTCAACCTGTCCAATTTATGTCCAGAATTAGTAAAAAAGTTTCTGCTCTAAAACTATCAAAACACTTGAAAGAATTACTCAACATTGAAAATTAGACCTATGTTGTAGAATCCCAGAATTTTACATACTAAGAAAAAATCTCCTCCAACACAATTAGGACCAAAGCCAATGTATTAAGTACATGTATGTAAGTTTTCCTGATGACATTCTAGCAAAAAATGCACTGGTATGATCTTTCAGTAATCCTCTACCTTCCCCTCCAGTACCAGCCAATCAAGCTGAAACTTTGCAGGGATCTTCCTTTGGTGAAGCTCTACAAATGATTTTAAAAGAATTTCATTATGTGAAAAACTCTGTTTGCCATGGCATTTGGAAATGGGAAATTTTAGTAAATTTTAAAAAATCTTCCCCAAAACCAGTTGGCCAATCAAACTGAAACTTTGCAGGGATGTTCCTTGTTTGCTAAAATTATAGCCCTGGGACAAAAGATGGCCCTGCCCAAGAGTGCCAAAAGTTTGGAAAATGTGCAATTAGAGCAACTTAAGTCTTCTCCTCCTGAAATAAAAGGTGAGGACATTCATTTTGGTATGTAGCATTACTAAATGATTTTGTACTTTGTGACAGGAAAAAATGCTCTAAGAATCAAAAAAATCTCTGCTCCAGGGGTTGAAAATTACGTATATCACTCAATTTGAAAAAAAATTCTTCTGAATTCCAACAATTCATTAAACAGCTCTTTCTCCTAAATCTCATCCTTGGGTGAATCTTCTCAAAAATTTTTAATGAAATTTAGATATGAATAAGGGCAGGTCATTTTTATTTCCCCACATCCATAGATCGGGGGCATATTGTTTTATCCATCTGTCTGTCTGTCCGTCCGTCTATCTGTCTGCAAAAGTTAACCTGCCAATTTTCCTATAACTCCAACCCTGATTAAGTTACAATGCTAATATTTGGTATGAAGATAGGTTTCAACAAGGCACAACTGGGGAAGTTCATTTCGTCAAGGTCAAAATTTTAACCCTTTTCCCTAAAACTTTACTCAAAAACTTAAACCTGCCAACAAAACATTTTTCTATAACTTCATCCCTAATTAAGTTACAATGCTAATATTTGGTATGAAGATTGGTCTCAACAAGGCGCAACTGGGGAAGGTCATTCCATCAAGGTCAAGGTCAAAATTTTAACCCTTTTCCCTAAAACTTTACTCAAAAACTTAACCTGCCAACTAAACATTTTCCTATAACTTCATCCCTAATTAAGTTACAATGCTCATATTTGGTATGTAAATAGGTCCAACAAGGCGCAACTGGGGAAGGTCATTTCATCAAGGTCAAGGTCAAAATTTTATCCCTTTTCCCTAAAACTTTACTCAAAAACTTAACCTGCCAACTAAACATTTTCCTATACTTTCATCCCTAATTAAGTTACAATGCTGATATTTGGTATGTAGATAGGTCTCAACAAGGCACAACTGGTGAAGGTCATTTCATCAAGATCAAGGTCAACAATGAACAAAGAGAAAAAAACAATAAAAATCATCTGTTTCTAAAGAATTCCTGTATCGGGGGCATGGTGTTTCACAAACTCATCTTGTTTTACTTTGATTTTTTTAATCGATCAAACTGTACAGGAATGCTCCATCATGGTCCTCGTTTTAACTGACTGACTAAATTTTTTTGGCCAGAAATTATTATAATTTCTTTATGGAAATGGGCACTATTTGTAACTAACGTCTGGGTTTTTCTAAAAGATGATTCAATTTTGCCTGAGAGAACTACTTTTATTTCCATTATAAATTGTTAGCCATGTGGGTGTCTTGGGTATATTCCAGACAAAATCCAACAAGTCGGTATTTAGGTCATAAATAGATCTTTTTTGAAATCATCCTCTTTTTCCTATCATCTTGTTTTTAAGACCATTTCATGCAAAAAATTGAATTGTTATCCAAGAAGAAGCCTCAATTTAGATAAACAATCCCTGGAAACAGGTGCAAGTCATTTTGTTGAAATTCATATTGCCAAACAGTAACTTTTCTGAATGTCCATTTGGTTGAACATATATTTGACAAATGACCATTAATTTTGTCTGACACAATATTTCATCCAAAACGTCCAGATAAAAGAATTTGAGTGTGACACTTGTCCAAAGAATTTATATATGCTCTTTTATTGTTACTATTTGGGCACTATCCTCAGAACGGGCACACTTGACTGAACATTATTTGTTGTTTGACTGGAGATTTAAGCTGATGATGAAAGGTAATTTAAATATTTAGTGCAAATGTACATGAATGTCATGTATTTACTATAGTATTTTGAAATCCATATCTACAGAGTATCTTCCCTTTCGATCTAAAGATCTGTATGTAAACATATTTATCTATCAAGGATGCCCTTTCATGAAATTTCATAAATTTTTTGACAATATGGTTTAGGCAAAAAATGATTGGACAAATGTTCCTTGCGGAAATGGGATCTTTGTCTAAATGGCTTTGAGGAAATAATTTTGACAAATATATTGCTTTGAAATATTTTTGATGTTACCTACAGAAAGCTAAATAGCTGTGGTACTCTTTGTGTTAACTTTGTCAAAGGTCAAGGCCTCAAGACAGAATTTGATATTGATCACATGGCCTTTCTGAGAATATTATATGCTGTTGGTGAGATATGTAACCAATTCCCAAACAATGATGCTTTTTTACACCCTTCAAAAAAAAAAAAAGAAACAATTGGGAAAACATTGTGGAAAATGAAGAAATTGCTTGTAAGAAGCAAATTCTTCATTTTCCACAGTGTATTCTAACCAGAAAGTTGAAATAATCTAATAATTAATAAACTCTAAATTGTTGTCTGAAACTCCTTTCAATTTGAACCAGTCTAAGATTTTGTCATCTGGTGATGGGTTAAGAATATCATGAACATCGAGAAATATCATGCATTACCATTGTCTAAAAGTAATGATGATGACCTTGTTATTGTGGTCAATTCCAAATAAATGTGCATAAACATCATTTGGAAAACTGTTAGATACTGTAAATGGATTTTTATTCACTGAAATTCATTTTGGTTATGGGTTAAGTTTATTATCTTTTTTTTGCAAATCAAATTTGCTATTTGTTGCCCTGGTAACCATGTTAGTAGGTACACTGCTGATCATGAGTCGAAATTATGTTTTTGGTTAATATTGCAGTCACACTAATAAAACAAGGATGGATGCCTATCTGGAACTGTTTCATCATTTTTTCATTAGAGTAGAGCTGTCACATGTTAATGAGCTGTTGACATGCTATAGGAAAGTTAATCCTTTCATGTTTTGCAAATTTTTAGACCAGTCCAAATTGATGACATATATTTAAAGTGGATTGAATTCGAAAAAAAAAATTTCAATAAGAAAGAAAATATTGTGGACAAAGAGGAGATTGCTTATTTCTATTAAAAATTCACAGGAACATAAAAAACAGGGATTGAACAGGAAAGGATTACAAGCACTTTCTTCATTAGCTTTAAAGGGCGGGGCTATTTTCCATATATGGTGATTTTTTTTTTAAAATCTTCTTAGAAATCAATTGATTGATTTCAATAAGATTATACAGGACTGATTATTAGATGACTGTTTTAATATCAGATTCCTTCAAAGAATTAATGTTGGATGAAAAGTATGGCTTTAATGAGAGGGGCTAATTTTCATTTATGGTAAAACCTTAAAAAATCTTCCACCCAAGCAGTTTCCCTTTCTCAAAATGTCTTCTATGCAATATCATACATATCTTTCCTATTGAATGCCCTTTGAACAGTCATTGTCTCACAATTTTGACCAATCTGAAATTTTATTTATATAATAATATTGAAGTTATCCCATTGTAATCCCGCTTTTTGATGCCCCTGAGAAAAGAAGGTTTGGGAAATATTGAGGTGATTAAAGAAATTGCTTGTATACAATTTCTTCTTTTTTCTATGTTTTCTACCAAAACGGACAAAACATGGCATTTCATCAAGTTCAAATTGTCGTCTGCAACTTCTTTAAATTTTTGGCCATTCTGAATTTTTATGTCTTGTAATGAGTTAAATATGCCACAGAATTTCCACAAATGGGCTGGCATATGTGCTTTAGCCTCTTGATTCTGAAAGAAAATGGACCAGTCACTAAAATTTGACTGTAACTATTTGTTGGGAGATTTGGCTCTCCTACAGCCAAATCAATACAATATTATTGATGTCATTATTTACAGGCTGCCACTTCCTTTCATTTCTCTTTAGACATAAAACATCAAAATCGTTTATCTTGTGCCAAATTTCTGGGAAAATTTAGCTATAGCTGGATGAATCAAATGATGCTGAATTACCAAGTAATGTTGTGGGACAAAAAAGGGAAATCTTAGCTCCCTGATTATGGGATCCAAGCAATCTACCTTAAACAAGTGTCCAACAATTTTCGTTTGTTTACTTACCTTACATCAAATCCTGGCCTTCATACATTATGTTTATGATATTGTTTGTTGCCTATAACATGTATTTCTTTGCCGATTATGCTCAAGGTTAAGAAATTGAATTTGGCTCGAATTTCTTTGCTGACTTTACATAAGCACCTGTCTTTCAATAATAAATGTCCTTAAAACTGGTATGTACACTAACTTGTCCCAGGTTGGGGGGGGGGGGCTGTTGATCAGTCTGACAGAATGTAGGTCCATAGGACCTGTAGGAAACAGCTTGTAGATTCTTCAGCTGGTTATTGGCTAGTCTAATGGAGTGTAGGTCTGTTGATCAGTCTGACAGACTGATGAGGTCCAAAGGTCGGTCCGTAGGAAACAGCTTGTCGGTTCTTCAGCTGATTTGTTGATTAGTCTGACAGACTGTGGGTTCATAGGTTGGTCCATAAGAAACAGCTTGTGGGTTCTTCAGCTATTTTGTTCATCAGTCTGACAGACTGTTGGTCCATAGGTGGGTCTTTAGCTTTTCTGTCCTTCCATTTTCTCCTTAATTACGGGTTTTAATTTATTCTATTTTCTCTTAAACACTTGGTATCAAGCAAAGATGTGCACATAGTATTTTGGCTATGTTTGTAGCTAGCAAAGCGTCAGCTTTGATAGCTTAAGATAACAGACAAAATTCTGTGGTCTTCTCAAAGTTCAAGAGTGCAAACTGCCACTGGAGGCTTAACCACTAAATCCATTGAATGCCTACGCCATAAAAAGCAGTAATTATGTATTTCAGGATTATTGCAAAATCTTTTCAAATTGTAGAGAACTCTTTCAAAAACTTGCTATTTAACCCATTCCAACTCAGTCCCACTTTTTGAGCATCTCAAAAAAAATTAAAGAAAATTGGGAAACATGGTGGACAATGAAGAAATTGCTTGTAACAAGCAATTTCTTCATTGCCTTCAATGTTTTCTACCCTACAAGGGCAAGATTTTCTGAATTCCACGAACTTCTTTCAATTTGAACCAGCCTAAGATTTTGTCAAGTTGTAAATGGTTAGCTCATGAATTACTTTAACCTCATTTATGTATCATGGTAACCTTTGACAAAGAAGATAACTAAACAAAACCATGATTTGCTAGCTCACAATACTCCCATTCTGTGATATGGTGCCAATGGGGGTTATTAAACACATTCATTGATAGTCTGCTATATTGACCAGAAATTCTTTGCAGACTTTACACATGCACCTATCCTTTTTATTGCAGTCAGGATAAAAAAGCAGTAATTATGTATTTCAGGATTATTGCAAAATCTTTTCAAATTGTAGAGAACTCTTTCAAAAACTTGCTATTTAACCCATTCCAACTCAGTCCCACTTTTTGAGCATCTCAAAAAAAATTAAAGAAAATTGGGAAACATGGTGGACAATGAAGAAATTGCTTGTAACAAGCAATTTCTTCATTGCCTTCAATGTTTTCTACCCTACAAGGGCAAGATTTTCTGAATTCCACGAACTTCTTTCAATTTGAACCAGCCTAAGATTTTGTCAAGTTGTAAATGGTTAGCTCATGAATTACTTTAACCTCATTTATGTATCATGGAAACCTTTGACAAAGAAGATAACTAAACAAAACCATGATTTGCTAGCTCACAATACTCCCATTCTGTGATATGGTGCCAATGGGGGTTATTAAACACATTCATTGATAGTCTGCTATATTGACCAGAAATTCTTTGCAGACTTTACACATGCACCTATCCTTTTTATTGCAGTCAGGATACTGACTGTTATCTAGGAATCGCCGGAATTCGCTCTTTGCTTTTAGGAACCTATCATAACCTTCATTTTTACGATTTTAAAAGTTACTAGCTACAAAGTTTAATCCAGTTTTGTACACTTGCATCTGTAAATTCCCAATTCGTAAAATAGAGTTCTTTGTTGATTTATTGTTGCCATATTTTTAACAATGGTAAATAAATTAGACCAAGTCCATTACCGGAAAGAGGTTCAGAGGTCGATCCACGTGACATTTTCTCAATGCGTCAGTTACCCCAGGTGTTCAACAACTCATCGGTCTCCAAGGAGACGTCGCTATTCTGGATACTTTGATTTTATCCCTTTTGTCTAAGGATAGAAATATTTACGTCGGTGTAAAGCTAAATTCAATTAGATTAATTCCAACAACTATCAATAATAATAAAACATATCTTGGGTGAAATTCTAGCTTTTAAATATTGACACGGACCAAAAGAGAACCACAATTTTTTACCTGTTGAAATTTACGGATCATTCAATTTCCATAGACCGGATTATTCAATTCCAATAGACCGGGGTGGTAAGGGTAGTATTTTACAATTCTCCGTAGGCTGAATTTCGTCGAGTTATGCTAAAATCTTGTAACTGCAATTGTTATCGTTTGAAATATCGGAGGGTGATGCTCCTGAAACTATCCTTCGTATATCTTATTCAAATTAGACAGTTGCATTGTTGATCAAGTCAGTTATGGGCGAGAAATCATGTTTGGGATTCTGTCGGGGGGGGGGGAGATAGAATTCTTCAAATTTGATTTCATAATAAGGAAAAATTAACAGACAAATCAGAGAATGACTTCAACTATCATACAAATTGTTAATATAATGTCCTGACTGCATTTGAGGCTGTTCAGGCCTTTGATTTAGAATTGCTGATGAATTGGTATGTAGACTGGTATCTATTTAACCCATTCCCACACCGTGACTCTCTCTGACGCCCCTCAAGAAAAGCAATTGGGAAAACATTTTTTAGAATTAATTGCTTCTAACAAGCAGTTTCTTCATTTTCCACAATATTTTCTTTCAAGAAAGATGAAAAATCAAAACTTTCATCAACTTTAAATTGTCTTCTACAACTCCTTTCAATTTTGACCAGTCTAAAATTTGGCAGTGTGGTAATGGGTTTATACACCGGTCCTACATTCTTATTGCTGATGAATTTGTTTTTAGAACTGGTATTTCGTTGATGCACATTTCCTGCAATCTAATTGCAGATGAATTTAGACTGGTATTTCTTTAATGCACCTATCCTGCGATCTAAATTCTAATGAATTTGTATTGGGCCTAGTATATCTTTTATGCACCTTTCCTGCATTCTAATTGCTGATGAATTTGTATTTAGACTGATATTTCTTTGATGCACCTGTCATACGTTCTAAATACTTATGAATTTTTATCTAAACTGGTATTTCTTTGCAGATTTTACACATGCACCTGTCCCAGGTTGAGAAAATGCCCATCACAACAGGTGGTTCACCTATTCAGCTACACTGTAAGAATTTCATGTGTATCACATTTGTGATTCCAAAGGAGAGAGATTGCCATGATGTCTTTACATCCCTCCAGGAATTGTCAAAACCAAGTAAGTTTCTACTGAACCATTTCCTGCACAATCCCTTGTTTTCACGTCTCTGTGATTTTATACTTGAGAAAATATTGTGAGGAAAGAAGAAATTGCTTGTAAAAGGCAATTTCTTCTTTTTCCGCAATATTTTCTACCGTACTGAATGGTTGGTTTTTAAGTATAATCCACTTTAAATTTTCAACTGCAAAACCTTTTAGTTTAAATAGTTTAAAAATTCTGCAAAACAAGAATAGTTTAACTGAAAAAAAAGTATCATATATGGTATAAAATTGTGAGAAAAGGATTACTTATGGCTCACAACAAAGGACAAAGTGCTCTTGGTGAGTTATTGTGATCGGTAACTGTCCAACGTCCATCTGACCATCCATCTGTCCAACTGTAACAATTTACAAAAAAAAATCTTCTCCTCCTAGACTAAGCATTGAATTTCAACCAAAATTCACAGAAATGATCTTTAGGTCATGCTCTTTCAAAATACTTCAAAGAATTTAAATGTGTGGAGAACTTTAGTTGCCATGGTAACCAGGTGAAAAACTTAAAAAATCTTCTGCTCTGAAATCATAAGGCCTAGAGCTTTGGTATTTGGTATATATCATCATCTAATGACCCTACCAAACTACTTCAAAGAATTACCATATTCTGAAAATTAGCCCTTTTCTTTGCAATTTTACGGCCGCCGTCACAGTTGATAGGGCGTCAGACTGTCCATCTAGAGGTCCCGGGTTCGATCCCGGACGGCGGCAATAATCCTTTCCAACTATTTGTCTCTCACCAATGGGTCTATAATCGTAGACCTATGTTGGATAGCAGCTGGAAGCTAGGAAAGGATGTAATGGTAGTGCTGGTGTGAGAAATACCAGGATTCCATTGTTAGGTGCTCCAGCCACAGGGATATAACTGAAAGATTGTTGAAAGCGGCGTAAAACCCCTTTCAAAACAAAAACCTTATTTTGCATAGGAATAAATAAGAAAATCTTTTAATATTTTCTCCTCCCAAACTATAAGGCCTAGAGCTTTGATATTTAGTATATATCATCATCTAATAATCCTCTACAAAAATACTTAAAAGAATTACAGTACATTGTACTCTGAAAATTAGCCCTTTTCTGTGCGATCCCTATTTTTACATAGGAATAAAGAAGAAAATCTTTGAAAATCTTCGCCTCCAAACTATAAGGCCTAGAGCTTTGATATTTGGTATATATAATCATACAATAAGTCTCTACCAAAATACTTCAATGAATTACCATAGTTACAAAATTAGCCCTTTTCTGTGCAATCCGTGATTTATAATAGAAATAAAGAAGGAAATTTTTGCAAATCTTCTTTTCCCGAATTATAAGTCCTAGAGCTTTGATCATTTGTATAAATCATCAACTATTGATCTACTACCAAAATACTTTTTAGAATTATGGTAGTTACAAAATTAGCCCTTCTCTGTGCGATCCCTGATTTTACAGAATTAAAAAAGGAAATCTTTAAAAATCTTCATAGGCTTTGATATTTGGTAAAAATCATCATCTATTTACCCTCTACCAAAATACTTCACAGAATTGCAACTCTCTGAAAATTAGCCTTTTTCTGTACAATCCCTGATTTTACATAGGAATAAAGAATATTATCTTTAAAAACCTTCTTTTCCCGATCAATAAGGCCGAGAGCATAAATATTTGGTATAAATCATCATTTATTGACCCTCTACCAAAATACTTTAAAGAATTACCATACTCTGAAAATTAGCCCTTTTCTGTGCAATAGCTGATTCTACATAAAAATGAAGAAGAAGATCTTTGAAAATCTTCTTTTCCTAAACCATTAGGCCTAGAGTGTTGATATTTGGCATGTATCAATGTGTATTGACCACCTATCAAAATACTTCAAAGAATTATCATACTCTGGAATTTAGCTCTTTATCCTGGGATCAAATAAACACCTTAATTTAAAGGAAAAAATATTTTAAAATCTTTTTCATTTTATATTTATCAAACAGCATTGAGCCATCATACTCAGGGGAGGGATATAGGACCATTATGGTCCTCTTGTTTTTGTTTCTAATCTACAAGGGAAAATGAAATTCCAAATTAAAGTTCATTAGAAATTCCAGACATCTCCCAGTAGAGACATTAATTGTTCTGGCACTGTCAATATCATTCATGTATGTGTAAAATACAATCTAATGATTAAATTCTGCTTTGGTATTCACATCTGTAGGTTTTATAGAATACTGATGTTTCAATTGTAAGGTACTTGACTCGTGATTTTCCCATTGTCCATCAGACTTGGAAGAGAATAATTCCTTGTTACTTTAAGAATATATTTACCCTTTCCTGTTTTTCAAAATTATAGACTTGTCCAAATCGAAGAAAGTTACAGACAACAATCAAAAGTGAGTGCAATTTGAAAAGTAACCAACCTACAGGGTAAAAATATTGTGGGAAAAGAAGAAATTGCTTTATACAAGCAATTTCTTCTTTTCCCTCAATGTTTTCTCAAGTATGCAATCATAAGAATATAAAAATCATGGATTTTACAGGAAAGAGTTAACATAATCCCACACAGTGACAGTTTTTAATGCTCCTGAATAAAAACAATAGGAAAAACATTGTGTGAAATGAACAAATTGCTTTCAACAAGTGTTTTCTTCATTTTCCACAATATTTTTTATCCACGGTGTTAAAAGGAATCTAAAATTTCGTAAATTTTGAACTGTTGTCCACAACTCCTTTGGTAATGGGTTAAAGATACTTTGCTCATATTTGGTATGTATGTAGCTTTTGTTAATACTCATCCCTTTAGACAAGATCAAGGTCATTTATCAAGGTAATGTTTTTGAAAATTGACCTGTAGGAGCGCTTTAAGTTTTCCTCAAAAACATTTTGTTTGGTCCTAGCTAACATGCAGTTTACCCTTTTCCACTTCACCAAATTTTGGACAGGTCCAAATTTAAAGAAATTGACGATTAAAATTTTATGTTTAAAAATTCTGAGTATCTCTGTCTTATTGAATAAAAACAAGGTTGAAAATGAAGAAATTGCTTTTAACAATATTATTGCTTGTTGAAGGGCATCAGATTGCAGAATATTGTGGGAATGGGTTAACCCATTCCAACTCAATCCCTCCTTTATACGCCCCTCAATAAAACAACTTTGGAAAACATTGTGGAAAATGAAGAAATTGCTTGTTACAAGCAATTTCTTCATTATCCACAATGTTTTCCATCCTAAAAGATGAAAACATTTAAAATTCCATCAACTTGAAATTGTCGTCTGCAGATTCTCTCAATTTGGACCAGTGTAAAATTTTGTTGTGTGGGAATGGGTTAACTGCAAGAGTAAAGGAAACATATCCCGAAGCTATTAATGCAAATAACTTCAAAGCTCGGTTAAATACAATTTATTACCAAAAACAGCTCTAGAGAAAGAAAATTGAAATTCTCAAGTTATTCTTGTCATTTCCCCACGGAGAAATTTATTTGCTTTGACACACAGAATATTTGTTCATCTATAGAGGTTCTGAATTCAATAATAGAGATCTGTGAGACAGCTAAATTATAGAGACAACTTTTGTACAACTTCATTTGAACTTGCTCCAAACTATTTTAAAAGCCCTTGTCTGTCAGCCCAAAAATTTGCTTGTCAAAAGTTTCTGTTAATTTTAAGAGCAAGGGCCTTTGCTGGGCATCTCCATTGTTGCCAAATGCCAAAATAAAAATTAACCCTTTCCTATTTAAACTCAGATTTTACATTCCTGTGATTTTATACTTGAGCAAACATTGTGGAAAAAGAAGAAATTGCTTGTAACGAGCAATTTCTCCTTTCTCCACAATATTTTCTACCACATAGCATGGTTGCATTTCAAATTGCATCCAGTTTTTATTGTCGTCTGCAACCTCTTTCAATTTGGACTAGTCTAAAATTTCCAAAAACGTGAAAGGGTTAAATGGCGATAAAATCGAAACTGGCGAAAATACTGGTGATAAAGAAGTCTGTTGAAGCCATATTGATACCATCTGTGCACCAAAAGTTTGCATCAGACTGCAATTAAGGCAGATTATTGTAGTCTATGTGTTAAACTTATGGTGATGACTGTGTCGAATTTCAATAAACATGCTGGTCAGTCAAAAACGAAGTGTGACAGAAATCTGAAGAAAATTGTACGAACTACTATACAGGTGAGAGGTTTTTTGAAGATGATCTTAAAGACTTCTTAAATGATAGCATACTTACTTCAGTGGGTTTACAATAAATCCAGAATGTATTTGCAACAAAATACAGTGTAATTGTAAAATGACTAAGAATGACAGATTTTTATTCACAAATCTGTGTATACTTTCTTCTCAGGGGAATTGTATAACTCAGGCAACTCTCTCAAATCTGTCTCGTTTGTCTCTTTGATATATGTTGCAAAATACATGTTGGACATTTTGATAGGGTTCAGATTAAAAACAGTTAAACTTGTGTGATTCTTTGTGGATGGGTGGGGTTACTCAGGGAGGGGGTGGAGTTACGAAAATTTATGGCTTCTATGATTTTGAATTTAAATGAACAAGATGGATCACACATTAAGTTATAAAGTTTTTTGAGGGCAGGATCTTTTGCAGTCAAAATTTTCCTACCTCAGCAGTTTTCAGTGGCTAAAACTGGGCAAACATTTGATTTCTAATTTGGCTTTTTGGTGACAAATTTGGCTCCAGTTTTTTTTTCAATTTGGCGAAGTGATGGCAAAAACAAAAATCAACCCAGGGAAGGCCCTAAAAGAGTGTTACCAAGGTCTCTGAATATTTTACATGAAAAATCATTGCCTACTCTCAGTTCTGAGTATTTAATTTTGCTCTCTTTTTTTAAATCTTTGTATTAACCCCTTCCTGTACAAACCCCGGAATTTTATGTCGGTGTAATTTTATACTTGAACGAATATTGTGGAAAATGGTGGAATTGCTTGTAACAAGCAATTTCTCCTTTTCCCACATATTTTCTACCACATAGGATGGTTTCAATTCGAATTGCATAAAATATTCATTGTTGCCTGCAGTATCTTTCAATTTAGACCAGTTTAAAATTTAGAAAAAAATTGGATAGGTTTAACTTTAATTTATTTCTACTCGTTTCCACATAATACAGCCTTTTTATGCCCCTATAGAAACAGGCATAAAAAACATTGTGGAAAATAGCTTGGAACAAGCAATTTACTCAACGTTTTCTGCCCCAAAAAACAAAGATTTTTAGAATTTCAACAAATTTTTGTCTTCAACTTCTTTCATTTTGGACCAGTCTAAAAATTTTATTATGGTAATAGGTTTGATAAGACATCAAGAAAATAATGTTTTTAAATTTTTCTATTTTAAGACCATTGGACCTAGATTGTTCATGTTTAGGAGTTAACAATATAGGGCTGTCTTGGTCCACCTTTTCAAAAGTATCGAGCGAGTTAACCCCCTACCCACACACACACATGTAGATCTACAATGGAAAAAATCTGTGTTTTCAAGGGTATGGGGTACATCATGATTTTCTCATTTCCAGAAGGACTTGGAGGAAGACTATTACCACAAACCTTCATTACATATTCACCATTATTCCATTGAATGCCCAGAAAAGTGGCTACAATCCCTTAGGGCTATCTATGAATTTGATCAACAGCAGAATTAGGGATGGATATGTGACAAGAATATTGACCAGGGATACAAACTGTTTATCTAAATTAAAACCTCTCATGTCAGGCCTCAGGTCTAAACTTAGGCTGTCATGATCTAAGCCCTACAGAGCCATCTCTTAATTCAATCATCAATAGAATTAGTGGAGAATTTGTGGCAAACTTATTGGCCCCCAGATGATGCTATCTTGAGACGAACTTAAACATATCTTTTCATTCCAGTCTCTCTGAAGATCACATTTATAGCTCCATTGGCATAAGGCCAGCAAGTTTTAGTTATGGCATTGTGTCCATTGTGCATTGTGTCCTTGTTTCAATCCTTTGCTGTGGTGAATATCCCTCCCGGTCATTTGTCTCCCACCAATGGATGGATAATTGTAAACCTAAATGAAATGAGCAGCTGCAGGCTCTGAAAGGATGTTATGGTAATACTGATGTGAGATACACCAAGAATCAAAGGGTAGGTTCTCCAGCCTTTGCGATATGCTTGTAATAGTTAAAAGTGGGGTATAAACCCCATTCAGTCAACCATTGTGCATCAATAAACTTTTCTTTAAAAAACATACCAGATATGACTGGTCGTATTCAACAAATTTTGAAAAAAATAACCTTTGGTAACCCTTTATAGATTCCTTGAAAAAGTTGTGTATGAATGAAAAGACACTTTATTTTGTGTGTAATAGGGGTACTTGGAGGCTGAATATTTCATTATATCATATACAGTAAAATCTTTGAACATTTTCCCAAGTGGATATCTACCTACTTTGAAAAAGATTTTGCTTGGATGACCTTTAACCCATTACCAGACATTTAAGACTGGTCCAATTAGAAAGGAGTTGCAGAAGACAATGTAAAGTTTATTAAATTTTAGATTTTTTCAAATTTATGGGTAGAAAAATTGTAGAAAATGAAGAAATTGCTTATAACAAGCAATTTCTTCATTTAACACAATGTTTTCTTCTTTCTCATGAGGGGCATCCAAAAGCGTCTTTTTTGTGGTAATGGGTTTATTAGACTCCTTGCAGAAAGAAGGAAAAATTATGGACTTGATGGGCTTCTAAACTGGTTAACCCATTCCCACATGTTCAAATTTTAGACCAGTCCAATTCAAAGAAGTTGTAGACGACAATGTGAAGTTGATGAAATCTTTAAAACCTTTATCTTATGGGATAGAAATATTGTGGATAATGAAGAAATTGCTTGTGACAAGCAATTTCTTCATTTTCCACAATGGTTTCCAAGGTTTTCATATTGAGAGGTGTTTAAAAGCATCATTATGTGGGAATGGATTAACTATATTGCATCTCTGTCACTTCCCATATAACCCTTAGACTTAAGAAGTTTTGAAGACTTGTTAAATAAGATATTAAAGATACATAATTGAATTTTTAGTTTTGTCTATCCAAAACGAGCTTTCTGATTGGTCGAAAAACTTTATTCATAACTCCATGAACAAAAATTTTGAGCACACAGCGATTTTGTATGCTTCCGCACAAAATAGTCCCAAACAAAAAGGTATCAAAATCTGTAAAGTCTTTGTTTTTTACTCTCGATGCTATGAAATTATAAGAAATGAAGACAATATTTTTGGTTTTCATGGAGGTATGAACCGAAAAACCTAATCACATAATGTATGAATCTGCTTCGCGTATTCATACAGTGTGATTGGGTTTTTCGGTTCATACCTCCATGAAAACAAAAAATATTCTCTTCATTCCTTAAATAGTATTTTTCTTTAATCCATTACCCAATGACACAATTTCTGATTGGTCCCAATTGAATGAAGTTACATACAATAGTCTAGTCTACAAATTTATTGTCTGGTAATGGTTTCAATGTTATATAATTTAATTTTCAGTTTCATCTATCATAATCAGGTGTTCTAATTGGTCGAAAAAAATTATTCATAACTCCATGAACAAAATTTTGAGCACACAGCCATTTTGAATGCTTCCGCACAAAGTAGTTCCATACAAAAAGGTATCAAAAATTGTAAAGTTTTTGCTTTTTTCACTCGATACTATTAAATCATAAGAAATGAAGAGAATGTTTTTTTGTTTTCATGGAGGTATGAACCAAAAAACCTAATCACACTTATGTATGAATCTGCTTTGCATATTCATAAAGTGTGATTAGTTTTTCGGTTCATACCTCCATGAAAACAAAAAAATATTCTCTTCATTTCTTAAATGTGAGAGAGAAGAACAGAAACTGTAAATAAGTTGTAATTAGATAGACCCATGAAACTGACAGCCTGTGACATTATCCTGGTCTTTTGTGGAGAGAAAGTAATTACAAACCCTCTCTTCTTTAAATTTTGGATGATATATAGGGACTCGAATAGTCTTCTTTGACACAACTTTGGCTGAATAACCTACACCGAGTTTTCTAATTAAAGCAAGTTGGCTGTTTTGGGACATCTTTAAATTCTTAGTCAAGGTAGTATCCTTGAAAACATGAAATATCTATGACAGAAAAGATATATCTTGTTGATGAAGAATTTTCATTCTTACATTTCAATCAGACTTGAAGTGTTTCTAACTTAACCTGAGCCGGGGCCATAGCGTGTAGGACTCCTAGTCATGGAGTCTCTGGTTTGATCTGCAGTCATGGCGAATATTCTTTCCAACATCGGTATCCCACCAACCCAAGTGAGCAGCTGGAGGCTTGGAAAGGGTCTAGTAATAGTACTGGTGTGAGAAATACCAGGAATCTATGGCTAGGTGCTCAGCCCCTGCGATATGACTGTAATACTGTTAAAAGTGGCGTTAAACCCCATTCAATCTATCAATCTAACTTAATCCATTCCCACACAATGACGCTTTTTGACGCCAATCAAGAAAAACAATTAGCAAAACATTGTGTTAAATGAAGAAATTGCTTGCAGAATCTTAAATTTCATAAACTTTAAATCGTCATCTACAACTACTTTCAATTTGGACCAAAATTTTGCTGTCTGGCAATGGGTTCAGAAAAACAATACTATGATAAGTGTTCAATTGCACTCAAAATTTTAGACGGGCAAAATCTTCAAGTTAAAGGCCCACATAGGTTGCCTTTAGGCTCTAAAGGCAAAGCCAAAGGGATTATAGGTTGGCAAACTGTCTGTCCTTTTATTTAGTTTTCTAGACTCTTTTTTTAAACACTTGTAGATATTCAGCTGAATAATGTGTGAGTCTAAATATCAAGATAGAGTTTTGCTCTGGTCCATAGATTTTTGACAAAAAATACAGATTCTTGACTCAACAGAATTTCAAGTTTTCCAAACTTTTTTTTTTTTCTAAACTCCTCTTGGCATTTAGCTCCTATTGCTTGTAATACCTCTTAATTATGATCATTATTTTACAATTTTAACTCATTTTGTTTTGTTGACTGTAACCTCTTAAATTTGGGCCAGTCTTAAAAAAATTGTTTCGGAATGAGAAATTTCTGAGGGAAATACAGGGTAGTTAGATCTCTTGAATTTTCAGTGATGTGTCTCATGTGCTATTGAAATTTATGCAAATTGATTAATGTTTAACTTAATATCTATAGAAATTATTATTTGCTCTTTTGTCTGTTTGACCCCTAGAATTTCATGGTCAAAGAGTCAATGACTTCAGAGGCCAGCACAAGCCCTGCATATACTATTTTCCTGATCTGTCATGGCAGTTTGGCCGAGATTCTAAACAATATTGCACTTCAACACCTCTATAATGCTGTTAGTGGGGTCCAAGAAATGAACAGCAGAAGTGGAGTTGTTATGCTATAATGCAATTGAAAAAAGAAGGAACTCTATAACGGGTAACTTTAATACTATGAAGGTCATAATAATCGAAAAAAAATCTGAGACAGAGGAATGTCTAGTATCACTTTCAACTGTTGTCTAAGACCGCAAATCATTGAACTCCTAGGGTTAGTGACACATTGAGGAAATGTCAGGTGGATCCCCCTTGGACTTCACATAGTTCTTTATTGTTGTTAAAAGTATGATAACAATAAATTATCTAAACCTTTGCATTTACAAATCGGGATTTACACCAAGCAACTGTACATTTAGGTAATTGGATTTAACTTAAAGATTTGTAACCAGTAAGAAAATACACTCAATTTTATTAACGCACCTGAGCACAAAGCTTTTGTGATCGTTGAATGTCTGTCGTCCGCTCTAGAGGCCACAGTTTTGACCCAATTTTCATGAAACTTGGCCAGAATAATTGTTAGATCCTAAGGATGAATCCTGTAATATATGGGAAGGTTCTGTTGGAAAACACAGAAAAAGGGGCCTTATTGACCATGTTCTTTGTTTAAACTCTAGAGGCCACAATTTGGGCTCAATCTTCACAAAACTTGGCCAGAATATTTGTTAGGTCATAAGGAAGAACTTTATTGATTATATAAAAGTTCTACATGTACAGCAAATGATTCAGGTGAGCGATTTAGGACCATCATTGTCCTCTTGATTATAATGCTTCATGTGTCACAATAATCGACATAATTCCGAGACTATGGGATATCTAGTTTCACTTTAGAGTATTTGTCGTCATTCTGTTTATGGAATTAAAAAGTTATGGCAGGTACTTTCGCTTTAGAACTTTTCTCTGGCAATACCTGTTGAATTGGATTCATGTATGATGCGAGATTTCAAAAATCTAAGCTTAAGTTATCAATATTAATAATTGATTTAAACCTAATTAAGCTTTTAACAGTGACCTAAGGCACGAATCACAACTACCGCCCACTCCTAGATGTGAAATACTTACTTGGCTAATACTTACCTGGCTTCAGTTAATATGGCTCCTATCTTTTTCAAGCAGATCGCAGTAAATCGGCGTTAACCTTGAATAGGGAACCATCATTGCAGTGTAGCGGATAGCGCTTTAATGGAGTTAAATGGTATTTTGTAATATATGTGTGGTCAGGGACATAGAATAAATTGAATATCATTGCTTGAGGACAGAAACATTGTAACTACAGCTTAGCTTAGGTTGAGTTTGAGCATTTAACCCATTACAACACAACAAAATTTTAGACTAGTCAAAATTGAAAGAAGCTGCAGATGACAAATTTCAAGTTAATGGAATTTAAACTTTTTTCATCTTTTTGGATAGAAAGTTTGTGGATAATGAAGAAATTGCTCGATACAAGCAATTTCTTCATTTTCCACAATGTTTTCCAAAGCCTTTTTGCTTGGAGGCATCTAAAAGCGTCATTGTGTGGGAATGGGTTAAGTCCCAAAACCTAAAAATTACTTACCATCATTGTTTTGTTGAAAACTCACATCCAGTCTAAATTAATGATGACAATTATCAATCTATTATGGGTTTCTAGGTCACCTGAGCACAAAGTGCGAGATGAGCTATTGTGATTGGTCATTGTCCATCATCTGTCTGTCCGTACACCCACAATTTTTTTTAAAAATCTTCTCCTCCTAAACCAGTCTGCCAATCAAACTGAAACTTTGCAGGGATGTTCATTGGGTGAAGATCTACAAAATTTGTTAAAAGAACTTCAATCCGTAAAAACTTTGGTTGCTGTGGCCCTCAAAATGGACCTGCACTGGGGGTCCAAAATAGGGAAAAATGCAAAATTTAAGCGAGAAAAAAAATCGTCACTTTAAGGCCCAGGGCATTTATATTTGGAATATAATATAGCCTAGCTGTTATCTATCAATTTTGATTAAATTATGTCTAGAGTAAAAACCATCACTTCCCTGGATGTCCAAAGTTTGTAAAAATGCTCAATTAGACCATGTTCAACAGTCTTCTCCTCCCAATCTACAAAGTCTAAGGCATTCATGTTAGGTGGATAGCATAACCAGATGATTCTCTACCATGTTAGCTAAAATCATAGCTTTGGGATAAAACATGACCCTGCCACAGAGGTCCAAAATTTTGGAAAACGCCCTATTAGAGCAACTTCAAAAGTTTTCTCCTTCTGAAATATAAGGTGAAGGACATTCATATTTGGTATGTATCATTACTACATTTTCATACGCCCGTCGAAGACGGGACGTATTATGGGATCACCCGTGGTGTCCGGTCGTCCGGGCATCCGGGCGTCCGGGCGGTGTCCACTTCTTTGTCCGGAGCATAACTCTGTCATCCTAAGTCCGATTGACTTTAAACTTGGCAGTTATATTCTTCTTATCAATACGGAGTGCAGTGTGCAATAACCATAACTCTACCTGGCCTATTTTTTGAGTTATTGCCCTTCGTTGTTTTTCATACTTGAATCTTGTCCGGAGTATATCTCTAAAAGTATTTTAGCTAGGATCATGAAACTTCATGGGTGTATAGATCTCACCAAGGGGGAGTGCAGTGCACAATTACCATAACTCTACCTAGCCTATTTTTTGAGTTATTGCCCTTTGATGTTTTTCATACTTGAATCTTGTCCGGAGTATATCTCTAAAAGTATAATAGCTAGAATTATGAAACTTCATGATTGTATAGATCTCACCAAGGGGAAGTGCAGTGCACAAGAACCATTACTCTACCTGGCCTATTTTTTGAGTTATTGCCCTTTGTTGTTTTTCATACTTGAATCTTGTCCGGAGTATATCGCTAAAAGTATAATAGCTAGGATCATGAAATTTCATGGGTGTATAGATGTCACCAAGGGGGAGTGCAGTGCACAAGAACCATTACTCTACCTGGCCTATTTTTTGAGTTATTGCCCTTTGTTGTTTTTCATACTTGAATCTTGTCCGGAGTATATCGCTAAAAGTATAATAGCTAGGATCATGAAATTTCATGGGTGTATAGATGTCACCAAGGGGGAGTGCAGTGCACAAGAACCATTACTCTACCTGGCCTATTTTTTGAGTTATTGCCCTTTGTTGTTTCTCTAAAAGTATAATAGCTGGAATCATGAAATTTCATGGATGGATAGAACTCACTTACTGGGAGTGCAGTGTACAAGAACCATAACTCTACCTAGCCTATTTTTTGAGTTATTGCCCTTTGTTGTTTTTCATACTTGAATCTTGTCCAGAGTATATCTCTAAAAGAGTAATATCTAGAATCAAGAAATTTCATGGATGGATAGAGCTCACCAAGTCGGAATGCAGTGTACAAGAACCATAACTCTACCTGGCTGATTTTTTGAGTTATTGCCCTTTGTTGTTTTTCATACTTGAATCTTGTCCGGAGTATATCTCTAAAAGTATTATAGCTAGAATCATGAAACATCAAGGATGTATAGATCTCACCAAGGGGGAGTGCAGTGCACAAGAACCATAATTCTACCAGGCCAATTTATTGAGTTATTACCCTATGTTGTTTTTCATACTTGAATCTTGTCCGGAGTATATCTCTAAAAGTATAGTAGCTAGAATCATGAAATTTCATTGATGTATAGATATCATCAAGGGGGAGTGCAGTGCTTAAAACACCATAACTCTACCTGGCCTATTTTTTGAGTTATTGCCCTTTGTTGTTTTTCATACTTGAATCTTGTCGGGAGTACATCTTTAAAAGTATAATAGCTAGAATCATGAAATTTCATGGGTGTATAGATCTCACCAAGGGGGAGTGCAGTGTACAAAAACCAAAACTCTACCTTGCCTATTTTTTGAGTTATTGCCCTTTGTTGTTTTTCATACTTGAATCTTGTCCGGAGTATATCTCTAAAAGTATTATAGCTAGGATCATGAAACTTCATGGCTGTATAGATCTCACCAAGGGGGAGTGCAGTGCTTAAAAACCATAACTCTACCTTGCCTATTTTTTGAGTTATTGCCCTTTGTTGTTTTTCATACTTGAATCTTTTCTGGAGTATATCTCTAAAAGGATAATAGCTAGAATCATGAAATTTCATGGATGGATCGAGCTCACCAAGTGGGAGTGCAGTGTACAAGAACCATAACTCCACCTAGCTTATTTTTTGAGTTATTGCCCTTTGTTGTTTTTCATACTTGAATCTTGTCCGGAGTATACGTCTAAAAATATAATAGCTAGAATCATGAAATTTCATGGATGGATAGAGCTCACCAAGTGGGAGTGCAGTGTACAAGAACTATAACTCTACCTAGCCTATTTTTTGAGCTATTGCCCTTTGTTGTTTTTCATACTTGAATCTTGTACGGAGTATATCTCTAAAAGTATTATAGCTAGGATCATGAAACTTCATTGGTGTATAGATCTCACCAAGGCGGAGTGCAGTGCACAAGAACCATAACTCTACCTTGCCTATTTTTTGAGTTATTGCCCTTTGTTGTTTTTCATACTTTAATCTTGTCCGGAGTATATCTCTAAAAGAGTAATAGCTAGAATCAAGAAATTTCATGGATGGATAGAGCTCACCAAGTGGGAGTGCAGTGTACAAGAACCATAACTCTACCTGGCCGATTTTTTGAGTTATTGCCCTTTGTTGTTTTTCATACTTGAATCTTGTCCGGAGTATACGTCTAAAAGTATAATAGCTAGAATCATGAAATTTCATGGATGGATAGAGCTCACCAAGTGGGAGTGCAGTGTACAAGAACCATAACTCTACCTAGCGTTTATTTTGAGTTATTGTCCTTTGTTGTTTTTCATTCTTTGTTTGACAAAAATATTCATTCAAAATAACCTCAGTTCTATTCAAATCCCCAGTTAATATTAAGCAGTGTGACGGGCGAATCTTGTGACAATTTGGCACCTTGTTTGTTCTTGATTTTTTTCTTGTAATAACTGTTTGATATTTGTCAAGTTCGTAAACGTGTTTTGCTCTATATCAGCCTTGCACTCAATAAATCTTTGTAATGTTATTAATGGGTCCATGGCGCTATAGACACTGACATAAGAGTTTTCACACGAGTCACTGTTTTCATCATCGTCATCATCATCATTGTCACATTGATTTTTAATTTCCAACATGGACCATCGTCACTGAAAGTCCTGGCCACGGCCACTTCAATGTCAATGTCGAAGTATAAATCAGAGAATGATTCCTGGAAATTTTCACGAATAAGTAAACACGGTGCACTCAATGGGAGTAAAATCCTGCACATGTACACTGAACTGAAAATGAAATAACAACTGATCAGTTCTTATCTTTAAAATGTCTGAAAAGATTTATGACATATTCAGCTAGATGTTAATAGCGCAAATATACCTACAATGACAATAGTATAATTGTAGCATGTTAAACCTAAAATTGATCGATTATTACATTGATATGTAGTTGAAGATGACATGCTCGTTGATAAGGTGTGAAAATTACATTCAGTCATGCGGGAATATGTACAGTGTATCGGATATCTTGTTCAAATGGTCGGGACTTTGAAAAGTACTCATTATAAGAGGTATCTCATTTAAACTGATCTCCTTATACATGGAGTGTACTGTACAAGGAATTTTTAGAGGAGAAAACATTGTGAAAAATGGAGAAATCGCTTGTTACTAGTATTTTTAAACCTATTTTCTTTGAGGGCATCAAAATGTGGGATAGTTCGGTTATTGATTAAACTGTAAATCCATAGGCATTCATATTTATTGTAATGCATTACTTTGTACTATACCCAAAATCTTATATTTTTCCATTTGTTAGGTCACCTGACCGAATGGTCATGGTGACCTATTGCAATCATCGTTTGTCCGTCGTCGTCCGTTAACTTTTAAACATTTTCATCTTCTTCTCAAGAACTACTTGGCGGATTTCAACCAAACTTGGTAGAAAGCATCATTTGGGGATGCCAATTCAAGTTTGTGAAAATAGGGGTTCTGGGGGTCATAGGGGCCCAAATAGGGGCCAAATAGGGGTAATTTTTGGTACTTCTTTAAAAATCTTCTTCTAATAAACCGTTAATGCCAGAGCTTAAATATTTTGTGTGCATGACAACTAGGACAGGTTTATTATAAATTGTGAAATTCATGCCCCTGGGGTCATGTATGGGGCCACACCCAGAGGTCAAAGTTCATCATGTTAAAAAATTCACATTTTCATCTTCTTCTGATGAAGTACAAAGCCAATTTCAAAGAAACTTTGTGAAAAGCATCATTTGGTAATGGTTATTCGGATTTGTGAAAATTAAAAGGGCTGTGGGGTCAGGGGGGCCTAAAATGGGGTCCAAAAGGGGGTAATTTTTGGTAACTTTAAAGTATTTCATCTTCTTCTCAAGAACTACTGGGCGGATTTCAACCAAACTTGGTAGAAAGCATCATTGGGGGATGCCAATTCAAGTTTGTGAAAATAGGGGTTCTGGGGGTCATAGGGGCCCAAATAGGGGCCAAAAAGGGGTGATTTTTGGTACTTCTTTAAAAATCTTCTTCTAATAAACCGTTAATGCCAGAGCTTAAATATTTTGTGTGCATGACAAGTAGGACAGGTTTATTATAAATTGTGAAATTCATGCCCCTGGGGTCATGTATGGGGCCACACCCAGAGGTCAAAGTTCATCATGTTAAAAAATTCACATTTTCATCTTCTTCTGGTGAAGTACAAAGCCAATTTCAAAGAAACTTTGTGAAAAGCATCATTTGGTAATGGTTATTCGGATTTGTGAAAATTAAAAGGGCTGTGGGGTCAGGGGGGCCTAAAATGGGGACCAAAAGGGGGTAATTTTTGGTAACTTTAAAGTATTTCATCTTCTTCTCAAGAACTACTGGGCGGATTTCAACCAAACTTGGTAGAAAGCATCATTGGGGGATGCCAATTCAAGTTTGTGAAAATAGGGGTTCTGGGGGTTATAGGGGCCCAAATAGGGGCCAAAAAGGGGTGATTTTTGGTACTTCTTTAAAAATCTTCTTCTAATAAACCGTTAATGCCAGAGCTTAAATATTTTGTGTGCATGACAACTATGACAGGTTTATTATAAATTGTGAAATTCATGCCCCTGGGGTCATGTATGGGGCCACACCCAGAGGTCAAAGTTCATCATGTTAAAAAATTCACATTTTCATCTTCTTCTGATGAAGTACAAAGCCAATTTCAAAGAAACTTTGTGAAAAGCATCATTTGGTAATGGTTATTCGGATTTGTGAAAATTAAAAGGGCTGTGGGGTCAGGGGGCCCTAAAATGGGGACCAAAAGGGGGTAATTTTTGGTAACTTTAAAGTATTTCATCTTCTTCTCTAGAACTACTGGGCAGATTTCAACCAAACTTGGTAGAAAGCATCATTGGGGGATGCCAATTCAAGTTTGTGAAAATAGGGGTTCTGGGGGTCATAGGGGCCCAAATAGGGGCCAAAAAGGGGTGATTTTTGGTACTTCTTTAAAAATCTTCTTCTAATAAACCGTTAATGCCAGAGCTTAAATATTTTGTGTGCATGACAACTAGGACAGGTTTATTATAAATTGTGAAATTCATGCCCCTGGGGTCATGTATGGGGCCACACCCAGAGGTCAAAGTTCATCATGTTAAAAAATTCACATTTTCATCTTCTTCTGATGAAGTACAAAGCCAATTTCAAACAAACTTTGTGAAAAGCATCATTTGGTAATGGTTATTCCGATTTGTGAAAATTAAAAGGCTGGGGGGTCAGGGGGCCCTAAAATGGGGACCAAAAGGGGGTAATTTTTGGTAACTTTTAAATATTTCATCTTCTTCTCAAGAACTACTGGGCGGATTTCAACCAAACTTGGTTGAAAGCATCATTGGGGGATGCCAATTCAAGTTTGTGAAAATAGGGGTTCTGGGGGTCATAGGGGCCCCAATCGGGGGCAAAAAGGGGTAATTTTTGGTACTTCTTAAAAAATCTTCTTCTAATAAACCGTTAATGCCAGAGCTTAAATATTCTGTGTGCATGACAACTAGGACAGGTATATTATAAATTGTGAAATTCATGTCCCTGGGGTCATGTATGGGGCCACACCCAGAGGTCAAAGTTCATCATGTTAAAAAATTCACATTTTCATCTTCTTCTGATGAAGTACTAAGCCAATTTCAAACTAACTGGGTGAAAAGCATCATTGGGTACTGATTATACAGATTTGTGAAAATTAAAAGGCTGGAGGTCAGGGGGGCCTAAAATGGGGACCAAAAGGGGGTAATTTTTGGTAACTTTTAAACATTTTCATTTTCTTCTCAAGAACTACTGAGGGGATTTCAACCAAACCTTTTTCTAATTCTTTCAAACAAAATCACTTGTCTCGGTGCTTTTTTACTCAGGTGACCGTAAGGCCCACTGGGCCTCTTGTTTGGCTCAACCTGTGTCTTTTTTTATACAAAAAAAGAATTGTAATTTGCAGATGCCTCAGGTGAGTGATTTCAGACCATCATAGTCCTCTTGTTCTTATGCTTCCCGAAAAATTTTCGGGGGAGCATATAGTTGCTGGCTTGAGAGCGCGTCCGTCTGACCGCGTGTCAGTCCTTCTGTCTGTCCGTCCGTCTGATGTCATATCTAAGGATTTCCAATTTCCAAAACACTTTTTTGAATTTTCCAATTTAAGGCTGCATCATGGAAAAAGGGGCCTTTATGTAAAAATTAGTTTTTTGTTGGTTTTTTGTTGGTACTAAGTTCAAGGTCATCATTCAAGGTCAAGGTCAAGTGTCAAGGTCAGAATTTCGAAAACCTTAACTTTGACTTTGTCTATAAGTTTAGAATGGTAAGTGATATAGCCTTCATATTTCACACGTGCATTGCTTATGACAAAATCTTATTGTTGGTATTAAGTTCAAGGTCATCTGTTAAGGTCAAGGTCACTTATCATTTTTTTTTATCTTTTACATTGTTCATAAGTTTACAATGGTAAGTGATATTACCTTCATATTTCAAATGTGCATTGCTAATTACATGACCTTTCTGTTGGTACTAAGTTCAAGGTTATCTGTCAAGATCAAGGTCATTTCTCAAGGTCAAAAGTTTGAAAATCTTAACTTTAAAATTGTCTTTAAGTTTATAATGGCAAGTGATATAGCCTTCATATTTCACAATTGCATTGCATATGACTTGACCCTTCTGTTGGTACTAAGTTCAAGGTCATCTGTCAAGATCAAGGTCATTTCTCAAGGTCAAAAGTTTCGAGGATTTTAACTTTAAAATTGTCTATAAGTTTACAATGGTAAGTGATATAGCCTTTATATTTCATGTTTGCATTGCTTATGTCTTTACCTTTCTGTTGGTACTAAGTTCAAGGTCATTGGTCAAGGTCAAATTGTCAAGGTCATTCAGTGCTCCAGATAATTTCAAGAGGCATCAGTACTGTACTGATCCAAATAATTTTAAATCAGTACTTGATATGAGGATCAGTACCAGCTTAATTTTAGTATCAAATGAACAGAAGGAATATCAAATTTTGTTTCTTTCGTTTATTAATTAACCTTTTAATCAAAACTGAGCTCTTTAACCAAACACAGAGATGGTCAACATTTACACCATAATGTTAGAATATAGCAAGAACGCTAGAACTTTTCTATGTAGCCAATTGATCGCTATCAAAGCAATTGTCCTGATTATATAACCAGTGCTCTCAATAAGGACCAATTTCGGGAATTTTTAAAATTCCAAGTTTCAATTTCAGGAAGTGTTCAAAAATCAAGGATTTTTTTTTCACCCCCGACCATATCCCCCCCCCCCAAAAAATGAAAAAGATGAAATGAAAAAAAGTGCATAAAGCCTACAGTAAATTCTTTTCCATCCTATACTTATAGTCCCTAAAATTCATGTCTCATTGAGTTGAACTAGAGAAAACAATGTGGTAAAAGAAGTGTTTCTTGGAGATTTGTCTCTTATATAAATTTCCTCTTTTCCCACAATATTCCCGCCTCTTGAACACTTTCATTTTCCAAATTTAGGTGGATAAATTTGGTAATTATTATTTGCAAATCTCTCAGAATTTGAAAATTTTTGATTACTAGAATGTCAGAAAACACTGTTTGAACTTTGAAACGTCTTGGGTACGAAAAAATCGAGACGGGATTATTCTGAGATCGTCTCCGGTTACAGCATAGATATCCAAATGCATACGCCATGAATTACACTAACGTAAATAAAAGTAACTAGTTGCATCTTTTAAGAAATTCACTGTTTCGTTTCTGCTAGTTGATGTTTACAGACAACACGTGTGACGTCATTTAAAAGGGACCGAACTCTAGCGTGATCAATCGAGTAACTTCGATGTTTCTAGGACGGACGTCATGTCAAGTTACTTAATAGAATCCCCCGCGTCATTTATGTATTTAGAATGCATTTGGCGCACCGTTCTGTATCCGCCGCGAACTTGAAGACGGGATATGACATTTCGGGTGAATTCCGGCCATGAAATTAGTTTACATAAATTCGACCGAACGGCTTCCATGGGCCTGCTTGAATTTTGCCTGGCACGTTATTAATAGAGTGACTTCCATGAAATTGTCCAAGAAGCTGCGACGGCTTGGTTACCGAACCGACTATAATCGAGTACGCTGTATGTAAATTTCCATCTACATTGGTCGTCATGGAGACATTTCGAAAAACTCCTTGTGGTTTCAGTTTTACCCGAGGGTATGGCCAGAATGTACATTCTTTTGTTTGTCAAACCCTTTATATTGTAACTTCAGAAAACGTCAGAGTCATGAAATCAGGATGTTTTCCTAGAATCTTGGACGTTAATTTACGTCCGGGTCTGATTTTCTGGACGTTTTTTCTGATTTTCTGGACATAATATATGTCGACGTCCGCTTATTGAGAGCACTGTATAACACTAAAAGTAATTTATATAAACAGGTCAATTGCTCATCAAACATTGAATTACAGTCAGTAACTCAAAATCTGAACTATAGCTATAGCTCTGTTTGAAGAAAATTAGACAATATGACATTTTATAAATAAGAGTATCTACCGTCCAGAATCGATTTTACATTAAACTCAGCAACAAAACTTTTAATTTATTTTCATTTCGTTATTGTATCACAAATTCTATTTAATTAAACAAGAAACCATTTCTATTCAGAATCATCACTGATTTCTCGTTTCAAACAGATGTCCAAACCGGCGAGAACGAAACTGCTTTGAGTGAATCAATATATACATATTACGCCCTAAACTTACCTTGCCTTAGAAAATGTTTCTCCACGATGGAGCAAACACTTTCCTCTATAATTGGTCTTATGATTTCTTCTGGCTTTGGGAAGGATTGGTTTAAGTTTTCTGTCACGACATTTTGCGATTTAGTCAGTCGGAACGCCTGGTTTCATATCGCTCACGAGATTAAATTAGAAAGAGATTCAATGCCGGGTACCGTCTTTGTTGACAAGAATTTTCCCATGGTCTGCATTCCAATGCCAAGGAAAGAGACGGAAAATCGATCGGTAATTAGGGTAGGCAATAACAAAGAAACGGGGATTTTCGGCAATATCGGAAATAGCCCAGTGATTACATGAAATGCTACAAGAGTAAGTTCCCTTTTGTTTACGTGTTTGTACCTAATAATGTCCGTACACACGATTAAAGGTCCGTAACTTGTACGGCAATTTGCTGAAAAATATGCGTAACCAGCCAATTTACGTCCGTAAATTACAGAAAAACGGACCTTATCTAGAGCACTGGTCATTAATTTTCAAATATACCTCTTTACAAATTGCCAAAATTTCTTGTTTCTTTACATTTATGTTGTTATTAAGTGCTCTAGATAATGTTTATTTCAATTTTTGACCCTATGGACCTTTCCATGCTAAAAGAGGGCTTAATGCCATGTACTTTACATTTTGTATATTTCCTACTCCAAAATAAATCAGGCTATTGTTTCTGGAAGACTACTCAAGTTAGAGTACATGAATCAAGCCTGTGAAGCCAAACAGATTCCTTCAATGTTTGTCAAGCTTCCAAATTTCTTGTGAACTGAGCTCTCAAACTATAGTTGCATTCAATAAGAAGTTTTTGTCCAATAATGGCATACAGATTTGTGATAAAAGCCTTATTCGGGGAGAATAATCCGTCTCCGACGGCTCTTGTTTATTGATAGCAGCTTTCCCTATGGTTTATTAGCTCACCTGAGCACAAAGTGCGAGGTGAGCTATTGTGATCGGTCGTTGTCCGTCGTCCGTCTGTCTGTCTGTCCGTCTGTCCATCTGTCCGTCCGTCCACAATTTCTTTAAAAATCTTCTCCTCCTAAACCAGAAGGCCAATCAAGCTGAAACTTTGCAGGGATGATCCTTGGGTGAAGTTCTTCAAAAGTTGTTAAAAGAATTTAATTCTGTCAAAAACTCTGGTTGCCGCGGCATTTGAAAATGGGAATCTTTAGTTATTCTTTAAATATCTTTAAAAATCTTCTTCTCCTTAACCAGTAGGCCAATCAAGCTGAAACTTTGCAGGGATGTTCATTGGGTGAAGCTCTTCAAAAGTTGTTAGAAGAATTTAATTCCGTCAAAAACTCTGGTTACCGCGGCATTTGAAAATGGGAATCTTTAGTACTTCTTTAAATGTCTTTAAAAATCTTCTCCTCCTAAACCAGTAGGCCAATCAAGCTGAAACTTTGCAGGGATGTTCCTTGGGTGAAGTTCTTCAAAAGTTGTTAAAAGAATTTAATTCCGTCAAAAACTCTTGTAACCGCAGCATATGAAAATGGGAATCTTTAGTAATTCTTTAAATATCTTTAAAAATCTTCTTCTCCTAAACAAGTAGGCCTATCAAGCTGAAACTTTGCAGGGATGTTCATTGGGTGAAGCTCTTCAAAAGTTGTTAAAAGAATTTAATTCCGACAAACATTCTGGTTGCCGGGGCATTTGAAAATGGGAATCTTTAGTAATTCTTTAAATATCTTTAAAAATCTTCTCCTCCTTAACAAGTAGGCCAATCAAGCTGAAACTTTGCAGGGATGTTCCTTGGGTGAAGCTCTTCAAAAGTTGTTAAAAGAATTTAATTCCGTCAAAACTCTTGTAACCGCGGCATATGAAAATTGGAATTTTTAGTAAATCTTTGATGTTGTTTTCTTCATAGATTACAAGGCCAAAGGCCTTTATATTTTGTAGAGAGCTTAATCATATGGTTCTCTACCAAGTTTTTAAATATTTAATCTCTGTGTTCAAAAATGGCCCCGCCCCTGAGGTCCGAAGTTTGGAAAAATTCTTAACAAGAGCAATTTCAAAAGGCTTATCCTCTTAAACTATAAGGTCTAGTATATTCATATTTGGTATGTAGCATAACTAGATGGTTTTGTACTATATCACAAAAAGTTTTCATCCAAGGGTCAAAAACGGCCCTGACTAGGGGTCCAAAAATTTGGAAAAATGCAAAATTTGAGTATGTTGAAAAAAATTCTTCATTTTAAGGCAGAGGGCATTTACATTTTGAGTGTAGCATAGCCTGGCTGTTATCTATCAATTTTGATTAAATTATGCCTGTAGGTTAAAAAACACCCCTTCCCTGGGTGTCCAAAGTTCGTAAAAATGCTCAATTAGACCATGTTCAACAGTCTTCTCCTCCCAATCTACAAAGTCTAAGGCATTCATATTTGATTTATAGCATAACCAGATGGTTCTCTACTATGTTAGCTAAAATCTTAGCCCTGGGATAAAACATGGCCCTGCCTCAGAGGTCCAAAATTTTGGAAAACACCCAATTAGAGCAAAAGTCTTCTCCTTCTGAAATATAAGATGAAGGGCATTCATATTTGGTATGTAGCATGACTATATAATTTTGTACTATGTTACAGGAAAATTTGCTCGTAGGATCAAAAATGTCTCTGCTCCTGGGATTGAAAATTGCATAAATCGCATTGAAAGGTTTCTTCTTAAATAGAAATGGAGAAATTGCTTGCTTTCTCCCAATTCTTTTTTAAACCTTTTTCCCTGAGGGTGACAAATTCTGAGATAGTTTGGTAATCGATTAAACTATGAAGCCAAAGGCATTCATTTTCATTTTAAAGCATTACTGGATTGTTAAGTACAAAGCCCAAAATCTTATATTTGCTTTATTTATTTTGCTCAAATTGTGTCTTTTTTATGCAAAAAAGTACTGTAATTTGCAGATGCCTCAGGTGAGCGATTTAGGACCATCATGGTCCTCTTGTATTTCAAACAGATACATGTACTATTCCTATAATTTCAGGTAGTATAGAGTCCCTGTATGCATTTACCTTTTCCCAGACAGTAGATTATGAGAAGAACTACGGATGGGAGATGTTTGACATGCAGTCAGAGTATCTACGAATGGGAGCACCAAGCGAACACTGGGTGTTGTCAAATATCAATAAAGAATATGAGGTAATATCCCAACAAAGCTCACATGCAAAGTCAAACATAGCTCACTTTGACTCTACTGATAATAGAGAAGGTTGGAGGAGGGGGGGGGGGGGTAGGGAACAATACCGCATATTAAAGTTAGATTTATAATGATAGATGAAAGCTGTTTAATATGTCATCAAAGTGTGTGCACAATTGATTGATTGCTGACTACGTCCACTGACTCTGCTGGTCATGCCCACTGACTCCAACATGAAGTTCCACTTTGATATTCTACAAAATTTATGGTCAGTAAAATGTTAAAAAAAGGTAAAAAGGCAACCAGAGTATGATGGAAATGCTTTAACCCATTTCCACATGCCAAAATTTTAGACTAGCCCAAATTGAAAAAAGTTGCAGACGACAATTTAAAGTTTATGAAATTTTGGATTCTTTAAACTTTTTGTGTAGAAAACATTGTGGAAAATGAAGAAATTGCTTGCAGCAAGCAATTTCTTCATTTTCCACAATGTTTTCCAAAGCTTTTTTTCTTAGGGGCGTCTAAATTTTCACTGAGTGGGAATGGGTTAAAGCTTTAAGTACTTCATAGCATTACTTTTAGAATTGTTTTGCAGTTTGTACTCAGCTTTGAATAACCTTCATATTTCATGGTGCAAGATTACATTTGGGAATCAGGAAATCATAGATATGTTTTAGACTTAGAAATCAGGGAAACACATGAATTCTTTGAATGAACATGATGTGTTTGAGGAACACTATTGCTCATGAAACAGCAAATTTTAAAAAAGTTTGACCTTGACAGAAGATCTTGACCTTGTCAGATGACCCAAACTTTATATCAGCAGATACCTATCAATGAGAGCAATTGCCATGACAAATATTGATATTATATCCTGAATGAGTTAGGAGTAAACCAAAGTTTCATAGAAATTTTAGGGGTAAAGCCTTAAAATCTTGACATTGGACATATGAACTCTACCTGATATGCATCTTTAACAGGTACCAACATACCAACCTTAAGCAGTATTAAAGAAATGAAAAATGTTAAGTCAAAGGCAAAAATTCCATGCATTCCACACACACACAAAAAATAAGACTGGTCTAATTCGAAAGACAATGATTAGAAGTTTGAAAAAGACATTGCTTGTTACAATGGATTAAAATTCAGTTTCTGGTTTCAGATCTGTGATACATATCCCCGATACTTGTATGTTCCTGCATCTGCTACTACACCAGTATTGTATGGCAGTTCTAAGTTTCGGAGTAGAGGAAGGCTTCCAGTCTTGTCATATCTACATAGTGGCAACCAGGTAATACTGCTAAACTCATTACCTCATGATCTCGCATTTTTATTCGCTAAGAAGATAGAAAAGACTGAGAGTAAAAGAGGAAACTGCTTGTGACAAGCAATTTCCTCTTTCTCTCAGTTTTTTCTACCCTATCTGGTACCTATTTGTTTCATTTGCACAAGCTATGAATTGTCTGATGTAATGTTTTTAGCTCACCTGAGCACGTAGTGTTCAAGTGAGCTATTGTGATCCCCTTTTGTCCGGCGTCCGTCCGGCGTGCGTCGTGTGTCGTGCGTCATGCATCGTCCGTCAACAATTTCTTTAAACAATATCTCCTCCCAAACCTCTGGGCGAATTTGAACCAAATTTGGCAGAAATGTTCCTTAGGTGGTCCCCTTCAAAAAAAGCTAAAAGAATTGAAATCCGTTAAAACTCTGGTTGCCATGACAACAAAAGTAAAATTTTAAAATAATCTTTAAAAAATTTTTCCTCCTGACCCAGAAGGCGAAGAGCCTTGATATTTTGCATGAAGCATCAGTATATTGACCTCTTTCAAAATAGCTAAAATCATGATCCTCGGGTCCCCAGGGGCGGAGCCCCAGGGGGGTGGGGTTTATATAGAAATAAAGAACGTTTTTTTAAATGACATCTCCTCCCAAACCTCTGGGTCAATTTGATCCAAATATGACAGAAATGTTCCTTAGGTGGTCCCCTTCAAAAATAGCAAAAAAGAATTGAAATACGTAAAAAAATTTGGTTGCAATGGCAACAAAAATAAAATTTTAAAATAATCTTTAAAAATCTTCGCCTCCTGACCCAGATGGCGTAGAGCCTTGATATTTTGCATGAAGCATCAGTATATTGACCTCTTTCAAAATAGCTAAAATCATGATCCTCGGGTCCCAAGGGGGGAGCCCCAGGGGGATGGGGTTTATAAAGAATGATTTTTTAAATGACATCTCCTCCCAAACCTCTGGGCCAATTTGAATCAAATTTGGCAGAAATGTTTCTTAGGTGGTCCCCTTAAAAAATAGCAAAAAGAATTGAAATCCGTTAAAAACTCTGGTTGCCATGACAACAAAAGTAAAATTTTAAAATAATCTTTAAAATTTTTCTCCTCCTGACCCAGATGGCGTAGAACCTTGATATTTTGCATGAAGCATCAGTATATTGACCTCTTTCAAAATAGCTAAAATCATGATCCTCGGGTCCCCAGGGTCAGAGCCCCAGGGGGGTGGGGTTTATAAATAATGATTTTTTAAATGACATCTCCTCCCAAACCTCTGGGCCAATTTGAACCAAATTTGGCAGAAATGTTTCTTAGGTGGTCCCCTTCAAAAATAGCAAAAAGAATTGAAATCCGTTAAAACTCTGGTTGCCATGACAACAAAAATAAAATTTTAAAATAATCTTTAAAAAATTTTTCCTCCTGACCCAGAAGGTGTAGAGCCTTGATATTTTGCATGAAGCATCAGTATATTGACCTCTTTCGAAATAGCTAAAATCATGATCCTCGGGTCCCCAGGGTCAGAGCCCCAGGGGGGTGGGATTTATATAGATATAAATAAGGATTTTTTAGATGACATCTCCTCCCAAACCTCTGGGCCAATTTGAACCAAATTTGGCAGAAATGTTCCTTAGGTTGTCCCCTTCAAAAAAGCTAAAAGAATTGAAATCCGTTAAAAACTCTGGTTGCCATGACAACAAAAGTAAAATTTTAAAATAATCTTTAAAAATCTTCTCCTCCTGACCCAGAAGGTGTAGAGCCTTGATATTTTGCATGAAGCATCAGTATATTGATCTCTTACAAAATAGCTAAAATCATGATCCTCGAGTCTCCAGGGGTAGACCCAGGGCTGGGGGGGGGTATAGGCATGAAGCATCAGTTCACAGACTTCTTTCTTATTTTTGAAATTATAACCCATGGAAAAAGTTTTTTCCTTCTTTCAAATCAGCACTAAAGCCTTGGAATTTGTAATTTAGACTTTTGGATCCCCAGGTTCATAGTCTTTATATGTAATTTTGGCCCACTTGTTTCATAATCCTAACCTTAACATGAAATTAGACTGTTGAAAGAAAAAGAGCCTTTATCTCAGGTGAGTGCCCCAGGGCCAGCGGCCCTCTTGTTTTCTAATTGGAATTGTCTAACTTTTGCCATCTGGTAAAAGGTTAAGCAGATGACAAATTTCTAGACTTGTCCAGATGGAAAGAAGTTGCAGACATTAACTTTAGTAGATGAAATTCTAAAAATCTTTATCTTTTATGATAGAGAACATTTTGGAAAATGAAGAATTTGCTAGTCACACACAATTCTTTCATATTCAACAATTTTCTCCAAAGCTATTTTCTGGAGGAGTGTGAAAAAATTAGGGATTGCGTGGGTATCAGTTTAAAATTCTTTACAACACAAAACTTTAAGACTAGCACAAATAGAAATAGGTGAAGACAACAATTTAATGTGAATAATTAGGTAAATGGAAATTCTCAGTGATAAACAATTTTTTTAAGGGAGGAAGAAACATTATTTTGTGAAGTTCTGAATACCAAATTGGTTATGTAGAATAACCTTGATTTAACTGAAAGATTATTAAAAGCAAGGCTTAACTCTATGAAAGAAAAAAAATGATTGTGACAATGTATGCTCTCCGCATTGTCCTAGAATCTGAAAAATTTCTTAACGTTTTGAATATCAAATTGATTGTACAGAAAGAGATTTTGATAGCCTTGATATAACTGAAAGATTACTGAAAGAGACCATGATAACTTTGATATAACTGAAAGAATACTGAAAGAAATAACAATTATGTTGATATAACTGAAAAATTATAGAAAGAGACAATGATAACCTTGATATAGCTGAAAGATTACTGAAAGAGACTATGATATCCTTTATATAACTGAAAGAGACCCTGATAACCTTGATATAACTGAAAGTATATAGAGACCCTGATAACCATGTTATAACTGAAAGATAACAGAAAGTAACCATGATGACCCTGATATAACCACAAAATTAACGAAAGAGGCCCTGATAACCTTTATATAACTAAGGCTATAGAAAGAGACCCTGGTAACCTTGATAGAACTGAAAGATTACTAAGGCTAAGCTCTGTGGAAAACAAAACACTTTATTTAATCAGTGATTGTGACACAGTACACTCTCACTAAAACCAGAAACATGAACTTTCCCTGCTACCAATTATACACAGAATTAATTCTGTATGATAACAGAGAACTGTATATAAATCAAATTAATCTTTAATTAAAGTGAAAGGAAGGTTGATGAAAGAGGTCTACTTCTCCTTTAATGCTATGAATTCTCTTTATAACTTTACACTGCATTGATCAGTAGGGATTACTGTTAAATGCATTTTGTTCATATGCGGATGTTTTTTTCAAAGTATGGCATGAGTTTTTACAGCAGTTTTTCTTTAAAACCTGTTGTAAATGAAAATAACCCATTCCCACACAATGAAGCTTTTTGACACCCCTTAACCTTTGTTGTGCTGTATAAATCACCTTACTGAATTGTTGTATAATCAAAGCGCTGAAAGCACTGATGGAACTTGTTGTTCAAAAATCAATATTTCTTTTAGAAATCAGTTTCATAAACAACTCTGGCAGGAAAAGTACAAGCAGGGGTTGTAGACCAAGATCAGACTGCACATACCTAGCTCTTCTAAAGATTCTTTAGTTATCAAGAATTCTAGTACACCAATGAAATTTTGAAAGTGATAAATTCAATTTTGGGTTGATTTTTCTCCACCTTCATTCATTTTACTCTTCTTAACCCATTACCACACAATCCCTCTTTTTTACACACTTTAAAAAAAAGATTTGGAAAATATCATGGAAAATGAAAGAAATACTTATTACAAGCAATTTTTTCATTATCCACAATATTTTCTACCTCAAAATACAAAGACTTTTAAGATTCTATCAACTATGAATTGTCTATTGCAACTTCTTTGAATTTGGACCAATCTAAAAAAAACAGTTGAGTGGGAATGGGTTAAAGTTAACTTTTTAGGACCAAAGTCCCTTTCAATGGCATTGAATTTTTAACATCATGAATGTACAAAAGACAAGTCTAATTTGTTGTTGTTTTCTTTTTAGGTATTTGGCACAATCTGGTTTTTGCTTTCAATAAATAGAAATTTAACATTTTTTTCAACTGATTTTTGATGGACTCCGGAAGCTTTCATCAGTGTTACCTAGTTTTGAAAATCTTGTAGGATGTTACTATGTTAGAAGAGAAGTAGTGCCCATTTTGGTTGGATTTGTTACTTTTCAAAATTTTCTCCCCCAAACAACTGTACATTTTGAATATGGCTTAATATGAGGATTCTATACAATTTGTAGAAAGCTTAAAGACTCCTTAACCTGTACAAACCCGGGATTTTATTTCACTTTGGTTTTAAACTTGAGAACACATTGTGGAAAAAGAATAAATTGCTTGAAACAAGCAATTTCCCCTTTTCCCACCATATAGAATGGTTGCATTTCAAATTGCATCCAATTTCATTGTTGTCTAATACCTCTTTGAATTTGTACCAGTCTAAAATTTAAAAAAAGGAAAGGGTTAAATACGAAACCACCTACAAATAACACGCTTAGTGTAGATGCGGTCACTTTTTCAAAAAAATGTGGATTCTTTCAATTATATAGTGAGTAATTTGCCTTCTATTTTGGGAACTTGGAGTGATAAGCTATACAGTTACATAATTTCAAAGATGTTTTTTATCATTTTCAATCCATTACCAAACAACAAAATATTGGACTAGCTTTGAGATTGAAAACTAAGGCCTAGATAGGGTAAAAAAACATTGTGAAACAAGCAATTTCTCCTTTTCTCACAATGTTTTCTTTAATGCAATTCTCCAGGGGCATAAAAAAGTGTGATAGTGTGGGAATGGGTTCGCTCCTACTGGAGCATGGAAGGTTTAAAAGGGATGGTTTAAAAGATATACAAAATCTTTCATTTATTTTTTAATTTTTAAGAATTCCCAGTGAATATTGCTAATTAAATATTTTCAAAGTTTCTTAAATGATATTTTAATTATTTGTTGAATGTCTTCAGATAGGGATAATTTCGGTTAAGTAAAAAACAAATATTATTGGTCTTGAAAGCTAGTTAGACTGCACTCAAGTGAATTTGGTTTAACATGATTTTCAGTAGTATTTCAGTAAAACTGCGGTTGGTAGGTTCACCCAACCATGGCTTCCTATCATTTTGCACACCAGTAACATGTACAACTGCAACAATGAATTTGGTTCATTACATATGTAGCTGCTCAGTCAACTTTACAGGCAAATTACTCATTATATTTGAACTACAATTGACGTGTGTGACAATGGCATTCTTTTTTTCCACACTTATGGTCATACTCAGGACTCTGGAATAGAAACATCCTGTATAACATGTATACTAAAACAGGCATTTCACTTTACTATGCCAACTCGGATGTCCATCAGCAGTACTTTCAGTGCTTTGATTCTAACTTTAAATGAACTACAAAACTTTATTTTCCTATGTATATACGCCAAATTTTCTAAATATAGCTTTTGTTATTCATTCAATAAAAGATCATTTTTCTCAAACTGAAACAATATAGATATATTTATCCCATAACCAGGCCGCAACATTTTAGCTTATTCCTAATTCAAAGAAGTTGCAGACCACCATTTCAAATTGATAACGCTTTTAAAAGTCTGTCAATTTTGATGAAAAAAATGTGAAAGAAAATGCATGTTGTAAGCAAAATTCTTCATTTTACAAAATACTTTCCTGAGTTTTATTGTAGAGGGTTGTAAAAATACTAGATTGTGTGGGTATTGGTTTGACTATGTCTGATATAACTGCCTGTTTTTGTAAAGGATGTTTTTGTTTGAGATGTGACACGCATGCTAGGAGGATGTAATCGAAGCTGTTAATTTCGTTTGTATTTTCCATCTTGTCTTTATTGATTTTGGAAAATAGTGTCTTATCTGATACCTTGTCTGAACTGTGACTTGATGGTCTGTCTGTCATTTTTAACCAGGCTTTCCGTAGGAATAATCTGGTTGATAGATTTGTGAATGTCGGAAGCAGATGGATGGTTGGTTGGCTGTCTGGTTGGTGGGGATAGGGGGCATTAACTTTAACTTTTGTGTGCAACTACTTCAACAATTCGTTGCTGATTTTGATGAAATTTTCACCCAATGATTGTTTTCATGCAACCTTACCCTACTTATCCAGGTTTTGGGATTCACACTGTGTCATGGAAAAGTGAGACTCACTGTCAAAATTCCTGTGTGCAACTACTCCTACAATTGACCAATCCCGGATGTCAATCAGGGAATAAATCGACCAATCAAATACTTTTCAGCTCGGACCTGAGCTTGTGGGAAAGGACAGATCACTGGCCCAGCCCTCTTGCTCAACTGGCTCTGCCCTCTTACTCAACTGGCTCCACCCTCTTACTCAACTGGCTCCGCCCACTGATTCTGACGGGAAGTTTCACTACCATATTAAACCCAATTCTGCAAAATTTATGGCCAGTAAAATGAGAGAAGCCTAGTTGGTTTACAATCTAAATGTTGTAACTACAGCTTGAATAAACAGGCCGCGGCCATAGCGCAGTTGGTAGAGTGTCAAACTCTCAATCAAGAGGGCCAGGTTTTGATTCCTGGCCGCAGCTAATATCCTGTCCAACATTGGTCTGTTACCAATATGTAGATAATTGTAAACCTATGTGGGATGAGCAGCTGGGCTCAGAAAAGATTAAGTTGTAGTCCTGATGTGAGGAATATTAGAAATCCATGGTTAGGTGCTCCAGCCGCTGTAACATGACTGAAATACTATTAAAAGTGTTGTTTAACCCCATTGAAACCAGCTAACAAATTTAGATGCCAAATTAACAAAATTGCTTCACATAAATGTCTGCCAATATTGGAATTTACTTCAACTCTAAATGAATTATTTGATTGGTCAATTAATTCTTTGATTGACAGGGTGGATCCGTCTATCATCCTTTTTACAATATCAAAATAACAGTTAGATTTTCTTTGCCTCCTCTAATCTAGAACTTTGGTTAAAGGGGATGCCATCACCATTAGATAGAAGGATTTCTTTATTAATTAACAGAAATCTGGCCTATCTTAGACTAGATCTATTCTAGGAGCTTTTTTTCTAGTCGCTTTGTGTCATTATAAAACAGATCAAGGTTTTAATGCTTTTTTAGCAGGCAACTTTCAATACCTATTAACCCGTGTCATGCTGTATAAATTGCATACTGAATTGTAAAATCAAAGGGCTGAAAGCACTCAGAACTTGTTGTTCAATAATCAATATTTCTTTTAGTAATGGATTTCTTAAACAAATCTTGCAGGAAAAGTACAAGCAGGAGGTGTAGACCAAGATCAGACTGCACTTATGTAGAAATTGAAGAAATTGCTTGTTACAAGAAAGTTATTCATTATTCTGCAAGAAGGGATTTTTTTTTTTAATCAGATGTAAATTATTTACTGTAACTTTTTGGACCATTCAAACATTTGGTTGTCAAGTCCTTATTAACCCTTGTCATGCTATATGAATTACTTAACTGAAATGCTGTTAAATCAAAGGGCTGAAAGCATTGATAGCACTTGTTGTACAAAAATCAATATTTCTTTTAGAAATCAACTTCATGAATAACTCTGGCAGGAAAAGTAGAAGAAGGAGGTGTAGACTAAGATCAGCCTGCACATAAGTGCAGTCTGATCTTAGTCTACATCTCCTGCCAAAACTGGAATATTCTGGGTTCAGCATGACAAGGGTTAAAAACAGAGGAAAGTGTATTTCAGTTGTGCAAAAATAGATAAAAAAAAATATGTTAGTGCCTTCGATAGGCGATGCCTATACCTGCATCATTTGAGATGAAAGACAAGAGAAAATACAGCATAGAGAACTTGTCTGTAATTATGTCATGTGAGATGGGATCAATTTCCAACAACCCTGTTCAATAAGAATTAATTTGTTCTTTGACATTTCTTATCAGAAAGGAGATGATTTTTCTTTTCAGTATATTTGAAGTTGTATTTATGGAAAATGTTATACTATTATCAGTGTAATTATTTAGAATCGAAGTTGTCTTATGTAATTGCAAGTTATTGGTATTAGACTAAAGCATAGCTCTCATTTACTGCTTCAAATTCTAACTTTTTAACCCCTTTTGAAATGACAGTATTTTGGACTAGTCTGCAGGGTCTGCAGACAACAGTTTCAAGTATTGGACTCTGGATCATGAGGTCCAGAGTTCAATCCTCAGTTGTGGCAAATATCCTTTCCAACATTTATTTTCCACCAGTTGGTGGATAATCATAAAGCTAAATGGGATGAGCAGCTTGAGGCTCAGAAAGGATGTAGTGGTAATGCCAATGTGAAATACCAGGAATCCATGGTTAGGTGCTCAAGTGGCAGACACATGACTGATACACTGTTAAAAGTGTGTTGAACCAAATAAACAAAACCAAATTGGTTTGAATTTAAAAAATCTTAGCCTTTTATGGTAGAGAAAATTGTGAACAATGAAAAAAAAGTTAACAAGCAATTTCCTCATTTTCCATAATCATTTGTAAAACTTTTTTCTTTGGGTGCATAAAAAAAGGGGACATTTTTGGAATGGGTTAAAGAATTCAAGAGAATAAGTTCTTCTTCCATATCAAAATGAGAAAATTGAAATGTCCTCATTCTAATGATTTGATTAAATTTTGGCATACACCATAAAAAGATATAAAAAAAAGCAAATTTTTTACCAATATCATGGGATTCGTTATATTATGAAGCTCTAGCTATCAGGATGCTGAAAAAAGAATTGCTGTTTGCAAATATATGCTGTAGTTACAAGGTTTTGGTAGTCCAGTGATATTTGATTCCATACCCTTAGCAGGAATGTGATAATCATATGCCCGACATATCTGACAGAGAAATGGCCAAGTCCATTTTTCAGTGGGTCTTATATTCAAGTATACGAGATGTTACAAAGCAAGAAAGAAGGAAATCTTAACAAATCTCAATAAACCCTGAACTTTGAACTTTTTGCATGTAGTTTTGCTGTTTGTTCCTGTACAAAAATACTTCAAATAATTAATCTATAGCCTTATGTTATGCAAAAAAATATTTTACATGGGAATAAATTCGGAAATATTGAAAAAAATCTTCTCCTCCAAAACCAATAGGCATAATAGAGCTTTAAAAATTTAAATGAAGCATTGCTGTTAAATCCTCTGCCAAAATACAGGAAATTGTGTCTCTTACTTGAAAAACATCCAGTGTTGCGGAATCCCTTTAACCCATTCCCACACAACAAAATTTTAGACTAGTCCAAAATGAAAGAAGTTGCAAATGACAATTTAAAGTTGATAAAATTTTAGATTTTTCATTTCATTTTTTTTTTTTTTTTTTTTTTGATAGAAAACATAGTGGAAATTGAAGAAATTGCTTGAAACTATTTCTTCATTTTCCACAATGTTTTCCAAATTGTTTTTCTTGAGGGGCTTCCAAAAGCGTCACTTGGTGGAAATGGGTTAAAATTCTAGTGCTTTCAAATTTAGCATTACCTTATGATCCTCAATGAAAATACTTTTAAGTATGTCTCTTATATAAAAAAGGCCCTGTGCTGTGGATTTGCAAAGAAATGAGTAAGGAAATCTTTAAAATCTTAGTTAAGACCTTCAACTTTTAGAACTCACATGTAGCAATACCTCCTGACCCTCTATAAAAATACTTCAAATTGTTGCTCTAAAATCATGGAAAAGCCTATGTTGTCAGACTCTGAACTTTAAATAAGGCAAGGTAGGAATCTACTTCAAGACCATTAGCCCTAGAGTGTTTATACTTTGCATCTAGAATCGCCTTATGGTGGTAAAGGTAACTAAATTTAAACTGTCACTCCAAGATTAAAATTAGCCCTATTTGTGGGATCTCATAATTTGAAAAGAGATATAAGGACAAGAAATAAGAAAATCTCTCTTCCCAATCCATCAGGCCTTAAATGCTTCAAGAATTTTTAGCTCAACTGTTTTCGGAGAAAATCCGAGGTATTGCTATAGCCTTCGTGTTGGCGTCGTTGTTGTCGTGGTTGTGGGAAACCTTTGACATTTTGTGATATCTCTGGTTCTACTAAAGGCATTCACTTGAAACTTTGCACACTTATTCACTATCTTGCACACTTATTCACTATCAAAAGAGTAACCTATACTATCAAGGGGGATAACTCCAGATGCATTTTGTCAACTGTCCAGCACCTAACAGCCACGTAAAGGCACTGGTAGACAGTGCTCTTGTTCTTTGCGTACAGTATTGTCTTATTGTGGTGTATCAAAATAAAAGCTTTTCTTCTTAGATCAGAATTTGAAAATCCGATATTGTACAAAGTGATAGAGATGGAAGTTTGATAAATTCCAACTCTTTAACCCATTCCCACACAAGCCCTCCTTTTTACACCCTTCAAGAAAATTGCTTTGAAAAACATTGTGGAAAATGAAGAAATTGCTTGTATCAAGCAATTTCTTAATTATCCACAATCTTTTCTATCCAAAACGACAAAAAAAAATAAAATTCCATCAACTTGAATTTGTTGTCTGCAGCTTCCTTCAATTTGGAGCAGTCTAAAATTTTGTTGTTGGGAATGGATTTAACCCTCCAAAGACTCTATGGCTCTTGTAGGGACAAAATTTCTCACCATAAGGAATCCTAAAATCTTTGTTAAAATTGTTTTCAGACCCCTCTATATATACTTTCAGAATAGGTCTTAAACTCGCTTTGAAAAGAGTTGTTGAACAGAAAACAAAAATAAGTTTCAAAATTATTTTATGTTGCCAACATAACATAATTTTGATTTTTTTCATTTACTTTCGGCAGTTTTCATAGCAGGTTTGTTACCTATCCAGAATGTATTGGTAAAGGTGTCTGTAAACAATTCTAACGAAGATTTTAGGATTCCTTTTACTGAGAAATTCTGTCCCTCTGAAAGTCAAAGAGGCTTTAAGGCCAGAGCTGTCATACAAAATAGGTCCATTATATTCACATTGTATGATCAACAGCATGTTAATGAAATAAACCTGTTGAATATTCTGGGCATTACATTGTTGGTATTACACTAATGTTACAATATGCAAATGAGGTCAAGCCTGTTGTTGTTGCTTTTTTGCTACCAGTAAAATGATGTCATAATGCATTGAATGATCTCATTCTACAATCAGCATTACATGTATTGTATAATTCTTTTTAATCGATAAATTTGAAGAATTTAGTCAATTTTATGCCAAAATTCAGATCATATTATAAACAGAATACCTAATTCAAATTCATGAAATACCCAATTTGTGAAACTACTCAAGTAAAATAGATAAAAACTCTGCACAGCCATGTTTCTATGTCTGTTTATAGATGATAGGTTTGACACATGTAGTATTTCAAAACCACAGAATGAGTATCCTCTACATCGAAGATTACTATTGACCAATCTCTGACCCCGCTCACTGACTCCCTAGGCCCAGCCCATTAACTCCTACAGGAAGTTCCGCTTCGATTTTTAACAGCGTCATTTTGCAAAATTTATGACCTTTAGCATGTAGCAAAAAAGTAAGATTGTTGGTTGGCGACCTGAACATCTTAACTACAGCTTGCAAAACCAACAAAAATGTTTCACAAAAATGGGGTTCAATGTCAGAGTTGATATCTCAATCCCGGGGTGTATAAATTATTTGATTGGTCGCTTGATTCTTTGATTGACAGCCACAATTGGTCATTTGTAGTAAGCATCAGAGTGCTAAGTGTAGAAATATCCTTGATGTTATTTTGATCAGATAATTATAACAATATCATAATGTCTCATTTCAGGCTGCCATATGTCGGTGTAGCCAGCCTCTCGCAGGATTTAGTGCCCGATGTGTAGAAGATGAACAAATGTTACATGCAATATTGAAATCAAATCCAAAGTCTTCATTTATGTATGTTGTGGATACCAGACCCAAGGTATGAGTATTCTTCTTTCTTAACCCATTCCCACACAGTGATGCTTTAAAACACCCCTCAATATACTAGCTTTAGAAAACATTGTGGAAAATGAAGAAATTGCTTGTTACAAGCAAATTTCTTCATTATCAACAATGTTTTCTATCCGAAAAGACGAAGAAATTTTAAATTTGATCAACTTGAAATTGTCGTCTGCAGCTTCTTTCAATTTGGACCAGTCTGAAATTTCACCGTGTGGGAATGGGTTAAATCTTTCCAGTTTTTCAAAATTTAAGACTTGTCCAAATTCAAAGGGGTAGCAGACAACATTATACAATAAGTACAATTCAAAATGTTGCCATCCTATATGATAGAAAATATTGATAGGAAAGATGAAATTGCTTGTTACAATCAATTCAGTTTCATATTCATAAGTGGGAATGTTTTCCAAAGCTTTCTTCTTGAGTGGCTTAAAAAAGCATGATCATGTGAGAATAGGTTACATGACATGGAGTTAATGCTTTAAATTGATTAGTTAATGAATGCACCTTTGATGTAATATAGCAATCTTATTGTGTAGTATTTTGTTAACCCTTGACATGCTGAATAAAATCCTTCTTTCTAAATTGCATTAAAATTGAAGGACTTAGAGAACTTAAATGCCTGAAGACAACTCAGACTTAAAAAAGGGCAACCCGGACTTGTAGACAAAGATCAGACTGCACATATATGCAGGCTGATCTTTATATATACCTCCAGGAATATTCTGGATTCAGCATGGCAAGGGTTAACCTTGACACATTTAAGAATTTTTCCTATAAATGAAACTGGTAAAATAAAGTAAATGTCTCAATGTTTGTGTAAGAATTCATGAAGGTTGAAAATATTGCTCTATATAATTTTTACTTGGTTTATTTTCAGATCAATGCCATGGCCAACAGGGCAGCAGGAAAGGGCTACGAGAATGAGGCATTTTATTCCGATATTAAATTTCAGTTCCTTGGTATTGAAAACATACATGTGATGCGTGCTAGTCTACAAAAGTTGACGGATGGTGAGTGAAATCACATTTTTTACGAATTTCGGCATTACACAGACTAAAACAGTTGTTTTGAATTAAGAAAATGCACATGCAGATTTGCTTAATCATATTTTCTTAATAACCCATTCCCACACAATAACACTTTTTAATGCCCCCCCCAAGAAACAAAGCTGTAGAAGACATTGTGGAAAATGAAGAAAAATGGGAAAAAGCAATTTAAAAAAGAAGACTTAAAGAGGTAGTTTATTTTATACTTTATGGTTATAGTTTTTTTTACCAACTTAAGATATTAATCAAAGATGGGAGACTGAATTAAATTTGACTATCACAATTGTTATCATTTTCAGTATGTGAATTGAAGAACCCATCAATGAGTGCTTTTTTGTCAGGGCTAGAGGCCAGTAGTTGGTTACGACATATACAAGCAATACTGGAAACATCTGTTTCTATAGCAAAGGTAATGATGACTTTTTCTAAATGCTTGTCAGTGAATTACCGAAATAACTTTTGCTAATAGAACAGTGATGTCAAAATTATATACTTGCTGTTTTGGCATTGTTGACTGCTGTTTCTTTAATTAGAATAGTTTGTTGAGCATGCAGGAAAAATGTTGTTAATGATGAAATTAAATTTTAAGGGGAATTTTTAGCTCATCTGAGCACAAAGTACTCTTGGTGATTTATTTTGATAGGTCAGCATCCGTCTGTCTATCCGTTCTTAATCACAAAAAAATCTTCTCCTAAACTAATCATGGAATTTCAACTAAACTTCACAGAAATAATCCTTAGGTCATACTCTTTCAAAATACTTTAAAGAATTTAAATCCATGAAAAACTTTGGTTGACATGGCAACTTAGTAAAAAAAAAACTTAAAAAATCTTCTCTTCCCAAACTCTAAAGCTTTGATTTAATGGTATATATCATCATTTATCAACCCTCAACCAAAATACCTCAAATTATTAACATACTCTGAAAATAAATATTTGATAGAAGGTATAAGTGTACTAGTACACTGTTCAGATGGCTGGGACAGGACGGCAAAATGTGGGAATGTGTTAAACTAAAAATATATTTACAATTTTTTTATTCTTTCCAAAGAACTTTAATGATCTAAATTTAAATGTTATGTTTGACCTTACAGGCTGTGATAGAAGGTATTAGTGTACTAGTACACTGTTCAGATGGCTGGGACAGGACGGCACAAACTTGTTCTATGGCATCACTCATGTTAGATCCTTATTACAGAACTATACAGGGATTTATGGTATGACACTTTTGAAATGTCTGAAATTTCTATGTCTCAGTACTGATGGTTGAAAGTGCCTTCACAGTGTACAGCACTGGGACAGTGGCTTGTTATCTATATTTTGTGGAGAGATTATCATGCCTTAGTTCATTACCAGACGGCAAAATCTTAGACTTGTCCAAATTGAAAGGAGTTGCAGACAACAATTTAAATTAATCAAATTTTAGATTTTTTCAACTTTCGGTTTATAAAACATGGTGTAAAATTAAGAAATTGTTACAAGCAATTTCTTCATGTACACAATGTTTTCCCAACAATTGTTTCTCTTGAGGGGCGTCAAAAAGCATCACTGTGTAGGAATGGGTAAAGGTCAAAGCTAAAGCTTTCTGCTGACTTACGTTCCAACCACCAAGAATGAATTATTAACTTTATATGCCTCATACACACACATTAATAATTGACCAATCTCAGCTTCCTATCAAAGAAAAGATGACCAATCAAATTATTTAATTTGACCATAAATAGAATTTGAAATCCAATATTGGACAACATTTTTGTAAAGTATTTTTGTTGGTTTGGTAACTTAAAAGTCGTAACTACAGCTCACTCAAGCTGTAGTTATGATGTTTAGGTCTCCAACAAGCACTGTTACTCTATTGTTACAAGTCACTAGCCATAAATCATGCATCACAATGCTGTTAAATATTGAAGGAAAACTTTATATCAGAGTCAGTTGGTGTGGCCTGTGGAGTAAGTAGGCATAGCCAGCAATTTGTCAATTTGGATTTAGAAAAATATTACACATGTTTCCTTGTGTGAGTCTTTACCTGCAACAATATTTCATATGGTTGAAGACTTAACAATTTCCTGTAATTTCAAATTTATAGCATTAAGGTACATCTCCTGAATATGCATCAACTTGTGACAAGGTCAAAGTCAACTATCAAGGTCAAATTTGCTTGTTTTAACTCACATGAGCACAGCATTCTCAAGTTGAGCTTTTTGGTTGTGTCATTAGGTCACCTGACTGAAGGTCATGGTGACCTATTGCAATCATGTTTTGTCCGTCATCGTGCGTCCAGCGTTGTGCGTCATGCGTTAACTTTTTACATTTTGGACTTCTTCTTAAGAACTCTCGGATGGATTTCAACCAAACTTGACAGGAAACATCCTTATGAGAAGGCGTTTCAGATTTGTACACATCACGGTGTTATCTCCCTGTGGGGCTACATAAGGGCCCAAAAAGGGTACATCTTTAAAAATCTTCTTGTCATGAACCAGCTGTCAGATTAGATTCACATTTGGTATTTAGAGTCTTTAGGGTAAGGACTATAAATTTTGTACAAGAAAAGAAGATCAGTCAAGAAATGGCTGTGCTAGAGGGGCGGGGGGGGGGGGGGGGTTCACAAAAGCTTACATAGTGACAACTTTGAAAATCTTTTTCTACCAAACCAAAAGACCTACAGCTCTGATATTTGGTTTGTGGTATCATCTAGTAGACCTCTATCAATATTGTATAAATTTTAACCCCAGGGTCAAAATTAGCCCATTCCCAGATGTCACAAGTTTAACATAGGCTTATATAGTGAAATTTTTAAAAATCTTCTTTTCCCAAACTAGAGGGCCTAGAGCTTTTATATTTGTTATGTAGCATCATCTGGTGAATTTTTATCAAGATTGTTTAAATCATGGCCCCAAAGACAGAATTAGCCCATTCCTGGACATCACAAGTTTTACAAAGGGCTTATATAGCAAAATTTGTAAAAATCTTCTTCTCCCAAACAGGAGGGCCTAGATCTTTGATATTTGGTATACAGTATCCTCATGTGAACCTCTATCAAGATTGTACAAATTATTCCCTCAGGATTAAAATTAGCCCATTCCTGGATGTTACAAATTTAACACAGGCTTATATGGTGAAAACTTTGAAAATCTTCTTCTTGAGAGAGGTTTCACTATATAAGCCTGTGTTAAATAACAGATAGGCCTAGAGCTTTGATATTTGGTATGTAGTATCATCTGGTTGATCTCTATCAAAATTTTATGAATTATGGCCCTAGGGTCATAATTAGCCCATTCCCGGATGTCACGAATTTTGCATAGGGCTTTTATAGTGAAAATTTAAAAATGTTCTTCTCTCAAACAGGAGGTCCTAGATCTTTAATATTTTGTATGTAGCATCACCTGGTGGACCTCCATCAAGATTGTATAAATTATGGCCCCAGGGTCAGAATTAGCCCGTTCCAAGATGTCCCAAGTTTAACATAGGCTTGTTTAGTGAAAAATTTTAAAAATCATCTCCCAAACTAAAAGGCTTAGAGCTTTGATATTTAGTATGTAGCATGATCTGGTGGACTTTTATTAGCTTTTGTGCTATTTGGACTCAGGTGACCTCTTGTTTATGTTGTAACATTCTAAATGCCACAGTTTTGTTCATGGATTGAGTTCCTTAAATTACCGTAATTTGTCCATATATTCGGACACAATTAAATAATTATTTTTTTTCGTGTCCGAATACATAGATAATTACTCAAGCCAGTGTCCGAATATAGAGATAAATCGTCGTGCAGCCGGGAACAACCATCGCCGATTTTCATGAGACACAAACTGTTTTGCTTAGACACTGAATTCATTTCAACAGTAATTAAACTTGATATGTGTTACGCATTACGTTCGTAAATTTATTTTTATCTATTTTTTTTTTTTTTTTTCAGATTGTTTCATGATACCGGCGAAGACGACGTGAAATTAATGATCATTCACTGATTAAAAACCTTAATAAACGATTTACTTTTCTGAAATGTTGTTTTTCTTCGTTTTAACGATTGATAGAATCCCACATATAACCGTAAGAATACGACAAGATCGTAACTACAGCATGTTCAGGCAAAATTGTAACGCCGTTTCGGTAGTCAAAGTCCGATTTTGAGAGGATGGTAAATTCTTTTCTGTCATTATGTACAATCATCGTCGGTTGAATTGGAAAAAAGGGGGATATTAATATGGAGAGCAAAACAAAATCTTCGCATTTTAATTGTTCGTGTATTAAAGTCACCAAGAGATAAGAAGTAAATTGTCAGTTAAAATAAAACAGTCGCAATTAAAATCACGGCATCGGTCAATTACGACAGTTTGTCTCTGATCTGCTTGACATAAATCATCGCATAATATTGCCCGCAAATCTAAAGTAAATGCGGTTGCCTACCTGTGCGAAAAAATCCTATTTTTTAAAAAATTATATCCGTAATGTTTGGAGAGTATTCAGACAGTCGATTAAACCATGTAAACTTTCGGCATAATGACAAGGGTAAAAATTCGGTCACCAAGAATTCTCACGGGGTACGCGTCTGGCACGTGCCAACTCCGGAAACTCTCCCAAATATAGCTGAACATCTGGCGGCGGCGCCTTTGATCACCCCTTTCCTCCCTCGTAGTAAAATAAACTGTACCCGAAAAACCTTTACTTTATATTTGTCAAACGAGACTTGTTACGTGTGTTTGATTGAAGAGTATGAGATTAAATTTTCGGATTATTAAAAGAAGCGTGGAACAAAAACGGTAATTTATTTTAATCAACCAATATTATATATCCCCTTTCGGATGAGAAGTTAATAATTTTGTGACAAATTAACAATTAAATTTCTCGCATTTTCCGTATTTAGTGAAAACGTCGTAGCTACGACTGACTCTTTTCAAAGCATATCATTGCATTGTTTTTTCTTGATTTGATACGGCCGATGACAATACCCTCGATGAGCTCTGGATACGAGGGAATGTAGTAAAATGGAAAGTAGGTTCAGGTCAATTTGACTTATTTTATAGGGTCGCGCATGTTAATCGTAGCAATCCTTTCAGAGCAGGTCATGTCGGAAAATTAAGAAATCAGAGAGAGAAACCAAGCGTGATATTTTAATTGCATCATCTTCACGGTTTGTCGATATCGAGGTGCGTGCCCATTCTCGGTCAGTGCCTATTCTCGGTCACTGTTATAAACAATATACACCTGTTGACACTTAACCCTGACAGTTTGGAGATACTGATCGCCAAGATCCCAAATTGCCGATAATGGATGTGGTATTTGCTAACCTGATATTTTATGTTCGTAAATTCGGTGTCCGAATTTAAAGATAAATTAAAGACATCATTTGTCCGAAATTAGAGGCACAAAATTAATTATTTCATGAAATAATTAATGGTGTCCGAATTCTTGGAGTGTCCGAATATATGGACAAATTACGGTAGTCTTGAATGTTTGTCTTGATAAAGTCTCAGACAGGTTTCAGATTGGGTTACCTTTCCTAAAACACTAGGTAACTGTCAAATCTTGAGAGCACTTTAAAGGCCACTTTTTGTCCTAATTCAATCTAAATGTTTGTCAAATTGCCTGGAAATTCAAGTTCTAAGTTAGGTCACCTGGGGTAATAACTGGATCCTTATATCAAATCTAAGAAAAATCTTGTGGACAATTAAGAGGCCATATTTTCAACCTGAAAATTGGTTAAATTTGATGAAAACCTGAACAATTTCAATTTAGCATGACAAAATGTAAAAAAAAAAATGTTACAAGGTCAAACTTAAACTTGGTGGGCACTCTAAAGGTCAGTTTTTGCTCACTTAGCCTTAACCCATTCCAACTCAAGCCCTCCTTTTTACGCCCCTCGAGAAAAAAGCTTTGGAAAACATTGTGGAAAATGAAGAATTTGCTTGTATCAAGCAAATTCTTCATTATCAACAATGTTTTTTATCCAAAAAGACGAAAAAATACAAAATTCCATCAACTTGAAATTGTCGTCTGCAGCTTCTTTCAATTTGGACCAAGCCGCCGCCATAGCGCAGTCGGTAGCGCGCCAGACTCCTAATCTTCAATCATGGGTGTCATGGGTTCGATCCCCGGCGGCGGCAAATATTCTTTCCGACAATTGTCTCTCACCAATGGGTGGATAATTGTAAACCTAAGTGGGATAGCAGCTGGAGGCTAGGAAAGGATGTAGTGGTAGTACTGGTGTGAGAAATACCAGGAATCCATTGTTAGGTGCTCCAGCCGCCGCGATATGACTGAAATACTGTTAAAAGCGGCGTTAAACCCCATTCAATCAATCAATCAATTTGGACCAGTCTAAAATTTTGCTGTGTTGGAATGGGTTAATATAAATTACAATGTGAGTCTCAATTAGTCTCAATCAATCTGAAATTTAAAACTATTTTTTTATAAAATCTAGAAAAAGTTCTTACTTGAGTCACTGGTTCAGAAATTGTGCCACTTGGTCAAATAAAAGTAAATAATTGTGTACTCTCTGTAGACAACACCTTTGCTCAATCAATCTTAAAATTAGAGAAAACAAATGTCTTCACAATAATATGGGTGACTTTGGAATTTGATAAAAACAACGGTAGGCTTAACTTTTAAAAAAGAGCACTTATGGGCACTGTTGCAGCCACATTTTCTGCCATTTTACCTGAAAAGAGGTCAGATTGTTTGCCTTGACATGAAATCAGGTGATCAGTTTATGGCCATTATAGACCTCTTGTTAAAAAACACATAGTGCTAAAATCTCAGGGTTTTTGTGGAAATTCCTATTAATCGGATCAGGATTTGGGAATTTTACTGTAAATAATACTGACTTTCATACCTAAATTCTTAAGCCTAAACAAATTAACAAATCAGTTTATTTATAGTCTTGGCAAAATGTATGTAAAAGCATTTATTTTTTGTATTGCAGGTATTGATAGAGAAAGAGTGGTTATCATTTGGTCACAAGTTTACAGATCGCTGTGGATTTTTGAGTACCATCGACACAAAAGAGATATCTCCTGTGTTCACACAGTTCCTTGAGTGTGTATGGCAAATGATGTTACAATATCCATGTGCTTTCCAGTTCAACGAGAGATTCTTATTGACTTTACATGATCATGTGTTCTCTTGTCAATTTGGGACTTTTATAGGCAATTGTGAAAAGGATAGAATTGACTTAAAGTGAGTTGATGTTTTAAGTTCTGTAAAAATAAAGGTTAATCCTTTCCTGTTTTGCAAAATTTTAGACCTGTCCAAATTAAAAAGTTTTGCAGAGGAAGATTTTAAGTGGATTAAATTTGAAAAATAACCATTCAGTAGGGTAGAAAATATTGTGGAAAAAGCACAATTGCTTGTTATAAGCAATTTCTTCTTTTCCACAATGTTTTCTCGGTTATAAAATCACAGGGACGTAAAAACCAGGGATTAAAAAGGAAAGGGTTAAACATTTTGATACCTTTCCATAAATGAATTTCTGTTTCCCAATCTTGAGGAAAGAATCTCTAAAACTTTTTGGGATGGGGAAGGGGTACTGGTTACTACCATTAGATCATATTCTGTTTGCTACATGTGATCAGTCTGACAAACATAGGGACCTCCAAGGTGTTAGAATAAACTAAAAAAATGTACTTGAAAAGAAATGAAGTAGATGTCAACCTGAGGTCACATTCCAAAATCAATTATACAGTAAAGAAATGGTTATTCTACTTTCAGAAATTCTTCAAAGATAATGTTTCAAACAGGGTCAATACTTTTAGTAATTCCCAGGGAGTTATTTTTTGCCTCAGTGGTAGCAAAAATTGAGAAATTGCTTGTGACAAGCAATTTCTTCATATCCCACAATGTTTTCTTGACAAGCAATTTCTTCATATCCCACAATGTTTTCTTCATAGAAAGACAAAGATTTTTCAAATTTCATCATCCTAAAATTGATTTGAAGAAATAGGATCATAAAAAACTTTTTAAGCACCAAAATTTATGGTTAGTAACATGTAACAGAAATAAATGGTCGATGACTTAAACTGTATAATTGAAAGAATTCCAGACTGTCCCCTCTTATGCTTGAAAGGTCACATTTGATTTCTATGTTTTACAGATTATCAAAGAGAACATTTTCATTATGGGGTTTTCTAACAAAACACATGAGTGAGTATTTAAATCCTCTATACAAAAAGGAGTATGAAGTGATGCAGCCCACCCTTATACCCAAGACATTCCCACAGTGTCTCAAGTGAGTATTTATATTTACTTTGGAAAATTTGATATTAGAATTGAACTTTCATAACATCTTTGTTATTTCCGCGGCCAATGGGTAGAGGGATATTGTTACGGTGTTCTTTGTTCATCTAACGCCTTCAGATTCTGTGCACCTCTGTCAGAGTCTTCAGAAGCATAGTTTCAACATTCATGTTAGGATTTGGAAGTTATTTGGTAAAGTTCATTATCGGAATTAGTACTATTTTAGACAAATACTGGCTAGATTCAAATATAAGGTCACTTGTGTAAGTCAACATGAAGTTTGCATAATTCTTTTCTCTCAACACAATCCTTTTCAATCTTGTTTTTTTACGACCATCAAGAAAAAATGCTTTGGAAAACAATGTGGAAAAAGAAGAACTAGCTTATAATCAAGAAAATTCTCTATTTTTCATCATTTTTTCTTCACTGTAAGATGAAAAATGTTTAAATTTCTTTGATTTCAAATTAGTAATGAAACCTCTTTGAGTTTGGGCAAGACAATTATTTTGTCATCTATTAATGAATTGAATAAATCTGTCATTTTAAAGTAGTTTTTAGAAAGGTTTAATGTGACATTTGAAGAAACCTTTATTTCGGCTTAGTGCACTAGAGCCAATAGCCTTCTTGTTGTTTTATATTTCGAACTTGATATTTTAGAAATTAACTTGGTTTGATAATTTGATTGAATTGTATTGTTGGAATTCAGTGAGCATGGCCAGTCATCCATTAACCCATTCCCAGATGACAATATTTTAGTATGGTCCAAATTGAAAGAAGCTGCAGATGATAATTTTAAGTTGATTAAATCTTAAATATCTTTGAACTAACCCATTCCCACTCGGTGACGCTTTGAACGCCCCAAAGAAAAAAAAAACTTTGGAAAACATTGTGGAAAATGAAGAAATTGCTTGTATAGAGCGATTATTTCATTTTTCACAATACCCTAAAAGTAAAAAAATCCAATATTTTCTAATCTTTAAATTGTCGTCTGCAACTCCTTTCAATTTGGACCAGTCTAAAATTTTGCTGTCTGGTAATGGGTTAAGCGGTAGAAACATTGTGAAAAATGAAGAAATTGATATGTCACAATCAATTTCTTTATTACACACAATGTTTTCCAAAGCTTTTATCCCTGAGGTGTTAAAAATAGGGATTAAATGAGAATGAATTAATTGCTCCTGTTTGTCTTACTTTCCATAGATTTTGGAAAGGTATGTATAACCGATTTGAGAACGGTATCCACCCTCGTGATCCAATACACGACATATTGATAGCAGGGAAAGATCACAGTTCATCACTAGAGGATCATATACGACTTCTTGAAAAGGTAACAATCTTATATTTTATGTCAAAACTAATTACACTGATGGGAGTTATAATCATTTGCTGCTGGGTAGACATAGTTGTTGTTATGAAAAATCATTGTATGTTTGTTAATCCGTCTGTCACAGTTAAAAGTTTATTTCCTGTCCAAATGTATAATTTGAATGGTCAATTGAATCGGTAAGTTAACTCAATTTAAGTAGTTTAAAGTCCTATAACATAATGCTATCTTTTCAAATCCAATCAATAAACCTATTACTACTCAACTGAATTAACCCTTGTCATGCTGAATATAACCCTTATAGGAACTTTAATTAAAATCAAAGACCTGAAAGCACTGGAAGTTCTAGTTAACCCATTGTGACAAGCGATTTCTTCCTTTTCAAGAATGTTTTCTACTCAGATAATTGAAAAATCTAAATTTTATAACCTTTGAATTGTCGTCTGCAACTCCTTTCAATTTGGACCAGTTCAAAATTTTGCCGTTTGGGAATGGGTTAAGGGTAAAAAATATACTTTAAAAATTAAATTTACAAATAACTCTAGGTTGAAGGTGTTGGACAGGAGGCATAGATTAGGATCAGACTGCACATATGTGCAGGCTGATCTTTGTCTACACCACCTGGCAAAACAGGAATATTCCCGGTTCAGCATGACAACGTTTAAAGACTAGTCCATTGGTACTGAACCCACTATCTCATGATAAAATCTAAAGTCGAGTCAAAATTTAAAGAGATTGCAGTCGACAATTTTTAGTGGATGAAATGTTTAAGATCTTTGTCTTTTGGAGCAGAAAACACAGCGGATAATGACAAACAATTTCTTCATTTTCCACCATGTTTTACAAAACTGTTATATTGAGGGGTGTAAAAAAGTGTTAATTAGTTGGAATGGGTTGAATGATGTTTCACTTGACAATTCAAAGTACCCATACATTAAATTCAAACTAGGTTCCATATTGGAAAGAATATTTAGTGAAAAAATGAGAAATTGCTCATCAAAAGTACTTAAATCATTTTTTACAATGTTTCTATGATATAATTTTTGAGCACATAGAAAGTCAGGATCATGTGGTTAAGGGTAAGAAATAACTTACAAGATGGTCTACCAAATCCCTCATATTCTGTCATATATTCTGTCATATCAAATGAAACTGAGAAATATTTCATTTTAATCAGCATTCATTTGATAAAAAAAATTGTTGTCTTATAAGTAGTTCAAAGCTAATGGCTCTAGTATCTAGCAATTTCTCCTTGATCCACAATGATTTCTAACTAAAAAAATAAATAAATAAATGAAAAATTTAATTAACTAAGTTGTTGTCTGCATCATCTTTGAATTTGGGCCAGTCTAAAATTTTGTCGTCCTGCAATTCGTTAACCCATCCCCACTCTTTGAAACTTTTTGACACCCTAAAAAAATTGGGAAACCATGGAGTGAAATGAAGAAATTGCTTGCAGCCAGCAATTTCTTCTTTCGCACAACAATTTCTACCAAGAAAGTTGATAAAAAACTAAAACTTCATAAACTTTTAATTTCTGTCTGCAACTCCTATCAATTTGGACCTATTTGAAATTTTGTCATCATGAAATGGGTTAATCAACATCATAATTTTATTTCAGAGAGTGACCCAAATCTGTAAAGTGTTAGGGAAGCCTGATGACATTATTCAGAAAAAGTTACAAGGCTTTGTATCAATGGAATCCTTAGATGGAATCATAATGGAGGATAATAAACACAAAAATTCAGACAACCAGTCAAATAAAATCCACAGTGAAAACCACATTGAAACAGAGAACCAAACTGTTTTTGAAAATCTAAAAATAGAACAGTTGGAGAAACAAAAGCTGACAGACAATAACATAAATCAGATTAAAAGTGACTCTGAATCTGGGTTTGATGAATCGGGTTCCCAGATGTCGAGATCAGGTATTGAAGATCGTATTTCTACGCTTGAACCAGATATTTTATCCCGCTCTGCCAGTTTTGAAAAGCTTAACCTGGACCAGTTACATCTAGAACTGAAATCCGTTGCAACCGACTGGCAATCTTTCCGACATATACACACCTGTAGTTGTGCTATGCCATTTGACCATTTTACAAAAAAGGCAAGGGGCTTCTTATAGATTTTTGTTTGAGCCAATCTATGCAAAAAGGGAGTTAGATGCTTCTGTGAATATCTCTTCTTAGGCTTTTTTTTTACAATTTCTGCATGAAAATAGTTGTTGACCTTGCAATATTTACTCATCAGTTAAGGTACCATCTTGCATCATTTTGACTGACCCTTCAATGCTGGGAAAGTCTCTTGAAAAAGCCAAAAATGTTGTTCCTGGCCAGCCTGCACATACACAGAATATCCTTTCTTATGTGTTTTGTCATACATGTTTGTATAATAAATGAGGTATTAACTCTTGTCATGCTGAATGTAATTCTTTTTCAGAATTGTATAACAATCAAAGGGCTGAAAGCACTGATAGTACTTGTTGTTCAGTTGTCAATACATCTTTTTAAAATTATTGTCATAAACAAGTCTGGTTTCAAAAGGACAGACAGGAGGTATAGACTAAGATCGACCGCACTTATATGAATTCCAGGTTCAGCATGCCAATGGTTAATAATTCATCGCTTTTGATAGCTGACAAAGGTTGAGGCCATTAGCACTAGATGAATTACCAAATGTGGACCTGTTTAAGGTCAATTTGTAAACCCATAAATATTGACATTTTCTTCTAATTTGCATCCTACCTACTCAAGTTGGCAAAAGTCCTATAGTATTTGCCCTATTTGTCAGTCTGTGCATATCTTTCTTTCAAATGCTTTGTCTTGCAATACCATTTTTTTCGGCAATTAATGAATTTAGAGATTTTGTCATCTAAATCTGACCATAAATTTTAAATATGCATAAATAAATTTATCAAACTTTACCCTCATAACAAACTTCAAACTTGAACTTACTTATTTAACTCTACTGTAATGGGTACATTAAGGATAATATAGTTGATTTGCTGTAAGGAGCTTTAACCTGTGATTGTTTTCCAAAACTCTTTTCTTGAGTGGTGTAAAAAGGAGGGCTTGTGTGGGAATGGGTTAAATTTGATATTTCTTTTATTGATCATCTACTAAATGGCCATCATATTGAGGACGTATTGATCCCGATTCCCTTCAAACTTTCAATCATTGTCCTAGAAAAGTTTGAATTTCATAGTTTTTCAAACAAACAGGTGACAAAATCATTACCATTCAACAACCCTATTATCATCCCATTACTTCCTTGTGTTCAGACAGATTTCATTTAACACATGCATATGTAACTCACATCAATGTCTAAGATAATTTTTTCTTATTTTAACCCTTGTCATGCTGTATAAATTACCTTACTGAGTTGCTGTCAACTCAAAGGACTGAAAGCACTGATAGAACTTGTTGTTCAAAAATCATTATTTCTTTTAGAAATCAACCTCATAAACTCATAAACGTGCAGTCTGATCTTAGTCTACACCTCCTGCCAAAACCGGAATATTCCGGGTTCAGCATGACAAGGGTTTAGATGGCTGACGTATGGCCTGTATTGAAAATTCTATGACACATGTATTGCAATATTTTTTGGAGCTTTCAGTCATATTTTGTGTAGGCATCTATTTAAGGAGCAATTTCTAAGACTCTAGGCTTGTGGTGGCTAAGATACCCAGCTTTCAACTTGGCTATATCACTTAAGCTTTACTGCAGGCCTTCGGCTTCAGTTCTAGTAAATGTATCTTTTTAATGATATCTGCGACAGTTTATTGTTTACAAGATTATAGACATTCATGGCTTCTATGTGAAAAATCTTTGACTAGTTATTTCCAAAACTTTTGGCTTGTGGTTTCTTCTAAGATATTCAAATTTCAAATGAGCTACATCTTTGGACTTAAGCTTTTTCACAGACCCTTGGCAGCAATTTCTAGTATACTTATGTTTTTTTAATTCCCTCTCATTAAAGATACACATTTACAACTCCCTTTTTACAAGATGCAGCTTTAATGTTTATTTTTGTTTGCTACATCCCTTTTATTTAGGTGATGGCAATAATTACATTGGTATATTAATTGGTGTGCTGAAATATTTTTCAGACTATATTTTATGACAGCTCAATACATTACTAGATATCGTGGCCTACAGGTGACATTGCGGGGGGTTTTTTTTTAGCTCACCTGAGCACAAAGTGCTCATGGTGAGCTTTTGTGATCATTGAATGCCTGTCCTCCTTCGTGTGGCGTCAACAATTGAAGTGGCCACAGTTTTGACCCAATCTTTGTGAAACTTGGCCAGAATAATTGTTAGGTCATGAGGAAGAACCCTATCGACTATGGGAAGGTTCTATTTGAAAACACAGGAAAAGGGGCCTTAATGGCAATTTCTTTGTTTACACTCTAAAGGCTACAGTTTTGGCTCAATCTTGATGAATCTTGGCCAGATTAATTGTTGGGTCATAAGGAAGAATCCTTTGGATTATCAGAAGGTTCTATCAGAAAACACAGGAAAAGGGGCCTTAATGACAATTACTTTGTTAAAACTCTAGAGGCCATAACTTTTGCTCAATCTCCCTTAACCTCAGCCAGAATAATTGTTACTGGAAGTTTCCTATTGATTATGGGAATGTTCAATTGAAAAACACAAAAAAAGGGGTCTTAATGACAATTTCTTTGCTTACACTCTATGGGAAACAATTTTGGCTCAATCTTCATTATACTTTGCCAGAATAATTGTTGGGTCATAAGGAAGAACCCTATTTATTATGGAAAGGTTCTATCGGAAAACACAGGAAAAGGGGCCTTAATTACAATTTCTTTGTTTACACTCAAGAGGCCACACTTAAGGCTAAATCTTCATGAAAATAGGCCAGAATGATTAGTAGGGCATAAGAATGAACCCTCTTGATAATGGGAATGTTCGTTTGGAAATCACAGGAAAGGGGCTTTAATGACAATTTCTTTGTTTACTTTCCAGAGGCCACAATTTTGGCTCAATTTTCATGAAATTTGGTCAGGATAATTGTTAGGTCATAAAGATGAACCTTATAGACTTTAAGCTCCAACGGCCGAAAGCCAGCGAGCTATTGTCATGGTGTTGTGTCTGTTGTGTGTCCGTCAGTGAGGTGGTGGGTGCGTCTGTCCGTAAACTTTTACTTTTAAAATCTTCTCAGAAGATCAGAATTCAACCAAATTTCACAGAAGTGATCCTTGGGTGACCCTTTATCAGATTCCTTCAAAGAAATTTGAATGGATGAAAAACATGGCTTTAATCGGGCAGGGCTAATTTCCATATATGGTGAAGCCTTCAAAAATCTTCTTCTCAGAAACCAATCGATAGATTTCAACCAAAATTTACAGGAATGATCATTGGGTGACCCTTTATCAGATCCCTTCAACTAATTTTGATCAGATGAAAAACATGGCTTTAATGGAGGGGCTATTTTCTGTATATGGTGAAGCCTTCAAAAATCTTCTTCTCAGAAATCAATTGATGGATTTCAACCAAATGTTACAGGATGATCATTGGGTGACCCTTTATCAGATTCCTTCAAAGAATTTTGATCAGATGAAAAACATGGCTTTAATGGGAGGGTCTAATTTCCATATATGGTGAAACTACAAAAATCTTAATCTTAGCAACTAATAGATTTTACAACCAAATGTTTCAGGAATGATCATTGGGTGACCTTTTATCAGATGCCTTAAAAGAATTTTGATTGGATGAAAAATATGGCTGTAATGGGAGGGAATAATTTCCATATATGGTGAAGCCTTCGAAAACCTTTTTCTCAGAAACCAAAAGATGGATTCCAATCAAATTTTACAGGAATGATCATTGGGTGCCCCTTTTTCAGATTCATGCAAAGAATTTTGATCAGATGAAAAACATAGCTTAAATGGGCAGGGCTAGTTTCCTTATATGGTGAAATCTTTTAGAGTCTTCATCTCAGAAACCAGAGGATGGATTTCAACCAAATTTCTCATGAATGATCCTTTAGTGACCCCTTTTAAGATTGCTAAAATAAGAATTGATTAGGGTTAATTTTCATATATGGTATACAGTGATTATAAATGATTATATAAGTTTTCAACAAATATCACAGAACAACCCTTTTGTGACACTTTGTCAGATTAAGTCATAAAATATGGTTCAGATGAAAGTAATGGCTTTTATTGGGGGGACTTGTCTCCATATATGGTATATACTGAAATTTTGAAAATCTTTCTCTTGAAAACTGCAGGATGGTTTTCAACCAAATTTCTCATGAATGATAAGTAGATTCAGGCCGGTGGAGCAAATCAGGCTCTAAAGCACCTCTAGTTGGAAGGTTCTATAGGAAAACACAGTTAAATGGAGCCATAATGACAGTTTCTTTGTTCACAATATAGAAGTCACTGTTTTGGCTCAATCTTCATTAAACTGGTAATAATTATTTGTCTCCAGTTGCATTTTTTAACAGCAGACAATTCAGGTGAGCGATCTAGGACCATCATGGTCTTCTTGTTTGATAAGATTTGCTTGAAACTTGACACATATTTTTTGTGGTAACAGTAATGAATCCTTTTTGAAACTTAACCCTTGTCATGCTGTATAAATTACTTTACTGAATTGCTGTAAAATCAAAGGGCTGAAAGCACTGACAGAACTTGTTATTCAAAAATCAAGATTTATTTTAGAAATCAGTTCATAAACAGCTCTTGCAGGAAAACTTCAAGCAGGAGGTGTAGACAAAGATCAGACTGCACTTATGTGCAGGCTGATCTTAGTCTACACCTCCTGCCAAAACCGGAATATTCCAGGTTCAGCATGACAAGGGTTACTATATTCTGTCCAACAACATGCAAAAATGGCTCTTATATTTTTTTCTTCTCTTCTTTTGGCAGTCAGAATCTTTCTTCTATTGGAAAAAATCAATACTCTCACAGTGCTAGTTGGCACAATCATATGTCCAGTCTGATCTTTGTCTAGACCTCCTGCATTTACCTTTAGAGCTAACATTTTATATATTATTAATTCTTAGCTCACCTGAGCACAAAGTGCGAGGTGAGCTTTTGTGATCAGTCGTTGTCCGTCGTCCGTCCGCCTGTCCGTCTGTCCGTCCGTCCACAATTTTTTTAAAAATCTTCTCCTCCTAAACCACCAGGCCAATCAAGCTGAAACTTTGCAGGGATGTTCCTTGGGTGAAGTTCTACAAAAGTTGTTTAAAGAATTCAATTCCTTCAAAAACTCTGGTTGCCGCGGCATTTAAAAATTGGAATCTTTAGTAAATCTTTAAAAATCTTTAAAAATCTTCTCCTCCTAAACCAGTAGGCCAATCAAGCTGAAACTTTGCAGGGATGTTCCTTGGGTGAAGCTCTTCAAAAGCTGTTAAAAGAATTTCATTCTGTGAAAAACTCTTGTAACCGCGGCATATGAAAATGGGAAATTTTAGAAAAACTTCTTTGTTGTCTTTTTTTTCACAGACTACGAGGCCAAAGGCTTTTATATTTTATATAGAGCTTAATCATATGGTTCTCTACCAATTTTTTAAATATTTAATCTCTGGGGTAAAAAATGGCCCCGCCGCTGAGGTCCAAAGTTTGGAAAAATGCTTTATTAGAGCAATTTCGAAAGACTTCTCCTCTTAAACTATAAGGTCTAGGATATTCATATTTGGTATGTAGTATAACTAGATGGTTTTGTACTATATCACTAAGAGTTGTCTTCCTAGGGTCCAAAACGGCCCTGCACTAGGGGTCCAAAATTGGGGAAAACGTAAAATTTGAGTATGATAAAAAAAAGAAGATCCTTCATTTTAAGGAGGAGGGCATTTTTTTTTGAGTGTGTTATAGCCTGGCTGTTATCTATCAGTTTTGATTAAATTATGCCTTTAGGTTAATAAACACATCTTCCCTGGGTGCCCAATGTTTGTAAAAATGCTCAATTAGACCATGTTCAATAGTCTTTTCCTCCCAATCTACAAAGTCTAAGGCATTCATATTTTGTATATAGCATATCCAGATGGATCTCTACCATGTTACCTAAAATCTTAGCCCTGGGATAAAACATGGCACTGACCTAGAGGTCAAAAATTTTGGAAAACACCCAATTAGAGAAACATCAAAAGTCTTCTTTTTCTGAAGTATAAGGTGATGGGCATACATATTTGGTATGTAGCATGACTAAATAATTTTGTACTATGTAACAGGAAAATATGCTCTTAGGATAGAAAATGTTTCTGCTCCTAGGGTCAAAAATTGCGTAAATCACATTGAAAGAATTATTCTTCTTAAATATAGGTTCTAGAGCATTTATATCAAAAACATAGGATAACTTTATTGTTATCTACCATGTTTATATCCTTTGAAAAACATGACCCTTCCCAAGGCATCCAAAGATATGAAAAATGCTCAATAAGAGCATGTTCAAATATCTTCCACTCCTCATGTATAAGTTGTAATGCATTCATATTTTGATTTATAGTACACCCAGATTTTTCTCTACCAAGGTTGCTAAAATTACACCAATTGAAGTTGCAGACAGTAATTAGAGTTTGATTGAAATCTAAATACAAAGAATTTCAGGTAGAAAACACTCTGAGAAATGGAAAAATTGCTTGTCACTCCCTATCTCACTATGTTTTTTTTCAAACCTGAGGGTGACAAATTCTTGGATAGTTTGGTAATGGATTAAACTATAAAGCCAAAGGAATTCATTCTTACTGTAAAGCATTACTGGATTGTTTTGTACAATCCCAAAATTTTATATTTGTTTTAATTATTTTGCTCAAGTTGTATCTTTTTTATACTAAAAAGTACTGTAATTTGCAGATGCCTCAGGTGAGCGATTTAGGACCATCATGGTCCTCTTGTCTAAATAGTTACATACCTCAAATGATTGTTTTCTGTGCTATCAGTCCTTTGATTTTAACAGAATTTTGAAGAGGATTTTCATTCACCATGACGAGGGTTAATTTGTAACTACAAGTAGTATTTTATACCCTGCCATTTCAGCGAAGGGGATAAAATCATCATCTCATTCCGTCACTAAGCTTGTCTTGAGCATATCTTCTAAAGTATAAATGCTATCAACTTGAAACTTCATGGGTGGGTAGATCTCATTGAAGAGAAGTGCAGTGCATAAGAATCACAACTCTTGCTTGCATGATTTTGAATTAGTGCCCTTTGTTGTTTTAAAGAATAAGGTTTTGTCAGGAGCATATCTTTGAAAATATAATAGCTATCAAATTGAAACTTCATAGGTAAATAGATCTCATTGTGGAGAAGTGCAGTGCACAAGACCCAAAACTCTTGCTTGCATAATTTTAGAGTTGTAGCCCTTTATTGTTTTAAGACTTAGATTTTATCCAGAGCATATATCTGAAAGTATGATAGCTATTATCCAACTCATTGAGAAGAAATACAGTGCACAAGAAGCCTAAATCTAACTGGTTTCAGTTTACTATCAAGCTTTTATGGTGGGGCATGGCCATGTTTGACATGGCTCTTGTTGTCCAAAGAAACAACCTGGTCAATTCACTCAACAAATTCCTACATATGCCATTCTTTTACACACTGAAGAAATATAACTTTGAAAACCACTGTAGAAATAGGAAAAATTCTCTTTTTAGCTCCACTGACTGAAAGCCAGTGAACTATTGTCATGATGTTGTATCTGCCATGCATCCAACCGTGCATGAGTGTGTCTGTCGCCCAAACTTTACTTTAATAATCTTATCCTCAGAAGGTACTGAACAAAATCCAATCAAATTTCACAAAAATGATCTTTGGGTGACCCTTTATCAGATTCCTTCAAAGAAATTTAATCGGATCAAAAACATGGCTTTAATGGGTGGGGCTAATTTCCATATATGCTGAAACTTCAAAAATCTTTTTCTCAGAAACCAGTCTATGGATTTCAACCAAATTTTGCAGGAATGATCCTTGGGGTGACCCTTTATCAGATTCCTTCAAAGAATTTTGATTGATTGAAAAGCATGGCTTAAAAGGGCGGGGTTAATTTTCATATATGGTATCCGGAGAATTTTTAAAAATTTGTTAACACAGTAAAACCCCTCTAATGAGACCACTTGCTGTACTTTTTGAAAGTGGTCTAAATAGCATGTGGTCTAATTACCAAGGTTGGGTCGTATGGGATCCTGGTAGTATGTTTGACTGTTGTCATGTAAGATTTCATTTGGCTTATTAAGAAGTTTATTTCATTTGTTATTTATTTGGCAATATACTGACATTCAAACAACAAAACAATCTTAAAAATGTATTACAAAAAATCTTATGCGATTCAAATTTACTATTTACCACAGATCTACCTGCGATAAGTTCTACGTTCTCTGAAAAAGTTTGGTCTTTTCTCTATTCTTTCTCCACTTTGATCCGATTCGGAAATCCGACCTAGGATTATGTATACATGAATACAGGTTCATAGTGTTAAATCATTAATATGATACCTTTGTTCATGTGAATGGCAAGCACTAATTAAGTTGAAACCAAATTTTAATCAGGTAAGACTGACTAAGATTGGGATAATCAGATCATTCACAACTGCTTGGACATATTTTGCTTTTTCGGTTTAATTACTCGGAAGAAAACTATGACAAGTAGAAGAACAATTAAAAATCATACAATCAGTAATTTCTAACACCGATCTTATGATTCAATCTGTTTAATGAAAATAACATCAAACATAATAAGGGTTCGATATCACATAATAAAAAAAAAACGATACAGTATTGGCGATGCATTTGTACCCAATTAGGGTTGCTCTTATCAAGTGTGAAATTTGGATGGTCGGTCCTAAGGTGTGAAGTTACTGGTCGTATTAGTGGGGTTCAAAATAGTGTATCAGTTATAATTGGTACTGAATTTAGTGGTCTTAATTCAGAATAGCAGTGGACTTGTTTTAGAGAGGTTTGGGACCATTGAAATAAAGAACAAAAAATCTGTTCTGTCAAAATTTGGTAGTAATAGCGGTGTGCCTGTATTTCTGGGGTAGTCGTAAAGAGGGGTTTTACTTGACTTTTGTAAAACAATGAAAAGTTTGAGATATTAAAAGATTTCATTGACACGATTTATTTGCCACACATGGTGAATATGATTTGGTTTATACTGAATTCCCAAAAATACCATTTGCCTAATCAGTGTACTATCAGGTCTGTGGAGCCAGACACGCGCTGAAGCACCTCTAGTTTCCAGGTTTTCTAACTGAAATAAAAGTTGTTTTTTCAACCCTTTCATGTTCAATCCATGCCTTTTATAATTGAGAAAACATTGAAGAAAGAGAAGAAATTGCTTACTAATTTTTTTGTGCGGAATTCTTGACAGGTTTGATTTTTAGATTTCCTTGGTCTTTCATTTCAACCTTTGTTATAAGTCAACTTAGTGTTTACAGTGCTTTCAGCCCTTTAACCCATTACCTGATGACAAAGTTTTTGACTGGCCCAAATTGAAAGGAAATACAGTTTAACCCTTTCCTGTTTTATGAAATTTTAGACTGGTCCAATTTGAAAGAGGTTGCAGACAACAATGAAAAATGCATGCAATTTGAAATCTGACCATCCTATACGGTAGAAAAATATTGTGGGAAAAGGAGAAATTGCTTATTACAAGCAGTTTCTCCTTTTTAGCTTGGCTGTTTTTGGAGAAAACCCGAGGTATTGTGATCACCTTGGCGTTGTTGGCTTTGGCGTGACAAACTTTAACCTTGGTCATATCGCTGTTGTTATTAAAGATATCCTCATGAAACTTGGCATGGGTATTGACCATCACAAGAGCTGTCTAGACTATCAAGAGGAATAACTCTAAAAGCATTTTTTTATGAGTTTTGCCCCTTTTTCGACTTAGAATATTTGCATTATCCAGCACTTGCAGTCGAGTGTTTACACCACTGGGTGGTGCTCTTGTTCCACAATGTTTTCTCAAGTATAAACTCACAGTGACGTAAAATCCTGGGTTTGTCCAGGAAAGGGTTAAATTTTGTGAAATTTTAAATTTGTTCAACTATCTGGACTGAAAACATTGTGGATAATGAAGAAATTGCTAGTCACAAGCAATTTCTTCTTTTCCACAATGTTTCTAAAGCTTTTAGATTGAGGGGCATTTAAAAGTGTTATTGTGTGGGAATGAGTTACTTTCAATTGATATCTAAAAAGGGTTTTATTCAAGATGATCAAAGTTGAGCTTCATTTGACATAGTTTCAAAGAAAGCCAGCTTCCAACTTCTCCACATCTTAACCCATTACACCGACAACATTTTAGACTGGTCCCATTTAATTTTAGTTTATGAACTTTTGATTTTTTCAACTTTCTTGATAGAAAACACTATGGATAAAGGAAGAAGTTGCTTGTAACAAGCAATTTCTTCATTTTCCACAATGTTTTCCTTAGCTATTTTTCTTGGGGGAGTCAAAAAGCATCATCGTGTGGGAATGGATTAAGCTCATAGTTGTTTTTCAGAGCCTGAGTCTTTTAATGCACCTGCATTGATAAGATTGGAGGGATATTGTTTTACCCGTGTCTGTATGTCTGTCTGTCCGTCTCTCTGTCTGTCTGTCTGCAAAACTTAACTTGAAAACTAAACATTTTCCTATAACTTCAACCCTGATTAAGTTACAATGCTAATATTTTGTATGTAGATAGGTCTCAACAAGGCGCAACTGGGGAAGGTCATTTCATTAAGTTCTAAGTCAAACTTTTAACCCTTTTCCCTGAAACAAAGAAAAAAATCACCGGTTTCTAAAGAATACCTGTTTCGGGGGCATAAAGTTTCACAAACACAATTGTTTTTTATGACAGTTCTGGTGTCTCTATATACAAAGCTTAACCCAATCCCACTCAACAAAATTTTTAGACTGGTCAAAATTGAAGGAATCTTTTGACAACAATTTCAAGTTGATAAAATTTTCATTTTTTGCCTTTTTGGATAGAAAACATTTTGGACAATGAAGAAATTGTTTGTAACAATTTTCCACAATGTTTGTCAAAGCTTTTTCTTGAGGGGAGTAAAAAGGAGGGATTGTGTGGGAATAGGCAAGAACATCTTTTGTTCAAGCAATTACTTGACAATAAAATTTAGACTTGTCCAAGTTGAAAGCGTTTGCAGACGACATTTCACTGTGGCTATAATTTAAATAAATACCCAAGGTAACAAAATGTAGAAAGTGTTGTGGGAAAAGAAGAAATTGCTTGTGTTAAGGAATTTCTTCTTTTTCCACAATGTTTTTTTGAATTAAATATTTTAAGGTTGTAAAAAGTTGGGCCTAAGTAGAAATGGGTAAACAAACACCATGTATTTTTAAGCATATCAGCATAAAGAAAAACTTTTTTTATTTTTATGCCTCCGCATCGAAAGATCGGGGGCATATTGTTTTACCGTTGTCGGTCTGTCCGTCATTCCGTCTTTTCTTTCTGTCTGTCGGTCTGTCTGTCTGAAAACTTAACCAAAAAACTTAACATTGCCAATTACTACCAGCCTATCTAAAATACAATGCTCATATTTAGCATTGATGACATATCTCCTTAATACACATCTCCTCATGGCAAGGTCATGTGATAAGGTGGAGGTCACATACCAAGGTTAAATGTCTAATCCTGTTGTTAGGGCAATATGTTTCACAAACACATCTTGTTTTGTAAAGCTTTAGTTTTCATTTTCCCCCATTTCCATTCAATCACACATTTTTACAAAGAAATAGATATTAGAAAAGCTAATTCCCTCACAATGACGCCTTTTGACGCCCCTCAAAAAAAATGAGAAAACATTGCGGAAAATGAAGAAATTGCTTGTGCAAGCAATTTCTTCATTTCAAATGTATCACTGGTCCAAATTGAAAGGAGTTGTAGAAATAATTTAAAGTAAATGAAATATTAGATTTTTTCAACCTGCTGGGTAGAAGACATTGTGGAAAATGAAGAAAATGCTTGTTACAAGCAATCCCTCCTTTTCTCACAATGTTTTCTACCATATTTTGCACGTATTTTACAATTTTAGTTGAATTTGAAATGTCATCTGCAACTTCTTTGAAATTGGACCGTTGCGCATGAATGCGTAAAAATTTTTCATCCTTGCTAGGCTCTGATAACTGGGCAGTAATCTAGGACGGAAATCTTTTGCATGTAACAAAGTTACTAAATCTAGAATAGTCATTCTACTATACAATTAACCAATCGCAGCCGTCAACCATGGAATCCACAGACCAATCAAATAATTTATTAAGCCCGGACCTGAGCTTATCAACTCTGACATTGGCCGCCATTTTGTTTACCTTTATTGTTGGTTTTGCAACTTAAACAGCGTAACTACAGATTATTCAAGCTGTAGTTAAGACGTTTAGGTCACCAACCAAATATTTTACTTTTTCGTACATGCTACTGGCCATTAATTTTGCAAAATAATGCCATTAAAAATCGAAATGGAACTTCCTGTCGCAGTTAATGGGCAGAGCTTTAGGAGTCAGTGGTTAGAGCCAGTCATTGGTCAATTATTTTCAAAATACTGTTTGATTAACCCATTCCCACTCAATGACGCTTTTAAACGCCCCTAAGAAAAATAGCTTTGGAAAACATTTGGAAAATGAAGAAATTGCTTGTTACAAGCAATTTCTTCATTATCCACAATGTTTTCTGACTCAAACGTTAAAGAAATCCAAAATTTCATAACTTTTTAATTGTCTTCTGCAACTCCTTTCAATTTGGACCAGTCTGAAATTTTGTCATCTGGTAATGGGTTAACCTCTGCTGGGTCCTGACCTCTGCTGGGTCCTATCTATTTTCAAATATTTGTTTCATTAAGTTTCTGGGAGGTCCTATATTACATGTTGGGACAGAAATGTTTGTTTTGATAAAAAAAGAGTTTCTTTTTCCAATTATATAATGTGTCTAACTGTCAACTTTATTTCCATTTCAGTTCCATTGCTGGAAATGCGGTGATGTATTTTGTACAAGATGTATAGCCAGGAACATTCCACTTCCAGGACACTATTCACATAGACCGGTTCCTGTGTGTAAACCTTGTTATAAAGTAGTGAGGAGCTCACCATCAATGGAATTTCAACCAATCACAACACCTACTGCAGAAAATGGTCTGGATTCATCCAATCAAAACTTGCTGTTATAGTTTTTGCAGAACTGTTATATTGTCAACCAATCATATCTCCACATTAGAATGTTCAGCTTGCATATCAAAAATTTCTGGCAATATTGTCCTAAGTTTCATTGTCTTGGTATAACAAATATTCTGAAAACATTGTGGGGAACTGTGAACAGTCTAAAAATGATTTTCTCCCAGTCTTGCATATCTTCCTACCCTTTCAAGTGAAATTTACACATTACAAGCCTTTCTTAATTTGTCATCTTTAAATGCTTTCTTTGGGTATTGACAAGCCCTGAATTTGATACCTGTAAATAAAGAATTAATGACCAAATTACAAAATTTTAAACTACCGGTAGTTCAAATTTAAAGAAGGACAGGCATGAATTGAAAACAAATTTAATCGAAAAATGATTATTTGGTCAGTTAGAAGATGTTGGGAATCTACACATTGATTAAGTGGGTAGGGAATCAAAATTTGATTTATCAGGTAGGGAAAATTATATTGTAATTGTTATTTTTAGAACAAACAACAGTTTGTCAGCCTTTTTCTTGCCATAAACAGATTAACTATATCCCACTGAATTTGGCTTTTCACAACCCCAAGAAGAATGCAAATGGAAAAAATGGACATTGCTTGTCACAAGTAATTTCTTCACTGTTAACATTGTTTTCTACCATAAAAGGCAAAGTTTTTTTTAGCACACCTGACCACAACATGTTCAAGGTGATCTATTGTGATCGGGCTGTGCCAAATGTTTTTCATCAACTTTTATCTGATGTGCCCTCTAGAGGCCACAATTTTGGTTCAAGTATCTTGATTTCTGGTCAGAATGTTTGTCTACGTGAATTCTGGGTGATATTTGGTTACAAGTGGTCAAAAACAAGGCCAAATCTTAGAAAAATCTGTACACGTGTATTTCTTGTACACGATTTTGATAACCGTTGACTTTTGGCTGAAATAAGGTCGCTTGATTACAACTGCAATAATTGACTCAGGTGGGCTCTTTCAAGCCAATGGTCTTCTTCTTTTAAATTCTGTCAACTTGATATTGTTGTCTATAACATTCTGAAATTTGATAGGTCTAAAATTTGTGTGGTATTGGGTTAAACCATTCCCACACAAGAAAATTTTAGACTAGTCCAAATTCAAAGAAGTTGCAGCTGACAAATTTAAGTTGATGAAATCTTAAAATCTTTGTTTTTTGGGGCAGAAAACATTGTGGATTATGACGAAATTGCTTGTAACAAGCAGTTTCTTCATTTTCCACAATGTTTCCAATACTTTTATATTGAGAGGCATTTAAAAGCGTCACTGTACTGGAGTGGGTTAATTAAAAAAAGTCTGTTGTGAGCTGATGTTTATTCTTTCAATTCAATTTCACTAGTGTATGATTGCCAATGATTTGTACAGTGATATGAACTCATTACCTTACAGCATAATTTAGACTGGCCAATTTTCAAAGAATTTCCAGACAATTTAAGTTGATGAATTTTAGAAAAATCTTTGTCTTTTGGGGTAGATTTCCACTTCAATATTAACCCATTCCCACACAATCCCTCTTTTTTACACCCCTGAAGAAAAAAAGCTTTGGAAAACATTGTGGAAAACGAAGAAATTGCTTGTATCCACAATGCTTTCTATTCAAGAAAATGGAAAAAAACTAAAAATTCCATCATCTTGAAATTGTCGTACTCAGCTTCCCTCAATTTGGATCAGTTTAAAATTCTGCTGCGTTGGAATGGGTTTAATGTTTTTTTTGCAAGAGTTATGGCCAGTTACATGCAGCAAAAAGTAAAATAGTTGGTTGGTGACCTAAATGTTGTAACTACAATCAAAAATGTCTCACCTCTGGTCTGAATGAGTTATTTGATTGACATGGTGTGATCTGACAATTCCTTCATTTGCCATAATGCTTTCCAAATTTTTTGTTAGAGGGGCAAAAATAAAAGGGTTTGTGCGGAATTTTATTAATTGATAGTTAATTCTTCTTCAAAGCATAGAATGGTATCTTAGGGCCAAAAAGTTTGAATAATACTGTTCTAAAAGTTGTAAGGGATTCATGGTTCTAAACAATCAACAAAGCTCTACCGTTCTACAGGATAAGGTATAATTTTGTATTTAACCCTTTCCTGTTCAATCCCTGGTTTTTACATCCGGGGAATCTTATACTTGAAACAACATTGTGGGAAAAGAAGAATTTTTCCCATAATATTTTCTACCCTGTAGTTGGGTTACTTTTTAAATTGCACTCGCTTTTAGTTGTTGTCTGCATCTTCTCTCAAATTGGGCTAGTCTAAAATTTTGAAAAACAGGAGAGGAATGGTCCCATTTTCATTTTTGCCATTTTCTCACAAAGTTTCAGAAAGAATTGTGCTAAACTTTCGTGATATAGAGTGTAAACACTTGAATTGTTGAAGCAGCACTATAAACCCAGCATGACAAACAACAAACATTAATTAACCCATTCCCATGACATTTTTTGACGCCCCTCAAGAAAAACAATTGTGAAAATATTATATAAAATGAAGAAATTGCTTGAGCCAAGAAATTTCTTCATTTTCATAATGTTTTTACCCCAGAAATTTGAAAAAAATCTAAAATTTCATGAACATTAAATTGTCATTTGTAACTCCTTTTGGACCAGTCTAAAATTTTGCTGTCTGGTAATGGATTTTAGACGCCCCCCAAGAAAAAAAAGCTATCAAAACATAGTGGAAAATGAAGAAATTGCTTGTTCATTTTCCACTATGTTTTCTTCCCAGAAAGTTGAGAAAATCTTAAATTTCATAAAACTTGAATTGTTGTCTGCAATATCTTTTGGACAAGTCTAAAATTTTGTTGTGTGGTAGTGGATTAAAAGATAACTAAAAGCATACCATGAGCAAATTGTCTGTGTGTCCTCCATGTTTTGTGTTTCTGTGTAGGGATAGTGCAATAAACTAATGTCAGAGGATGACCAAAAACTCATCGCTATTATTTATTGTTGAGCCCGCTTGCAGTGGGCAAAACATAGTTGTTGACAAGTCTGTATGTGCATTAGTAGGTTATTCTGTCTGTCCGAATTTGTCCGGACAATTACTTCTACATTTATGGATGGATTTCAAAATAAATTAGCACAATTATTCTCCATCATTAATAGATGTGCCATTTGAAAAAAAAAATCGGATAGCTTCAAGTTCAAGGTCAAAGCTCAAGGTCAAAGCTCAAGGTCAAACACTTAAATTTGATGGTCAAGGTCAAGTTGTTGGTCAAATCTTTGTGGGCTGGACAGCAGTTGTCCTGGGACAACCATCTTGTTACGCCTGTGGTTACTGGGTATTGTTAGCCCACTTAAGATAATCATGATGTAATCATGTTCCTCATGCTAACATTTCTCTAGGAGTAGGAAAAAAAGTTTACTTTTTCTATTCTGAAGAAAAAAAAAAAAAATTAAATCACAAAAAAGTATCGACTTTCATATGGAGTTAAGTAGTATCTTGGAATGAACTTGCGTTTCATAAGCATTTACCTTGGAAACACCCAGTCACTTAACCCATTCCCACACAATCCCTCCTTTTTACGCCCCTCCACAAAATAGTTTTGGAAAACATTGTGGAAAATGAAGAAATTGCTTATATCAAGCAATTTCTTCATTATCCACAATGTTTTCTATCCAAAAGGATGTGAAAAATTAAAATTCATCTGCAGCTTCTTTCAATTTGGACCAGTTTTGCCGTGTTGGAATTGGTTAAACCATTTCTACACAACCCTACATATTGGGATGTTGACGGAAAAGGTATTAACCCATTCCCACATAGCAGAATCTTAGACTGGTCCAAATCAAAAGAAATTGCAGACAATTTTTTATTTGATATAATTTAAAAAAGCATTGGGGGTTTTTTTATAGAAAATGTTGTTGGTAATGAAGAAATTGCTCATGACATGCAATTTCTTCATTTTCCACAGTGTTTTCTAAGGCTTTTTTCTAGAGGAGCATTAAAAGGAGGATCGTTATGGGAATGGTTTAAACAAAATGATTTTACATTCTGTCATCCACAACCTTCTTCAAAATAGACAAGTCTAAAATTTGTTATCTGGTAAAGGGTTAACCCATTCCCACTCAGTGACACTTTTAGACACCCACCCAAAGGGAAAAAACTTTGGAAAACAAAGCAATTTCTTCAATTTCCACATTGTTTTCTACTTAGAAAATTGAGAAATTCCAAACTTTCCTAACTTTTAAATTGTTGGCTGCAACTTCTTTCAATTGGGCCAGTCTAAAATTTGTTATCTGGAAATGGGTTAAGGTTTACTGGTTCAATTGTGTGGTATTTTTAAGGAGTTTCCTATGATATAACAACACTATGTTTTTGAAAATAAATTAATGGCACACATCTTTTTATGTATTTCTTGATAACTTTGTTTTTAAGTTTGTATAAATTTTTTAAACATTATTTATTATTAGTTTTTTCTGCATATTTTGAAGGTCTTGTAATGTTTGTTACAGTATTTATTCCATTGCTGAAAGCTTTTACAGGGCTGAATAAAATTAAATTGTAAATTAGTCTGTCGAGTATCATTTTACCACTTCAGCCATGAATAGAAAAAAGCATTTGTTCTGTGTCTAGACTCAAATCATTTTACAGATTGAAAGACGGAAGTTTTATTGACCATTGTGATTGTCAATGAAAGAATAAATTGACCAATCAAATAAATCATTTTTACCGGAAGTAAAGTTTGAACTAACATATAACTGGCCATAATTTTGCAAAATAAAGCTGTTATAAATTGAAGTTGAACCTCCTTTAAGAGTCAGTGGGCGTGGACAAAGGAGTCAGTGGGTGGGACTAGTAGGTAAAATTGCAGTCCTTTTGGCAGGAGATTTCTTTGGGGAAAAAAGCCATTGTTCGCTACAATTTGAGATGGGATCAGATAATCTCAGAATACTGTGATTGTTTTGTTGAGGTTTAAAAGTATGATCTTTTTCAGTTAGCCTAAGTGGATATTAAGACCTTTAATACTCAGTTACAACTTTTTGACACAACAAATATAACTGAGTAAACCATTGTGACTAAAGAGAAATTGTCAAAGCAATTTCTACTTTTTCAACCCTTTTCCCATAGGCTTTCCTATCAACTAAACCGAAATATTTAATATTTCTTTATAATACCGGGATCAAGGCAATCTGACACATATTAAGCACTTGTTGGTTTGCCAACTTAGGGAATGGGTTTTAACGCTGATCATGTATTTATTACCAAAACAGCAATCCATATTAACCCATTCCCACACAATCATGCCTTCTGACATCCCCCATGATAAAAACTTTTGAAAATATTGTGGAAAATGAAGAAATTGCTTGTGACAAGTTCTTTCTTCATTATTCACAGTGTTTTCTGGCTCAAAACGTAATTTTTAGCTATCCTGAGCACGTAGTGCTCAAGCGAGCTATTGTGATCCCCTTTTGTCCGGCGTCCATCCGTCGTGCGTCGTCCTTCAACAATTTCTTATAACGACATCTCCTCCCAAACCACTGGGCCAATTTGAACCAAATTTTGCAGAAATGTTCCTTAGGTGGTCCCCTTCAGAAATAGCTAAAAGAATTGAAATCTGCTAAAAACTCTGATTGCCATGGCAACAAAAGTGAAATTTTAAAACAATCTTCAAAAATCTTCTCCTCCTTACCCAGAAGGCGTAGAGCCTTAATATTTTGCATGAAGCATCAGTATATTGACCTCTTTCATCATAGCTAAAATCATGATCCTCGGGTCCCCAGGGGCGGAGCCCAAGGGGGGGGGTATATAGAAATAAAGAACGATTTTTTAAATGAGATCTCCTCCCAAACCACTGGGCTGATTTGAACCAAATTTTGCAGAAATGTTGCTTAGGTGGTCCCCTTCAGAAATAGCTAAAAGAATTGAAATCCGCTAAAAACTCTGATTGCCATGGCAACAAAAGTGAAATTTCAAAATTATCTTTAAGAATCTTCTCCTCCTGACCCAGTAGACGTAGAGCCTTGATAATTTGCGTGAAGCATCAGTATAATGATCTCTTATAAAATAGCTAAAATCATGATTCTCGGGTCTACAGGGGCGGAGCCAGGGGGGGTATAGGCATGAAGCATCAGTTCACAGTCTTCTTTATTATTTCTGAAATTATAACCCATGGAAAAAGTTTTTACCTTCTTTCAAACTAGCACTAAAGCCTTGGAATTTAGACTTTTGGATCCCCAGGTTCATAGTCTTTATATGTAATTGTGGCCCACTTGTTTCATAATCCTAACCTTAACATGAAATTAGACTGTTGAAAGAAAAAGAGCCTTTATCTCAGGTGAGCGCCCAAGGGCCAACGGCCCTCTTGTTTAAAAAATTTCATCATCTAGAAATTATTGTCTGCAACAAATTTGAATTCAGACCAGTCTAAATTTTTGTTGTCTTGGAATGGGTTATGGGAGATGACTTGCAGAACATTTTGATAGGAATTACAATTTACTTGCACAGCATTTATGTAAATATTACGATTCTTTTCGATGTAGATTCTGTTCACAATCAAGCAGGCCATACTGAGTGAAAGCACCTTCATGTGGCGCTCTTGTTGGTCTCTCTGAAGGCTTGCTTGATCAATGAGATAAATCCCATATGACAGTAGAGTAAGCCACTTCTCATTATTCTCATTTATTCTTATTTATTAGGAATTCTTGATTTCTTTAGTCAGATAGCTTAAAAAACATCATTTTCAATAAGTGACAAATTTTGAATTATCATATCAGAGTTTTCCATTAAGAATGTGCAGACAGTAACAGTACTAATGAAGGAGATTTCATTAGAAACACAACAAAAATTTAGACTGATCCAAATTGTAAGAAGTTGCAGATGACAATTCAAGTTGATGTAATACTAAATGTCTTTGCCTTTTTGGATAGAAAACATTGTGGAAAATGAAGAAATTGCTTGATACATTGTCCACATTCTTTTCCAAAGCTTTTTTATTTAGGGGCATACTAAGGGCTTATTTTGTAAAGAGTTAAAGAAAAGTATTTAGATAAGCCCATTACCAAATTACAGAATTTTAAACTGGATGAAATTTAAAGAAAGGGGAAAATCCTTATGATATAGGGTGTCAGGGTTCTACCATCGGTGCCTATTGGTACCGTTGGTAGCCATCGGTAGCCCTTAGTATACAGATGGAAATTTTGTTGGTAGCCAGTTCTCCCGCAAGTAGACAAGTCGGGTACCTTTAGTAGCCTCGTTTGAGTAAATAAAAGATGGCGTAAAACAATCAAAGTACAGCCATTCTTATTCCACTAAGGCTACCAGTAAGCAAAGACAGAACTTACAAAGTTCTTGTGAAACAAGAGGAGATTCCCTTTATTGTGTCTAATAAGTAGAGCGATATTTTTTATAAAAATATACACCACAGAACTTTTGTAGCATAATCATAGCAGGAATCACCTGCCTCACTCTTGGCAGTTGGTTATCCACCATGTTTGTTTACCAATTGGTACCAATTTTCGTTCAGAGTTAGTTGGTTACCGATGGTACCATCGGCTACCGATGGTGCCATCGGTAGCCAATGGTAAGTACACTTGGTTACCGATGGTAGAACCCTGAACGTACCCTTAGTTGGAAATATTGTTGGCAAAGGAAACAATACTGTTAACTAGCATTACCATGACATTCCCTGTGATTTTTATGCCCCTGCATCCAAAAATAAGGGGCATATTGTTTTACCATTGTCCATCTGTCTGTCTGCAAAACTTAACCAAAAAACTTAACATTTCCAATTACTACCAGCCTATTCAAGATACAATGCTCAAATTTGGCACGATGATACATCTCCATAATACGCTTCTCTTCATGTCATAAGGTCAAGATCACATACCAAGGTCAAATGTTTAGTCCTGTTGCCCGGGCATTGTGTTTCACAAACACATCTTTTTATTCAAGAAGGAAGAGAATATTTTTTGTTGTCATGGAGGTATGAACCAAATAGACTAATCACACTGTATGAATATGTGAAGCAGATTCATACATAAGTGTGATTAGTTTTTAGCTCACCTGAGCACAAAGTGCTCAAGAGAGCTATTGTGATCACCTTTTGTCTGGTGTCTGTCCTGAGTCAGTCATGTGGCATCCATCAACAATTTCTTTAGACAACATCTCCTCCCAAACCACTGGGCCATTTTGAACCAAATTCTTATGTGGTCCCCTTTAAAAAGCTAACAGAAATGAAGTCTGTTCAAAACTCTGATTACCATGGCAACAAAAGTGAAATTTTAAAATATTCTTTGAAATCTTCTCCTCCTGACCAAGAAGCCATAGTGCCTTGATAATTTGCATGAAGCATCAGTGAATTGACATTTTTCAAAATAGCTAAAATCATGATCCTCGGGTCCCAAGGGGTGGAGCCCCAGGGGGGATGGGGTTTATATAGAAATAAAGAACAAGTTTTTAAACGACATCTCACCCAAACCACAGGGTCAATAACAATTAAATTTGGCAGAAATGTTCTTTAGGTGGTCTATTTGTCTCTCACCAATGGGTCAATAATCCTAGACCTATGCGGGATAGCAGCTGGAGGCTAGGAAAGGATGTAATGGTAGTACAGGTGTGAGAAGTACCAGGATTCCATTGTTAGGTGCTCCAGCTGTCACAATATAACTGAAAGATTGTTGAAAGTGGTGTAAAGCCCATTCAAACAACACAAAATCTTTAGGTGGTCCCCTTTCAAAATAGGTAAAAGAATTGAAATCCTTGAAAAACTACAGTTGCCATGACAACAAAACTGAAATTTTGAAATATTCTTTAAAAATCTTCTCCTGACCCAGAAAGTGTAGAGCCTTGATATTTTGCATGAAGTATCAGTATATTGACCTCTTTCAAAATAGCTAAATTCATGATCCTCTGGCCCTCAGGGACCGAACCCAAAGGGATGGGGTTTATATAGAAATAAAGAAAGATTTTTAAACGACATCACCTCCCGAACCACTGGGTCAATTTGAACCAAATCCGGCAGAAGTGTTCCTTAGGTGGTCCCCCTGAAAATTGGTAAAAGAATTGAAATCCGTGAAAAACTCTGGTTGCCATGAAAACAAAGTGAAATTTTAGAATAATCTTTAAAAATCTTCTCCTCCAGAAGGCGTAGAGCCTTGATATATTGCATGAAGCATCAGTATTTTGACCTCTTACAAAATAGCTAAAATAATGATCTGAGGAGATGGTTATAAGCATGAAGCGTTAGTTCACTGACTTTTTTATTTCTGTAATTATAACCCATTGATCTAGAGGGAAGAAAAAGTTTTCTTCTTTTTTCAAATTTGCCTTAAAGCCTTGAAATTTGTAATTTAGACTTTTTGGTACATAGTCTATATATGTCTAAAGTTTGGCCCACTTGTATCATAACCCTAACCTTAAAGAAAAAGAGCCTTTATTTCAGGTGAGCGCCCAAGTGCCAACAGCCCTCTTGTTTTGGTTCATACCTCCATGAAAACAGAAAACATTCTCTTCATTTCTAATAATGTAATAGCATTGAGCGAAAAAAGCTAAAACTTACAAATTTTGATACTTTTTTGTATGGAACTATTTTGTGCAGAAGCAATTGAAATTGCTGACCATGAATTCATTAAACCATTCCAATTCAATTCTGCTTCAAGGGAAAAGCTATGTGGAAAGATTATGGAAAAAGTAGAAACTGCTTTTAATAAGCATTTTCTCTTTTTCTCACAATGTTTCCTTCTCTCGAAGTCAAAGATTTCCCAACTTGATCAACTAAAATCTGTCCTCTGCTTTGTCTTACAACTTTGACGAGTCTAAAAAATTTGTCATCAGGATGGCAAAAATTAGAGATAGTGTTCAGATTTTTTCTGTATTTGACTGATGCCTGTATGTTTGTGTGATATCTATGTGATTGTTGTAATGTCAGGATTCACAGATTGCTGGCTATGCCCACTTACCCCGATGGCCACACCCACTAACTCTGCTGGCCATGTCCACCGACTCCAACAGGAAGTTCCACTTCGATATTAAATGGTGTTATTTTGCTAAATATATGGCCAGTAACACGTAACAAGTAGTAAAATCGTTGGTTGGTGACCCAAATGTTGTTACTACAGCTTGAATAAGCTGTAGTAACGATATTTTAGTCCCCAAATGACCAAAGCTGGCCTGTGTCGGAGTTCTAAGTCAATTTCCAGTCTAAATGAATGATTTGATAAGTTGATTGATTCCTTTGATTGCCAGCTGCAATCATCAATTTCAACCATGGTTAAAAATCAAATGAAGATATTGCAAATAAAACATGAAAGTAACATTTTCTTGTAATTCTTTAATTTCCTTTGAACAAGTTTGAGACATAATTATGTTAAAAATATGTGTTACACATTGCCATAGCATTGTTTATGTTAATTTTGTTTTCTATAGAGGACACATTTTTAGCTCACCTGAGCACGAAGTGCTCAGGGGGAGCTATTGTGATCGGTCATCGTCCGGTGTCCGTCCGTCTGTCTGTCCATCCGTCCGTTCACAATTACAAAAAACTCTTCTCCTCCTTAACTCACCATGGAATTTCAACCAAACTTCACAGAAATGATCCTTAGGTCATGCTCTTTCAAAATACTTCAAAGAATTGAAATTAATGAAGAACTCTGGTTGCAATGGCAACGGAGTTAAAAAAAACTTAAGAAATCTTCTCCTCCCAAGCCGTAAGGCCTACTGCTTTGATATTTGGTACAAATCATCATCTATTGACCCTCTACCTAAATACTTCAAAGAATTACCGAATTCTGAAAATTAGCCCTTTTCTGTGCGATCCCTGATTTTATATTGAAATAAAGAAGGAAAGCTTTATAAATCTTCTTCTTCTAAACCATAAGGGGTAGAGCTATGATATTGGGTATAAATCATCTATTGACCCTCTACCTAAATACTTCTAATAATTACCGTATTTTGATAATTAGCCATTTTCTTCGCCATCCCTGATTTTACACCGAAATAAATAATGATATCATCAAAAATCTTCTTCTCCCAAACCATGAGGCCTAGAGCTTTGATATTTTGTATAGTCATTATCTTTTGACCCTGTACCAAAATACTTCAAAGAATTACTGTTTTCTGGAATTTATCCCTTTTCTGTGCGATTCCTGATTTTTACATAGATTTAAAGAAGGAAATCTAAAAATCTTCTTCACCCAAACCTTAAAGCCGAGAGCTTTGATATTTGATGTGTAATAATACCTATTGACCCTGTACTAAAATACTTCATAGAATTACTGTATTCTGAAAGTAAGACCTTTTCTGTGCAATCCCAGAAAGGAATAATGAAGGATATCATAAAAAATGTTCTCCTTCTAAACCATTAGGCCTAGAGCTTTGATATTTGATGTGTATTAATGACTATTGACCCTCTACATTATTACTTCAAAGAATTACAGTACTCTTGAAATTAGCTCAACATGGTTTGGTTTTTACTATACCTAGGATTAAAGGAGAAAATCTTTTAAAAATCTTCTTCTCCAAAATGATTAGGTGTAGGGCTATGATATTTTGAATATTATATTATAAAGTCTTGAGCAATCATACTCAGGGGAGCGATAAAGGACCATCATGGTCCTCTTGTTGGATCAAATGCCTTGATATGTTTTTTGGGTCATGTGGGGTCAACAACTAGGTCACTCAGTCAAATCTTAATAACAAAAGGACCATGATGGTCCTAGATTGCTCACCTGAACTGTCTGCTGTTTAAAAAAATGTAATTAGAGACAAATAACTATAATCAGTTTGATTTGAATTTAACATAGTTTATTTGCATAATATTACAATTGTACATACTAAATTGACAAATCTCAATATCATAATGCAAAAAGGATTAGAACGAAAGCTGGGCTTATAGGGTTCTTTTCCTTGTTGATGGCTTAATATGTGTACACATATACATATAATTGTCATTGGTTATAGAATTAAAAAAAGTGAGTTGTTTTCGTGATTTCAATAAGTTTTGAAGAAAAGTAATCTTTGGCTACATGTAATGAAAAATAGGTTGATGTAGGGGTTATCTTTGTTATCCTTATGTCTTTCCTTATGAAAACATTTTTAGCAACAACAGCAACAGCAATAACAACAACAACAAAACATATAATTTTGAAAGTAAGTCAAAGTGCCAAACGCTACTTTATTCTGCAAAATAGTATAAATTTCTAAATAAATCGTTTAGTATCTCTGATATAACACTGAACTTCGTAGAAAATAGCTGAGTTTTCATCAATTGTCAGATTATCTTTCCCATAAAGAAGCATATTAATGTCAATATTTCCGAAAACTATTAATATATCCAAAAGTCGGTCCCTCATATTACTATACTTATAGCATTCAAAAAAGAAGTGTTTGCTAGTCTCAGTACTACCACAAGAACAAAGTGGAGATTCAACAATTTTTTTTTATGAATAAATGATGATTCAAAGAGCTGCATTTATTTCTTATTCTAGTGTGTATGACTTGGAGTTTCCTTTGTCCAATAAAGTACAACTTATTTGGGCTGGGTTTATAACTATTAAGATAATTTTTAAAATATGACAATGAATCTTGTTCTCGTAGATCGATAGGTAATTTGTTCCAGTCTTCGGTAACTGTCGATAGAAATGACCTTTTATAAAGTTCTGTCTTACAAATTAGCACTCTGTGGTTTCAAGATCTGCGTAGACTATATTAGGATGTGCTTCCTATTGAGTTGGGAACTAACGAACTTAAATTTTCAGAAGTTTTTCCCTTAACCATTTTAAAGTATAGTATAAGCTTGTGTTTTTGCCTTCGTTCACCTAAAGGCCTCCATCCTGACTCCTTATCGAGATCAGCAAGTGAAACAAGCTTGGTAAAGCTTGTTACTATCCTTGCAGTTTTGCTTGGATTTGATTCAGTTCATCTTTCAAATTATTTAAGCAAATGTCCCAAACTACATATATATACAGCATATTCTGAGATAGGACAAATAAATGAAAAGTAGATAGTTTGAAGAGATTTTCTATCAAGACGATTTTTAAGACTACGAATAATATTGATTCTTTTCCATGCTTTTTCAATAGAATTTTCCATCCATCTTCCATCAGCTGATAAGGATATACCTATATGTTTATAGGTTTCCACCATTGGGATTTTTGTGGATGACATGTATAAAAAAGGGTGTTGAGGTCTATTAATTTTACGGGTTATCAATAGTGATTCCGATTTCGATGGGTTGAATTTAACGATCCATTTTAGTGCCCAAGCATCTATTTTGTTTATATCTGATTGTAATTTCATTCTGCATAAATTAGGGTTGTCAATTTCTAATGATAAGTTTGTGTCATCAGCAAAAAGGTTAATATTAGATTCTAGATTATTGACTATATCGTTTATATAAATTGAAAATAATAATGGACCTAATATCGACCCCTGTGGGACACCTGCTTTTAGAACTATATAATCTTAGAATCAGTTTCATGGAGATAGAGGCAAAACTGTGACTTCTATATTGTAAACAAAGAAATTGTCATTATGGCCCCTTTTCCTATATTATCCTATTGAACCTTCCCATAATCTATAAGGTTCATCTTTATGACCTAACAAGTATCCTGACCAAGTAACATTACAATTGAGCCAAAATGATAACCTTTAGAGCATTAACAAAGAAATTGTCATTAAGGCCCCTTTTCCTGTGTTTTCCAAAAGTACCTTCCTATAATCAATAGGGTTCATCCTTTTAACTAAACAATTACTCTGGCCAATTTTCATGAAAATTGAGCCAAAATTGTGGTCTCTAGAGTGTAAACAAAGAAATAGTCTTTAAGGCCCCTTTTCCTGTGTTTTCCAAAAGAACTTTCCCATAATCAATGGGCATCATTCTCATGCCCTTTTATTCTGGCCATGAAGATTGAGCCTAAATTGTGGCCTCTAGACTTTAAACAAAGGAATTGTCATTAAGGCCCCTTTTCCTGTGTTTTCCAATAGAACCTTTCCATAATCAATAAGATTTAATCCTTATGACCTAACAATTATTCTGACCAAGTTTCATGAAGATTAAGCCAAAATTGTGGCCTCTAGACTTTAAACAAAGGAATTGTCATTAAGGCCCCTATTCTTGTGTTTTCCAATAGAACCTTTCCATAATCAATAGAGTTCATCCTCATGATCAAATAATTATTCTGACCAAGTTTCATGAAGATTGGGTCAAAACTGTGGCCTCTAGAATGTAAACACTTCAATTGTTGACGACGCACGACATACAACAGACATTCAACAATCACAAAAGCTCACCATGAGCACGTTGTGCTCTGGTGAGCTTAAAAGCTTGAGTGCACTGTAGAGGCCTTATTTTTAGCTCAAATTTCATATTTGATCAAAATTGTTTGTCTGCATACTATGTTTGACAAGTTCAAAATTGGGTCACTTGGAGTCAAATACTTGGTCACTGTGTCAAGTTTCAGATAAACCTTCTGTGCACTCTCAATGTAACAATTTGACTTAAAAGTCATGATTACTGCTCAAATCTATGTATACACCTAATCATGGACAAGTTTTCAATAAGATCTCAAGGTAAAAAATTAAGGCACTAGGTCAAATCTCGGAAAAACCTTGTTTGCTATCTAGAGGCCAAGATTTCAGCCCAGATGTCTTTTTTTTTCAGAATGTTTGCCTGTATGATATCTTGGTCAAGTTCACATTGGGTCATGAATTAGATCACTAGTCAAACTAATGAAATACCTTGTGCGCAATCTAGATGCTAGATTTTTGGCTCAAATATCTTGATACTTAGTTGGAATGTTTGTCTGTAGGATATCTTGGTCAAGTTGGATATCAGTGTTCAAAAACTAGGTCACAAGATCAAATCAGAGCAAACCCTTGAGTGCACTCCAGAGGCTAAATTTTTGGCTCAAATGTTTTATAAGTTGGTCAGAATGGTTTTTTTTTTCAATTATATCTCAGTCTAATTAAATATATTGGTTCACTTGGGGCTAAAAACTAGGTCACGAGTTAAAAACTCTGAAAAACCGTGTTGTCACTCTTAGGCAAAGTGTTTGTATCAATGGTCCTTATACTTGTTCAGAATGTTGTTTTCATGATCTCATTCACATTCAAAATTTGATTACATGGGTTAATAAATTAGGTTAGTAGGTCAGATTTTATAAGTCTTCAGATTTTTTATTTATTTTGAATAAAGAGTACACCTGATTTGATTATGTACATCCTGAAGAAGTCTCACATTTTCAAGCACACTGGTTATTTATTTCCTGGAGCAAAGATGCACAGGCAGCGTTGAAGAAAAATAAACACTGTAATGTGAAGTCGGTTACCTCAAATCTGTTAACAGGAGAACCACGATGGTCCTATATCACTCATCTGAGTCATCTACTAATAATTTAATTTTTCAGTTTCGTCTATCAAAATCTTCTCAAGATCTACTGGGCAGATTTCAACCAAACTTGATAGAAAGCATCATTGGGGGATGCCAATTCAAGTTTGTGAAAATAGGGGTTCTGGGGGTCATAGGGGCCCCAATCGGGGGCAAAAAGGGGTAATTTTTGGTTCTTCTTTAAAAATCTTCTTCTAATAAACCGTTAATACCAGAGCTTAAATATTGTGTGTGCATGACAACTAGGACAGGTATATTATAAATTGTGAAATTCATGCCCCTGGGGTCATGTATGGGGCCACACCGAAAGGTCAAAGTTCATCATGTTAAAAAATTCACACTTTCATCTTCTTCTGATGAAGTACAAAGCCAATTTCAAACATACTTGGTGAAAAGCATCATTTGGTAATGGTTATTCGAATTTGTGAAAATTAAAAGCCTGGGGGGTCAGGGGGCCCTAAAATGGGGACCAAAAGGGGGTAATTTTTGGTAACTTTTAAATATTTCATCTTCTTCTCAAGAACTACTGGGGGGATTTCAACCAAACTTGGTAGAAAGCATCATTGGGGGATGCCAATTCAAGTTTGTGAAAATGGGGGTTCTGGGGGTCAAAGAGGCCCAAATAGGGGGCAAAAAGGGGTAATTTTTGGTACTTCTTTAAAAATCTTCTTCCAATAAACCGTTAATGCCAGAGCTTAAATATTTTGTGTGCATGACAACTAGGACAGGTATATTATAAATTGTGAAATTCATGTCCCTGGGGTCATGTATGGGGCCACACACAGAGGTCAGAGTTCATCATGTTAAAAAATTCACATTTTCATCTTCTTCTGATGAAGTACTAAGCCAATTTCAAATTAACTTGGTGAAAAGCATCTAAATTGACCCTTCAACTTCATGATCCCAAAAATAGAAATTGCAAAGACAAAACAAAACAATCAAAACTGCTCCTTGAAAATCTAAATAATTAAACACATGTTCACTCATTTTGAGGTCAGTACAATTCATTTGCACTATGTACCAATACATTTCATTCAGAAATATCATAGGTTAATTTCAATTGAAGATACGCTCATTTGTCCCATTTGGACTTTTTTTGATAGAATTCAACCTTCAAACTGAACATTCATTTCAAATGTACCTATCTTCAAAAAATGAAAAAGTCAATTTGGCTTTCCATACTTTATCAATATTAAAGAGAAGAAAGGAATACAGATTATGACAAAATCATGCATTGATAATCTTTTATCTCAAAAAACTATTGAAAGATTTCACTTGAAATTTGGAACAAGCAGATAATCCTAAAATAAATTTTTGTAGACTAATCACCCTGAAAACCAGGTTAACTACTTTCTCGTTCTTAACACCTCACACAATCAATTTTGAACTTTTTGTAATTCAAAGAACTTACAGACAACAAATTTTAAATTGCAAAACTCATTCTGCTTTTCAGCTATGATAGAAAACAGTGTGTAATAACGAAAAATCGCATGTTCTGTGTAATTTCTCCTTTTGTCACCATGTTTTCCTAAACCTGTCACTGTACAGTTGTTCTTTGGGAAAGTTAATATCTCAAGAAATAACAAAGGGATTCATTTGAAACTAACAATACACCTTTACTAGTACTTAGAAAACTGGAATCCATTTCAAAACACCAGTTAACCCCTGACCAGTCAGGCAATTTTGGACTGTTCCAAATTGAAAGGACATGTAGACGACAAATTTAAAACTGTAAAAGATTTGCTTCTCCTTTTCTAATGGGACAGAAAACATTGAGGGAAAAGGAGAACTTGCATGTTCTGTGCAATTTCTCCTTTTGCCACAATGTTTTCCTAAGCCTTTCACTACAGAGTCGTGAAAACAAGGCATTAATTGGGAAAGGGTTAAACCTTATATTCATTTCTTCAAAGTTATAATCCTTGTTCAATTTTATAAATTTAGTTGACTTGTTATATTTCATGTCTCAAACCGCATTAAAATATTTACTTGAATATCAAATTACTTCTTTGTTTGTTAGGAAAAGGGGAATTCTAAACTGCATTTCATTATACGTGTAACACTTGTTTAAATGAATATTTTCCTTACAAACCAGCAAAATACTTGCCATCCAATTTCTAAAACGTTGACCTTGCTGTCTTTTGGACAGCTCTTGTTAAAATTTTCAGAGACTAAATAAATCTACCGGGTATGTCACAAAACTATGATGCCTCATGTTTTCAATAGCCCTACTGGCCCAAAACCAGAAGAGCTTTTTGTCATGGTGTGGATTCCGTCATCCGTTTGTCCTGATGTTACACTTTTTTGTTGTTTACTCAAAACTCCACAATTTTAAGTTTATCTCTCTATAACTTGCACAGCTTGATTCGCCCATCAAGAGCTCAAACCCTATTGAAATTGAAGAAAATCCATTTAACAGTATTAAAAAACTAACAAATTAAAGTTACAATTATTTTACAAATTCCTCAGGAAATGAATAACTCTATGAAAAATAATCATTCAGTGTCTCAATATTTCGGCTTTGTGCCTTTTTCGTACAATATGGCGACGTTATACGTTTTTTAAAATGCTGTGATAGATTTAATGATTCAGAACTCTTGAAAAAAATATTGAGACTCTGAGTGATTAATTCTCATGGTACACTTAAAGTTAATTCTTGTTTACTCGATAAAGTCCGCATTTTTGGCCCAATTGTTTTAAAATTTTCTCAGAGTTTCTTTGACACGAAGGCAAGAAGGCTAACCAAAATGAACAAATTCCATCAAGCAGTAATGGAAATGGAACCATATTGCATATTTCTCTTGTTTACACAATTAAGTCCACATTTTCAGCTACACTAACCAAAGGCCAGCGGGGCTATTGTCATGGTCCTGTGTCCGTCGTGCATCTGTGCATGCATAAACTTTTCTTTAAACAACTATATCTTGAAAAATACTGGGCCAATTTTTAACCAAACTTAACAGGGGTGTTCCTTGCACAATCCTCTTCCAAACTGCTAAATATAATTTTGTTCCATGAACTCTGGTTGCTATGGAAATAAATTAATTTCTAACAGAAATTTTGATTGCAAAATTCTTTAAAACTACTAGGTAGATACTAATCAAATTTCACATGAATGTTCCTTTGGTGGACTTTTTTCTAATTCTTTCAAACAAAATCACTTGTCTTGATGCTCTTTTACTCAGGTGACCGTTAAGGCCCACTGGGCCTCTTGTTTTTTTCAAAATCTTTTCTTGAGGGGCATAAACAACCACGACTATATGGGAAAGTGTTAGTTAACCCTTTCCTGTTTTTTAGCTCACCTGAGCACAAAGTGCGAGGTGAGCTATTGTGATCGGTCGTTGTCCGTCGTCTGTCCGTCCGTCTGTCCGTCTGTCCACAATTTCTTTAAAAATCTTCTCCTCCTAAACCAGTAGGCCAATCAAGCTGAAACTTTGCAGGGATGTTCCTTGGGTGAAGCTCTTCAAAAGTTGTTAAAAGAATTCAATTCCGTCAAAAACTCTGATTGCCACGGCATTTAAAAATGGGAATCTTTAGTAATTCTTGAAGTATCTTTAAAAATCTTCTCCTCCTAAACCAGTGGGCCAATCAAGCTGAAACTTTGCAGGGATGTTCCTTGGGTGAAGCTCTTCAAAAGTTGTTAAAAGAATTTCATTCCGTGAAAAAATGTTGTAACCGCGGCATATGAAAATGGGAATCTTTAGTAATTCTTGAAATATCTTTAAAAATCTTCCCCTCCTAAACCAGTAGGCCAATCAAGCTGAAACTTTGCAGGGATGTTCCTTGGGTGAAGTTCTTCAAAAGTTGTTAAAAGAATTTTATTCCGTCAAAAAATCTGGTTGCCGCGGCATTTGAAAATGGGAATCTTTAGTAATTCTTTAAATATCTTTAAAAATCTTCTCCTCCTAAACCAGTAGGCCAATCAAGCTGAAACTTTGCAGGAGTGTTCCTTGGGTGAAGCTCTTCAAAAGTTGTTAAAAGAATTTCATTCCGTGAAAAAATGTTGTACCGCGGCATATGAAAATGGGAAATTTTAGTAAATCTTTGTTGTTGTTTTTTTCATGGCCCATAGACCTTTATATTTTGTAAAGAGCTTAATCATATGGTTCTATACCAAGTTTTTAAATATTCAAGCTCTGGGGTCAAAAATGGCCCCACCCCTGAAGTCCGAAGTTTGGAAAAATGCTTAATTAGAGCAATTTCAAAAGAATTCTCCTCGTAAACTTTAAAGTCTAGGATAATATTATAGTAGTGCAAGTGCACTTATGTATAGCTAGAGCATTAACCATTGTTATACGCTCATCCATCTCCTATGTTTTTCTCGATGTCTTTATTTATTTAAAAGTATTTCCCAAAATTTTTGTCATCCCTCCCCCCCCCCCAAAAAAAAAAAAACCTCACACAAAAAAAACTTGTATCATTGATCTTTTCTTTTACCTATTGATTAAGACCAATAACTGTGAATGAAATGTATTGCTTTGTATATGTTTGTATGGCTAAGTACTTTTTGTACTTGTCGATTAATAAAATTTCTGTTCTGTTCTGTTCTGATATTCATATTGGGTATGTAGCATAACTAGATGGTTTTGTACTATATCACTTAAAGTTGTCTTCACAGGCTCAAAAAGAGGTCCAAAAATTGGGAAAAACGCAAAATTTGAGTATTAAAAAAAAAATCTTCATTTTAAGGTGGAGGGCATTTATATTATGATTGTAGCTTAGCCTGGCTGTTATCTATCAATTTTGATTAAAATTATGCCTGTAGGTTACCCCTTCCCTGGGTGTCCAAAGTTTTTAAAACTGCTCAATTAGACCATGTTCAACAGTCTTCTCCTCCCAATCTACAAAGTCTTAGGCATTCATATTTGGTATATAACATGAACAGATGGTTCTTTACCATGTGAGCTAAAATCTTAGCCCTGGGATAAAACATGGCACTGCCCTATAGGTCCAAAATTTTGGAAAACATCCAATTAGAGCAACTTCGAAAGAATTCTTCTTCTGAAATATATGGTGAAGGGCATTCATATTTGGTATGTAGCATGACTAAATGATTTTGTACTATGTTATAGGAAAAAATGCTCTTAGGAAAAAAAAGTCTCTGCTCCTGGGGTCAAAAATTGCATAAATCGCATTGAAAGAATTCTTAAATAGAAATGGAGAAATAGCTGTCACTCCCTTTCTCACAATGCTTTTTTAAACATTTTTTTCCTGAGGGTGACAAATTCTAGGATAGTTTGGTAATGGATTAAACAATAAAGCCAAAGGCATTCATTTTTTTGGAAAGCATTACTGGACTGTTTTGTACAAAGCCCAAAATCTTATATTTTGTTTTATTTATTTTGCTCAAGTTAAGTCTTTTTTATACAAAAAGGACTGAAATTTGCGGATGCCTCAGGTGAGCGATTTAGGACCATCATGGTCCTCTTGTTGAAATTTAAGACTGGTCCAAATTGAAAGAGGCTGCAGACTACAATCAAAATTGGATGCAATTTGAAATGAAACCATCTTATGTGGTAGAAAATATTGTGGGAAAAGGAGAAATTGCTTGTTACAAGCAATTTCTTCTTTTTCCACAATGTTTTCTCCATTATGAAATCACAGGGACGTAAAAATCAGGGATTGAACAGGAAAGGTTTAAACCATATCACTATCATCTTTCGAGAAAGGAGCGTAAATAACAACAATAGAAAAACAACTTTTCTGTTCTGTTTGAATTTTTTATTTTCATGTTTGGATCCATAAAATAAATACAAAATATAAACTCATGTATGAAGCTTAAAATGATAGCACTTCTAAAATAGCATACAAATTAAATCATATATAACCGGTATAAATCAACAAAATTTGATTCACTAACATAATTTTTGTAGATCAAAATCTTTTCAATAAACAAGAAACTTAACCCATTAACTAGACGACAAAAATTTTAGACCAGCCCAATTTGAAAAAAGTTGCAGACAACAATCTTTACTTGATGTGTTTTTAAAAAACTTTATCTTTTTGGATAGAAAGCATTGTGGATAATGTAGAAATTTATTGCTACAATGTTTTCCAAGGCTTCTTTCTTGGGGGGGGGGGGGGCGGCAAAAAGTAAGATTGTGTTGGAAGTGGTTAATTCATATAACAGTTCAAAACATTTATAGTTGTAGAATTATGACATTCATCCCGTTTCAAGGTACACAGATTTGTAACTTTCTATGTTCAGCGATTTGGTGGAGGAAGCTTTGTGTAAGTGTAAGCTGATAACCCATAACAACACAAAAGGGTTTCTGATGCCCTGACATAATCATGGAAAACTTTGAGGAAAAGGGAGAAATTGCTTGAAAGAAGAAGCAATTTCTCCTTTACCCACTATGTTTTCTACCCTATTTGGTCCTCATTTACCAATATTAAAGGAATTTGAAATGTTGTCTGCCACTTTACAATTTGAACCAGTCCAAAATTTTCTTGTCTGATAATGGACAAATGGAATTGATAAAGTGTTGTTCTTTGTTTAAAAAGATGACATTGAAATGTAGCATTGGTTCCAGAGAGTTAATTTTTTTACAAAAATATAAGGGTGAGCTAACCATTTATATTTCAATTTGTGAAAAGTACTTTAATCGTTTCTACTATATCCCACATTATGTTCAAGCTGGTACTAACAGGTTCACTTTTGACAGGTTTACTCGAAGTTTGTAAATGGTTCGAAATACGCATGGTCATATTGGCTCAAATTTTCAATTGTGTTCTCACCCAACAATCCTTTTCCTCGGAAAAGGATTGAATGATGTTAGAAACAAGGCAGTAAACGGGTCTGACCCGCTATTATTTTATCCTGTTTTTTATGCACTTAAGAACTAGAAAGGTTGTCAATGGAAACCTTATGTCAAACCGGCAAATATTTAACTCTCAGATTTGACCTTGACCTTAAACCTGCCTGAATAAGTCACTTCACTGAAATGAGATCCTGTTCAGAATGGGACATTATTAATGTAAATTATTAACCTTTGATATTTCAAAAGATCTGTTCAAAATGGCACATCTACTCATTATGGAAAACGATAATGATAAATGTGCAAAATCAATTTGAAATCCATCAATCAACCCATAACCACATCTGTCCTTCTGGATAGAAAACATTGTGAATAATGAATAAATTGGTTGTAACAAGCAGTTTCTTCATTTTTGACAATGTTTTCTAAAGCATTTTTCTGAGGGACATCAAAGGTTGGATTGTGTGGGAATGGGTTAAGGAAGAAGTAAGGCTCCTGAAGAGCTCAATGAAAACCATTTTAAACATAAGACCTAGCCATGAGACCTTCAAGAAGAGCCTATTTGTTTCATATGGCAACTCTGGTTGGAGTAAAAAAATGTGCAAATTTATCCATCCATATGTGTAAGAGTTATGCTGCAGACCAGCTCAGATTATGCCAATCCTAACATTCTATCTTGACATATGACCTTGAACTTTAACCTACCAGAAAATTAGTTTCATATCAGACATCTACTCTAATGGAGAACAACTGTGTCAAGAAATTTTGTTACTCCATCAGTAAGTCTCTGATTTATGTTCCAGACAAGTTTGTTTTTTTACATTTGAGATTGATGTGTGACCTTGATCTTATCGTGTTATGAATAATTTTTCAAATAGCACATTATACTCATGAAAAAGAAAAATTAAACCAAAATATTTTGAAATCCATTCATAAATATGGGAGTTATGATCCAGGCAAAATAAATTTAAACATTTGGCCTTTTATATACAATATAAAACAATTTGAAATGTTTTCAGCAACTTCTTTCAAATTGGACCAGTCTAAATAGTGTCGCCTGTAAATTGGTAAACAGACATCAAGAGAAAAGGCTTGGAAAATGAATGTACAAGAGGACAATGATGGTTTTAAATTGCTCACCTAAATAACAATTAGAAGTAGTGACATAGTGGGCCAAATGAAAGTAGGATGAGTCAAGGCAGAAACTTGGGAATAATACTCCTACAACATGAATAATGAGAAACCTTTCAGCTTACACAATCCTACACAAAGATGTTTTTCAACAACTTTCAAGAAATACCATTGAGAAAACATTGTGGAAAATGAAGAAATTGCTTGTAACAAGCAATTTCTTCATTGTCAACAATTTTTTCTACCCAGAGAGTTGAAAAAAAATGTAAAATTTCATAAACTTTTTATATCATCTGAAACTTCTTTGAATTTGAACCAGTCAATAATTTTGCCGTCATGTTATGAAATGAAAGTTTGTCAGAACAAATTTAAGATTTCCCTCTTGATTCTATGTAAAATAAGGCAATACCGCATGTGGCTTAAAAGCACAATGGAGGCTTTATTAACAAATTTTCTACTGGTCCAAATGCAAAGAAGTTTGCAAACAATAATATTTAGTTGCTTCAACTTTAAAATCTATGTCCGTTTGGATAGAAAACATTCGAGAGAATGGTAAAATTATTTCTTTATGTTTCACAGCATTTTCCTACCCTTTTTCTTAATGGGGGTAAGACAGCAAGACTATGTGACAATAGGTTTAGGTGAAAAAATAACTTATTGGCAAACCACGAAATTTAGATGAGTCTAAATTGAAAGAAATTGAAGATACAAAATGTTTGATTGCATGCAGAAGTTATATAAATGGATGCAAGATATGATTATAAATAGATGACTATATAAATAATGGGAAGACAATCTTATTTCTTTTGGATATCTTTGCACAAAATAAACTATTTGGAACATCGGGTAACATCTCATGTTATACTGGAGTTAGTTTAGGTGCAATTCTTTAAGCATGACCAAACAACAAAATTTTAGACTGGTCCTAATTGAAAGTGGTTGCAGACAACAACTCAAATGTTGCTTATATTTGTAAAAAGTACAAAATGGGGTAGAGAACTTTGAGAGAAAAGAACTTGCTTTTTTCTTGCCATTTTTCTTCAGCCCAACAAAATGTAGGATGTTTTATAATGTGTTAATCAATTCCAAGCAATCTTATTGCTTTGCATGAAGTTATTTGAATTTGCAATGGATATTTAATTGTTGTTACTCAACCCATTAATACACATTTTTACACTCATAAAGAATTTCACCCAGGGAAACATCTAGGGAAAAGGAGAATAAGCTTGATACATGTAAGTTCTCCCCCTCTCACAGTGCTTCCTACACTATGTGGAGCATACCTTTTTCAGTTTGACTAATTTTTTAATGACTTCTTCAACTTATTTGATTTTTTACCAGTCTTAAGATATTGTCTTCTGGTTTTGGAGTAAGTTAAATGGTCTCTTGGAAGTTGCCAAGCAAGGATTAACCCTTTCCTGTTCAATTTCTGGTTTCTTTGTCCCAGTGAATTTATAATTGAAAAAATGTTTTCCAATATTTTCGATCCTACTGAATGGTTATTCCTTAAATAAAATTTACTCAAATTGTAGTCTGGAAAACCTTTGAATTTGGACAGGTCTAAAATTTTGCAGAACAGGAAAATGTTAACTGTTAATATACTTCCATTCTATTTTGCACAAAGATGACCAAAGTATAAATGCTGATATACAACATGGCAAAAAACATGGACACATTTATGACAGCAAGACATTCACAAAAAAATTAAATTGCTTATTCTATTCCCACAAAATCCAAAATTTGAACCCCCCCCCCCAAAAAAAATAGATTCTCACAATATTGTGGAACAAGGAGAAGTTGCTTTCAACCCAGAAAGTTGGAAAATTAAAAATGTCAAACTGTAAATAATCGTCTGCAACTCCTTTCAATTTAGACAAGTCAATTATTTTGTCAGCTGGTAATGAGTAAGAATACTCCCATTTTTGAAATATCAAGCCTGACAAATCTGTACTAATTATATCAATGGTTCAGTGCAAAACAGTTGTAACTGCCTATATTTTCATCGGCAGCTACAACTGTTTCACACTGAACCATTGATATATTATTTCAAATATAGCCTGTCGTTGAGAATTGGCACAATATCACAATGTTACATGCACCTAAAGCCCAAACACCGAGCAGCCTGGACAGCCACACGGTGAATTCTAGAATATTCGCTGATCACTTAACCCATTTCTATGCAATAAAATTTCAGACCAGTCCAAATTCAAAGTAGTTGCAGATGACAATTTTAAGTTTATGAAATTTAAAAAAAATCTATGTCTTTTTGGGGTGGAAAGCATTGTGAAAAATGAAGAAATTTCTTGTAACAAGCAATTTCTTCATTTTAACGAGTGTTTCTTAGGTTTTTGTCTTGAGGGGCAAAAAAAGTGGGATTGTGTGGGAATGGTTTAACTATTACTAATTAATGAATGAATTGTGTGTGGGAAGGGGGTGCATAAAATGCATGTCAAACTATGACAATACAAAAAAACAAAAAAATTGTAAAATGCCACAGAAAGAAAGAAATGATTATCAATGGTTTACGAGGAATTGAAGGATCGCAGAATGTAAATCAAAAATCTATAGATTAATCAGATCTTTCAAAACTTGTAAAAACTCTGACATTGGTTTGCATGTATGTGAAGCTTTTTTCATTATATTCATCGGAGGGCATATAGCCCCTGCTATGATTTCTCCACAACCCTTGGGCCAAATTGGATGAAACTTCACATGTGAATTCCTTATGATATTGCGCCGACATGTTTCTTTCCTCGTTTTTGGACAGCTCCAATATCAAGCTCACAGTCCAAGTTCAAACATTAAAATTGTTTGTCTTGGAGCAAAGCTCCTAATTATGGAAAGAATTTAAAAACTTTTAACCCTTGTCATGCTGTATAAATCACCTTACTGAAATGCTGTCAAATCAAAGGGCTGAAAGCACTGATAGAACTCAAAAATCATTTCTTTTAGAAATCAACTTCATAAACAACTCTTGCAGAAAAAGTACAAGCAGGAGGTGTAGACTAAGATCAGCCTGCACATAAGTGCAGTCTGATCTTAGTCGACACCTCCTGCCAAAACCGGAATATTCCGGGCTCAGCATGACAAGGGTTAAAATTGTTCTCTATGTTGGCAAATATTGGAGCTCAAAGTTCTTTTCTGGTCCACATGAAATATTTGATTGGTCTATCGATTCTTTGATTGACTGCTGCCATTGAGCGATTGTTGGAAATTTTCCTTCAAGACTCATTCAAGTGTTATGTAGGTCAAATATATACAAGATTGAATAGTCCTATACCCTTTCCTGTTTTGCAAAATTTTAGACTTGTCCAAATTCAAAGGTTTTGCAAGACGAAAATTTAAAGTGGATTTAATTTGAAAAATAATCATTCAGTAGGGTAGAAAATATTGTGGAAAAAGAAGAAATTGCTTGTTATAAGCAATTTCTTCTTTTCCCACAATGTTTTCTCAAGTATAAAATCACAAGGGCGTAAAAACCAGTGATTGTACAGGAAAGGGTTAACAAGAAATGTAACAATGTAAAACGCATATATTCACTAACCGATAAATTTTCAATATTTAAACAGAACATGTACGTAATAGGAATGATACAGAAATAAAACACAACCAAGGAACTGAGATTCTAAAACATGATGAAAATCATATGTATCAAAACAAAATAATGGTGAAACCTTTATTTTACAACCAAATTCATATAGGAGAAATAATTCTGCCCTTGAATATAAATAGTGGCGGAACACTTGACAATATTACTTGCAAATTTAATACATGACATAAATACTATTTCTAAAGTTTTAATGATAATGACCTATATCGTAGAGTTAAATGATATCTTGGATTGCTTTAATTTATTCCAAGACAATTTTTTGACGCCCCTCAAGAAAAACAATTGGGAAAACATTATGTAAATTGAATCAAATTGAAGGAATGGCTTGCAAGAATGTTTTCTTACAAGAAATTTCATACAAATACAATTATCTTCTGCAGTCTACTTTCAATTTGAACCAGTTTAAAATTTTGCTGTTGTGTAATGGGTTAATTTTAAATTATGACATGCAATGATCAACTAGGTCAACCTATGCAAATGACCTAAAACCAGGCAATATTTTCAACTGATCGATTTGAAAACATTGCCTACCACTATTTCAACTTGAAAATAAATTCCAATAAGATTAGGAAATATTGTGTGAAAAGAAGACATTGCCTACCACAAAAAAAAAATCATTTTCCACAATGTTTTCATGTAGTATTTTTCTTCAGTTGGTCAAAATGCTGGATCGTTAATAATGTTTGAGAAGATTAATGGCTTTTCAACCCTTTAAAATTCATTGAGCCTATTATCTTAATGATAAACGAAATGGCTTTTCTACTCTTCAAAATTCATTTATTTAATGGCATCACTTTTACAAATAGTATCATATATCTAGCAAAATGTTCAAAATCTATCTATTTCAAGCATTATCACGTAAAATTTGGCTGTTTCATATCAATTAAATTAATATTCATGAAAAACAACACATTTTTTTCTAATGGACCATAATACAAACTCAAACAACCCTTGCCTATTTTCTCTGTAACATGTCATTTATTCTATTTGTAATTCAAACAGCACAAAATACATCTATTTCAATATCACAATGCTTAAGTCAGTCACATGAATGATATGTTTTTACAGAAGCAAAGGGGACAACTCAGAGATAGCAGTAGCCTAATTTTTATCACTATTATCCCATTATCAGAATACAAACTTTTGGACTGGTCCAAATTCAAAGAAGCTGCAGATAACAATTTCAATTTGAAAGAATTTTGAACATCTTGGTCTTTTTGTGTAGAAAACAAGGTTGAAAATGAAGAAATTGCTTGTGGGAAGTAATTTCTTCATTATCAACCTTGAATCATTAAAATCTTTTGAGGGAATGGACTAACCCATTACTAGCTGACAAAATTTAGACTTGTCTAAATTGAAAGGAGTTGCAGACATAAATTTAATTTTTAACTTGATTGGTAAAATGAAAATGCTTGCAAGGTTTTTTATTCATTCTACACAATGTTTTCTCAATTGTTTTTTTCTTGAGGGGCGTCAAAAAGTGTCATTGTGTGTGGATGGGTATTAATTGATAAAGGTATTAATAAATCCACTCTCACACAATCCCACATTTTGACATACCTATAAAAAATCTCTGAAATATAATGAGTAAAGAAGAAAATTTTTGTAATCCTTTTCTCTTATTTTCTTCCTTTTGTGGCATTTATTCATCAATTTAAAAGCCATTTGATTTGTCATCTGCACCTTCTTTCAATTTGGACCAGTCCAATATTTTGTCCTATTATGGGTTAAAATAACACTCATATAATCCTGTATTTCGAGGGTTTAGGGTTTTTGCTCCAAACCCTCGATTTGTTGTAAACTAAAAGTGTTGCGAAGATCCAGTAGCTTGTGCTCCACAAGCATTTTGTCACTCAATGAGCAGAGTTGACCTTTGACCTATGTTACCTCAAAACAATAGGGTACCTCCTTAGGTTATGTATAACATTTGTATAAAATTCAAAGTTCCTATGTCAAATGGCTTAACTGTTGGAGCATGGAAATAGTTTCTAATAAAACTTTAAATGTTAAATTGACCTTTGACCTATGTGACCAAGGAAATAAATTAATAGGACACTTCCTTGGATCATTGTCAACAATTGTTTCAAATTTCATGGTTGTAGGTCAATAATTGGTTCTAGAGCTAGAGCATGGAAATGAGAAGTCTACGGACAGATGAAAAGACGGACAGACAGACATGGTGAACCCCCCTGTACTTCGTAGGTAGGGGTATAACTAAGATAATGTACAAACCCGTACAACTGTGAGAATCCTGATGCACATTAAATTTGGAATGATTAAGAATATGGAATGGATTAAATATCCGATCTTGGATGTTTACCATAGTATAAGTCCTCAAGGGTCTAGATAAGAGGCTGATAAGCCATTCTAAAACTGTTATTCTTTAACCCATTTCCACACAAGAAAATTTTAGACTTGTCCAAATTGAAAAGAGTTGCAGACAACAATTTGAAGTTTATGAAATTATAAATTTTTTCAACTTTCTGGGTAGAAAACATTGTGTAAAATGAAGAAAATGCTTGTCACAGGCAATTTCTTTATTTCTACAATGTTTTACAAAGCATTTTTTCTTGAGGGGTGTCTAAAAGCGTCATTCAGTGGGAATGGGTTAACAAAACTCTTTGTTGAAGTTACTCATTAGAATTGTCTCATTGAGGCAGTTGACGAATCATGCGTGTCAATTTAAAAAAATTGGCTGACCAATCAAATCATTAATTTTTCCCAGAAGTGAACTTTAGACTACAAAATTTGTGTAAACCCATTCCAATAAATTGATGCTTTAGACATCCCTCAAGAAAAACTATTGGGTAAGCATTGTGTAAAATGAAGAAATTCTTTATTTCAAGAAATTTCTTTATTCTACACAATGTTTTCTACCAAGAAAGTTGAAAAATCTATAATTTCATAAGCTTGAAATTGTCGTCTGCAACTCCTTTCATTTTAACATGTCTAAAATTTTGTAGTCTCCTAATTGGTTAAACATTTTGATTGGTTTGACAACTTAAGCATCACAACTATAGCTTATTCAAGCAATACTTTCAATATTTAGGCCACAAACCAATGATTATTTCAAATTGCATCCATTTTTTATTGTCATCTGCAACCACTTTCAATATGGACCAGTCTAAGGTTTCAAAAAATTGAAAAAGGTTTAGGACAATCAAGGACCACCACTGGTTGCTTATAAAGATTATTTGCTAATCCCATTTTTTTAGAGCAAAATTCCACAGGTGGACCTGAAATATCTGTTATACACAGAGGGACAACAAGAGTCAAGAGACTGCTAACTCAAATTTGACTGTATTTAAATCTGGAGATACAAATTACAATTCTTTACCTTTGATCCCTTCAGATCTGAGAGTTATCCTCTCCATAATGTCATAGGTACAATATCTCTTGAAAATAGGACAAGACACTTGCAAGAGGCAGTGAGTTAGCTCCCTTGAGAGAACAGGATGCGCTGTTGACAGTAGATAAAATATTCAGGGTCTCAAGTAAATATCCCCAGGTTAAAAAGAAATATTTCAATTAAAATAAATCACAATAATTTTGATATTCAAAAATCAGCAGTTTTACTGCAGATACTGCAGACCTTTAGCACCTGATACATTTTGATAATTGCTAGGCAACTGCTTAAAAACTAAATAAGCAGCACTAGCATAACACTTATCATTTGTTTATGAAACACTAAATAAACAGCTATTATACAAATGGCCACTTTTGGTAGTTCATTCTACACTAGATGAAAAAATCTTTTCAAAAGTTTGATCTAAATAAGACTCTAAATCATATAATCACTATAATACATAATCAAAATAATTTGCACAGGAAAGAAAATATCTTAACCCATTCCCACTTAATCCCTCCTTTTTACGCCCCTCAAGAAAAAAGCTTTGGAAAACATTGTGGAAAATGAAGAAATTGCTTGTATCAAGCAATTTCTTCATTATCCACAATGTTTTCTATCCAAAAGATGAAAAAAATTAAAATTCCATCAACTTGAAATTGTCGTCTGCAGCTTCTTTCAATTTGGGCCAGTCTAAAACTTTGCTGTGTGGGAATGGGTTAACCCATTACCAGATGACAAAATTTTATACAAGCCTAAATTCAAAGAAGTTGTGGACAACAATTTAAAGATGATGAAATTTTAGAAAACATTGCAGATGATGAAGAAATTGCATGTAACAAGCAATTTCTTCATTTTCCACAATGTTTTCCAAAGCTTTTAAATTGGAGTTTAAAAGCCTTTTAGAGTTGGATGGGTTAAGGAAGTAATTAGGGATTCACAGAAAATCCAAAAATAACTCCCAAAATCTCCTTTGTTTTTTAAAAAATCATTTTCAATTTTGATTAAGTCATACTAAAAGAATGTCCTTTTGATCTTGAAATTCTTTAAGATTGGAGGTAAAAACATCAGTCTGCAGTATGTTTTATACTATCATCACAAAACTCTACATTTTGAAACGCTGAGAGAGAATAGCTTCGGAAACATTATGTGAAAAAAAGGAATTACTAAATAAAAAAATTCTCCTTTTCAAATATCAATTTCTATCTTATTTGGCACTTACTTTTCAGTTCTTATCAGTAAACCTACCTAAAATTGTGTTGTCTGGGAATGAATTTTCCAGCAGGGCAATTGTTTACCCTTTACCAGATAACAAAGCTTTCGACTGTTCCAAATTTAAAGATAACAGATGCAGATAACAATTTATAGTTGATGAAATTTTAGAATCATTTTAAGCTTTTGGGGGAGAAACATAGAGGATAATGAAAATATAAGTTGTAACAAGCAATTTCATCTTTTTTCACAATGTTTACTTGAGGGATGTAAGAAAATAGGATTGTGTGGGAATTAATGAACCTATTTCAGCATTTTCCCTTTTTTTACGCTTCTCATGAAAAAAGGTAGAAAAACATTGTGGAAAGTTAAGAAATTGCTTCAAAAAAAAATCATCCATTTCCCATAATGATTTCTAGTCTAAAAACCAAAGATTCTTAAAAATCCCACCAACTTAAAATTGCCATGGCAACTTCTTTATATTTGAGAAAGAAAAACATTTTGTCCTCTGGTAATGGGTTAAAACACTGATGTCATTACTTATGGTCTGAATAACCTACAGGACCTTGAATAAATGACAGAAAGAAAAGCATAAAACAATTTTCCCATGATAAAAAGTTCATTTAACCTATACCACGTGACAAGTTTTAGACTGGTCTGATTTCAAATTGCAGAATAAAATTTATTGGTGGAATTTCACAAATCTTTGTTTTGGGGATAGAAAATTTTATTGGCAATGAAGAAATTGCTTATAATAAATAATGTCTTCATTTTCATTTCCCAAAATATTTTCCAATGCTTTCTCCCCATGGGATGTAAAAAAGCCAGATTGTGTGGGAATGGGTCAAATGATGATTGATAAACTATTTGTCAAGAAATATAAAAAGCTCTAATAAAACTAAACTATAAAAAGCTTTGTAAATTTCAATAATGAGTAAAAGCTCAGTAAAATATTCACTAACCCAATTACCAAAAGCTTTTGAAAGCTAGAGAAAAGCAAACACCCTTTGTATTTTTTTAGTTCATAACTTTCCCTATACTCTTTCAATCTACTTGAACCAGTAAGCCTTAATAGGCCATAATGTAATTTTAGTAACTATCAAGCAAATTCTGCAATTGCATGTACCGACATTTTTCAACATCTGTATTTGGCACTTCACACTTTCATTGGTCATAGATATTCGGTTTACTTTATCATCATCCAATCAACATGCTCCTTACATCAGAAGAGTCCAATCACTGTCCTTGTAACACACATCAAATCCCTGACTTGTTCTTGGTTTCACAACCAAATATTATCACTGGACTGGTTTTGAGATACATTTACGAAGAATGGTTTCCTAAAAGCTTTTATTGACTATTATCTGTTTTGTAAAATGGATTTATTGATCCAGTCCATTGCTGATAATACTTCTGCAAACTTATTGGCCTCTTTTTTGACACCACCATTACATCTATCTGGTCCGTTACTCATGATACCAATCACTGTCCATTTTTCATGATTATTTTTACACATCAAAGGTCCACCACTATCACCCTGTAAAATACATTTAACCCTTTCCTGTTTTTCAAAATTTTAGACCTGTCCAATTTCAAAGAAGTTGCAGACGACAATTAAAACTGAGTGCAATTTGAAAAGTAACCAACCTATATGGTAGAAAATATTGTGGAATAAGAAGAAATTGCTTGTTACAAGCAATTCTTCTTATACCACAATATTTTCTCAAGTATAAAAACTCAGGGACGTAAAATCCAGGGGTTAACCAGGAAAGGGTTAACACATTACCAGATGACAAAATTTAAAACTGGTTCAAATTAAAAGGAATTGCAGCAGACAATTTTAAGTTTTTTTTAACATTTCCAAACATTCTTGGGGGGAGAGGGGGCATAAAAAAGCATTATTGTGTGGGAATAGGTTAAGAAATGACAAGAATATTTTCATTGTTTACCCCTTTGCCAAACAATAAAATTTTGGACTGGTCCAAATTGAAAGCAATTACAGACAACATTTCAAAGTGTGTGTTATATGAATATAACAAACGAGTATGAAAGAAAACATTTTGGGAAAAGGAAAAATGGCACACATTAGAGGATTAAATTAATGTCAACACACAGCGTCTGACTATAACTTAATACATATGTGCTACATATTCACCTAACAAACACACTGTCTGACTATAGCATTGTATACTTGGCAAAATAAGATCAGACCAGAATCATGCCTAGCACATATTGTGGAATTGTACTTTATAACCAAATAATATCCAGCACATAGTGTGGAATCGTTAATAACCCTTGTCCTGCATTCCTGTTTTGGCAGGAGGTTTAGACCAAGATATAAGTGCAGTGTGATCTTGGTCTACACAACCTGCTTGTATTTTTCTGCCTGAGTAGTTTATGAAATTGATTTTCAAAAGAAATATTGATTATTTAACAACAAATACTATCAGTGCTCTCAGTCCTTGTAAGGAATTTTATACAGCATGACATGGGTAAATGCCCATACATAAACTGTCTTACCATAGCATTATAGATACATTTATAACATATCTACATATATTGTAGAATTGTAATCAATGTCCACACATTAACTGTTTAACCTTGGCATTTTATATTTATAATTAACATATTTACCTGACAAGCTGAGATCAAACCCTACTCATATCAAGGAAATATTGTGAAATTGTAATTTATGTCCTAATATAAACTGTTTAACCATAGCATCATTATGTGAAACATATTTACCTGACAAGCTGAAATCATGCCTGAACTATATCCAACAAATTTTAGGGAATCATAATTTATGTCAACATAAACTGTTTAACCATAGCATTACGTTTTTAACATATTTACCTGACAAGTTGAGATCAAACCCAAGTTAATATCCAACATTTTTTTTAAATCATCATTAATATCCACACATAAACTGTTTAACCACAGCAGTATATATTTAACATATTTACCTGACAAGCTGAGATCAAACCCGAATCATACCCAGCACATATTGTGGAGTTGTAATTGATGTCCCCACACTCACTGTCTAACCAAAGTGTCATCTTCGCCTCTCTCAAGTCTTGGACAGTTACTGCAACAGATGTTTGTATGAACATGAATATCATTTTAGCAAAAGCTTTTGAGAGAACCATATGAGTGGTTTTACTTTGACTCTTACTTTGACACAGTGACCCATTTGTGACTCCATATGATAAAATCCAAATTTGACAAAGATTTTTATTGAGACAAACAATTTTAACAGATATCAAGTCAACTGAGCCAAACTATGGGGCTTTTAGAGTGCATACAAGAAATTTCTATGATTTTACCTAGTGACCTAGTTTATCACTAAAAGTGACCCAAATTCAAACATTGTTCAGATATTTTTGAAATTGATATTCTGACCCAACATCAAATTGATTAATCCAAAAATGTGGCCTATGGAGTGTAATGATGGTACAGTAAAAACCCCTCCTTACGACCACCCAAGAAATACTGGTAACCCACTATTAAGACCGAAAATTTACAGAACAGAATTTTGTTCTTTATTTCTATGGTCGCTAACCCCTCTAAAACAGGCACCCTGCTATTCCTAATTACGACCATCATATTCAGTACCAATTTTAGTTAATACGCTATTTTGATCCCCACTAAAACAACCAATAACTTCACATATTGAGATTGACCACTTGAATTTCACACTTGATAAGAGCGACACTAATTGGGTACGAATGCATTGTCAATACATTATCGGCTTTTCGATTATGTGATATCAAACCCTTATTATAATAGGCGTTATTTTTATTAAAAAGGTTAAAGTGGCCAAGCACTTTTGGAAATTATAGCAGAGCTTGTATTATTTTTAATTGTTATTTGTATTTGTCACGGGTTTTGACTCCAGTTAAAGTCAGAAGTGAAAAAGTATCCGAGAAGTTACGATTAGTTTTTTCACGGCGTTCCGAACAATTAATATATTAGCGATTAAAATTAGATTTCAACTAAATTGATATTTGGTATTCGCATTATAGAAGATACGATATCAACAGTTTGACACTTTGAACCTGTATTTACTCATAAATATATAAATAATACTGTATATCTAAAATTTGACATAGTGACCTAGTTTTGACCTCATGTGACCCAATATTAAAATTAACCAAGACATTATGCAGACAAACATTTTCCCTAAATATCAATGCATATCAGACAAAAATGTGCTCTTTAGAATGTACACAAGCTTATTTCTAATATTTGACCTAGTGACCTAGTTTTTGACCCCATATGACCCAATATCAAAACTTGGCCAAGATATTATGCAGACAAACTGTCTGGCCACATATTGAGACATTTCAGGCAAAAATGTGATCTCTGGAGTGAACAGAAGGTTTTTCAAAGATTTGACCTACTGGCCTAGTTTTTGACCCACAAGTCTTAATATTGAACTTGTCATAGGATTCATGGAGTCTAACATCCTGACAAAGTTTCAAGACATTTGAGCTTAAATTGAGGCCTCTAGAGTGCACAAAATATGTTGATACACAAGAGAGGATGAACTAGACACAGCTTGATCACAAAGACTCATCTTGAGCACTTTGATCTCAGGTGAGCTAAAAACAGTTTAACTGTTGAAGCATAACTGTAGTTCAAAATTGGTATGGGAAATTATTAAGCATTACAAGGAATTGAAGACTTAGCAACATTTCAATGAAAAACAATGTTTTCCCAGTTGATTTTCTTGAGGGACGTCAAAAAACGTCATTGTGTGGGAATGGGTTAAAACAATGTGTCCAATAATTTGTGTTGGAGTTAATAATGAATAAAAAGTTGTGAATCAGATACGAGGTTGTTTTTTTTCATCCAATCCTCTTTCCAATTGCTAATAGAACAACCTGTTAAATCAAATACTAGACCACAATTTTTTTTTAGACTGGTTCAAATTGAAAGAGGTTGCAAACAACAATTTCGAGGTGATTAGAAAATCATTTTCCTTTCTTGGTAGTAAATATTGTGAACAAGAGACAGATTATGCTCCCTAAATATAGCTCTGCCACAAAAAGTATAAGATAAATGGGTGAAAGGATTCAGATAGACGGACTCATGAAGCAGCAACTATATGCTCACTCTTCTCCAGACATGCTTAATTTTAACATAAAACCTAGAGCTGTGATCTTGACCTCAGATTTATCTGAAAATGTGTTTCAAATGGCACATTTACTCATGATAGAGAACAATTGTGTCCAGTTATTTCTAAATACATCCATAATTTTAGGAGCTATGCTCCAGAGTGGCTGATTTTAATGATTGACCTTGAACAGTGACCTTGGAGCTATCTGAATAATTCTTTCAAGTGGTACATCTACTCATGATAGAGAACAATCACGCTAGTTATATTGAAATCCTTTTATAAATGAAGGAGCCATTCTCTAGACAATGTCATCTTAACTGTTTGAAATTGAACTGTGACCTTGGACCAGTCAAAAAACAGGGATAACTGCATCAGCACAATATCATACGGAAGTCATATGAGAAGTTTCAACCAATTTGGCCTTAGGGTTACGGAGAAATGGAATTGAATAGACAGAGGGAGGAATGTAAAAATGGAACAGGCAGACAAAGCGGCAGCTTTATACTCGCCCTTCGGGGGCATAAAAATGAAAAAAACAAGCTTGTGACCCAATTTGTTTCATTTCAACAGTGTTTTCCCAAGCTTAGTTTTTTTGTTTTCTTTGTTTTTGTTTTGATTTTTGATGCTGTTTTTTAGGGTTTCACAAAGCTGGACTGTGTCGGAATGGGTTAATTCATTACTAAATCTAGCATAATTACCTTGATCTGGATTGATATAACCCCACCCAGCAAGATAACATTGAGACTTGGAGGGAAACCGATCTACACTACTTGGAAGACAAACTGGTTGCACATAATCTCCAAATTTAACAGGCTCACTCAGATGTAATAAAGCAAGGTCCCAGTCTAGCACTCTATTTATCAGTCTTTTGACATTAGGATTTATCACAATTTTATCTACTCGGATTCGTTGACCTAAATCTGTTTCAGTGCGAGTTCTTGAATTGGTCCCTAGTGTGACCTCAAAAATGTGTGGAGTTGATGTAAAGTTGATGGAATCAGTTCTGCAAAAGAAAATAATTACTACTACAAAATATTTCTATCTCCAAGTATGTATAAATAAAATGATCTTTCTAAAACTTTGGCATCAACTTCTTCCAAAATAAGAAAAATGCCTGAGAAAACACTGTGGAAAATGAAGAAATTACTTGTAACAAGTTAATTCTTCATTCGCCAAAAAATTTTCTGCTCTAAAGACAAAACTCTTAATCCCATCAACTCTTAATTGCAATTTCTTTGAATTTGGATCAGTCTAATGTTTTTTTGTCTGATTATTGGCTAAAAATGTACAAATAATTCTCCATCAATTTCTGAATTATTCTAGTACCTGGTAAAAGCCCTTTCATCATCTCACATGTCACAATGAGCCATTGAATAAGATATCAAAAAATTATAAATGCCTTAACTCATTAGCAGATGGCAAAATTTTTGACTGGTCAAAATTGAAAGGGGTTACAGAAGAAAATCAAAGTTAACAAATGTCATGCTGACTTAAATCCTCTACAAAATTACGTTAAAATCAAAGGACTGTGAGCACAGTAGACACTCAACTTGGTTTGGGAATAATGGTACACACAATGCTGGCTTTATAGGGATAAACAGGAGGTCAAGACAAAGATTAGGCTGCACATATTTGTAGCCATATGTGCAACCTGATCTTTGTGAAGACTACCTAAAAAAACAGGAATATTGCAGATTCAGCTTGACAAGAATTAAGATTTTTTTCAACTTTCTCTGTTAATAACATTGAGTAAAATGAAGAAATTGCTTTTACACAATGTTTCCCAAGCATTTTTTCTTGGGGGCATCTAAAAGCATCACTGTATGAGAATGGGTTAACTATCAAACATTTATTCATTCATGAATTTTAGTGAAAAGTGGAGTTATGTCATGCTGTAGATAATTTAATTTTTAGTTTCGTCAATCAAAAACGAACATTCTGATTGATCTATTGATTGAACAAAATTTTGAGCACGCAGCTATTTTGTATGCTTCCGCACAAAATAGTCCCATACAAAAAGGTATCAAAATTTGTAAAGCTTTTGTTTTTTTTGCTCAATGCTATTAAATTATAAGAAATGAAGGGAAAATTTTTTGATTTCATGGAGATATGAACCGAAAAACCTAATCATACAATGTATGAATCCACTTCGTGTATTCATACAGTGTGATTAGGTTTTTCGGTTCATACCTCCATGAAAACAAAAAATATTCTCTTCATTTCTAATTTACAGTATTCAGGTCACACATCAACCATTAACCTTCTGTTTTATATCCCTGACTATACAATTTGCAATAGAACTTTGTTTGATACAATAAATCTTGTATTAAGCAACCACTCATGTGACAACCAAAATTTGGTTACTTAAAGGAATGATCACTTAAATTTGGTTCGAATGAAAACTTCAATCATTACAAAATTCTTGCAAAATCCTATGTTGTTGGGACTCATTTGAATCGGCTCAGTAAGACAATTCTAATGAGTTCTAACAGCATTGGATCCAATTATGATATGCTTTAGGCAATTACAACCACTTCTCCAAGAGAGATTTTGTTTTGAAAGGTGGATTTCAATTGTGGTTGCTAAATAGAAGTGGTCATTTAATGGAGGTGGTTGCTTCAGAAAAACTGACTCTATATCAATTGAACTGCATTGTCAAAGGTCAGTAGGCATGACAAGCAATCTGTCAATTATATACTGTCAATTTTGTATTAACCCTTTTCTGTTTTTCAAAATTTAAGACTTGTCCAATTTCAAAGAAGTTGCGAACGACAATCAAAAGTGAGTGCAATTTGAAAAGTGACCAACCTATAGTGTAGAAATTATTGTGGGATAAGAAGAAATTGCTTGTTACAAGCAATTTCTTCCTATCCCACAATATTTTCTCAAGTATAAAAACTCAGGGAAGAAAAATCCAGGTATAAACTAGGAAAGGGTTAAGAGACCACAGAAGGGACAACCAAACAGTGGTCGCTTAAAAGAATGGTTCCTTTTTAAAAAATCCTTTTTAGGGAAAGATATGAAGGACTGGTTTTATTAAAAACATAAACTATTAAAGATTCTCACCTAATCCTATGTTGTTGGAACTCATTCAAATTTCTTAATGAGACGATTAAAATGAGATCCAACAACATAGAATTTAGATATGAATTTACCTTTTGGAGAAGTATCGTCTCTTTTCAATAGATTTTGCTTTTATAAAAGGGATTTTGATTATGGTTGCCAAATGGACGTGCTCGCTTAATAAACGTGGTCACTAAAGCAAGATCGACTGTATGTCACGTAAACAGTTCAATCATACTTACACTATACAATGTGCAGCTGTCAGAACCCATCGCTGATTTATTAATACCCCACCACAAATACTCTGTCCAAGTCTAGAAAGGGAGACCATCCAGGGCCATTTACCAGGAGGGGAGACCACTCCACCAACAATAAAAGGTGTAGTTATCTCTTTCTGTCTCTCTCCACAGGCTGTAAATCACATAATATTATAATTATTCTACAAACTGTGTGCATGGAATATAAAAAAACTTGAACTTTAATCTATAGGAACCACATATTGTACATTTCTAGAAATTTTGTTTGTTACCATGAAGCAAAGGTGACATTTTGGGATGTTTTAGTAACCATGAGCAAATAGGGTCAATATCTTGCCCTCAGACATAGCAGATGAATAGAACATCAACTTTTTCTCCTTAACCCATTCCCACATGACTCTTTTTGACACCCTTCAAGAAAAACAACTGGAAAAACACTTTGTAAAATGAAGCAATAGCTTGTAACAAGCAATTTCTTTATTTTACACAATGTTTTCCATCAAAAAAGTTGAAAAAATCTAAATTTTGAAAAATTTAAAATTGTTGTCTTCAGCTTTTTTCAATTTGGACCAGTTAAAGTTTGATGCTGGTAATGGGTTAACCCATTACCAGACAGGAAAATTTTAGACTGGTCCAAATTGAAAGGAGTTGCAGACGATAATTCAAAGTTTATGAAATTTGAAATCCTTTCAACTTTCTGGTCAGAAAACATTGTGTAAAAATGAAGAAATTGCTTGTTACAAGCAATTTCTTCATTTTACACAATGCTTTTGCAAGTGTTCAAAAGCGTCACTGTGTGGGAATGGTTTAAGCCAAAGATTTCAAATCAATTGAACTACCAATCACAAATGATTTTTGATTTGCACATAATAATTCATCAAAAATTACATGTAAACTTACTTTTTGAAGAACAGCTAACTGACACAACTTTCTTTGAAGAACATTCTGACCTGGAAATAGAAAATATGGACTAAGTGCATAACTGTACTAAGTGCCTACACACTATAGACACTACTTTATTATTTGTAATAACCCATCTAAACTTGTAAGAATTTTGAAAGTCTTGGATTCAAAAATCGTAATTCCTTTTATAGCCATTCTCACCACACTTTTTTTTAATTCTAATCACATAAAAGGAATCAGATCATCATTAACCAATTCCCACACAATGTTACTTTTTGACACCCTCAAAAAACAATTGGAAAACATTGTGGAAAATGAAGAAATTGCTTGCAAATAAACACATAATATTTTCTGCACAGATAAAATTAAATAAATCTTTATCTTATTAGGTAGAAAAAATTGTGGAAGATGAAGAAACGGCTTATTACATACTTTTTTATATTTGTTTTACAACTTTTTCCTACCAAAGGTGGAACAAGAGCCGTCAGAGACGGATTATGCTCCCCGAATAAGGCTTTTGTCACAAAACTATATACCATTATTGGACAAAAGACTTCTTACTGAATGCAACTATAATTTGAGAGTTCAGTTAACAAGAAATTTTGAAGTTTTGACAAACATTAAAGGAATCTGTTTGGCTTCACAGGCCTGATTCTAGTAAAATTCAATATCATTATATGGTAAAGAGTTAAATATTTTACCTTGACCATGAAAATGTCTACATACATAAAATGAAGACTCTAACTTAATTAGTCTTACAGAAACAATAGACTAATTTATTTAAGAGTAGGAAATATAGAAAATGTAAAGCTACATGGCATTAAGCCCCCTTTTAGAGTGGTATGGTTCATTGGGTCAAAAATTGAAATAAACATTACCTAGGTCATTTAATTAACAACATTCATGTAAAGTAACAAGAAATTTTGGCAATTTGTAAAGGAGGTATGTTTGAAAATTAATGACCTTGACAATTTGACCTTGACCAATGAATTGGGTACCAACAGAAAGGTAATGTCATAAGCAATGCACATGTAAAATATGAAGGCTATATCACTTATCATTGTATATTTATGGGTGATGTTAAAGTTAAATTTTCAAAATTTTGACCTTGAGAAATGACCTTGACCTTGACAGATGACCTTGAACTTAATACCAACAAAAAGGTCATGTCATAAGCAATGCACATGTGAAATATGAAGGCTATATCATTTAGCATTGTAAACTTATAGAATATGTTAAAGTTAAGATTTTCAAAATTTTTACCTTGAGAAATGACCTTGACCTTGACTTGTAAACTTATAGAATATGTTAAAGTAAAGATTTTCAAAAATTTTAACTTGAGGAATGACCTTGACCTTGACTTTAACAGATGACCTTGAACTTGGTAGCAACAAAAAGATCTTTTCACAAACAATAAACATTTAAAAAATGAAGATTAAATCTCATTCCAATAAAAAGTTATGGACAATTTAGAGTTTTTATGATGGAAATCATTGACCTTGACAATTTGACCTTGACCAAAAACCTTGTCTTATATATCTACTGAAAGATCTTGTCAAAAATGATGAACATTTGAAAAATGAAGGCTATACCATTGCAAAATTATGGCCATTTTTTTTCCAAATTTTTACCTTGAGAAATGACCTTGACCTTGAATGATGACCTTGAACTTGGTACCAACAGAAAGGTCTTATCACAAGCAAAGCACATTTGAAATATGAAGACCTTATCTCATTCAAATTAAAAGTTATGACCAACTTTGAGTTTTTACGGTGGAAATTATCAACCTTGAAAATTTGACCATGACATTGGGCGAGATCCTTGCCTTACTTTTCTAATAAAAGGTCTTGTCACAAGTAATAAACATTTGAAATATGAAGGCTATATCACTTACCATTGCAAAATTATGGCCAATTTTAAGTTTTAATTTTCTAAATTCTGACCTTGACACATGACCTTGAACTTAGTACCAACAAAAAGGGTTTGTCACAAGCAATGCACATGTGAATTATGAAGACTGTATCTGTAACAAATCAAAAGTTGTCGCCAATATCAGTTTTTGCAGGACAAAAAGAGAGCTTACGTAAAGCTAATAACATTAAGACCCATTTTCCCATGACACGTTTTTTTAAACGTAAATTTTCGATATTTCAAGGTCAAAAGGATCTGATTTGCTACTTAAATATGAAATTCATAAAATTCTGACTATTAGACTAGGAGAAATTGGCAAAAAACTAATTGTCACATTAAGGCTCCTTTTTCTATGACGCAGCCTTGAATTTAGAAAATTCAAAAATGGTGTCTTGGAAATGTCTTTGGAAGATTATATATGAAGTTTCATCGATTTAGGCCAAGGGGTTCCTGAGATATGACGTCGGACAGGTGGACGGAAGGACAGACAGACAGGCGCACAAACCAGCGACTATATGCTCCCCCGAAAATTTTTCAGGGAGCATAAAAAAATTTGTGAGTATAAAAAGGCATTGCTTGTTACAAGCAATTCCTCCATTTTATTGTAATGTTTCTCATAACTGTATTTCATAAGAGCTTCAAAAATGTAATTAGTGGCAGTAATGGATGATAGAAAGATTTCAGATTTGACCAATCATACAAATGGAACTTACGTTTTTGTAAATCTTGCCAATACAGACTGGTTAACCATGAGTGTGGGTGTTGCTGGGTCTAAAACAACAAAATCTTCTGTACCAGTCAAACCAGCTTCGGACAGACTTAGAAACTCTGTATCAACACTTGGACTGAAAAATATAGTTTATTGGGATGATTATTAACCACTTAGTCATTGCAGTTGACATTACAGTTCTAGACCTAAGAAAAGAACTTGATTAATTGATTACCACACTGCAAAATTATAGAATAGTCCCAATTCAAAGGAGTTGCTGGCAAAAATATCAAATTTAAAGAATTTTAAATATCTTGGTAGTTTTGGGTAGAAAACAAGGTAGAAAATGAAGAAATTGCGTTTAATCTGCATTTCCTTCATTTTGAACCTTGTTTTCATAAAGTCTTCTCTTGTGAGGTGAGGTGTAAAAAGCCGGATTGTGTGGGGACGGGTTTAGAGAAATTTACCAATGAATGGTGAATAACTATTTTAATTCAAAAAGCAGGTTTACGATTATTCCCTCATTGGTTAGAAACACATGCTGGGAAGGATATTTGCCGCAACCCAGGATCATACCCAGGACCCTGTGACCAGGAGTCCTACACCCTAGCACTGCGCTACGACCCACATTAAGAATGCTCTTTTCATAGTGAATATACATGCCATGTTTTATAGTAAAATACTTTTGCACTAATTGATTGATTGATTGAATGGGGTTTAACGTCACTTTTAACAGTATTTCAGTCATATTGCGGCGGCTGGAGCACCTAACAATGGATTCCTGGTAATTCTCACACCAGTAATACCACTAGATCCTTTCCTAGCCTCAAGCTGCTATCCCATTTAGGTTAATGATTATCCACCTATTGTTGAGAGACAAAATTATTCGCACTAAGCCAATGACATAAAGACCCTTATAACAATATCATAGCAATAACAAGGATTTTTCTAGATGAGCAAACAACTTGGTTGTCTGTGTTATCAACAGTGATTTATGCTATTATCAGATACAGCTCACTTCTAACAGCTCTATAATATGCACTTACTGCTAAACTAATTACTTTACAACAAAATTTTAGACTGGGCCAAATTGAAAGCAGTTGCAGAAGACATTTTCTAGTTTATAAAATTTTAAAGATATTGGTCTGTTCTGGTAGAAAACATTGTGGATAATGAAGAAATTGCTTGTAAGAAGCAATTTCTTCATTTTCCACAATGTTTTTCAGAGATTTCTTTTCTTAATGGCGTCAAAGAGCTTCACCATGTGGGAATGGGTTAAAAGATGGAACAATAATCAAATGAACTAGAAGTTGCCAATATTTGGTAATGTGACCCTGATATCTAAAAGTTAACTTTGAACTAAAATCAACTAAAAATTGTCATCTTCAACTTCTTTGAATTTGTAACAGTGTATAATTTTGTTGTCTGGTAAAGGGTTAAAAGTAATTTTCTAATGTGACTTTGGAACTTAAGCTTAGTCTTTTATAGATGATGTTCAATTTATTATCAACAGGAAAGGTTTGCTGTGAGAAATATACATTTCATATTGAGCTAGTGATACCAATCATTCTTAAAAGTTATAACCCATTCCCTCACAGTGATGCTTTTAACGTCCCTCAAGAAGAATACTTTGGAAATTATGGAAAAAAAAACAAGAGGGCAAGTGGCCCTGGTGCTCACCTGAGATAAGGCCGTTTTTTTCTTCAAGGCCTATTACAAACTAGGTTGGGAGAAAACCTCCTTTAACATTTAACTAAAATCAACAAGACCAATTTGGTTTAAAATGGCCAAATAGTTTTGAAAGGCTTGCCTTCTTTATTTCTATTTAAGCCTAGTCACCCTGTGGCTCTAAAAATTTATCAATTTCGAAAGAGGTCAATGTACTGACGCTTCATAAAAAATTCAAGATTCTTCAACTTCTGGATCATGAGGAGATGGTTGTTTTTTGGGGTTTTTTCATATTTTTTTTTTTCAATTTTACTTTTGTTGCCATAGCAACCAGAGTTTTCAACTAATTAAATTCTTTGGTTGAAATCAGCCCAGTGGTTTGGGAGGAGATGTCATTTTAAAAATCCTTCTTTATTTCTATATAAGCCCATACCCCCCCTACCCCTGGGGCTCTGCCCCTGAGTACCCTAGGGTGATGATTTTAGCAATTCTGAAAGAGGTCACTGCACTGATGCTTCATGCCAAAAACACAAGCCTCTACGCCTTCTGGGTCAGGAGGAGATCATTTTTAAAGTTTTCATTAAAATTTCAGTTTTGTTGCCATGGCAACCAGAGTTTTTAATGGATTTCAATTCTTTTAGCAATTTTTAAGGGCACCTCCCACGGAACATTCCTACCAAATTTGGTTGAAATCTGCTCAGCAGTTTAGGAGGAGATGTCATTTTAAAAATCCTTCTTTATTTCTATATAAGCCCATACCCCCCCTACCCCTGAGGCTCCGCCCCTGAGTACCCTAGGGTGATGATTTTAGCAATTCTGAAAGAGGTCACTGCACTGATGCTTCATGCCAAAAACACAAGCCTCTATGCCTTCTGGGTCAGGAGGAGATCATTTTTAAAGTTTTCATTAAAATTTCAGTTTTGTTGCAATGGCAACCAGAGTTTTTAACGGGTTTCAATTCTATTAGCAATTCTTAAAGGGCACCACCCAAGGAACATTCCTGCCAAATCTGGTTGAAATCTACCCAGCTGTTTGGGAGGAGCTGACATTTTAAGATTATTGACACACGACAGACGATGCACGACTCACGACGCACGACGGACACAGGATGATAAAAGTACCTCACCATGAGCACTTGGTGCTCAGGTGAGCTTAAAATGCTTGTAACAAGCATTATTCACAATGTTTCTAACCTGAAACACAAAGATTTTTAAAATTTTGTTAACTTGAAATTGGGGTCTGCAACTCCTTCAACTTGGACCGGTCTCTAAATTTTGCTGTCTTGTTATTGGTTAAATTTCTTTCAGAAACAAATCTGTCACTAAACAAGACAGAAACAAACTTCAGTATATGCCCCTGACCTACAGCTGCCGGAGAATTATAAATCTAAACAATAGGCTAAGATGGCCCTGTGTTGCTCACCTTATTTTAAATTTTACTGCCAATTTATTAACTCAAAGTACAGTACTGTATCTAAATAAAGGGTCATTCAGAGATAAAAAAAAAATTCAGCAAGTTTGCAAAAACATTTTTCATCAAGTTAAACAAATAAAGAGGCAAAAAAAGGATAACAGATGAACTGTAACACTGATACTGACACTAAGTCCCCCTTTCACTTAACCCATTCCCACACAATGACGCTTTTTGATGCCCCTCAAGAAAAACAATTGCAACAAGCAATTTCTTCCTTTTACACAATGTTTCCTACCCAGAAAGTTGAATAATCAAAAATTTCATAAAATTTCATATTTTAGTATGCAGTTCCTTTCAATTTGGACCTGTCTGAAATTTTTCTGTGTGGGAATGGGTTAAAATTTGAGGGAATGTCAACATACTCATTTTAATTCGAATGTCTCGATACAGTCACGAATGAATGAGCCAAAGGTTATACCCAGTAAAGTTAGTAACAAGAAACTTGTCATTATTGCCTCTTTTCCTTGATATTGGTTGGAATGTCACCATACTTCCTATTTTCAGCAAGTTTGAGAAGCATTAAACCAAATTGGGACCTGCAGAGTTTAACATTTAATTCTTAACAACAAATAACAAGACATCAACAGCAAGTCATGTATCAATGAAGCTGACCATGAGCATGTTGTGCTCAGATGAACTACAAACGTACATAATTCTGATTACTTTTGGTCGTACAATTCATGAAGGCTATGCTAAAAAGATAATAATACCTTACCCATTTCCAAGATATTTGCAGATGTGATCTGCCATCTGTGAGGTAGTATCCCAGTTATCACTGCAAACAGGAAGTTTATGGTCATGTGACATTGCTGTAATCACACCTCCAATCATGGTCAGTTCACCATTCTCATGGAGTTGCACTGTACCAGGAAATAAACAAATCAATTAATTTGTTATTACTTTACTTGCAGAATCTTTCTCTCAATCATATGCAAAATTTTTACTTGCGTAAACTTCATCTAAAACAACTTTCATCTCTTCTTGACGTTTCCACAAAGATTCTACAAGCAAAACTGTTCATGCAACAGAAAGGGTCCTTGGGTAATCTTTTCATTTAGACAAGAGCTGACTTAGACAGATTACTCTTCTGAAATAAGTTCTTGTCACAAAACCGATAGAAATAATCCACTGATGTGCTTGTAAACATATTTAACTTTTATGAACCAAGATATTTATTTTGGTCAATAGCCATTGTTCATGAATGATACATATCAAGAAACAAGCCTGTTCATTTCACCCTATATGTTCACAAAGTAGGAGATCACAACATACAATTAAAAATCGCTCTTATTTGAGGAAAAGAATGAGCACAAGCAGTGCATCTGAAAACAGGCATGCCAAATATTGAATAACTTACAACAATCCACTTCATCTGAACCAGAAGGACAGTCTAACTGACCATCACATATCTGACTTTTATCCAGACAACTATAGTCTGGACATTGGAATTGGTCACTACTGCAGATACCTGTAAAATATAAACATAAAAATTAACCCATTACCACACAACAAACTTTTTGACTGGTCGAATTTCAAAGATGTTGCAGACGATAAATTTTAGTTCATGCAATTTTGGATTTTCTTACATTATGGGTAGAAAACATTGTGGAAAATGAAGAAATTGCTTGTTACAAGCACAATGTTTTCAAAAGATTTTTTTCTTAGGGGCATCAAAAAGCGTCACTGAGTGGGAATGGGTTAATACAATAATATGTAGAACTATACATGAAGGAGGGGGATTTTAAATTCAGTCGAAGAATTGCGGCTGTCAAACATCATTGTCGATCAACCAATTGAATAATTCATTAAGACCTTAACCCATTCCCACTCAATGACGCTTTTAGACACACCCAAGGAAAAAAGCTTTGGAAAGCATTGTGGAAAATGAAGAAATTGCTTGTAACAAGCAATTTCTTCATTATCCACGATGTTTTCTATCCAAAAAGATGAAACAAATTAATATTCCACCAACTTTAAATTGTTGTCTGCAACTCTTTCAATTTGGGACAGTCTAAAATTTTGCCACCTGGTAATGGGTTAATTAAACTTTGAAACCAAACATTGTCCAACATTTATGTGAAGTTTCTTTGTTTGTTAGGTCACCAACCAATTATTATGCTTTTTTTGTTACATGTTACTGGCCATATTTTTTTTCAAATAATCCTGTCTAATATTGAAATGGAACTTTCTGTCAGATCTCAGTGACTGTGACAAGCAATTCATCGGTTATATGAATAATTGAAAGATACCTACTGTCAATCAAATTTTGATTGAACAATCATTCATTCATTTTTTTGGTTTACCAACTTAATCCATTCCCACAAAATTCCACTATTTCATGCTCTTCCAAAAAAAAGCTCAGTGAATTATTTTTAAAAATGAAGCACTTTCTTCCTTATCAACAATGTTTTCTAGCCAAAAAGACAAAGATTTTTAAAATTTTGTAGATTAAAAACTGTTGTAAGAAACTTTTTTTAAAAAAAAGATCAGTTTGATCAGTTTGAAATTTCAGATTAATTAACCCTTTCCCATTCAATCCCTGGTTTTTATGTCCCCGTGTTTTTACACTTGAGAAAACATTGTGGAAAAAGAAGAAATTGCTTGTAACAATTCAATTTCCACAATTTTTTCTAGCCTATTGAATGATTATTTTTCAAAAAAAAAAAAAAAGATTTTATAATGTTGTCTGCAAATCCTTTGAATTTGGGCAGGTCTATAATTTTACAAACAAGAGGACCATGATGGTCCTAGATCGCTCACCTGAACTGTTAAAAAAATGCAATTAGAGACAAATAACTATAATCAGTTTCATGAACATAGATGCAAAACTGTGACTTCTATATTGTAAACAAAGAAATTGTCATTATGGCCCCTTTTCCTATGTTATCCTATAGAACCTTCCCATAATCTAAAAAGTTCATCTTTATGACCTAACAAGTATCCTGACCAAGTAACATGACAATTGGGCAAAAATGATGACCTCTAGAGCATTAACAAAGAAATCATCATTAAGGCCCCTTTTCCTGTGTTTTCCAAAAGTACCTTCTGATAATCAATAGGGTTCATCCTTGTGACTAGACAATTATTCTGGTCAATTTTCATGAAAATTGAGCCAAAATTGTGGTCTCTAGAGTGTAAACAAAGAAATTGTCATTAAGGCCCCTTTTCCTGTGTTTTCCAAAAGAACCTTACCATAATCAATAGGCTTCATCCTCATGCCAAAATAATTATTCTGACATAGTTTCATGAAGATTGAGCTTAAATTGTGGCCTCTAGACTATAAACAAAGAAATCATCATTAAGGCCCCTTTATCTGTGTTTTCTCATAGAACCATTCCCTAATCAATATGGTTAATCCTTATGACCTAACAATTATTCTGACCAAGTTTCATGATGATTGAGCAAAAATTGTGGCCTCTAGAGTGTTAACAAAGAAATTGTCATGAAGGCCCCTTTTCCTGTGTTTTCCAATAGAATCCTCCAATAACTGATAGGGTTCATCCTCATGATCAAACAATTATTCTGACCAAGTTTCATGAAGATTGGGCCAAAATTGTTGCCTCTAGAGTGTAAACAAAGAAATTGTCATGAAGGCCCCTTTTCCTGTGTTTTCCAAAAGAACCTTCCAATAATCAATAGGCCTCATCTCATGACCTTATAATTATTCTGGCAAAGTTTCATGAAGATAGAGCCATATTTGTGGCTTCTAGAGTGTGAACAAAGAAATTGTCATTATGGCCCCTTTTCCTGTGTTTTCACATAGAACCCTCCCGTAATCAATAGGGCTCATCCTCATGACCTAACAATTATTCTGACCAATTTTCATGAAGATTGGGTCAAAACTGTGGCCTCTAGAGTGTAAACACTTCAATTGTTGACGACGCACGACTGACATTCAACGATCACAAAAGCTCACCATGAGTACGTTGTGCTCAGGGTGAGCTAAAAAAGGAAAGGGTTATATTGAATTTAATGCAATGTTATATACAAATTTCACTAAATCATCTCTTCCTGTATTCTCACAGCACTATAACTTCTCTGTATAAACTGAGCCACCATCTGCTTATAATTCTTAGGTACACGAGACATTGTTGCAACGTAGGGATAGACAAATGCCACGTGCCACAATGACTTTTGAAAAATGTCAGAAAATTGTAGGTTCAAACTTGTGACAAAGGGCTAGAAACCACACCTCATCACTGACAGAGGTAAACAGGCCTGGCTATACTATTAGTAAATTATTATATATAATTACTTCGGTGATAACGGAGGTCTGACAAATTGACAAATTGCCACCCTCCAACTCTGCTGGCCTCATCCAGTGACTCATAAAGGAAGTTCTACTTTGATATTAACCCTTTACTGATATTTCTTTTTCATTTAAAACAAGTCCAAATTCAAAGGATTTGCAGACAAAATATTTAAGTTGAACTTATTTGAAAAAAAATTAGTAAGTAGGATAGAAAATATTGTAGAATATTGGTCAATCAATTCTTTGATTGATAGCTGCAACCTGTCAATTACATCTGTTCTCAAAAGTTTCATGACTGTGTTACAGATGAAATATCCATCTTGTCTAGTTTTGTTGATGCTTTTGGGACAATTTTTAAGCCTATCCCCTCATCAAGGATTGAACAAACCATATTTTCCACATTTTTTTACTTGACATAATTGAAAATGTAAAAGTTGAAACTACCCACCACACCTAGTTTCATCGATGCCTCCAGGACAATCGTTAAACCCGTCACATCTCCAAGTGTGAACAAAACATGTCTTCCCATCTCCACAAGGAGCTCGACCAGTACTGAAGCATTCTGTAATAGATTGTAATCACTTCAAAGTACGCATGTTATAATTATAAACTGATTTAATGTTAAATTTTAATTCTGATGAATAAAAAATCTCTTCACTTAATAAAATATTATTGAATGCGTTGGTAACGCAATAAAGATACATTAACAAGACAGATATTTAAATGTTTTACTATGGTGTTTTAATATTAAATTCATGTAATTTTCTACAAATAAATCAACATTTGAATTTAACATTGAACCTTACATCACATGGCTATTTGTCAAGTTCATTTGTCATACAGGTATCCATATATAGACAAATAAACAGGATTAATCAGTGAATTGTTAATTGAAAGAGCCTGATATTCTGACACATATTGATACATGCAATCAAAATTAATCCCTGGTACATCCCTGAGAATTAAGAAAACATTGTAGAAAGAGAAGAAATTGCTTGTCACAAGCAGCTTCTTCTTTTTCCGCAATATTTTCTATCCTACTGAATGGTTATTTTTCATTTTAAAACTACTTTAAATTTTCGTCTGCAAAACCTTTGAATTTGGAAAGGTCTAAAATTTCGCAAAACTGGAACAGGTAAACAATATATAGGTGTTCAAGCAGAGTTATCTCAAATTCTCAACAGATATGTCTTGTTAATTGCCATGATTTTTATACTACTCAATAAAAATATTTGCAAGATTTCTTTGAATTTCAAGACTTACAAAAATAACAACAACTCACCATCTTCAACGCCACAGTCCCTTTCATCAGAATTATCGAAGCAATCATCTCGCCCATTACACCAATTTTCATCTGGTATCTGAACACCATTGTCACACTTGAAGTAACCAAAACGATTACCTGTAAAATAATAATTTCATATCAGTTTACTGATTATCACCCAGAACACTAAATAGAGCCCTCTAATGGCTTCAACACATTAAACCAACTGTCTAAAACCATAGATGGCAAAATTTTAGACAGTTCAAATTGAAAGGAGTTGCAGACGGTAATTTAAAGTTGATGAAAGTTAATATTTTTTTCAACTTTCTGGGTAGAAAACATTGTGTTAAATGAAGAAATTGCTTGTTACAAGCAATTTCTTCATTTTACACAATGTTTTCTCGACTGTTTTTCTTCAGGGGCGTCAGAAAGCGTCACTGTGTGGGAATGGGTTAAATGACTGAATTCTTGAAGAAAAATGAATATAGTTCATCTTCAACTTAATTTAACCCATTCCAATACAATGCCCCTCTTTCACACCCGTCACAAAAAATGGTTTGAAAACATTACAGAAAAAGAAGAAATTACTTTCTTAATAATCCATTATGTTTTGTATCTAAAAATTTGCATCTATTGTTTTTTTGTTTTTTTTTTAATTTTACCTACTTGAAATTCTTGTCTGAAATCTCTTCCAATTTAGACTAGCCTTAAAATTGTTTGCTAATGGTTAACCCATTACCAGACAACAACAAAGATTAAGACTATTGTGGACTACAATGTTTCTTGATAAAAATTTTGGATTTTTTCTTTTACTTTTTGGGGTAGAAATTATAGTAGATAATGAAGAAATTTCTTGTTACATTTTCCACAATGTTTTCCAAATATTTTTTTCTTAAGGGCGTCAAAGAAGGTCACTTTGTGGGAATGGATTAACCCTTGTCATATTGACTAAAAGTCCTTTACAGAATTGTTTAAAATCAAAGGGCTGACAACATCGGAAGGTCTAAATGAGGGTCAATATCTCTCTTGAAAATTGATTATTTAAACGACTCTGGCTGAAAGGGAAAAGCAGAAGGTGTAGACCAAGATCAGACTGCACTTATGTGCAGGCTGATCTTTGTCTTTACCTCCTGCCAAAATATATTCCGGGTTCAGCATGACAAGGGTTAATACTGCTTTGTCTTTGATTGTCCGAATTATTTAAATTGCAGCCATAATGTCTGACCTTGACTTATTGAATAACCCTGTGCAATATCAATGAGGTATTTCTCTGTATTAAAAAATCATGCCAACTTTTCATTACCCTTTTCAGTACGAACCCAAGATTTTACATCCCTATGAATTTTTCATAACAAGCAATTTCTCATTTTCCCACAATATTTTTTACATATTGAATGATTTCATTTCAAACTGCATCCAGTTTTCATTGTCATCTTCAACCTGTTTCAATTTGGACCAGTCTAAAATTTCAAAAAAAGGAAAGCGTACAATTCATATCAAAAGCCTTACCACAGCCTATTTCATCACTGAGATCAGGACATTGCACTCTCCCATTACATCTTACAGACATTGTCCACATACATAAACCAGAGGCACACTCAAATCCTCGACAATCTGTAATGAAAAGCAAATAGTTTAACCCATTCCCACACAAGATTTTAGACTGGTCCAAATTGAAAGGAGTTGCAGACAACAATTTAAAGGTTATGAATTTCTTTTTTTTCAACTTCTTGGGTAGAAAACATTGTGTAAAATGAAGAAATTGCATGTGACAAGCAATTTCTTCATTTTCTACAATGTTTTCCAAAGCATTTTTTCACAATGTTTTCTTCCCAAAAGGTGAAACAAGGGGTCCATAGGGCCTTATCTGTCACCTGAGTCCAAATAGCACAAAAACAGATAAAAGTCCACTAGATGATGCTACATACCAAATATCAAAGCTCTAGACCTTTTTGTTTTGGAGAAGAAGATTTTTAAAACATTCACTATATAAGCCTATGTTAAACTTGTGACATCTGGGAACGGGCTAATTTTGACCATGGGGCCATAATTTATACAATCTTGATACAGGTCCACCGTCTGATGCTGTATACCAAATGTCAATGCCGTAGACCTTTTTTTTGGGGGGGGGGGGGGAGAAGATTTTTAAACTATTCAATATATATTGGCCTACTGGTTTAGTAGAAGAAGATTTTTAAAGATTAACTAAAATTTCCCATTTCAAATGCTGCAGCAACCAGAGTTTTTCACGGAATTAAATTCTTTCAACAACTTTTGTAGAACTTCACCAAAGGAACGTCCCTGCAAAGTTTCAGCTTGATTGGCCTACTGGTTTAGGAGGAGAAGATTTCTAAAGAAATTGTGGACAGATGGACAGGCGGATGGACGGACAACAACCTATCACAATAGCTCACCTTGCACTTTGTGCTCAGGTGAGCTAAAAATAGGAAAGTGTCATTACCGAGGTATATGCATTGAAATAAAAGATTTCATGAACAAATTATTACAAATTCCAATTGTATGCTTGCTGAAGTTGAAAAATAATGTTAAAAAATCACTAGACAACAAAAGACTGATACGGATTGAAAGAAGTTGGAAATGAAAACTTTTAGATCGTGATAATTTGACCATGATGGTCCTAAATTGCTCATCTGAATCATCTGCTGTTAAAAAATTGCAACTAAACTAATTAATTATAATCAGTTTCATGGAGATTGATCTAAAACTGGGCCTCTAGAGTGCAAACAATGAAATCGTCATTAAGGCCCCTTTTCCTATGTTTTCCTTTAGAACATTCCAATAATCTATAGGTTTCATCCATATTACATATCAATTATCCTGAATAAGTTTCACGAAGATTAAGCCAAAATTGTGGCCTGTAGAGTGTAAAATAAGAAATTGTCCTTAAGGCCTCTTTTCCTGTGTTAATGAATAGCACCCTCCCATTATCAATAGGTTTCATCCTCATGACATCAATTGTTCTGGCGATCATGACGATTAAGCCAAAATTGCGGCCTGTAAAAAGCAAAATAAGAAATTGTCATTCAGGCCCCTTTTCCTATGTTTTCCAATAGAACTTTCCGATAATCAACAGGATTCGTCCTTATTACATAACAATCATTCTGGCCAAGTTTCATGATGATTAAGCCAAAATTGTGGCCTGTAGAGTATAAAATAAGAAATTGTCATTAAGGCCAATTTTCCTATGCTTTCCAATAGAACCTTCCCATAATCAATAGGATTCATCCTTATGACCTAACAATCCTTCTGGCCAAGCATCATGAATATTGAGAATGTCAGATGACAGACATTCAATGATCACAAAAGCTCAGGTCAGCTAAAGATCCTTTTCTTTTGGGGGAAGGGGATGTGTGCATCCCAAAGTGTGGTTATGTGGGAATAAGTTAACATTTGAGAAGAGTTACCTGAACAGTTCATTTCATCAGATTTATCGTAGCACTGTTCTACTGTATCACATCTGTTAATTTTTGGAACACATTGTCCACTAGAACATCGGAATTGGTCCTCGGAACACACTGAAATATCCCATGAAGTCTAAATTATTACTAGAACAGTTGTCTATGGACAACTTGTGTCAGGAGCCTGCAAATATTTTACCTTATAGTGTGACCTTGACCTTGTATCTGAACAAATGTTATACAGAGCACTTACATTTATGTTAGAGAACTATAGTGTTGAATTAATTACCTATTAACCAGACAGCAATTTTATTCTGGTCCATGTTGAAAGGTGTTGAAGATGACAATTTAAAGTTTATAATTTTTTTCAGTTTTTTAGCTTTCTAGGTAGAAAACATTCTTTAAAATGAAGAAATCGCTTGTTGCTTGAAGGTCATCAAAAAGTGTCATTGTGTGGAAATGGGTTAAACCATTAAGGTTATTGTGGTCTTGCAAAAACATATTCACTTATATATCTATCCAATTATCTGTTTCAATTTGTCCAGACCATTACATTTCAACTCTGATTCAATTTAAACATAATTCAACACCATTGTTCCCCATCATGAATACTAGTAGATGTACCATTTGAAATACTTGTTTAAGTATCTCAAACATGAAGATCACAGTTGAATGTCAAAGTTTTTTCAATGTAGAGGCAGTGACAAATTCAGGGACAACCATTGTAACATCAATGTCTCCTGCACGAGGTACAGGTTTGGAAAAAAACTCAATTGATAAAATTCTCTTCCAATTAAAAGTGCAAGCAGACAACAAACAGAATGATATAATAAACCAGCTTATTTAACTCTGACAATGTACAATACAGGGAAAAATTCCTAATCATTCTTTCTTTATTGCCAAATCAATGGTTTTGACTCATTCCCACTCTATGAATCTTTTCTATGCTCTCAAGAAAAGAGCCTTGTGCTCAGGTGAGCTAAAAAATCCTTAATTTCACAAGCTCTTCAACTCCTTTCAATTCAGACCTGTTGACAAATTTGTCTGGTTATTGGTTAACAACCAAAAATTTCCAAAATTTAAATAGAGTAGAAAACATTCACAACAAGCTATTAGCTTTTTTAAGAATAATGTAAAGGACTATCAAATTACTTGATGGATTAGATGGTGCATAAGAAATTATAATGCATTATGTAAAATTAATGTTTTGCTAAATTACTAGAAAAACAAAACAGATTAATAAAGATCTATCAAGAAGGAACAAACAAGATATATGTATACCTAATTCTTCTTAATTCTTTCCTGTTCAATCCCTGTGATTTTATATTTGAGAACAAATTGTGGGAAAAGAAGGAATTGCTTGTAACAAGCAATTTCTTCTTTTTCCCACAATATTTTCTATCCTGTAGATTGGTTACTTTCCAAATTGCATGGAATATTAATTTTCATCTACAACTTCTTTTAAATTGGATGAGACTAAAGTTTTGAATAACAGGAACGGGTTAACACACTGTCACACTTATTTCAAGTATTTAACCCTTGTCATGCTGTATAAATTACCATACTGAATTGCTGTAAGATCAAAGGGCAGACAGCACTGATAGAACTTGTTGTTCAAAAATCAATATTTCTTCTAGAAATCAATTTCATAAACAACTCTGGCAGGAAAAGTACAAGCAGGAGTTGTAGACCAAGATCAGACTGCACTTATGTGCAGGCTGATCTTGACTACACCATCTGTCAAAACTGGAATATTCCGGGTTCAGCATGACAAGGGTTAAGTTGGGTTAGTGCCTTCAACACTGTAACCACAGCCTGACTTTTGGGTTGCCAACCAAGGATTTGTTTTAGTTTAATGTCCCTGATCGTATAATTTGCACATAAACATTTGATATCTTCGCCGAACTACCTTGTTAGAGGTAATTGGGTATGTCAGGCAATCAGTCAATTAAACAAAATGCAACGTTTTGATTTTGAAATATGAAAAAAAATCAGACAATTTCAGGAGATGACAAAAATGCTGGTTTTTTTTATCAGTATTTAATATTTGCTCAGTATTCGGTTAACCCATTCCCAGAAAAAAAATAGAATTCTTAAAACATTTTAGACCTGTCCTATTTGAAAGGAGTTGCAGACAACAATTTCAAATGAAACAATTTTTAGAGTATTACAACTTGATTGTAAACTTTGTAGAAAATTAAGAATTTGCTTGTTGCAGACACAATAAACCGACCAGTTTGCATATTTCAGTACCACGATCTGTAATACTCAAGGTCACTTGGTAAAGGGTGAAGTTTCGCTGAAGAAAGGTATGATAAAATATTCAAATGTTTTGACAAAATATGTTAATAACCCAACAAATAGTTTTGCATACTTCTGTCATGTATCAATCATAATTGACTTTGATATACCTGAACACTTTTCCTTACAGTGAAATCTCAAACTTTACCCATTTTCATATTCTGATGCTTTTTTGTTTGTTTGAATGGGGTTTTACGCCGCTTTTAACAATCTTTCAGTTATATCACGGCGGCTGAAGCACCTAACAATGGAATCCTGGTATTTCTCACACCAGTACTACCATTACATCCCTTCCTAGCCTCCAGCTGCTATCCCACTTAGGTCTACGATTATCGACCCATTGGTGAGAGACAAATAGTCGGAAAGGATGAGTGCCGCCATCGGGGAACATTGTGATGCACCTCTAGAAAAACAATTAGGAAAACATTGTGCAAAATGAAGAAACTGTTGCAACAAGCAATTTCTTCATTTTCCACAATGTTTTCTATGCAGAAAGTTGAAAAATCTAAAATTTCACCAACTTTTAATTGTCGTTTGCAACTCATTCCAATTTGGACCAGTCTAAAATTGTGTTATTTGGTAATGGGTTAAGGGTGCAACATTTTAACCCATTGCCACACAGCAACATTTTAGACTGATTGAAATTCAAAGAAGCTGCAGGGAAAATTTAAATATCTTTGTCTTTATGTGTTTAACCCATTCCCACACCATAAAATTTTAGACCAGTCTAAATTCAAAGAAGTTGCAGACGAAAATTCAAAGTTGATGAAAACTTTAAAACCTTTGCCTTTTGGGGTAGAAAGCAATTTCTTCATTATCCACAATGTTTTCCAAGGCTTTCATACTGAGGGGCGTTTAAAAGCATCACTGTGTGGTTATGGGTTAAAACACAGTTGTAAATAAAGAAATTGCTTGTAACAATTCGACATTTACTTACCGCAATTTTGAGACTCGTCCTCCCCAGATGGACAATGAGGTCTACCGTCACACACATACGTAGAATTTACACATCGTCCGTTGGAACATTGGAATTGATCTTGAAATGGACATGCTGTGGATGGACAAATACATTACCTATCATTAACAAAATACCAGACAACAAGGTTTTACACTTAAATAAGTTCAAACAATTAGAGGGCCATTGGCCCTAAAGCTCTTTCCTGAGTTGATGACTGCAGGAGTAGAAAATCACAAGACACTAATTTTGCCAAAAAAAGTGACCAGCTGTCAAATCTTGTCTAAGACATCAAGTACAAGCAACTTTACAAAGTTTCAAGCTAAGGTATTTGTGCAATGTGTAAGAAAAAGTTGCATGTTTTTTTGTGTTTTTAGCTCCCCTGAGCACGAAGTGCTCTGGAGGAGCTATTGTGATCGGTCATCGTCCCTTGTCCTTCCGTCCGTCTGTCCGTCCTTCCGTCCGTCCGTTCACAATTACAAAAAAATCTTCTCCTCCTAAACTAACCATGGAATTTCAACAAAACTTCACAGAAATGATCCTTAGGTCATGCTCTTTCAAAATACTTCAAAGAATTGAAATCCATGAAGAACTCTGGTTGCCATGGCAACAAAGTAAAAAAACTTAAAAAATCTTCTCCTCCCAAACGGTAAAGCCTAGAGCTTTGATATTTGGTATATATCATCATCTACTGACCCTCTACCAAAATACTTCAAAGAATTACCGTATTCTGAAAATTAGCCCTTTTCTTAATGATCCCTGATTTTACATAGAAATAAAGAAGGAAATCTTTAAAAATCTTCTTCTCCAGAACCATAAAGCCTAGAGCTTTGATATTTGGTATACATCATCATCTATTGACCCTCTACCAAAATACTTCAAAGAATTACTGTATTCTGAAAATTAGCCCTTTTCTAAATGATCCCTGATTTTACATAGAAATAAAGAAGGAAGTCTTTTAAAATCTTCTTCACCAAAACCATAAAGCAAAGAGCTTTGATATTTGGTACAAATCATCATATTTTGACCCTCTACCAAAATACTTTAAAGAATTGCTGTATTCTGAAAATTAGCCCTTTTCTGTGCGATCCCTGATTCAACATAGAAATAAAGAAGGAAATCTTTAAAAATCTTCTTCTCCCTAACCATAAGGCCTAGAGCTTTGATATTTTGCAAATATCATCATCTATTGACCCTCTACCATAATACTTCAAAGAATCACTGTATTCTGAAAATTAGCCCTTTTCTGTGGGATTCCTGATTTAACAAAGGAATAAAGAAGGAAATCTTTGAAAATCTTCTTCTCCCAAACCATAAAGCCTAGAGCTTTGATATTTGGTATACATCATCATCTATTGATCCTCTACCAAATTACTTCAAAGAATTACCATATTCTGAAAATTAGCCCTTTTCTTAATGATCCCTGATTTTAAATAGAAATTAAGAAGGAAATCTTTTAAAATCTTCTTCTCCAAAACCATAAGGCCTAGAGCTTTGATATTTAGTACAAATCATCATCTATTGACCCTCTACCAAAATACTTCAAAGAATTACCCTATTCTGAAAATTAGCCCTTTTCTGGGCAATCTCTGATTTTACATAGAATTAAAGAAGGAAATCTTTAAAAATCTTCTTCTCCCAAACCATAAGGCCTACAGCTTTGATATTTTGCAAATATCATCATCTATTGACCCTCTACCAAAATACTTCAAAGAATCACTGTATTCTGAAAATTAGCCCTTTTCTGTGCGATTCCTGATTTAACAAAGGAATAAAGAAGGAAATCTTTGAAAATCTTCTTCTCCCAAACCATAAAGCCTAGAGCTTTGATATATGGTACATATCATCACCCATTGACCCTCTACCAAATTACTTAAAAAATTGGCCCTTTTCTGTGCAATCGCTAATTTTAGTTAGGAATAAATAATGATATTTTTGAAAACCTTCTTCTCCTAAACCATTAGGCTTACAGCTTTTATACTTGGTATGTATTGATGTCTATACTTCAAAGCATTACCATATTCAGGGAATTAGTGCTATATGGTGGGATCATCAATATTCCTAGGATTAAAAGAGAAATCTGTAAACATCTTCTCCAAAATAATTAGACAGAGGGCTTTGCCATTTTGTTTATATCATAAAGCCATGAACCATCATACTCAGGGGAGCGATTTAGGACCATCATGGTCCTCTTGTTTTTTAACTTCATTGTTACATTATATGAAAAACCCTTAATGTCAGAGCTTAAAAAATGTCAAATTAACCCTTGTCATGCTGAAGCCAGAATATTTCTGTTTTTCCAAATGTATCAACATCAATTTTTTTTTCTTTATTTTTTATTTCACTGTTACATTATACGAATAACCCTTAATGTCAGAGTTTAAAAAATTGTTGTCAAATTAACCCTTGTCATGCTGAATCTAGAATATTCCTGTTTTGGCAGGAGATCTAGACAAAGATCAGACTGTTGATCTTAGTCTACACCACCTGCCTGTCTCTTATAAGCCATGGTTGTTTGTAAACTAAATGTTAAAAATTATTATTTACGTATAGTAAGTGCATCTAGTGTACCTATTATTTACGCATTATAATCTATTGTTACGAGCAATTTCTCCTTTTCTCGCAATGTTTTCTCAAGTAGAAAATCACAATGTAAAATACCGGGGATGTACAGGAAAGGGTTAACCCTTTCCTGTTTCTTGAAATTTAACACTGGTCCAAAATGAAAGAGGTTGCAGACGTCAATGACAAGAGGACCATGATGGTCCTAAATCGCTCACCTGAGGCATCTCCAAATTACAGTACTTTTTAGTATAAAAAAGACACAACTTGAGCAAAATTAATAAAAGATATATAAGATTTTGGGCTTTGTACAAAACAATCCAGTAATGCTTTACAATAATAATGAATGCCTTTGGCTTTATAGTTTTATCCATTACCAAACTATCCCAGAATTTGTCACCTTCAGGGAAAACAGGTTTGAAAAATACATAGTGAGAAAGGGAGTGACAAGCAATTCATCCATTTCTCACAGTGTTTTCTACCTGAAATTCTTTGTATTTAGATTTCAATCAAACTCTTATTACTGTCTGCAACTTCAATGGGTGTAATTTTAGCAACCTTGGTAGAGAACAATCTGGATGTACTATAAATCAAAATATGAATGCATTACAACTTATACATGAGGAGTGGAAAATATTTGAACATGCTCTTATTGGGCGTTTTTCATATCCTTGGATGCCTTGGGAAGGGCCATGTTTAAATATTTAAAAAAACTTGGTTGAGAACAATATGATTGAGCTCTATATAAAATATAAATGCCTTTGGCCTTGTAGTCTGTTAAAAAAAAAGACAACAAAGATTTTCTAAAATTTCCATTTTCATATGCCGCTGTTACAAGAGTTCACGGAATTAAATTCTTTTAACAACTTTTGAAGAGCTTCACCAAAAAAAAATCCCTGCAAAGTTTTAGATTGATTGGCCCAATGGTTGAGGAGGAGAAAATTTTTAAAGATTTTTACAGATTTACTAAAGATTCCCATTTTCACATGCCCCGGCAACCAGAGTTTTTGACGGAATTAAATTCTTTTAACATCTTTTGTAGAACTTCACCAGAGGAACATCCCTGCTAAGTTTCAGCTTGATTGGCCTACTTGTTTAGGAGGAGAAAATTTTTAAAGATTTTTACAGAATTACTTAAGATTCCCATTTTCACATGCCGCGGCAACCAAAGTTTTTGACGGAATTAAATTCTTTTAACAACTTTTGTAGAACTTCACCCAAGGAACATCTCTGCAAAAGTTCAGCTTGATTTGCCTACTGGTTTAGGAGGAGAAGATTTTTAAAGATTTTTACAGAATTACTTAAGATTCCCATTTTCACATGCCGCGGCAACCAAAGTTTTTGACGGAATTAATTTATTTTAACAACTATTGTAGAACTTCACCCAAGGAACATCTCTGCAAAAGTTCAGCTTGATTGGCCTACTGGTTTAGGAGGAGAAGATTTTTACAGATTTACTAAAGATTCCCATTTTCACATGCCGCAGCAAACAGAGTTTTTGACGGAATTAAATTCTTTTAACAACTTTTGTAGAACTTCACCCAAGGAACATCCCTGCAAAGTTTCAGCTTGATTGGCCAACTGGTTATGGAGGAGAAGATTTTTAAAGATTTTTACAGATTTATTCAAGATTCCCATTTTCACATGCCGCGGCAACCAGAGTTTTTGACGGAATTTAATTCTTTTAACCACTTTTGTAGAACTTCACCCAAAGAACATCTCTGCAAAGTTTCAGCTTGATTGGCCTACTGGTTTAGGAGGAGAAGATTTTTAAAGATTTTTACTGATTTACTAAAGATTCCCATTTTCACATGCCGCGGCAACCAAAGTTTTTGACGGAATTTAATTCTTTTAACCACTTTTGTAGAACTTCACCCAAAGAACATCTCTGCAAAGTTTCAGCTTGATTGGCCTACTGGTTTAGGAGGAGAAGATTTTTAAAGATTTTTACTGATTTACTAAAGATTCCCATTTTCACATGCCGCGGCAACCAGAGTTTTTGACGGAATTAAATTCTTTTAACAACTTTTGTAGATCTTCACTCAAGGAACATCCCTGCAAAGTTTCAGCATGATTGGCCTACTGGTTTAGGAGGAGAAGATTTTTAAAGAAATTGTGGACGGACGGACAGACGGACAGACAGACAGACGGACAGACGGACGGACGGACGACGGACAACGACCGATCACAATAGCTCACCTCGCACTTTGTGCTCAGGTGAGCTAAAAACTGGATGCAATTTGAAATGAAACCATTCTATGTGGTTGAAAATATTGTGGGAAAAGGAGAAATTGCTTGTCACAAGCAATTTCTCCTTTTTCTACAATGTTTTCTTGAGTATAAAATAACAGCAACGTAAAATCCCAGGTTTAAACAGGAAAGGATTAATTCAATATCAAGTTTCAAGCATTTAAATTGGCTGAATTCTTTTTTTTCATACTTCCAAGAACAAAATTTTGAACGTGAAACAATTTTGTATGCTTGTACACAAAGTAGATCCAAAGATTTTTACTCAAAACTAGTAAATATTTTCTTTGTTTTGCTTGACCCATTCTCACACTACAAAACTTTAGAATTGAAAGTGATTGCAGACAACAGAACGAAATTGGTTCAAATTGGAAAACAAGGGCCAAATGTGGTAGAAAATATTGTGATCAAAAAGAAATTGGTTGTTACAAGCAACTTCTTCTTTTCTCAATTTTTTTTCCAAAGATATATTTCTTTGATGCGTAAAAATACAGGATAGTGAGGTTATTGGTTAATTGTATTAAATCATGAGACCTGATAAAAATATTTACTTGCTTTAGATGAGAAATGACTCTAAAAATTCAATCACACTAATGTATGAATACATAAAAAAAAGGTGAGTTTTTAGGTTCATACCTCAATGACAAGAGGAACATTATGGTCCTAAATCGCTCACCTGAGGCATCTACAAATTACAGTACTTTTCGTATAAAAAGACACAACTTGAGCAAAATAAATAAAAGATACGTAAGATTTTGGGTTTTGTACAAAACAATCCAGTAATGCTTTATAAAATAACAATGAATGCCTTTGGCTTTATTGTTTAATCCATTACCAAACTATCCCAGAATTTGTCACCCTGAGGAAAATAGGTTTAAAAAAGCATAGTGAGAAAGGGAGTGACAAGCCATTCCTCCATTTCTATTCAAGAATTCTTTCAATGCGATTTATGCAATTTTTGACCCCAGGAGCAGAGACGTTTTTTATCCTAAGAGCATATTTTCCTGTAGCATAGTACAAAATTATTTAGTCATGCTACATACCAAATATGAATGCCCTTCACTTTATATTTCAGAAGAAGAAGACTTTCAAAGTTGCTCTGATTGGATGTTTTCCAAAATTTTGGACCTTATATTCCAGGGCTAAGATTTTAGCTAACATGGTAAAGAACCATCTGTTTATGCTATATACCAAATATGAATGCCTTAGACTTTGTAGATTGGGAGGAGAAGACTGTTGAACATGGTGTAATTGAGCATTTTTACAAACTTTGGACACCCAGGGAAGGGGTGTTTTTTAACCTACAGGCATGATTTAATAAAAATTGATAGATAACAGCCAGGCTATGCTACACTCAAAATATAAATGCCCTCCATCTTAAAATGAAGATATTTTTTATAACAAACTCAAATTTTGTGTTTTTCCCAATTTTTGGACCCCTAGTGTTGGGCCGTTTTGACCCATGGAGGACAACCCTTAGTGATATAGTACAAAACCATCTAGTTATGCTACATACCCAATATGAATATCCTCGACCTTATAGTTAAAGAGGAGAAGTCTTTTGAAATTGCTCTAATTAACCATTTTTCTAAACTTCGGACTTCAGGAGCCAGGCCATTTTTGACCCCACAGATTAAATATTTAAAAACTTGGTAGAGAACCATATGATTAAGCTCTATACAAAATATAAAGGTCTTTGGCCATGTAAACTATGAAAAAAACAACAACAAAGATTTACTAAAATTTTCCATTTTCATACGCCACGGTACCCAGAGTTTTTGACCGAATTAAATTCTTTTAACAACTTTTGAAGAGCTTCACCCAAGGAACATCCCTGCAAAGTTTCAGCTTGATTGGCCTACTATTTCAGGAGGTGAAGATTTTTAAGATATTTAAGGAATTACTAAAGATTCCCATTTTCAAATGCTGTGGCAACCAGAGTTTTTGACAGAATTAAATTCTTTTAACAACTTTTGTAGAACTTCACCTAAGGAACATCCCTGCAAAGTTTCAGCTTGATTGTCCTACTGGTTTAGGAGGAGTAGATTTTTTTAAAGATATTTAAAGAATTACAGTAAAACCCCTCTAATACAACTACTTGTGGTACTTTGAGAAAGTGGACGTAATAGCAGGGTGGTCGTATTACTGAGGTTTGGTCGTTTGATGTCAAGTAATGCATGTTTATTTTATTTTTGTTATTTGAATATATTAATACTATACATACAAAAATGAAACTATAAGAACATGTATTACAGCGGAATTTTATGTCTTTTTCAAATTTACGACCCGGGTTCGATTCCCGACGACGGCACTCATCCTTTCCGACTACTTGTCTCTCACCAATGGGTGATAATCGTAGACCTATGAGGGATAGCAGCTGGAGGCTAAGAAAGGATGTAATGGTAGTACTGGTGTGAGAAATACCAGGAATCCATTGATAGGTGCTCCAGCCGCCGCGATATGACTGAAAGATTGTTAAAAGCGGCATAAAACCCCATTCAAAACAAAACAAAAATCAAATTTACGATCTTCGATAAGTTCTACTTTCTCTATTCTCCATTTGGATCTCGGACCTCAGATTATTTATTCATATGTACAGGTTCAAAGTGTAAAACTGTTGATATCATATCTTCTATAACTCGAATACCAAGCATCAATTACGTTGAAATCAAAATTTAATTGCTAATTAACTGTTCAGAACGCTATAAACAACCTAATCGTTTTCACTTTCGAATTCATTATTCAAGTCAAAACCTGAGAAACATTCAAATAACAATAAAAAAAATACAAACTATAATTTCTAAAAGTGATCGGCCACTTTAATCATAACACCTATTATAATAAGGTTCGATATCACAAAATCAAAATTCCGATAATGCATTTACAATGTATTCGTACCCAATTAGTGTCGCTCTTATCAAGGGTGAAATTCGGTAGATCGGTCTCAATGTGTGAAAACTGGTCGTTTTAGTAGGGTTCAAAATAGTGTATCAGCTATGGTTGGTACTGAATTCAATAGTGGTCATAATTCGGAATAGCCGGATGCCCATTTTAGAGAGGTTCGGGAGCATTGAAATAAAGAACAAAAAATTCCGTTCTGTATAAATTCGTTTGTAATTGCGGGGTGCCAATATTTCCTGGGTGGTAGTAAGGAAGGGTTTTACTGTACTTAAGATTCCCATTTCCAAATGCCGCGGCACCAAGAGTTTTTGACGGAATTAAATTCTTTTAACAACTTTTGAAGAACTTCACCCAAGGAACATCCCTGCAAAGTTTCAGCTTGAGTGGCCAACTGGTATAAGAGGAGAAGATTTTTAAAGAAATTGTGGACGGACAGACAGACGGACGGACAGCAAGACAGACTGACGACGGACAACGACAGATCACAATAGCTCACCTCACACTTTGTGCTCAGGTGAGCTAAAAACAAAAAATATTTTCTTCATTTCTCCAGTGAAATGGTAGGAAATGTCCCACAATGGCTCAAATAATAAACTTACGTGGGAGTGTGGTTGTAGTTGAAGTAGATGGAGTAGAAGTGATGGTGGTAGTCGTAGCTGAAGTTTTCTGTGATGAGGATGATGAAGGAGTCGTAGTCGATGATGGTTTTCTTGACGATGTTGTAGTTGACGGTGGTTTCTGTGATGATGTTGTGGGGGATGTTGGTTTCTGTGATGATGGTGAAAATCCTGATGATGAGTTTGTTCCAGGTTTTGGTCCACTAACCTCTGGCTTTTTGGCTGAAACAATAATCAAGAGAGCAATGATGGCCCTATGGTAACTCTAGGGTTTATGTTTAATTGAAGAGGATTCTTAACCCAGCAAAATTTTAGACTGGTCCAAATTGAAAGAAGCTGCAGACGCCAATTTCAAGTTGATGGGATTTTTATTTTTTTTTTGTCTTTTTGGATAGAAAACGTGGATAATGAAGAAATTGCTTGATACAAGCAATTTCTTCATTTTCCACAATGTTTTCAAGCACTTTTTTTCTCGAGGGGCGTAAAAAGGAGGGATTGAATTGGAATGGGTTAAAGATTTCAAATTTTTATATCAATTGACGGATTGCCGGCTACACCCACTGAGCATCATCAGGAAGTTCCACTGCCAAATGAACCCATTACCAGACAACCAGATTGTAGACCGGTCAAAATTGAAAGAAATTGTAGACAACTATTTATAGTTGGTGGAATTTAGAAAAAACTTTTAGGGGGTGAGGGAACATTGTGGATAATGAAGAAATTTCTTGTAACAAAGCTTTTTCTTGTTTGGGCGTCCAAAAGAATCATTGTGTGGGAATTGGTTAAACGGTTTTATTTTGAAAATTTTACAGCCAGTAATATGTAACAAACAAGAAGACCATGATGGTCCTACATCGCTCATCTGAGTATCATAGCTCTATGCTTTTAGGAGTAAAAGGTTTTCAAAAGAACTTTATCACTTCCTTCAAACCTTGTCATGCCGAACCCGAAATATTCCGGTTTGGGCAGAAGGTATAGACTAAGATCAGCCTGCACATAAGTGCAGTCTGATCTTAGTCTACAACTTCTGTCTGTCTCCTTCAACCCAGAGTTGTTAATAAAAAATAATTATCAAAACAAGAGGACCATGATGGTCCTAAATCACTCACCTGAGGCATCCGCAAATTACAGTCCTTTTTTGTATAATAATTGAGCAAAATAAATAAAACACATATAAGATTTTAATTGGGCTTTGTACAAAACAATCCAGTAATGCTTTCCAAAAAAAATCAATGCCTTTGGCTTAATTGTTTAATCCATTACCAAACTATCCCACAATTTGTCACCCTCAGGAAAAAAAGGTTTAAACAAGAGGACCATGATGGTCCTAAATCGCTCACCTGAGGCATCTGCAAATTATAGTACTTTTTTGTATAAAAAAGACACAACTTGAGCAAAATAAATAAAACAAATAAGATTTTGGGCTTTGTACAAAACAATCCAGTAATGCTTAAAAATGAAAATGAATGCCTTTGGCTTCATAGTTTAATCGATTACCAAACTATCCCAGAATTTGTCACCCTCAGGGAAAAAGGTTTAAAAAAGCAAGCAATTTCTCCATTTCTATTTAAGAAGAATCCTTTCAATGCGATTTATGCAATTTTCAATCCCAGGAGCAGAGACATTTTTTATCCTAAGAGCATATTTTCTTGTAACATAGTACAAAATTATTTAGTCATGCTACATACCAAATATGAATGCCCTTCATCTATATTTCAGAAGGAGAAGACTTTTGAAGTTGCTCTAATTGGGTGTTTTCCAAAATTTGGGACCTCTGGGGCAGTGCCATGCTTTATCCCTGGGCCAAGATTTTAGCTAACATAGTAGAGAACCATCTGGTTATGCTATGAATCAAATATGAATACCTTAGACTTTGTAGATTAGGAGGAGAAAACTGTTGAACATGGTCTAATTGAGCATTTTTACGAACTTTGGACACCGAGGGAAGGGGTGTTTTTTAACCTACAGGCATAATTTAATCAAAATTGATAGATAACAGCGAGGCTATACTACACTCAAAATATAAATGCCCTCCGCCTTAAAATGAAGAATTTTTTTCAACATACTCAAATTTTGCGTTTTTCCAAATTTTTGGACCCCTAGTCAGGGCCGTTTTTGACTCTTGGTGAAAACTTTTTTGTGATATAGTACAAAACCATCTAGTTTTGTTACATACCAAATAAGAATATCCTAGACCTTATAGTTTAAGAGGAGAAGCCTTTTGAAATTGCTCTTATTAAGAATTTTTCCAAACTTCGGACCTCAGGGGCAGGGCCATTTTTGACCCCAGAGATTAAATATTTAAAAATTTGATAGAGAACCATATGATTAAGCTCTTTACAAAATATAAAGGCCTTTGGCCTTGTAGTCTATGAAAAAAACAACATCAAAGATTTACTAAAATTTCCAATTTTCAAATGCAGCAGCAACCAGAGTTTTTCAAGGAAAGAAATTCTTTAAACAACTTTTGAAGAGCTTCATCCAAGGAACATCCAGGCAAAGTTTCAGCTTGATTGGCCTACTGGTTTAGTGGAAAGAAAATTTTTAAAGATATTTTAAAGAATTACTAAAGATTCCCATTTTCAAATGCCGCGGCAGCCAGAGTTTTTAACGGAATTAAAACTTTTTAACAACTTTTGAAGAGCTTCATCCAATGAACATCCCTTCAAAGTTTCAGCTTGATTGGGCTACTGGTTTAGGAGGAGAAGATTTTTAAAGATATTTAAAGAATTACTAAAGATTCCCATTTTCAAATGCCGCGGCAAACCAGAGTTTTTGACGGAATTAAATTCTTTTAACAACTTTTGAAGAGCTTCACCAAATGAACATCCCTGCAAAGTTTCAGCTTGTTTGGCCAACTGGTTTAGGAGAAGAAGATTTTTAAAGATATTTAAAGATTTACTAAAGATTCCCATTTTCAAATGCCGCGGCAACCAGAGTTTTTGACGGAATTAAATTCTTTTAACAACTTTTGAAGAGCTTCACCCAATGAACATCCCTGCAAAGTTTCAGCTTGATTGGCCTACTGGTTAAGGAGGAGAAGATTTTTAAAGATATTTAAAGAATTACTAAAGATTCCCATTTTCAAATGCCGCGGCAACCAGAGTTTTTGACGGAATTAAATTCTTTTAACAACTTTTGAAGAGCTTCACCCAATGAACATCCCTGCAAAGTTTCAGCTTGATTGGCCTACTGGTTTAGGAGGAGAAGATTTTTAAAGAAATTGTGGACGGACGGACAGACGGACAGACGGACAGATGGACGGACGGACGACGGACAACGACCGATCACAATAGCTCACCTCGCACTTTGTGCTCAGGTGAGCTAAAAAGCATTGTGAGAAAGGGAGTGACAAGCTATTTCTCCATTTCTATTTAAGAATTCTTTCAATGTGATTTACGCAATTTTTGATCCCAGGAGCAGAGACCTTTTTTATATTAAGAGCATTTTTTCCTATAACATAGTACAAATTATTTAGTCATGCTACATACCAAAATAAATGCCCTTCACCATATATTTCAGAAGAAGAAGTCTTTCAACGTTGCTCTAATTGGATGTTTTCCAAACTTTTGGACCTATAGGGCAGTGCCATGTTTTATCCCAGCGCTAAGATTTTAGCTAACATGGTAAAGAACCATCTGTACATGCTATATACCAAATATGAATGCCTAAGACTTTGTAGATTGGGAGGAGAAGACTGTTAAACATGGTCTAATTGAGCATTTTTACGAACTTTGGACACCCAGGGCAAGGGTAAACTACAGGCATAATTTTAATCAAAATTGATAGATAACAGCCAGGCTATGCTACACTCAAAATATAAATGCCCTCCGCCTTAAAATGAAGATTTTTTTACAACATACTCAAATTTTACTTTTTCCCAATTTTTGGACCTTTAGTGCAGGGCCGTTTTAGACCCTGGAAGGACAACATTAAGTGATATAGTACAAAACTATCTAGTAATGCTACATACCCAATATTAATATCCTAGACTTTATAGTTTAAGAGGAGAAGTCTTTTCAAATTGCTCTAATTGAGCATTTTTCCAAACTTCGGATTTCAGGGGCAGGGTCATTTTTGACCCAAGAGATAAGATATTTAAAAACTTGGCAGAGAACCATATGATTAAGCTCTATACAAAATATAGAGGTCTTTGGCCTTGAAGTCTATGAAAAAAACAACAACAAAGATTTACTAAAATTTCCCATTTTCATATGCCGCGGTTACAACATTTTTTCACGGAAAGAAATTATTTTAACAACTTTAGAAGAGCTTCATGCAGGGAACATCCCTGCAAAGTTTCAGCTTGATTGGCCTACTGGTTTAGGAGAAGAAGATTTTTAAAGATATTTAAAGATTTACCAAAGATTCCAATTTTTAAATGCCGCTGCAACAAGAGTGCTTGATGGAATTAAATTCTTTTAACAACTTTTGAAGAACTTCACCCAAGGAACATCCCTCCAAAGTTTCAGCTTGATTGGCCTACTGGTTTAGGAGGAGAAGATTTTTAATGATATTTATAGAATTACTAAAGATTCTCGTTTTCATATGCCGCCGTTACAACAGTTTTTCACAGAATGAAATTCTTTTAACAACTTTTGAAGAGCTTTACCCAAGGAACATCCCTGCAAAGTTTCAGCTTGATTGGCCCACTGGTTTAGGTGGAGAAGATTTTTAAAGATATTTAAAGAATTACTAGAGATTCCCATTATCAAATGCCGCGGCAACCAGAGTTTTTGATGGAATTAAATTCTTTTAACAACTTTTGAAGAACTTCACCCAAGGAACATCCCTGCAAAGTTTCAGCTTGATTGGCCTACTGGTTTAGGAGGAGAAGATTTTCAAAGAAATTGTGGACGGACATACAGACGGACAGACAGACGGACGGACTCTGGACAACGACCGATCACAATAGCTCACCTCGCACTTTGTGCTCAGGTGAGCTAATAAATTTTGATCCTTAACTAGTGCTCCCAGTGCTTTCAGTCCTTTGATTTTAAAAAGATTTTATTCAGCAAGATGAGGGTTAATATTGAACTTACAACAATTCTGATTCTGATCTGTAAGTTGTAGTCTGATATATTTTGATAGACCACAATCAATTGATTGATTGAATGGAGTTTAATGCCGATTTAAACAGTATTTCAGTCATATCGTGGGGGCTGGAGCACCTAACATTAGATTCCTGGTATTTCTCACACCAGTACTACCACTACATCCTTTCCTTGCCTCCAGCTGCTATCCCACTTAGGTTTACGATTATCCACCAATTGGTTACAGACAAATGTCGGAAAGAATATGTGCCGCCGCTCGGGATCGAAACAACACTGCAAGCAAAAATATTTTGAAAGGGGTAGTTTAATATTTTATCGGCTTTTCCTACACAGTTCCTACAATATGTCATTTATATGATTGTATAGTGGATAAATTAATTCAACAACTCCAATCTTCTTTTAATCATACAATATTCATTACATCTACTAAGTCATCTCCCATGTTTTACACATTCTCTCCTATTTCCAACAATGTTTTCAAGACAGGTGAAAAAATCGGATTGTGTGAGAAATGGTTTAAGAGTTTTTATATCTGATAACTTTCAAGGTTACAATTATTTACAAAGTGCATTCTATAAATTCATAAACTGTCAACATATTACTGAATATCAAATATTTGATGAAGAATGGTTTAGAGCATTAGATTATTCAGGTGTCCTTCGCAAATTAAATTCAGTTAAGAATTGAAAACATATTCTAAATGTTGCACGTATTCTACATATTTACCTAACTAAAGAAAAACTTTTTTACATGCCTATTAACCCTTTCCTGTTTTTGAAATCTTGACTGGTCCAAATTCAAAGGTTTTGCAGGTGAAAATTCAAAGTTGAATTTATCTTAAAATAATCATTCAGTAGAGTGAAAAATATTGTGGAAAAAGGAGAAACTGCTTGTTACAAGCAATTTCTTCTTTTTCTAAATTGTTTTCCCAAAGTATAAAAACCAGTGATTATACAGGAAAGGGTTAACTCATTACCACACAACAAAATTTCAGACCGGTCCAAATTGAAGAAAGTTTCAGGGGAAAAATTTAACCCTTTTCTGTTTTTCCAAATGTTAGACTTGTCCAATTTGAAAGAAGTTTAAGACAACAACTTAAAGGGAGTGCAATTTGAAAAGTAACCAACCTACAGAACAGAAAATATTGTGGAAAAAAAAAGAAATTGCTTCTTACAAACAATTTCTTCTTTTTCCACAATTTTTTCTAATGTATAAAATCACAAGGACATAAAACCCTGGGATTAAACAGGAAAGGGTTAATTGATAGAATATGAAGTTCTCTATCTTTTAGATTAGAAAACCAGTGGATTCAAAGTTTATGAAATTTCTTTGGGTTGAAAACATTGTGGTAAATGAAGAAATTGCTTGGTTCAATCAATACCTGCGTTACTTAATATTTTCCCAATTGTTTTTTCTTGAGGGGCGTCAAAAAGCACCATTGAAAGGGAATGGGTTAAAATGAATGACTAAAAAGTACAAGTGAAAGCATGTTTTTGTGGTAATACTACCAGTCTAATTATTCTTATTCAATACATCAAAAAGATTAACATAAAAGAAATTATTTTCTTTTCATTTTTTCATTCAAAAATGTTTCTTTTTGTCCTCGGCATAACCATCCAAGAGCAACATTTAATGGGATTACTTACTTTCATCTGATGTCATAAATTTATTGCATCGTAAATTATAAAAGAAAGTATGTTAAATAGTTGGGGGACTTTTCACAGATCAATCAAAATCATGACTGATAAAGAAAATTAAAAAGGGACCAAGCTGTATTTAATCTGTAATTGACGAAGGACGCTTGACTTCAATTTGATTTGTCAGATAAAAATTCACTAGGGGGTACAATTTATTTTATATTAATCCTTTTCTGATAGGTAATTTTTTCTTTTAACTAACTTTGCTGAAAATGCTGTGAAAGTCTTTGAAATTTTGAGATTTGAACCCTTACCCAATTAACTACTGATGTAGGGATAATGGATAACACCATTCTTTTTCCAACACAGAGATGCTTTCTAACGCCATTGGACAAACATTGTGTAGAAGGAAGAAATTGCTTAGAAGGAGTTGCATTCACATGGCTGCAATTTCAACAAGAGGACCATGATGGTCCTAAATTGCTCACCTGAGGCATCTCCAAATTACAGTACTTTTTAGTATAAAAAAAGACACAACTTCAGCAAAATAAATAAAAGATACGTAAGATTTTGGGCTTTGTACAAAACAATCCAGTAATGCTTTACAATAATAATGAATGCCTTTGGCTTTATAGTTTGATCCATTACCAAACTATCCCAGAATTTGTCACCCTCAGGGAAAATAGGTTTGAAAAATACATAGTGAGAAAGGGAGTGACAAGCAATTTATCCATTTATCACAGTGTTTTCTACCTGAAATTCTTTGTATTTAGATTTCAATCAAACTCTAATTACTGTCTGCAACTTCAATGGGTGTAATTTTAGCAACCTTGGTAGAGAACAATCTGGATGTACTATAAATCGAAATATGAATGCATTAAAACTTATACATGAGGAGTGGAAGATATTTGAACATGCTCTTATTGAGCGTTTTTCATATCTTTGGATGCCTTGGGAAGGGCCATGTTTATCAAAAGGATATAAACATGGTAGATAATAATAATGTTATCCTTTGTTTTTAATGTAAATGCTCTGGAACCTATATTTAAGAAGAAGAATTCTTTCAATGCAATTTACGCAATTTTCGACCCCAGGAATAGAGACATTTTTTATCCTAAGAGCATATTTTACTGTTACGTAGTACAAAATTATTTAGCCATGCTACATACCAAATATGTATGCCCTTTACCTTATTTTACAGAAGGAGAAGAGTTTTGATGTTGCTCTAATTGGGCGTTTTCAAAAATTTTGACCTCTGGGGCAGTGCCATGTTTTATCCCAGGGCTAAAATTTTAGCTAGCATGGTAGAGAACCATCTGGATATGCTATATACAAAATATGAATGCCTTAGACTTTGTATATTGGGAAGAAAAGACTATTGAACATGGTCTAATTGAGCATTTTTACAAACTTTGGACACCCAGGGAAGGGGTGTTTATTAACCTACAAGCATAACTTGATCAAAACAGATAGATAACAGCCAGGCTATGCTACACTCATAATATAAATGCCCTCCTCCATAATTTTGGACCCCTAGTGCAAAGCCATTTTTGACCTGAGGAAGACAACTTTTAGTGATATGGTACAAAACCATCTAGTTATATTCCATACCAAATATGAATATCCTAGACCTTATAGTTTAAGAGGAGAAGTCTTTTGAAATTGCTCTAATTAAGCATTTTTCCATACTCGGACCTCAGGGGCGGGGCAATTTTTGAACCCAGAGATTAAATATTCAAAAAAACTTGGTTGAGAACCATATGATTAAGCTCTATATAAAATATAAATGCCATTGGCCTTGTAGTCTGTGAAAAAAAAAGACAACAAAGATTTTCTAAAATTTCCCATTTTCATATGCCGCAGTAACAAGAGTTAACGGAATTAAATTCTTTTAATAACTTTTGAAGAGCTTCACATAAGGAAAATCCCTGCAAAGTTTTAGCTTGATTGGCCTACTGGTTTAGGAGGGAAAATTTTTTAAAGATTTTTACAGATTTACTAAAGATTCCCATTTTCACATGCCGCAGCAACCAGAGTATTTGACGGAATTAAATTCTTTTAACAACTTTTGTAGAACTTCACCCAGGGAACATCCCTGCAAAGTTTTAGCTTGATTGGCCTACTGGTTTAGGAGGAGAAGATTTTTAAAGATTTTTACAGATTTACTTAAGATTCCCATTTTCACATGCCGCGGCAACCAGAGTTTTTGAGGGAATTAAATTCTTTTAACAACTTTCGTAGAACTTCACCCAAGGAACATCCCTGCAAAGTTTCAGCTTGATTGGCCTACTGGTTTAGGAGGAGAAGATTTTTAAAGATTTTTACAGATTTACTTAAGATTCCCATTTTCACATGCCGCGGCAACCAGAGTTTTTGACGGAATTAAATTCTTTTAACAACTTTTGTAGAACTTCACCCAAGGAACATCCCTGCAAAGTTTCAGCTTGATTGGCCTACTGGTTTAGGAGGAGAAGATTTTTAAAGAAATTGTGGACGGACGGACAGACGGACAGACAGACAACGGACGACGGACAACGACCGATCACAACAGCTCACCTCGCACTTTGTGCTCAGGTGAGCTAATAAGCCCCAGAGACAAAGTTTTAAGGAGGAATAACTGAGGCAAAAATCAATGAACTATAAAATCCTTCCTTCAAGCACATCTACCAATTAAGGTGATAACATCCACCAAGTTTCATTTAGATCCAGCCAGACACTTAAGAGGAGTTGCATTCACAAGGCTGCAGTTTCAGTAAGCCCCAGAGACTAAGTTTAAAGGGGGCAAAACTAAGGCAAAATCAATGAACAATAAAATCCTTACTTCATGCACAACACCAATTCAGGTGAAAACATCCACCAAGTTTCATTTAGATCCAGCCAGAACTTTATGAGGAGTTGCGTTCACATGGCTGATATTTCAATAAGCCCCAGAGACTAAGTTTTAAGGGGTCATAACTGAGGGAAAAATCAATGGACCATAAAATCCTTACTTCATGCATATCTACCAATAAAGGTGATAACATCCAACAAGTTTCATTTAGATCCAGCCAGAAACTTAGGAGGAGTTGCGTTCACAAGGCTGCCATTTCAATAAGCCCCAGAGACTAAGTTTTAAGGGGCAAAACTGAGGCAAAAATCAATGAACCATAAAATCCTTCCTTCATGCACATCTACCAATTAAGGTTGTAACATCCTCCAAGTTTCATTTAGATCCAGCCAGAACTTTATGAGGAGTTGCGTTCACATGGCTGAAATTTCAATAAGCCCCAGAGACTAAGTTTTAAGGGGGCATAAGTGAGGCTAAAATCAATGGACCATAAAATTCTTCCTTCATGCACATGTACCAATTTAGGTTATAACATCCACCAAGTTTCATTTAGATCCAGCCAGAAACTTAGGAATAGTTGCGTTCACAAGGCTGGCATTTCAATAAGCACAAGAGAAAAAGTTTTAAGGGGGGCATAACTGATTCAAAAATCAATGAACCATTAAATCCTTACTCCATGCACATCTACCAATTAAGGTGATAACATCCACCAAGTGTCATTTAGATCCAGCCGGAAACTTAGGAAGAGTTGCGTTTATAAGGCTGCAATTTCAATAAGCCCCAGAGACTAAGCTTAAAGGGGGCATAACTCAGGCAAAAATCAAAGAACCATAAAATTCTTCCTTCATGCACATCTACCAATTAAGGTGATAACATTGACCAAGTTTCATTTAGATCCAGCCAGAAACTTAGGAGGAGTTGCGTTCACAAGGCTGCAATTTCAATAAGCTCTAGAGACTAAGTTTAAAGGGGCAAAACTCAGGCAAAAATTAATGAACCATAAAATCCTTCCTTCATGCACATCTACCAATTAAAGTGATACCATTGACCAAGTTTCAAAAAGTTCCATTTAGAAACTTAGGAGGAGTTGTGCTCAAGAGAAAAGTGGATACAGATGAACGGACGGACAGACGGATGGACGGAAAGACGGAAAAGATGACGCCAATATACGACCGCCTCTTGCGGCGTATAAAATACTGTAAAGGGTTAAATGAGCTTTGAACTCCAACATATATATTGAGCATATTTATAGATTTGGAAACTTACTAGTTGATTCCAGCTGTAGTTACAAGTTAAGGCCGTCAACCAACCAGCTTACTATTTTGTTCATATCATTGACCACAAATTTTGCAAAGTAAAGCAGAAAAATATCTAAGTCAAACTTCCTGTTGGAGTCAGGGGTGGTTGGTAGCAATCCTGGTAGCAATCCTTTAATTATAGATGAAATTCTCTAGACAATGATTTGCAAAGGCTAAGTGTGTCTACAAGCATGGACTTGACAAATGAGAGAAAGCTTTAAATGGAGGGTAATTGAATCGCAGATCAGTTTTCAATTTATTCTGACATGCAAAATTGTTATTTACAATCTTCCACGGCCCACTTTTACCCTTAATGCTTTGTTGTGTAAATATTCCTAGAAGATCATGTAACAATCTTGATCAGATGTACTTTAATATAGATAAATAACAAACATTAAGTTCACATCTTAGATTATGATACAAGGGAGTGATGACAATCTAACTCTGTCATTTTCCATCATAAAAATTTGTTTCGGGTACTCATTGGAACTGACGAATCAATGGCCCGGCCCACTGACTCTGCTGGCCACATCAACTGACTCTGACACAAAGTTCCTCTTCTTTTTTTAGCTGTGGTTGCAACATTTAAGTAGCCAAACAAACAAGGGTGCCAAAATGGTCATAAATTGCTCACCTGAGAATGATTTGAATAAATCCTTACCTTCCATGTAGATGATTTTTAAAGAATGATTCCATGATTTCTGAAGTCTTATAAGCCAGGCCCTGCCAAGCGTTCTTGAGCCCAAAACAAAATTTCACAAACAAGTTTCAAAAAGGGTCTTCAAAGGAACATTTCTGCCACATTTAGTAAAAATCTTACATATGGTTAAGGAGGAGAATACTTTTAAAGAATTATTCCATGATTTCTATAAGTCTGATAAACCGGGCCCTGCCACCCAAATCAAAATTTCATGAACAAGTTTTGAAAATGGTCACCTTATGAGCATTCCTGCAAAGTTTGGTCACAATTGTCCCAGAGGTTTAGTGAGAGAAGCTTTTTATAGAACCATTCCATGATTTCTATAAGCCTGTTAATCCCTGACATGCCAATGTATTTTCAAAAATCAACAGTTTACAAACAAGTTTTGAAAAGGGTCACATAAGGAACAATCCTACTAAATTTGGTCCAAATGGGTTAGAAGGAAAAATTTTGGAGAATTATTTCTCTAAGTCTAATAAGCCCCAATCTGCCACACCCTGTTTTGTTCTAAAATCAAAATTTCACGAACAAATTTTGAAAAGGGTCACCCAAGGAACATTCCTGTCAAATATGGAACAAATTGGTCAAATGGTTTATGGGGAGAAGATTTTTAAAGAATTATATCATGATTTCACTGATAAGCCTGACCCTGCCAAACCCCGTTATTTTTTCTCACAAATTTGAATTTCAAAACAAGTTTTGAAATGGGTCACCCTATGAACATTCCTGCCAAATTTGGTCCAAATTGGCCCTGAGGTTTCGGAAGAGAAGATTTTTAAAGAATTATTTCATGATTTCTCTAAGCCTGGCCCTGTTACCCCACCCCACCCATTTTTTTAAAAAAATAGAATGAAATGACAAAGTTTTGAAAAGGGTCACCCATGGAATATTCCTGCAAAAATTGGTCCAAACTGGCCAAATGCTTTAGGAGGAAATTTTTTTAAAAAAATAAAATGTATTCCATGATTTCTCTAAGACAGATAGGCCGAGCCTGGGCCTGCCATGCCAACATTTTTTTCAAAAATCCAAATTTCACAAAGAAGCTTTGAAAAGGGTCACCCAAGGAACATTCCTTCCAAGTTTGGCCCTAATTGTCCCAGTAAATTATGGAGCAGAAGATATTCAACCCTGTCCTGTTTTTTTTTTAAATTCTAGACTGGTCAAAATTGAAAGAGTTTGCAAATGACAATGAAAATTAGTTGCAATTTGAAATGAATTAATCCTATGCGGTAGAAAATATTGTGGGAAAAGAAGAAATTGCTTTTAACAGGAATTTCTTGTTTAGTTTGTACAGGAAAGGGTAAAAGAAAAAGGACAACGGACATTGAGTGATCCTAAAAGCTCTTCTAGAGCATTTTGTGCTCAGGTGAGCTCAATTTGCATCACATAAATGTCGGCAAGGTCTGTGTTAAGAATTCACTCCCGGTCTAAAATAGATTACTTGACTTGTTAATTTATTTTCTGATTGACAACACCATTGGTCAGTTTCTTTTATAAAATTTCCTCTATGATGATCAAGATCTATGTTAAATAATATCAGACTTCAACTAATTAAGATTTGTCCAATCAAAAGCTTTGCTCAGAAAGCAACAGTGATATGTCCAAGAATCCAAGATATCTGTCACCATTATGGTTATTAAAACTGAAAATGGTTCAACATTTTCTATCTCATTCCTATGACTTGTTCTTTTTCTTAGGATTGTAAACTAGACTTCAGTTCAAACTACAGTAGACTTTAGTACTGAGTCTACCCAAAATTAGCAGAATCACTGGCCTTGCCCCCTTACTCCAACAATTTCAAATGGTGTGAAGTTGATAGTATGAAGTGTGAAGTGTGAAGTTGGAAGTTTGAAGTGTGAAGTTGGAAGTATGAAGTGTGAAGTTGGAAGTATGAAGTATGAAGTTTGAAGTGAGAAGTTGGAAGTTTGAAGTGTGAAGTTGGAATTGGAAGTATGAAGTCGGAAGTTGGAAGTATGAAGTGTGAAGTGTGAAGTGTGAAGTTGGAAGTTTGAAGTGTGAAGTTGGAAGTTTGAAGTCTGAAGTTGGAAGTATGAAGTGTGAAGTTGTAAGTTTGAAGTGTGAAGTTGGAAGTTTGAAGTGTGAAGTTGGAAGTTTGAATGTGAAGTTGGAAGTATGAAGTGTGAAGTGAGAAGTTGGAAGTATGAAGTGTGAAGTTGGAAGTATGAAGTGTTCACACTTCAAACTTCCGACTTCATACTTCCAACTTCACACTTCAAACTTCAAACTTCCAACTTCATATTTCACACTTCAAACTTCCAACTTCAAACTTCAGACTTCATACTTCCAACTTCACACTTCCTACTTCACACTTCATACTTCCAACTTCACACTTCAAACTTCCGACTTCATACTTCCAACTTCATACTTCCAACTTCCGACTTCATACTTCCAACTTCTCACTTCAAACTTCCGACTTCAAACTTCCGACTTCATACTTACAACTTCATACTTCAAACTTCCGACTTCATACTTCCAACTTCTCACTTCTAACTTCAAACTTCCGACTTCACACTTCAGAGTTACTATGTATGAAGTGTGAAATGTGAATTCTTGATGTCACCACCGGTCTTTCATACCTTATAGAGGACTTGTATTACTTTTGAAGATTAATTTGACAAATATATACTGTGCTAAAAAGTACTAGCAGGTGTTGTAGACCAAGATCAGACTGCACTTATGTGCAGGCTGATCTTTGTCTACACCCCCTGCAAAAATAGGAATATTCTGGAATCAGCATGACAAGGATTAATTGCTGGTATCATTGCAACAAACAGGAGGACCTTGATGGTCCTATATCACTCACCTGATCACAATAGATCTAGGTTTTACTGCGATAGTTTTCAGAATTTTGGTAGAATACCACAGGGCACTGCTTTATATAAATTTGCAAGCTCAAGGCTGCTTCTTGGTTTGGGAAAAGTTGAAGTTTTTTACAAATTTCCTTCTTCATCTATATGTTATGTCCAAGAACCCACAACAAAGAATAATTACTTATGGTAGTGTAGAGGGGTATACCGGAAATAAGGTAACAGTGCATGCAAAATTTAAAGATCTAAGGCTTTTTGTTGAAGGCAGACAACTTTGACGATATGCTTTTGGAGATAACATTTCTAAGGATTTCCTTCTTTACCTATGTGTAAAACTAGGAACCAACAATATAGGGCTTATTATTATGGTAGAGTACAATTGAGATAATTCTGCATTCAAAATTTAAAAGATCTAGGCCACTTGGTTTGAAAGAAGATTTGTGAAAGATTTCCTATTCAATCCCTGGTTTTTAGGTCCCTGTGATTTTGTGATTGAGAAAACATTGTAGAAAAAAAGAAATTGCTTGTAACAAGCAAATTTCATCTTTTTCCACAATATTTTCTATCCTACTGAACGGTTACTTTCCAAACAAGAGGACCATGATGGTCCTATATCGCTCCCCTGAGTATGATTGCTCAAGGCTTTTTGATATAATATTCAAAATATGAAAGCCCTACACCTAATCATTTTGGAGAAGAAGATTTTTTAAAGATTTTCTCCTTTAATCCTAGGTATAGTAAAAACCCAACCATGTTGAGCTAATTTCAAGAGTATGGTAATTCTTTGAAGTAACAAGAGGACCATGATGGTCCTAAATTGCTCACCTGAGGCATCTCCAAATTACAGTACTTTTTAGTATAAAAAAGACACAACTTATAAAAGATATATAAGATTTTGGGCTTTGTACAAAACAATACAGTAATGTTTTACAATAATAATGAATGCCTTTGGCTTTATAGTTTAATCCATTACCAAACTATTCCAGAATTTGTCACCCTCAGGGAAAATAGGTTTGAAAAATACATAGTGAGAAAGGGAGTGACAAGCAATTTATCCATTTCTCACAGTGTTTTCTACCTGTAATTCTTTGTATTTAGATTTCAATCAAACTCTAATTACTGTCTGCAACTTCAATGGGTGTAATTTTAGCAACCTTGGTAGAAAACAATCTGGATGTACTACACATCAAAATATGAATGCATTACAACTTATACATGCTCTTATTTAGCGTTTTTCATATCTTTGGATGCCTTGGGAAGGGCCATGTTTGTCAAAGGATATAAACATTGTAGATAACATTAATGTTATCCTTTGTTTTTAATGTAAATGCTCTAGAGCCTATATTTGAATGAATTCTTTCAATGCAATTTACGCAATTTTCTACCCCAGGAGCAGAGACATTTTTTATCCTAAGAATATATTTTCCTGTTATATAGTACAAAATTATTTAGTCATGCTACATGCCAAATATGTATGCCCTTCACCTTATATTTCAGAAGGAGAAGACTTTTGATGTTGCTCTAATTGAGCGTTTTCAAAAATTTTTGACCTCTGGGGCAGTGCCATGTATTATCCCAGGGCTAACATTTTAGCTAACATGGTAGAGAACCATCTGGTTATGCTATATACAAAATATGAATGCCTTAGACTTTGTAGATTGGGAGGAAAAGACTATTGAACATGGTCTAATTGAGCTTTTTTACAAACTTTGGACACCCAGGGAAGGGGTGTTTATTAACCTACAGGCATAATTTGATCAAAACTGATAGATAACAGCCACGCTATGCTACACTCAAAATATAAATGCCCTCCTCCTTAAATGAAGAATTTTTTTCTAAACATACTCAAATTTTGCGTTTTTCCCAATTTTTGACCCCTAGTGCAGGGCCGTTTTTGACCTGAGGAAGACAACTTTTAGTGATATAGTACAAAACCATCTAGTTATGCTCCATACCAAATATGAATATCCTAAACCTTATAGTTTAGGAGGAGAAGTCTTTTGAAATTGCTCTAAGTAAGCATTTTTCCAAACTTCGGACCTCTAGGGCGGGGCCATTTTAGACCTAAGAGATTAAATATTTAAAAGCTTGGTAGAGAACCATATGATTAAGCTCTATATAAAATATAAATGCTTTTGTCCTTGTCGTCTGTGAGAAAAAAGGAAACATAGATTTTCTAAAATTTCCCATTTTCATTTGCCACGGTTACAAGAGTTTTTCACAGAATTAAATTCTTTTAACAACTTTTGAAGAGCTTCAACCAAGGAACATCCCTGCAAAGTTTCAGCTTGATTGGCCTACTGGTTTAGGAGGAGAAGATTTTTAAAGATTTTTACAGATTTACTAAAGATTCCCATTTTCACATGCTGCGGCAACCAGAGTTTTTGACGGAATTAAATTTTTTTAACAACTTTTGTAGAACTTCACCTTAGGAACATTCCTGCAAAGTTTCAGCTTGATTGGCCTACTGGTTTAGGAGGAGAAGATTTTTAAAGATTTTTAACAGATTTACTAAAGATTCCCATTTTCACATGCCGCGGCAGCCAGAGTTTTTGATGGAATTAAATTTTTTTAACAACTTTTGTAGAACTTCACCTTAGGAACATTCCTGCAAAGTTTCAGCTTGATTGGCCTTCTGGTTTAGGAGGAGAACATTTTTAAAGATATTTAAAGAATTACTAAACATTCCCATTTTCACATGCGGCGGCAGCCAGAGTTTTTGATGGAATTAAATTCTTTTAACAACTTTTGTAGAACTTCACCCAAGGAACATCCCTGCAAAGTTTCAGCTTGATTGGCCTTCTGGTTTAGGAGGAGAAGATTTTTAAAGAAATTGTGGAAGGACGGACAGACGGACAGACGGACAGACGGACGGACGACGGACAACGACCGATCACAATAGCTCACCTCGCACTTTGTGCTCAGGTGAGCTAATACAGTAGAGGGTCAATAGGCATTAATACATACCATATATCAAAGCTCTAGGCCTAATGGTTTAGAAGGAGAACATTTTCTATGATATCCTTCTTTATTCCTTTCTGAGACTGCACAGAAAAGGTCTTATTTTCAGAATACAGTAGTTCTATGAAGTATTTAAGTACAGGGTCTTAGGTATTATTACACACCAAATATCAAAGCTCTCGGCTTTATGGTTTGAGAAGGAGATTTTTAAAGATTTCCTTCTTTAAATTTATGTTAAATCAGGAATCGCACAGAAAAGGGCTAATTTTCATAAATACAGTAATTCTTTGAAGTATTTTGGTAGAAGGTCAATAGATGATGATTTATACAAAATATCAAAACTCTAGGCCTCATGGTTTGGGAGAAGAAGATTTTGAAGTTTTCCTTCTTTATTTCTATGTAAAATCAGGGATGGCAAAGAAAAGGGTCAATAGATGATGATTTGTACAAAATTTCAAAGCTTCGGCCTTATGGTTAGGGAGAAGAAGATTTTCAGAATTTTTCTTCTTTATTTATATGTAAAATCAAGGATCACACATGAAAAGGCTAATTATGCGAATACGGTAATTCTATGATGATTTTTTGTATAGAGTCAATAGATGATGATTTATTCAAAATATCAAAGCTCTAGGCCTTATGATTTGGGAGAAGAAGATTTATAAAGTTTTCCTTCTTTATTTCTATGTAAAATCAGGGATCACACAGAAAAGGGCTGATTTTCAGAATACAGTAATATTTTGAAGTATTTTGGTAGAGGGTCAAAAGATGATGATGTATAACAAATATCAAAACTCTAGGCCTTATGGTTTGGGAGAAGAAGATTTTTAAGTTTTCCTTCTTTATTTCTTTGTAAAATCAGGAATTGCACAGAAAAGGGCTAACTTTCAGAATACAGTAATTCTTTGAAGTATTATGGTAGAGGGTCAATAGATGATGATTTGAACCAAATATCAAAGCTCTAGGGCTTACCCTTTGGAGGAGAAGATTTTTTAAGTTTTCCTTCTTTATTTCTATGTAAAATCAGGGATTGCACAGAAAAGGGCTTATTTTCAGAATACGGTAATTCTTTGAAGTATTTTGGTACAGGGTTTATAGATGATGATTTGCACCAAGCTTTAGGGCTTACTGCTTAGGAGGAGAAGGATTTTTTAGTTTTTTCGATCCGTTGCCATGGCAACCAGAGTTCTTCATGGATTTCAATTCTTTGAAGTATTTTGAAAGAGCATGACCTAAGGATCATTTCTGTGAAGTTTGGTTGAAATTCCATGGTGAGTTTAGGAGGAGAAGATTTTTTTGTAATTGTGAACGGACAGACAGCCGGACGATGACTGATCACAATAGCTCCCCTAGAGCACTTCCTGCTCAGGTAAGCTATCAAAATCCACTTTAAATTTTCGTCTACAAAAACTTTGAATTTGGCAAGCCTTAATTTTGCAAAACAGGAGTGTTAAAGATTTCCTAAATTTTGCAAAACAGGGGTGTTGAAGACTTCCTAAATTTTGCAAAACAGAGGTGTTAAAGATTTCCTACTTTATTTCCATGTAAAATCTGGGAAGGGCTTACAATGATCTCAGAGTAATGATTTTTAGCTAGCAAAGCATCAGTTTTGATAGCTTAAGTTAACATACAAACTTTTGAGTCGTCTCAAAGTTCAGGGAGTGCAAACTGCCACTTGAGGCTAAACCACAAAATCCATTGAATGACTACGCCATAAAAGTAGTTCTAATGTGTTTCAGGAATATTGCACACTCTATTCAAATTTTAGAGAACTCTTTCAAAAACATGCTATTTAACTGATTCCCACCAGATTCTGCTTTTTAAGCATCTCAAGATAAAAGCTTTTGAAAACGTTGTGGAAAATGAAGAAATTGCTTGTTGCAAGCAATTTCTTCATTATCCACAATGTTTTCTACCCAACAAGGGAAAGATTATCTAAATTCAACCAACTTGAAATTGTCGTCTTTTTCTTCTTTGAACTTGAACCAGTCTAATATTTTGTAATGTTGTAATGGGTTAAATTCCTTGGTTACTCCTAGGTCATTTTAACCCTGTTTAATTATCATGATAACCTTTGGCAAGGAAGATTACTTAACAAAACAATACTTTGCTAGCTTACAGTACTTTCAGTACTTTGATTGGTATAATGATAGAATATCATTAGATGATGTTACATACATTTCTGATCTTATTGAGCTTAAAGAGTCGCTCTCAAACACACAAACCAGATGTTTTCATGTCCCTGAAAGAGAGGCAGTGATTATAACCAATGCTTCCCACTTCTACAGCTGGATAGACTGGGGCTGGCTATTTAATGTCTTGCCCATGAACACACCTCAGGGGGCTCAAACCCATTACCTTCAGATCACTGGTCAAACACCCTTACCACTCGGCCATCGAGGCAGTCTGACAACATATTAGACTATTAATTGATTGAATGGGGTTTAACGCCGCTTTTAACAGTTTTTCAGTCATATCACGGCGGCTGGAGCACCTAACAATGGATTCCTGGTATTTCTCACACCAGTACTACCACTACATCCTTTCCTAGCCTCCAGCTGCTATCCCACTTAGGTTTACGATTATCCACCCATTGGTGAGAGACAATTGTCGGAAAGAATATTTGCTGCTGCCGGGGATCGAACCCATGACACCCATGATTGAAGATTAGGAGTCTGGCGCGATACCGACTGCGCTATGGCGGCGGCCACATATTAGACTAGTTATAATTGAAAGAAACTGCAGATGACAATTCTAAGTTCAGGAGATTATAGATATCTTCAACTTTCTTGGTAAGAAACATTGCGTAAAATTAAGCAAGCAATTTCTTTATTTTATCCAAAGCTTTCACAAATGTTGTTTTGTTTTTAGGGACCTCAAAAAGTGTCATTGTGTGGGAATGAGTGAAATCGCTTGAAATTTTCTAAAAATGTTCTCTTTCTCTTTGGGGGACCTCAAAAAGCATCATTGTGTGGGAATAGGTTCATAGAAAAGGATTAAAATTTTGAAGAAGAGATACAGTGCTGTTGTATCTTATACTTACTTGCTAAATGTACAGTTAAACTAACAATTCCAACAATTAATACACCACATACAACTGCACCCGACACAATCAGAAATTTACGAGTTGTACAAAGTCTTGCAATTTTCTTGACAGGTTCTTCAGTTTTCATCTCGAAACTTTGGAATGGTTGTTTCTCCCCCATGTTGTTGTTCTCTACTTTACCGTTCATGTTGAGTAGAACCTCAGAGGAATCGTCCCTTCGTCCATCCATTCTGGCGGTTCGAAGATTTCACCAGACAATCACAAAGACTGTAATTCGCAGTTTCTCTCTGAAAAAAAAAGGTTTTCAAGTAAACAAATAACCGGATGACCAAATCTAAGAGTAATTCAAATCTAAAGAAGTTGCAAACAACAACTTAAGTTCATGTCAAATTTAAATCTTTTTATCTTTTAATTTTCCAGAATGCTTTCTATATTTTTTCTTCAGAATCTTAATAAAGGCAGGATTGTTTGATTGAATTGTTTAACCCTTTCCAGTACAGTCCCCTATTTTACGACCATTGACATTGTCTGTTCATACTTAAGAATTTATCGTGAAAAAAGATGAAGATTGCCTGTAACAAGCAATTTCTTCTTTTTTTTCACACCATTTTCTACCACATAGCATGGTATTGTTTTAAACTGAACTAACTTTTTATTGTTGTTTGTAATGTCTTTGAAATTGGACCAGTCTAAAATTTTGAAGAAAATGGATAAGGGTTACGGAAGCATAAAACAAATTTGATACATCAAATTAGTAAACTTAACCAAATTTTCCACAATGTTTTCCAAAGCTTTTTTTCTTGAGGGCATCTAAAAGCATCACTGAATGGGAATGAGTTAAAGAAATAACATAACTGAAAAATCACAGCTGTCAATCAAAACAAGAGGACCATGATGGTCCTTAATCGCTCACCTGAGGCATCCGCAAATTACAGTCCTTTTTTGTATAATAATTTAGAAAAATAAATAAAACACATATAAGATATTGGGCTTTGTACAAAACAATCCAGTAATGCTTTCCAAAAAAAACAATGCTTTTGGCTTTATTGTTTAATCCATTACCAAACTATCCCACAATTTGTCACCCTCAGGAAAAAAAGGTTTAAAAAGGCATTGTGTGAAAGGGAGTGACAAGCTATTTCTCCATTTCTATTTAAGAAGTCTTTCAATGCGATTTACGCAATTTTTGACCCCAGGAGCAGACGTTTTTTATCCTAAGAGCATTTTTTCCTATAACATAGTACAGAATTATTTAGTCATGCTACATACCAAATATGAATGCCCTTCACCATATATTTCAGAAGAAGAAGTCTTTCAAAGTTGCTCTAATTGGATGTTTTCAAAACTTTTGGACCTATAGGGCAGTGCCATGTTTTATCCCAGGGCTAAGATTTTAGCTAACATGGTAAAGAACCATCTGTACATGCTATATACCAAATATGAATGCCTAAGACTTTGTAGATTGGGAGGAGAAGACTGTTGAATATGGTCTAATTGAGCATTTTTACGAACTCTGGACACCCAGGGCAAGGGTAACCTACAGGCATAATTTTAATCAAAATTGATAGATAACAGCCTGGCTATGCTACACTCAAAATATAAATGCCCTCTGCCTTAAAATGAAGACTCTTTTCACATACTCAAATTTTACTTTTACCCAATTTTGGACCCCTAGTGCAGGGCCGTTTTTGACCCTGGGAGGACAACTTTAAGTGATATAGTACAAAACTATCTAGTTATGCTACATACCCAATATGAATATCCTAGACTTTATAGTTTAAGAGGAGAAGTCTTTTGAAATTGCTCTAATTAAGCATTTTTCCAAACTTCGGACTTCAGGGGCGGGGTCATTTTTTACCCAAGAGATTTAATATTTTAAAACTTGGTAGAGAACCATATGATTAAGCTCTATACAAAATATGGAGGTCTTTGGCCTTGAAGTCTATGAAAAAAACAAAGATTTACTAAAATTTCCCATTTTCATATGCCGCGGTTACAACAGTTTTTCACGGAATGAAATTCTTTAACAACTTTTGAAGAGCTTCATCCAAGGAACATCCCTGCAAAGTTTCAGCTTAATTGGCCTACTGGTTTAGGAGGAGAAGATTTTTAAAGATATTTAAAGAATTACTAAAGATTCCCATTTTCAAATGCCGCGGCAACCAGAGTTTTTGATAGAATTTAATTCTTTTAACAACTTTTAAAGAACTTCACCCAAGGAACATCCCTGCAAAGTTTCAGCTTGATTGGCCTATTGGTTTAGGAGGAGAAGATTTTTAATGATATTTAAAGAATTACTAAAGATTCCCATTTTCATATGCCGCGGTTACAACAGTTTTTCACAGAATGAAATTCTTTTAACAACTTTTGAAGAGCTTCACCCAAGGAACATCCCTGCAAAGTTTCAGCTTGATTGGCCCACTGGTTTAGGTGGAGAAGATTTTTAAAGATATTTAAAGAATTACTAAAGATTCCCATTTTCAAATGCCGCGGTAACCAGAGTTTTTGACGGAATTAAATTCTTTTAACAACTTTTGAAGAACTTCACCCAAGGAACATCCCTGCAAAGTTTCAGCTTGATTGGCCCACTGGTTTAGGAGGAGAAGATTTTTAAAGAAATTGTGGACGGACGGACAGACGGACAGACGGACGGACGGACAGACGGACAGACGGACGGACGGACGACGGACAACGACCGATCACAATAGCTCACCTCGCACTTTGTGCTCAGGTGAGCTAAAAACCAAATAACCAATCAAATCATTCACTTAGACCAGAAGTGAACTTGAACTGTAACATTGGCTGTCATTTGTGTGAAGCATTTTGGCAACTGAGGCCTCTTAACTACAGATTATTCAAGCTGAAGTTACGATGTTTAGGTCGCCAACCAACCATTTTACTGGCCAATATGACACTAAAACCAAACTTACAATATTACTGAATTTGCACTTACAGAAACTAAAATTTAAGGTCACTTGTCTGAATCTAAATCAATCTAGGTCTACAAGATAAAGAGGTATATTTCAATGATTCAGTGGTTAGTCATACAATATACATAAATCTTCTCATTACTCCACATATTGAATACAGTGAAAAATCTATCAACCCCAAAAAAAGGACTGATTGATTGAATTGTTCAACCCATTATCACTCGCCAAATTTTTAGACTTGTCAAAATTCACACAATTAATTTTAGTTGGTGAAATTCTAGACTGTATAGCCTTTAAGGTAGAAACATTGTGAAAAACAAAGAAATTGCTTGTAACAAGCAGTTTCTTTGTTTTCCACAATGTTTTCTAAAACTGTTCCCCTTGGGGGCGTCATTAAGTTAACCCATTCCAACTCAAGCCCTCCTTTTTACGCCCCAAAAGAAAAAAGCTTTGGAAAACATTGTGGACAATGAAGAAATTGCTTGTAACGAGCAATTTCTTCATTAACCACAATGTTTTCTATTCCAAAAGACGAAAAAAAATGAAATTCCATCAACTTGAAATTGTCGTCTGCAGCTTCTTTCAATTTGGACCAGTCTAAAGTTTTATTGTGTTGGAATGGGATTCCTGGTATTTTTCACACCAGTACTACATCTTTCTTTCCAAGCCTCCAGCTGCATGTCCCACCTAGGTTAATGATTGGTGAGACACAAATGTCAGACAGAATTTACTCCACAACCGAGGATTGAACTCAGGACACCATGATTAGGAGTTCTTTGATAGTACCGACTGGGCTATGGCCGCAGCACCAGAAAAAGGAAGGAAATGCTGGATTTTGCCATTTTCTCACTATATTACCCCTCTTTTTTGTGCAGTTTTCATAGACATTCTGTAATCTAGTAAATTGACAACCTTACGTAACAGCATTAACCTATTTCTACACAAGATAATTTCAGTCTGGTCCAAGTTGAAAGCAGTTGCAGACAACAATTTAAAGCTTAATAAATCTTAGATTTTTTAAACTATCTGGGTAGAATACATTGTGGAAAATGAAGAAATTACAAACATGACATCTGCAGCTTCTTTGAATTTGGACCATTCTAACATTTTGCCATCTGGTTATTGGTTATTTACATCTCACAAATCTACTGATGAATTTCACCAATTACCAGACCACAAAATTTAGTACTGGTCCAAAATGCAAGAAGTTGCAGACATCTATATCTAGCTCTTTCTCTTTCTTGGATACTAAGAAATATTGTGGGAAATGGAAATATTGCATGTATCAGGCAATTTCTTCATTTTCCACAATATTCTCCAAAGCTATTCTCTCGAGTGGAATAAAAAAGATTGTGTGGGTATTGGTTTATTGTGAATGGGGCAAGATATGTATGTAGTAAAGAAAGATAGAGGTAGTAAAGAAAGATAGAGGTAGAAATAAATTTGTTTTCTAATTATGCAAATGTTTTTTATCACACAAAAGAATGCAAGAAAGGCCGCCCTACTAGAAATCACAGTCATTCTTAGGAGATACAGGCATAATTATGACCCATTCCCACATAGTCTCATTTTTACATCCGTCAAGAAAAAAGCTCTGGAAAACATTTTGAAAAATGAAGAAACTGCTTGTAACAAATAATTCCTTCATTATCCACTGTGACATAAAAAAAATATTTTGAAATAAAACCATTTTAAAATGGTCATCTGCAACTTCATTGAATTTGGGCCAGTCTAAAATTTTGTACAGAGGTAACATTTTGGTCTGTGTTAGAATATTCACTTCTGTCATTCTGACTTACTTGCTCTGTTTAACCCATTCCCACTTGACAAAATTTTAGCCTGGCCCAAATTGATAGAATATGCAGACAACAATTTCAGGTTGATGATAGTCAGAAATTCTTTGTCTTTTGGAGCTGAAAACATTGTGGACATTGAAGAAATTGCTTGAATCAAGCCATTTCTTCTATGTCCACAATGTTTTCAAGAGCTTTCTTTTTAAGGGGTGTAAAAAGGGATTGTGTGGGAATGAGTTAATGAGCTACAAACCTGGTCATACTGAACCTAGAGTATTCCTGTTTCAACCCTTGTTATGCTGTATAAATCGCCTTACCAAATTGCTGTAAAATCAAAGGACTGAAAGCACTGATAGAATTTGTTGTTGAATAATCAATATTTCTTTTAGAAACCAATTTCATAATCAACTCTGGCAAGAAAAGTAAATGCAGGAGGTGCAGATCAAGATCAGACTGCACTTATGTGCAGGCTGATCTTGGTCTACACCTCCTGCGCAGGGTTTTCCTTGACCCCCTCCTTTTTTGGATTTGGACCCCCATTTTTCAGAAATGACCCCCAAAATATCTAGACAGCCTTCTTTATCTTATTTGATAGGGGTCATAATGTGGCAAAATGACCCCCTGTTTTGAAAGTCGAGGGAAAACCCTGTCCAGTGTAAACCGGAATATTCTGGGTTCAGCATGACAAGGGTTAACAACAGGTACAGAATAAGATCAGCTTGCACATATGTGCAGTCTGATCCAAGTCTATACCACCAGTTTAACATTTTGAGCCAGAGATGTTTATATCATTAAAAAAGAACAAGAGGACCATGATGGTCCTAAATCGCTCACCCAATTCATCTGCTAATTAAAAGTACTTTTTTGTATTAAAAAAGACACAACTGGAGCCAAAGAAATATTATATTTTAGGAGAACAAGAAACTTGTTCTAGTTGAGCATTTTTGAAATTCTTTACCTCTTGGATGGCGCTATTTTTGACACAATTGGTATAATTTTGGAGAACTTGGTATAGAACCATGTGGAAATGCTTTATATGAAATATGAATGCATTATACCATTATACATTTGGAGGAACAGATATTTAAACATGCTGTAATAAGCGTTTTTTCTAAACTTTAGACCCAATGGGCAAGTCTGTAACTTACCCCAGGGGCATAATCCCTAAAAACATACAAGATAACTACATTTATTGGGTTATGCTACATCCCAAATATGAATGTTTAAGGATTTAGTAGAAAACCATTTGATTATGCTATAAAAGAAATACAAATGCCATTGGTTTTGTAGTTTCTGGAAAAAAGTTTTCTAAAAGGTCAACTACCATTTCCTATTTTCAAATGCTACAGCAACCAGAGTTTTTGGTGCAATGAAATTCTTTTATCTACTTTTATAGAGCTTTACCAAAGGAACATCCCTGGTTTTGGAGAAGATTTATTAGAGATTGTTGACAGATGGACAGACAGACTGGCAGACAGACAGACAAGCAGACAGACAGTGGACAATGACCATTCACATTAGCTCACCTTGCACTTTGTGCTTAGGCGAGATAAAAGGGGAAATTGCTTGTCTAAAGCAATTTCTTATTATTTCACCTTATTTTCTTCAATATAATACCCTCGGGGCATACAACTACAGGGTTAATTTACATTGACTTGCATAATTATGCCATGCAAGAAAATCTTTAAATTATCAATTTAGCAACCAAAGTTTTGATATACATGTACATCTTAAAGGCCTGAACAAAACAGTTTATCTGATTTACTGTTTCGTACAACATTAATTTTGGTCTGGGGCATTTTCAAAATTTCAACAAGAGGACCATGATGGTCCTAAATCGCTCACCTGAGGCATCTGCAAATTACAGTACTTTTTTGTATAAAAAGACACAACTTGAGCAAAATAAATAAAACAAATATAACATTTTGGGCTTTGTACAAAACAATCCAATAATGCTTTAAAATGAAAATGAATGCCTTTGGCTTCATAGTTTAATCGATTACAAAACTATCCCAGAATTTGTCACCCTCAGGGAAAAAGGTTTAAAAAAGCATTGTGAGAAAGCAAACAATTTCTCCATTTCTATCTAAGAAGAATCCTTTCAATGCGTTTATGCAATTTTCAATCCCAGGAGCAGAGATATTTTTTATCCTAAGAGCATAGTTTCCTGTAACATAGTACAAAATTATTTAGTCATGCTACATACCAAATATGAATGCCCTTCATCTTATATTTCAGAAGGAGAAGACTTTTGAAGTTGCTCTAATTGGGTGTTTTCCAAAATTTTGTCCCTCTGGAGCAGTGCCATTTTTTATCCCAGGGCTAAGATTTTAGCTAACATAGTAGAGAACCATCTGGTTATGCTATATATCATTATGAATAGCTTAGGCTTTGTAGATTGGGAGGAGAAGACTGTTGAACATGGTCTAATTGAGTATTTATTACGAACTTTGGACGCCAAGGGAAGTGGTGTTTTTTAACCTACAGGCATAATTTAATCAAAATTGATAGATAACAGCCAGGCTATGCTACACTCAAAATATAAATGCCCTCCGCCTTAAAATGAAGAATTTTTTTCAACATACTCAAATTTTGTGTTTTTCCAAATTTTTGGACCCCTAGTCAGGGCCGTTTTTGACCCTTAGATGAAAAATTTTTGTGATATAGTACAAAACCATCTAGTTATGCTACATACCAAAAATGAATATCCTAGACCTTATAGTTTAAGAGGAGAAGCCTTTTGAAATTGCTCTTATTAAGAATTTTTCCAAACTTTGGACCTCAGGGGTGGGGCCATTTTTGACCCCAGAGATTAAATATGGTAGAGAACGATATGATTAGGCTCTTTACAAAATATGAAGGCCTTAGGCCTTGTAGTCTATGAAAAAAAACCATCAAAGATTTACTCAAATATTCAATTTTCATATGCCGCGGTTACAAGAGTTTTTTACGGAATGTAATTCTTTTAACAACTTTTGAAGAGCTTCATCCAAGGAAAATCCCTGCAAAGTTTCAGCTTGATTGGCCAACTGGTTAAGAAGGAGAAGATTTTTAAAGATATTTAAAGAATTACCAAAGATTCCCATTTTCACATGCCGCGGCAACCAGAGTTTTTGACGAAATTAAATTCTTTTAACAACTTATGAAGAGCTTCACCAAATGAACATCCCTGCAAAGTTTCAGCTTGATTGGCCTACTGGTTTAGGAGCAGAAGATTTTTAAAGATATTCAAAGAATTACTTAAGATTCCCATTTTCATATGCCGCGGCAACCAGAGTTTTTGACGAAATTAACCCATTCCAACTCAATCCCTCCTTTTTACGCCCCCCAAGAAAAAACTTTGGAAAACATTGTGGAAAATGAAGAAATTGCTTGTATCAAGCAATTTCTTCATTATCCACAATGTTTTCTATCCAAAACGAAGAAAAAATTCAAAATTCCATCAACTTGAAATTGTCGTCTGTAGCTTCTTTCAATTTGGACCAGTCTAAAATTTTGCTGAGTTGGAATGGGTTAAATTCTTTTAACAACTTTTGGAGAGCTTCATCCAAGGAACATCCCTGCAAAGTTTCAGCTTGATTGGCTACTGGTTTAGGAGGAGAAGATTTTTAAAGATATTCAAAGAATTACTAAAGATTCCCATTTTCAAATGCTGCGGCAACCAGAGTTTTTGACGAAATTAAATTATTTTAACAACTTTTGAAGAGCTTCACCAAATGAACATCCCTGCAAAGTTTCAGCTTGATTGGCCTACTGGTTTAGGAGAAGAAGATTTTTAAAGATATTCAAAGAATTACTAAAGATTCCTATTTTCATATGCCGTGGCAACCAGAGTTTTTGATGAAATTAAATACTTTTCACAACTTTTGGAGAGCTTCATCCAAGGAACATCCCTGCAAAGTTTCAGCTTGATTAGCCTACTGGTTTAGGAGGAGAAGATTTTTAAAGAAATTGTGGTTGGACGGACAGATGGACAACGACCGATCACAATAGCTCACCTCGCACTTTGTGCTCAGGTGAGCTAAAAACAGGAAAGGGTTAAAACCAATATGCAAACAATTGGTGGGCCATCCAATCATGTTAGCTGCAGCTTGAATAAGCAGTATATTTATGGTTTTACAGTTCCCATCCAAAAAAAAAATGGTTAAAATCATACCAGATGGCAAAATTTTAGACTGGCCAAAGTTGAAAGGAGTTCAAAGTCTATGAAATTTAAGATCTTTTAAGAACTTTCTTGGTAATCATTGCTGAAACGGAAAAAATTGCTTGTATCAAGTAATTTCTTCATTTTGAACAATGTTTTCTCAATTGTTATTCTTGAGGGGCGTCATTGTGTGGGAATCAGTTAACATACTACTAAATGTTTGGGAAGAGAATTGCTCTTCCAGTCTAAATGAATGATTTGATTTCCAAAAGTTTTTTTGGCAGCAGAAATTCATCAATTATAGGTTTATCCTTTTCAAATCTTTTATAATAGTCTCTATTTCCTCTTGTTCTTATCTTTTTCTTAACCTTTTCCCAGATGACAAAATGTTAGACTTGTCCAAATTGAAAGAAGCTGCAGATGACAATTTCAAGTTGATGGAATTCTAAAAAAAATGTTGTCTTATTCGATAGAAAACATTTTGGAAAAAGAAGAAATTGCTTGTATCAAGCAAATTTCTTCATTTTCCACAATATTTTCTGAATCTGTTTTCTTGAGGTACATAAAAAAGCACAGTTGTGTGGGAATGGGTCAAATGCAAGAAATCCATAATAAAAATTTGCTGCAAAATAAACTTTCATCAATTACCACACCATTGTTCTTTTTCTGGCCTTTCAAGAACAAAGTTCATAGTTCTTCATTTTCAACATTGTTTCCTACCTTTAAACAAGAGGACCATGATGGTCCTAAATCACTCACCTGAGGCATCTGCAAATTACTACAGTACTTTTTTGTATAAAAAAGACACAACTTGAGCAAAATAAATAAAACAAATATAAGATTTTGGCTTTGTACAAAACAATCCAGTAATGCTTTAAAATGAAAATGAATGCCTTTGGCTTCATAGTTTAATTGATTACCAAACTATCCCAGAATTTGTCACCCTCATGGAAAAAGGTTTAGAAAAGCATTGTGAAAAAGCAAGCAATTTCTCCATTTCTATTTCAGAAGAATCCTTTCAATGCAATTATGCAATTTTCAATCCCAGGAGCAGAGACATTTTTTATCCTAAGAGCATATTTTCCTGTAACATAGTACAAAATTATTTAGTCATGCTACATGCCAAATATGAATGCCCTTCATCTTATATTTCAGAAGGAGAAGACTTTGAAGTTGCTCTAATTGGGTGTTTCCAAAAAATTTTGACCTCTGGAGCAGTGCCATGTTTTATCCCAGGGCTAATATTTTAGCTAATATAGTAGAGAACCATCTGGTTATGCTATAAATCAAATATGATTGCCTTAGACTTTGTAGAGGAGAAGACTGTTGAACATGGTCTAATTGAGCATTTATTACGAACTTTGGACACCCAGGGAAGGGGTGTTTTTTAACCTACAGGCATAATTTAATCAAAATTGATAGATAACAGCCAGGTTATGCTACACTCAAAATATAAATGCCTTCCGCCTTAAAATGAAGAATTTTTTTCAACATACTCAAATTTTGTGTTTTTCCAAATCTTTGGACCTCTAGTGCAGGGCCGTTTTTGACCCTTGGATGAAAACATTTTGTGATATAGTACAAAACCATCTAGTTATGCTACATACCAAATATGAATATCCTAGACCTTATAGTTTAAGAGGAGAAGCCTTTTGAAATTGCTCTTATTAAGAATTTTTCCAAACTTTGGACCTCAGGGGCAGGGCCATTTTTGACTCCAGAGATTAAATATTTAAAAACTTGGTAGAGAACCATATGATTAAGCTCTTTACAAAATATAAAGGCCTTGTAGTCTATGAAAAAAACAACATCAATGATTTACTAAAATTTCCAATTTTCATATGCCGCGGTTACAAGAGTTTTTGACGGAATTAAATTCTTTTAACAACTTTTGAAGAGCTTCACCCAATTAACATCCCTGCAAAGTTTCAGTTTGATTGGCCTACTGGTTTAGGAGGAGAAGATTTTTTAAAGATATTTAAAGAATTACTAAAGATTCCCATTTTCAAATGCCGTGGCAACCAGAGTTTTTGACGGAATTAAATTCTTTTAACAACTTTTGAAGAACTTCACCCAAGGAATATCCCTGCAAAGTTTCAGCTTGATTGGCCTACTGGTTTAGGAGGAGAAGATTTTTAAAGAAATTGTGGACGGACGGACAGACGGACAGACGGACGGACGGACGACGGACAACGACCACTACAATAGCTCACCTCGCACTTTGTGCTCAGGTGTGCTAAAAACAGAGAAATTTGAAATTCTACCAACTTGACCATTAACATATGCAAAGTTTTATATATTGGACTAGTCTAAAATTTTGTCACCCGATTATTGGTTAATTTGATATCATAGTATGAAAAGAGTAAAAGAAATATTTCTGTTGGACAATAACCTAAAGGGCAATCTTGTCAGAGAAAAGTTAGGAGAAAATGTGAAATCTATTGTCACTGAATGACAAGGCTATTTTTCTAATGTCTGTTATCCAGGTTTACCCTATTTATCAAGGTAAGATATTTGAAGCAGTAAATTATCTCTTGCCACCTTTTTTTCTTTAAAGATTATATTTTATGATTTCATTTACAACAATTATCACATACTCTGTCAAAAAGAGGTTTAAACTATTCCCCCTTATTATTTGTAGGACCCTTATAAGACAAAAGTTTGGGAAAACATTGTAGAAAATGAAGAAACTAATTCTAACAGGCCATTTCTTTTTTGTCCACAATGTTTCTACAAGAAAGACAAAGTTTTTTGAAAAAAAGTCATTAACTTGAAAGTATTGGCTTTTAAATCTTTCAATTAGAATGTGTCTAAAGAGTTAACCAATTACCAGATGGCAAAATTTTAGACTGGTCCAAATTGAAAAGAGTTGCAGATGACAATTTAAAGTTTATGAAAGTTTAGACTTTTTTAATTTTCTTGGTAAATAACATTGTGTAAAATGAAGAAATTGCTTGTTACAAGCAATTTCATCATTTTGCACAATATTTTCCCTAGTGTTTTTCTTGAGGGGCATCTAAAAGAATCACTGTGTAGAAATGGCTTAACCCATTACAAGACAGGAAAATCTTAGACTGCAGTTCCAAATTGGAAGAATTTCAAATTAGGCTAAAATTCGAAAATAAAAAGTGTCAAATAAGCCGTTACCAGTAGCTATATATCACTGAGAACCATAATATGTAAATATCAATATAAAAATTTAACATCTGAACTTGACTTTCTTAACCCTTGTCATGCTGATTAATATATCATCTACAGATTTTCATTAAAATCAAAGCCCTGAAAGCATTGGAAGCACAAATTTTAAGTCAATATATTTTTTTAAAATTTATCTAGTTAACAATTCTGGCTTAAAAGGGACAAGCAGGTGGTGTAGACTAAGATCAGGCTGCATATATGTGCAGGCTGATCTTTGTCTACACCTGCAGAAGCAGGAATATTCAGTGTTCAGCATGACAAGAATTAACAAATGTTCCAATATACATCCCCTTCACGATAAAGAACAATCCTGTGCCATTCATGTAAGCACAGAAATAAAGAGTACATATTTCAAATATAGGATTTACAATGAGGATAATACCCCCCACACAAGCTTTCATCACATGACATCACATTTACATTTGAATCTAACACCTAAAAATTGTATAGACTTTACTGTGTTGTAAATGATATGTTTCACCAAAAACCTGTATGTAACCCGCAAATAAAATATTTGACACTGTTGAGATTCGAACCAGGGACCCCTAGGTCCCAAAGCATGCACTCTACCATGTCGCTATAAAAGCTAGCTTGTATGGCAAGCCATTATAAGTACCTCTTATACACTACTCGGCACTAAGGTTCTCCAACAAATCTTCTATATTCAACATCATGAATTCCCAAGTCACATTGCCACAACCTCATGTGGGTTATTTAAAGGGGGCGCCAAATGTAACCCACAAATATAAATTCGACTCTGTCGCAATTCAAACCAGTGACCTCGCCATCCTTAACCTTATCTGATTATAACAAGCAATTTCTTCGTTATCCACAATGTTTTCTACCCAGAGAGAAAAGGGATTTCTAAAAATTTCATCAATTGAAAATTGTTGTCTGCAACTTCTTTCAATTTGGAGCAGTCTCAAATTTTCTGATTTGGGAATGGTTTAAAAATTAGAGGGATATGAAACATGTAATCAGAGCCTATTTACATCAAGATTTGACTTGACAGAGAAAATGGAGTGCACATATGGGCTAAGAATTGATGACAAAGGCGTACATTTTGTATTTGAGAGGGCTAATGGTTGAGCACTGCCTCATATAGGGCTACTCATCAATTCAAAATAACTAATTGGGGGGAGGGGTATTCCTTTTAGCACCAAATTCCATTAACCAATTCCCAATTTTAGACCGGTCCAAATTGAAAGAGGATGCAGACGACAATAAAGATTGGATGCAATTTGAAATGAAACAATCTTATGTGGTAGAAAATATTGTGAGAAAAGGAGTAATTGCGTGTTACAAGCAATTTCTCCTTTTTCCCACAATGTTTCTGAAGTATAAAATCACAGTGACGTAAAATCCCGGGTTTGTACATGAAAGGATTAAATTTCCAGAAGAAATTGAAATAAGAACAGGCTTTATGGGGGAGTACAAACAAGCCCGAACCCCTCACCCTCTAAATCCATCAAAGTTCACTATTGCTTACATCATGTAATTCAACTTTAAGAAATACAGTGTATAATGTAGGAATGGCGTGTAACAAACAATTTCTCCACTTTCCACAAAGTAACCCAAAAGACAAAGACTTTTTTTTTTTAAATTTCACCGACTTAAGATTATCCTCTGTAACTCTTTCAACTTGGACCAAGTTTTGGACTAATATAAAACCTCGTTGTCTGCAATGGGTTACATTGTCCTTCTGAATCACAGAGCGCGGGAGATTGGCAATACATGCAGACGACTTTCCAACGTCTGCTGCAGACAACATCAGAAACAGAATGCGTCCCAAATCAATATCGCAAGAAGTTATTTAGTGTTAAGTGTTTACAAAAAATATTTTGAAATTTAATATAGACATAAAGTTACACAAAACGAGTGTAAATCAAGTGAATACGCAAGAGTTTATGGCGACAGTCTTTAATAGATCACACCTGTATTCTTTACTTACAATTATATGATAAAGCAGAAAATCTCCATCCATTTTCACGTTGTCATTCAAACTATTTCACCTGTCAACATCTTAACATTTCCCTGCAGTCGTAAGAATTCAATGATCGACGCCATTGCACAATGCTAAACTAGGAATTTTGAGCCGTCACATGAAATTAATTTTAGCAGTCCATGCGTAAATGGCGCAGGTGAAAGGAAGGGAAGTAACTTTTGTTTGGTTGTATAAACCGATTATAAATTCATGAATACTTGTCTGTTGTCGAATTCTGACACTTGTGCGCCTTAATTTACTGATCAATCCGTTTTCACACAACCCTTTTTTGAAGACCCCCATAAAAAATAAGGAAAATTAAGAAGTTGATTCTAAGAAATTTTCAAATCCTACATTACAAGGAATTATCTTTTAGCTAGCAAAGTTAAGCTAAGCTAAGTTAAAAGACAAAATTTTGAGGTCTTCTCAAAGTTCAACTAGTGCAAACTGCCACTGGAGGCTTAACTACTAAATCTATTGAATGCATACGCCACAAGAAGTAGTTCTTAATTCAGAAACATTGCAGACTGCCACTGCTTTCTATGGCCACGTGAATTAATTTTGTGGAAAATGTAAACTCCTTTAAAAACATGCTATTTAACCCAACCCCATCAAATTCCGTTTTGAATTATCTCAAGAATATAGCTTCGGATTACATTGTGGACGATGAAGAAATTGATTGCAACAAGCAATTTCTTCATTTTACACAATGTTTTCTACCCTAAAAGACAAAGGCTTTCTATATCCCATTAATCATGATAACCTTTTAACAAAGGAGTTTACTAAATAAAATCATTCTTTACTAGCTTACAGTTATTTCGGTACTTTTATTCTTAATTCCAGTAAGTTGCAACTTCTTTCAATTAGAACGAGTTTGTTTGTTTTATTGGGTTTGTTTGTTTTTTTTTTATTTTTTTAATTTTTAATTTTTTTTTTTTTTTTTTTTTGGGGGGGGGGGGGGTGAAAATGAAATAAAATAGAATAAACATGTTTTGTTTAAACAACTAACATGGAATATTTTTTAGGTCCAGAAATGTTACAGGGGGAGCAATTAATCAAGTAGAGCACCAGTATTATTAATTACCTCCCTTTAATGAATCTCGCAAACAAGGTCCATTATTTCCACAAAGAATATACTTAACCCACTTCCACATAATGACGCTTTTTGCCACAGACCTTCAAGAAAAATACTTAGAACTTAGTCGATTGTGGGCTATGAATGTTTTGCTTGAAACATTCACTTTCTACATTGTCCACAATGTTTTCTATCCAGGAAGTTTAAAACAAATTCCAAAATTACGTAAACTTTAACTGGTCGTCAACAACTCCTTTCAATTCGGGCCAGTCTAAATTTCTTCTACCTAGAACGAGTCAAAGGACTCTAAAGAAACATGTTTGTAATCCGTTTGATAGCTTCTGAGATAGATTTACGAAGTGTTAACTGTATTGGGGTCTACCATTAATATTAACCCATGTCATGCTGAACCCGGAATATTCTTGTTTTGGCAGGAGGTAAAGACTAAGATCAGCCTGCACTAATGTGCAGTCTGATCTTAGTCTACACCTCCTAATAGTCCCATTCAGGCCAAAGTTGTTTGTAAGATAAATTTTCAAAAGAATTAGTAACCCACAATAGCTACATTTAGTTCCACCAGTCCTTTGATTTTAACCCATGCCCACACAAGTTCTCCTTTTTACGCCCCATAAGAAATAAGCTTTGGAAAACATTGTGGAAAACGAAGAAATTGTTTGTATCAAGCAATTTCTTTATTATCTGCAATGTTTTCTATCCAAAAAGTCGAAAAAAATGAAATTGCATCAACTTGAAATTGTCGTCTGCAGCTTCTTTCAATTTGGACCAGTCTAAAATTTTGTTGTGTTGGAATAGTTTAATGCATTTCCGAAGAGGATTTTGTTCAGCATGTCAAGGGTTAATAAGGGTTAATAAGACTCACAAATAGGGGCCATGGTTTGCATACGATCAACGTTTCTTAGGTGCGTTCGATAAGGGGTCATGCAAGCATTATTCCAGTGAAATTCAGTTGAAATCAGCATTTCTAAGGACTTCTGAGATCATTTTTATAGTTTTGATAGAAAAGCATTGATGGAAAATACACCCGGTCCTAAACACCGCGTTTTTTCATTCCTATTAACCCTTGTTATGCTGAACCCGGAATATTCCGGTTTTAGCAGGAGGTGTAGACTAAGATCAGACTGCACTTATGTGCAGGCTGATCTTAGTCTACACCTCCTGCTCATTCATTTCCTTCTCGAGTTGTTTATGAGGTTGATTTCTAACAGAAATATTGATTTTTGAACAACAAGTTCTATCAGTGCTTTCAGGCCTTTGATTTTACAGCAATTCAGTATGGTAATTTACACAGCATTTACAAGGGTTAAAACCTATCGGAGTTCAGTGGGCGTTGCGAACTATCTGACAATTACGATACTATTGTAACCCTTTGACAGTTTTTGAAGGAACGCAAATGTATCTAGGATTACTAATTAAGCAATTATGACACCTTATACTTAAGAGAATGGCTTTAGTTTGGAATTATGATGGAATTGGTCCCAAGGCTCTTAAAACCGGATATGTCTAATAGGACGTTGAACTTTTTTCTTCTGCGTTCAACTCTTTCCTCCTTAACCAATTTCCATATGTAAAAAAAATAAAACTAGCCAAAATTGAAAATGTTGTAGACGACAGATTGAAATTGCTATTTCGGGTAGAAAATACTGTGGACACAGAAGAAGACATTGTAACAGGCAATTCCTAATGTCCATAATGTTTTCCAGAGTTTTTCATGTGGAGCGTAAAAAAGATTTGTTTGGGAACGGGTCAAAGATGCAAAATTTTGGAAATATTGCAATGCAAAAGGAGAGAGCAGAGTGTGCTTTGAATTCTACAAGACTGTATGCGCTTTGTTTAGTATAACTTTCTATTGTATCGAAAGAAGATTTATAGCAAATCGCTTTCCTTGTGTTTGGTTTCGTCTTGTTTTTGTAAATGACTTTGCCACATCAAAATATCTTAGTAAGAAGGTGGAAAATGGAAAAGGAAAATACAGACTAAAATAAAACGAAAAATGGTTTAACCCATTCCAACACACCAAAATTTTAGACTGGTCCAAATTGAAAGACGCTGCAAACGACAATTTCAAGTAGATGGAATTTTAATTTTTTTTCGCCCTTTTGGATTGAAATCATGGTGAAAAATGAAGAAATCGCTTGATACAAGCAATTTGTTCATTTTCCACCAAGTTTTCCAATGCGATTATCTTGAGGGGCGTAAAGAGGAGGGATTGTGTGGGAATGGGTTAAGGCAATGCTCTTTTCTTCTATATGAAAAAGATCACATAACATACAAGCAGTTCTATGATTACTCTTACTGCATAAGGGTTTGATATGGAAGTGGGTTGATGATTGGCAAAATCTTATTTTGTTGTGATATTTAGACTTGTGGATAAACGAAACATTTGCGTTTCCTTTAATTACAAGGGAAATGTATTTTAAACAACCATATTAGTTAATATATAGCACCTTCGGATATATTTGTTGAAATTACGGTTTAACAGTATTTCAAAGCTTATTTCCTTTTTTTTTTTTTTTCTTCTTCTTCAAGGGGGTTTGAAATAAAAGAACAGCAGAAAAAATGTTAAGAAATTCAACACAACACTAGTACATAAATTTACCATGCGAAAATGACCTTTGTCGAAACCATAATGCCAAATTGTGTTTATTTGTTAGTTATTTTAATTGGATTACTCGTGCTATATCCAGACCAACGGATTCATGGATTTGAACATGCGACAACATCTCAAGGTATGTAGATATTAACCCTTTCCCACATCCAAAACATTTTAGACTGGTCCAAATTGAAAGAAGATGTAGACGACAATTTTAGGTTGATGGAATTCTAAAATCCTTTGTCTTTTGGGATAGAAAACATTGTGGACACAGAAGAAATTGCTTGAACCAGGCAATTTCTTCTATGTCCACAATATTTACCAATGTTTTATTTCTTAATGGGCGTAAAAATGGGGAAAATGGATTATAGCGGCTCTTAGAGAGATGTTCACGAAAATTTGATATAGGAAAAGTAACCTTTTTTCCAATAGTTATTTATGCCATTGTCACGATAAACGTTCACCCTTCGTATTAAATCTATCAAATTCAGTATGAATTTAATTTAATGTGATATATATCCTATGCCCTACTTTAACCCTTTCCCGTTCAAATACGGGATTTTTCGTTCCTGTGATTTTATACACGAGAAAACATTGTGGAAAAAGAAAAAAATTGCTTGTAACAAGCAATTTCTCCTTTTTCGACAATATTTTCTACCACATAGGATGGTTTCATTTCAAATGGCTTCCGGTTTTCATTGTCGTCTGCAACCTCTTTCAATTTGGACTAGTCTAAAATTTCCAAAAACAGGAAAGGGTTAAAACATTGGAATTGATCGGACGAGGTCGTTAGTAATCGGATGACGTCGATAACGGCTTTATAGTGCCAGCCGAATTCTATGACGTAACGGATACGTTATGGAAATCACAAATATCGCTATTTGCTGCACAATTGTATGTAACGTATGTATCGGATGAATTTCGGTTCAATTCGCGTTGTATTCATTGATTTATTGATAAATTTACCGTCTCGTAACGCGAAATGTTTTGCTTCTTTTCTTTTTAAGTTATGAATAGTCATTTTCATTACAAAATCAGCCAAATCAGCTTCTTTCAAATATCTGAACTCCTAGTGTTCAATAATGGGATGTCATGGGTTCGATCCCCGGCGGCAGCGCATCTTCTTTCCGACATTTGCTTCTCACCAATTGGTGGATAATTGTAAACCTAAGTGGGATAGCAGCTGGAGGCTAGGAAAGGATTTAATGGTAGTACTGGTGTGAGAAATACCAGGAATCCATTGTTAGGTGCTCCAGCCTCCGTGTTATGACTAAATACTGTTAAAAGTGACGTCAAACCCCATTCAAACAATTAAGCAATAACAGTTAGAAACGAGCCAAAATTCTTCTTCCATAATCTGTGCAAGAGCCGCCTCAAGCATTTGTCTAGTTCATATGGTTATTTTCCTGAAAGCTCTCGTTAGCTTACCATGAATCGATGCTCCTTCATGTAACATGATATCTTTTTGTAACAAAAACGCAGTGTAAACTAAAATTGCCGAGTCCTGACATTATATCTCAACAGCTGAAGATGAAATCAATCTGTTTGCATTCTGTCTTTCTTTTTTTGTCAACAGGGAATTTATGAATGTATCAACTTAAACCAAATATGATCCAATGGTCGCTCAAATCATGACCTCTTTTGGCAGCCAACTTATATCTAGTTATGAAAATGTTTGTTTTTTAGCTGTGAGGGGAACTCATGTATTGTGATAGTTTGGTATCATTTTCTCGAGAGTTTTCATACATTGGCTTATATCGCCAAATTTCTTCAAAATCTTATTCAGTTAACTATGAACCACGGTAAGTAACATAGATATTGAAACCTTTACTGATTTTCAAAATTATGGACTTGTCTAAATGCAATGGGATAGCAGGGGATATTATAAAATTAGCACAATTCAATAAGTAACAATCGTATATCATTAGAAAATATTGTGTGAAAAGAAGAAATTGCTTGTTACAAGCAATTTCTTCTTTTACCACAATGTTTTCTCAAGCATGCTATCACGTGGACGTAACAATCAGGGATTATACGGAAATGGGCTAAATGACTATACTGCTAGGCTTGGTATAGGTACCAGATAAAGATAAAATATAAGACACATGTTTATAGCCCAACCACTTAATTCCCACACAATCCCTCCTTTTTATGCCCCCAAGCTAAAAGCTTTGGAAAACATTGTCGAAAATTAAGAAATTGCTTGTATCAAATAATTTCTTTGTTTCCACAACATTTTTCAAAGCTTTATTTCTTCGAGGAGTCAAAATGTGTCTTTGTGTGAGAATTGGGTTAATGGCTACCATATGTCAATTGGTAGATTACAGTTGTCAATCAAAGAATCAATCGACCAATCAAATCATTCAAGCACATTCAAGTTGTAAGCACGACGTTCAGGGCGTCAATCATCCATTTTACTTTTTGTTATATTTTACTATATATATTCTGCAAAAGCACTGCTTAATATCTAAATGGAACCTCCTCATTGAGTCCAGTGGGCGGGGCAAATGGTCCGTCAATTACATGTATAAAGCAAAGTGCGAAAGATGACATATTTTGTTCCTGTTTTTAGTTTACGACACGGCAAAATTTTGGACTGGTCCGATTTGAAAGAAGTTACAGACGGCTTTTCGATTGCGCTAAAATTGCAAAATAAGTTCCAAATAGGGTAGTAGACATTATGAGTAAATAAGAAATTGTTTGCAACAACCAATTTCTCCTTTTCTTACAAAGCTTTCCATGATCGTACTTCTTCAGGGCGTTAGAAAGCGTCTTTGTGTGGTAATGGGTTAAATAGCATCTTCCTGTGGTCTTTTGGGGTAATTGAGAGATCGCGTGCTCACATGAATAGAGCGCCAAGCCACAAATATTCAGATATACCACATTTCGAGGTGTTCCCATTTCGTACGAAGGTTGGTATTTAAGCCTAACACATATTCATAAAATAAGAAAACGATATTTGTCAGTAGTTATGAGAAAGGACATAAACCCATAGACTTTCCATTTTACCTTAGCCCTTTTCAAAAGACGATTACCATGGGCAAGTCACCCTAAAACAGGTATGAGGCAAAAACTTGTAAGTTACACGCAAGATGGCGTGAGTTAGGTAAATTTTGGCCAATATCTCTTGTTATATATTTATTCTAGAAACACAATTCTGCTTTTATACTCAAGAATCACAATTCCCAATGTCAATGCATTTTTTTACATGCTGAAACAAACACATTTCTGTTCGATTATTCATACGTATTATTCCTCTCGAAAACAGAACAATTGGCCCATCGCGGTTGTCACTCAAAGAATCAATGAAATCAATCAGTTAGACCATAAATCAACTTTGAACAACGACATTGGCCGACTTTTAGCGACTTAACATCGTCATACAATCCCGCCCTTTGACACCTCTCAAGAAAAAAATAACTTCGGAAAACATTGTGGAAAAAGATAGAAATGCTTATAACAAACAATTTCCTCATTATCCAAAATGTTTTTTAATAAAAAGACAAAGATTTTCAAAATTTCCATCAACCTAAAATTGCCTTCTGGAAATTATTTGAATTTGGACACGTCTAAAATTTTGTCGTCTAGTAATGGGTTAATAGTCCAGAATGATTGTATTGTCTACAGTGTTTAGGCGCGGTCGTAATGATGATACGTGATTGTGACACCACTTACTTTTCTGTCTCATATTACGGACAACGAAATCACCAACTCCACACGTTTATTCTAGGTGTTTCATTCAGAGTGTTGAGTTTCGCAAAAACTTCCTTTCATTTTCATTAACATGAAATGCGATTCTCATGACATCTAGCCCTCACGTAAACATGATTTTCCGAACTTTATATCAAATATGTAGTCAGCCGTAATCATAACTCAAAGTAACTCTCGCAAAAAGAGAAAGAAAAGAAATAAAATTGTCACAAAACAATCTTTATAATTCACCAAAATAAATCAAAACATTTAGGAGTAGTTGCACACACAAGGTTTTTGTCTTTTTTTATGCCGCAGCATTGCATCGGAAAACGCTGACAATAAGCGCTAGACCACCCGAAGACAAACAATTGGTGAAAATTTCACCAAAATCCGTCAATAATTGTAGGAGTGGTTGCTTACACAAGGTAATGCTAACGCCCGTCGAGCCAACCATCGGCTCAGCTGCTCGCCCGCCCACATATCCGCAAGGCTACCCGCCCGCCAGCGGCCGATATTCAACAATTTATTTATTAGATTTTTCCTTCGGATAACCTGCTTAAAACTCGCGATTTAAATTTGTTTATTATTGTTTATTATGTTTAGATAGATTATTCAAAATGCGTAGGAAACGAGAAAAGATGGAATTACGGTTTCTATCTTTTCTGACAAAAATCTTTGTTTTGAATCCTTTCGAGATGATTAAGTGTTAAAAGCTTTAAGTTTTAACATGTCAAATTTCATAGATCTACAAGACGTTGTGAGTGATCAAAGGTCAGTTTTGTCTGTACTTGATAGACCACTCTATCTTGTGAACCTATATTTATGCGGCTGTTGACATCCGAACATTTCGAATCACGAAACGTAATTCGATTAGTTAGAGAAAACGTGATCGAATAAGATTCAATTCTTTATTACTAATAGGCGCTATATTATACTTAGACGAATTTCGTTTTATTTGTACAGTTCTCATATGACAAATTGTTCAATCTCTGGCCTAGCCCTAGACTGGTACCACTGTCGACTTTAACAAAAAAGCCGGCTTTGTTAAAGTCGACGGCGGTACCGGTCTAGCCTAGCCCATCACTCCATTGGCTCCGCCCATTGACTCCGACAGATAGTCCCGCTTCGAATTTAAACGGCGCTAGTTTGCAAAATTTATAGCCAGTATCATGTAATTACCATTAACGTGTAAACGGCGTTATTTTGCAAAACTTATCAGTGTCAGGAAATTGCTGGTTGGCGACATAAACGTCTTAACTACAACTTAAATAAGTTCAAAGTTAAATCCGGGCCGAATGAAAGATTTTATTGATCGATATATTACTTGATTGACAGCCGCGATTGGTAAATTAAAGCTGTTGTTTCAACGCTTATGTTTCCAATCAAACATTCTACTTTTTTGTAACTGTCCATAGTATTGCAATTGCAATGATAACGCCGGCAGATTTCCTGTCGGAGTCAGGGCCAGTGATCCGTCAATTTAAGACTGGTCTTGTGATGCGAAACATCTCCTGACAAGTAGTCAGTTAACCCTTAACGTTTTTGTCATAAAAAAAGGACTTGTCAAAGTTCAAAGGGGTAGCAGACGATATTATAAAGTGAGTACAATTAAAAAAGTAATCACCCTTGTTTATAGAAAACATTGTGGGAAAAAGAAAATGTCTGTTGCAAGCGATTTCTTCTTTTTCCAGAATATTTTATCGAGTGTTATATCAGGGATTGCACGGGAAAGGGTTAAGATTATTGTAATTGACCATAAATAATCTTTGTGCGTCAATATATTTCAAATACGATTAACAGCCATTTTCTTTCAGTGGACGAACGACTTTGTAAGGAGCCCCCGCCCCCAAGAAACGGGAGCATGACGGTCTGGGGTAACGGTATGCTGATAGAATTCGCGTGTGACCCGGGTTTATTCCCTCTAGGAGAGACATTTGGCTCGTGTAACCCCATATCAGGTCGCTGGTCCATTAGAAGACCCTACTGTGTGTGTAAGTACAGGTTTCCATTTTAGCGCTCCTTGAAAATATTAAACCGACTCTAATTTTTGAAGTTGTTTCGGTTAAGTTTTGCTGACAAAAAAGTGGCGTACGATATGATGGGTGAAATGACGGACAGACGGATAACGGTAAAGAAATATGCTCCCTATCTTTGAACACGGGACATAAAAGATCATATGATAAACACATTAAAAATTTGTAGTTACTTAATCCAAAGTATTTTCCTTCTGTCTAAAGTGTTATTAACAGTAAAATGTACACACATGTATATAAATTCTGTTGCCAGAGATCCATGGTCCGACCCCCCATTCTTCCGTCACCCTCCTTCAATCAGGGCGTCCGAAAATGACTTGTTTACCCATTACCAGATGATAATATTTCAGACTGATACAAATCCGGCATAGAGGTTGTAGAAGATAATAATTAACCCATTCCCACACAATGAAACTTTTTGACACCCGTCGAGTAAAATAATATGGAAAAGATTTCGGAAAATGAAGAAATTGCCTACTTGTTTTCCGACGACATCACTGTGTATAATCGGTAAGGTGATATTTCTAAGTGGAAATATGACTTCATTAAAAAATAAGTGGGCCAAAGTATTAAGTAACCTATGAACGTTACCATCACCCCGTGTCAAAATTAATTAACATCGACCATCTGTCGTTTCGAATGGCCCACATTTTATTTAGCCCTCATACCATGTAATTCTGAATACCAAACTTTTAACCCTTTTCCTTTTTTTAAATTTTAGAGTGGTCCTAATCGGAGGGGGTTGCAGACGACAATGAAAATTGAATGCAGTTTGAAATAAAATCATCTTATGTGGTAGAAACATCGCGGGAAAAGAAGAAATTGCTTGTTAATGTTTTGCCCTTCCCCAACAGTATGTTGGAATTTACAGCATTTTTATCCTTTTCGTTTTATTGGATAGAAAAGATTGTTGGTGATGCAGAAATTGCTTGATTTCTTCATTTTCCATATTGTTTTCCAAAGCTTTTTTCATGGGGCGTAAAAAGGAGGGATAGTAGGAATAGGTCAAGATCCAATTAGACGTTCAATACCAGTTTAGTGAAAGTATTTATTATGCATTAGACGCGTTTTTCTCATACGCTTAGGGGACTAAATTTCCTCCAGTCGCAACCAGTTTCTTTTTATTGAAATTTTGGCTGTTAATACAAATGGAACATTTAACTTCATTCCAATCTTGGTCCGGCAAAATATGATAATGTGATAGTTGCCTTAACCCATTTCCACAATATCCCTCCTTTTTACGCCCCATGAGGAATAAAAAAACTTTTGAAGACACCATGGGAAATGACGAAATTGCTTGTATCAAGCAATTTCCTCATTAACTACAATGTTTTCTATTCTTAAAGACACCCCCCAACAAATAAAAATTCCATCAACTTGAAATTGTCGTCTGAATTTTCTTTCATATTGGAACAGCCTAAAATTGTGTTGTGTGTGAACAGGTCAGGAAAGTTTAAACTACCTAAGCGCACACAAACAGAGTATCGCAATTTAACCCAATACCACACAGCATTATTTTAGACTCGTCCAAATTGAAAGAAGTTGCAGACAACAAATTCTATTTAATGTTTTTGCATTGTAGAAAACATTGTGGAAAATGAAGAAATTGCTTGCAACAAGCAATTTCTTCATTTTCCACGATGTTTTCCATAGCTTTTTTTCTTGCGGGGCGTGAAAAAGTTTCGTTGTGTGTAAATGGGTTAATGGGGTGATGATGAAAAGACTTTATTCGTTGTTCGATATTATCTTATTCGAATGATTTTCTATTAAAAAGAATGATAACGCAGTTTTTAACCACAATCGTACTAAAGTATTGAATGACAAGGGAATATCGTTTGTTTGTGATTTTATCAATTTTGAACTTGTTCTAGTTGTTTGCTTTTTATTTTCTTAGATTAATCAAGTGTGTATTCAATGCTTTCTTTCGCACAAAGAGGAGTATTTTAGTATATTTGAGTGCCTCTTAACTCATTCCGACACAAAATGTTTTGGGGCATTACTCAAGTAAACAGTCGGGAAAACATTCTGGAAAGTGAAGACTTTGCTTGCAACAAGCAATTTCTTCATTATCCACAATGTTTTCTATCCCAAAAGACGAAAAAATTAAAAATTCCATCAACTTGAAATTGTCGTCTGCAGCTTCTTTCAATTTGGACCAGTCTAAAATTTTGCTGTGTTGGAATGGGTTAATGAAAACATACAAAAAAGATTTAATTTATGGAAAAAATACGTGACCTGTGCCCGAATGACATTTATATTTTTAGTGTTCAAGTCTAACACTACATCCACCACTTACTTTTTTCTTAAATTTTAGACCTGTCCAGATTCCTAGGGGTAACAAACGACATTATAAAGTAAATACAATTCAAAAGGTAGCCATCCTATTTACTAGAAAATATTGAGTAAAAAAGAAGAAATTGCTTGTTGCTAGCAATTTCTTCTATTAACACAATGTTTTCACAAGTATTCACCAAAGAAACGTAAAAATCAGGTATTGTACGGGAAAGGGTTATAAAGGCATAAATAAAATGCGTTTAAAACTGAAAGAGGCGTAACATTTGTACAATCATCTATCGAAAACTAGTTATTTTTGTGTTAAATCATTTCAGTATGACGGTGCCTTTAAACTAACGTGAATGTACTAGCCTGGAAGTACCTTATGAATCTTTTCGCAACTTTAATCGGGGCGATCGAAAACGTGTCGTTTGATATGGATACCTCAACACTGTTTTTAGCAAATAGAGTACAAGTATTAAACAAAACGTGTTAACTTTACCAATGAAGCATTATGCGAAGGAAAGAGAATACATTTTTTTTCATTAAAGTAGTGCAGTTGTTTTGAAAAAAGAGTCGAATACATTTTAAACTCTTCAAATAACGAATATCCATATGAAAAACACTTTAAAGCGACTTCAAAAGTAACCACTTAAGCGATTTCAAAAGCGATCACTTAATTTGAGGATCGCATATTAGTCATTGAAAAATCGATTGACCAGTAAAATTATTCATTTGGATAAGAAATGCAATGTTGACATAAAACATTTACGTAAGACATTTTGTGTTGGATATGACTAAAATGTTGTAACTACTGCTCATTCATGCTGTAATTACGGGTAGGTCGCCGATCAGCGATTTACATTTCGTATTATTTCACAGATGAAATGTTTCGCATAAATAACTTAAATGTCGTTATATAGCCTTGGTGAGGTCTACTTTGCATCGCTAGCAATACGCCAGTTGATACATCGCCACGGCTTATATAAAATCGATTGGCCAACCAAATCTTTTGTTAATACCGGAAGTGAACTCCCTATCGGAGTTCTTTGGTCATGGCCAGCGATCCATGAATTTATGCCTAATACAATGAACTACCATAAAAAGATATGAAAAAGTACACTAATAAATCCTTTTTAGAGAAAACGTTGCGAGTGGTTGCAAAAGACCCCCTCCCCAAACTGATAAATGAGCGCGTGCGTGACATTTCCAACCATTACACATGTGCGCCAAGTAAAGACTCAGATCAGCCTATGCATCCGCACAGTCTGATAAAAGTCTTCACTCTGCGCTCTATAGATAGATACTGACCCAAAGCTTCTTTAAACAATCAGCGAATGTTCTAATTGCCCCAAATGGCTGTCCAGGGTGCTCAATGTGTGCGAGTCACGCACATGCGAAATTGTTGGAAATGTCACGCACAGGCTCAAACAATTTAAGTGATAACATATCGAAAGTTAGACTGAAGTAAGAGGACCATGATGATCCCATATCGCTCGAGTATGATGGCTGAAGACTTTATGATATATACAAAATATCAAAGCTCTACGCCTAACTGTTTAAGCAAAGACCATAAATTCTCCTTTAACCCATTCCAACACAAGAAAATTTTAGACTGGTCCAAATTGAAAGAAGCTGCAGACGACAATTTAAATTTGATGGAATTTTAAATTTGCCAGTATTTTGGGGTAGAAAACATTGTGGATAATGAAGAAATTGCTTGATACAAGCAATTTCTTCATTTTCCACAATGTTTTCCAAAGCTTTTTTTCTTGAGGGGCGTAAAAAGAAGGGCTTGAGTTGGAATGGGTTAATCCGTGGTATATCGAGGACCCCACAACATAGGGCTAATTTCGAGAGTGCGGTAATTTTTTGAAGTATTTTGGTTGAGGTAAAATAGATGATGATACATACCGATTATCAAAGCTCTAGGCCTAATGGTTTAGGATATAAAGATTTTTCAAAGATTTCCTTTTTTATTATTTCTATCTAAAATCAGGGATTGCATTGAAAAGGGCTATTTTTGAAGTACGGCAATTCTTTGAAATATTGGTGTAGACGGTCACTAGATGGGGATATATAACTAATATCTAGGACTTATGGTTTGGGAGGATGATTTTTTTACTTTTTTTCACTTGGTTGCCATGGCAAGCAAAGTTCCTCATGGGTTTCAATTCTTTTAAGTATTTAGAAAGAGCCTGACCTTGGGATCAGTTCTCTGAAGTTCGTTTGAAATTCCATTGTTAGTTTAGGAGGAGTTTTTTTTGTTATTGTGCACGGACGGATGGACAATTTGACGGACGGACAGGCTGTCGCCGGATGATGACCGATCACAATAGCTGGCCTAGAGCAATTCGTGCTCAGATGATCTAAAAAGGGTGGAAATATATTTTATCTTAGTTAAACAACTTGTTCGGTTTTCTGGCAGAGGTCTAGATAAGAAGGGTAACAGCATTCTAAAATCCTTATTTCTCAACGAAACCCTATGTTGTGGGTACTCATTTGAATCCTTTCGATGAGACGATTAAGATGAGTACCTACAACATAGGGTTTATAACAGTGTTGGTGAAATATTTAAATCTAAAAACGAATTACGCCCTCTATCTGCAGCTCTGTTTGCAGGGCTATTAAAACGAAATGCCGATACAAACCAAGATCTATTTCATCAGAAATCAATTTATCGGCGCAATAAAAGTGATAAAAGATCGAGAGTAAGACTCGAAAAGGGGTGGAAATATATTAAATTTTTGTTAAATAACTTTGTCATTGCAAAATCTAACATTGCAGGACTATTAAAACCTGGTTTTACACCAAAACGCCGTCAAATAGCATGATCTATTTAATCAGGAATCAATTTATCGCCGCAATAAAATCCGTTAGCTACATTATCATGATGACAAATTGAAAATAACGCCAATAATGTGCAGTGATAAGATCGCTTAAAAAATCAGGAATTTTTACTTTCTTACAGTTCAGCTCATTTAGCCCTTTACTTGATTTTTTACAACATTTTAGATTTGCCCAATGCAAATGGGAAGAAGACGAAATTATAAAGTAAGTGCAATAAAAAAAAGTAACCATATGATAGAAAATATTGTGGGAAAAGAAGAAATTATTCGTTTGTATTTTACTAATCAAATAATAATTTACCCGTTTTCCTGTTCAATCCCTGGTTTTTACGTTCCTATAAATTTACAATTGGGGAAAAATGTAGTCAAAAAAATGCTTATAAAAAGCAATTTCTTCCCTTTCCCCAATATTTTCTACCCTACTAAATGACTATTTTTCAAATTAAGTTCCCTTAGAATTTTCGTCTGCAAGGCCTTTGAATTTCTACAGGTATAAAATTTTGCTAGACAGGAAAGGGTTAAAAGTCAGATTTCTTTTTTTTAAATATTTTATTAAACAAGCGAAAAGATACCATCGGAGCAGTTGGTAAAAGTATCGACTCTAGTCAGACTGCACGGACGGCTGATGGCTGAGGATCGAAACTTTTCGACCTTAGCAGATTTTCTAAATACAGTTTGTCTGACTATGTTCACTCTTGGAATGCGATCTACGGTTGACCGCCGCTAGATGAAATCCCATTTTTAAACATACGTTCCCATGCAGTTCATTTTTCGCAGGGATGAACGCATTTTTTTTGTGTTCATCATTTAAGAAATGAAGAGATTTTTTTCTTCTTTTTTTTTGCATTGAGATATGAACTTAAAAACTTAACCACATAATTATGCGAAGCGGCTCATACATTAATGTGAGTATTTAGGCTCGTACTTCAATGCAAACAAAACAAATCAAACAATCTTTCATTTCTTAAAATGTATCGTCGTCTCAAGCATAACAAAGCAACTGTTTTATTCGATTTGAGAAAAAAATTATTGATCTTACATACATGTACTTTGTGAGTAAGAAAAAGTTGCGTTTTCAAAATTGTGTTCGTGGAAGTATGAAAAAAATCAACAAATCAATACGCTTGAATATTGATAGACGAAACTAATACAATGATTTAACCCATTCCAACACATTGGAATTTTAGACCGGTCCAAATTGAAAGGAGCTGCAGACAACAATTTCAAGTTGATGGAATCTTAATTTTTTTCATCTTTTTGGATACTAAACATTGTGGATAATGAAGAAATTGCTTGATCCAAGCAATTTCTTCATTTTCCACAATGTTTTCCAAAGCGTTTTTGTTGAGGGGCGTAAAAAGGAGGGATTGAGTGGGAATGGGTTAAACTACTATTGTATGCCTTCGGTGATATTCTGTTGTAAGACTACCTCGACAAACCAGATATCTTTCTCTTACGATGGTTGCTGTATATTATGCATCAACCCGTCACAACACAACCCCTCTTTTTGACGCCTTAGGAAAAAATAGGCTGTAGAAAACATTGGTGAGAAAAAGAGATATTGCTCTTAAAAGGCGGTTTCTACTTTTCGTTCAGTATGGTTCAATCCTATTTGATATTTGCTTTTCATATACAAGGTCGTCTGGATCGTCTTACAATTTTGACCAGTCTAAATTGGTATAGTCTGGTAATGAGTAAACTTCCTAATAAACCTATTACTAGACGACAAATCTTTAGATTGGTCCAAATTCAAAGAAGTCGAGGAACATAATGCCAAGTTGATGAACTTCTTTTTAAGAAAAAAAAATCTCGATTTAACCCTTTCCTGATCAATCCCTGGTTTTTACGTCCCTGTGCTTTTATGCTTGAGAAAACATTGTGGAAAAAGAAGAAATTGCTTTTAACAAGCAATTTCTTCCTTTTTCACAATATTTTCTACCACTTTGTATGGTTATTTTTCAAATTAAATCCACTTTCAAATTTCGTCTGTAAAACCTTTTAATTTGAACAGATCCAAAATTCTGCAAAACAGGAAAGGGTTAAAAAGTGAAAGTGGTTGTTAAGATTTGATATCATTGGGAAGATCGTTCCAAAGGGAGACAGTTCTGCAATTTACTATATCGATATCTTATGCATTTCGTTATGGAATATATCTTTCAAGTATTCAGGGTAAAGTCATTCATGATTTTGTAAATGCAGCCAATGTTTGGTATCAACGCCTGTCCTCGTGATTCATCCAACCGATTTCTCTGTAAAGATTATTGATAGACACAGAGCTGGAGAGACTGGCGAGACCCGAATCTAAAGCATATGAGTCTCGTTTTGATTTTTTTCATTGGAATCCTTTTCGCGAACAGTGTCATACTCAAAATTTGTCGTAAAATGATATAAAAACTTTCTGACAGTTTAAATCATGCCCAGATGACAAAATTTTAGAGTGGTCCAAATTGAAAGGAGATGCAGACGACAATTCAAAGCTTATGGAATTTTGGATTTTTTACTTTTGTGGCAGAAAACATTGTGGATAATGAAGAAATTGCTTGGTACAAGCAATTTCTTCTTTTTTCCGCATAGTTTTCCAAAACTTTTTTCTTGGGGCGTCTGAAAGCGTCATTGAGCGGGCATGGTTTAATCTGAAATTTAAGTTTTTTCATGATACCAAGTAGTTTTAATGCTGAGTTCAAATTGTATTTATATGTTCAAAATGACATCGGAGACCAGTCAAAAAATAACATTGGAACTAAAACTTGGATAAGAGGTACATGAATCGAGTTAAAATGCGGGTTTGAGTGGTAATGGGTTAATCCATTTCCCCACAACAAAATTTAAGGCTGGTCCTAAATGAAAGAATTTTCAGACGACAATTTCAAGTTGGTGAAATTTCAGATTTTCTCATCCGTTTGGATAGCAGGCATTGTGGATAATAAAGAAATTGCTTGATATAAGCATTTTCTTCATTTCCCACAATGTTTTGAATAGCTTGGAGGGTTTTAAAGGTGGGGATTGTGTGGGACAGGGTTAGATGATCTATATTCTAACCTATATAAAATCTAATGTTGGTGATCAAGAAAGAGTTATTTTAATCAAAGCTAGTCATTCGTAAAAAATGCTATTAAATTTTACCTGATCAGATTTTTAATGCAAATATTTTTGTAACATATTATGTAATCGTAGGCCAATCTTTCTATGATTTATTTTTTTTTGTGTGTGTGGGTGATTTACTCTGATAGCTTCTCATTTTTAAATCTTTATTTATCTATAATAGTTGTAAATTCTGATCTCAATATGTATTTTTACTATCTATCTAGGGGCAGAGACAAGTCGAAAAATAACAGTGGAGCTAAAACCTGATGATGGATATGTAAATGTTCGTGTGTTCGTACACAAAATTTTATAGCAAATGATATCGCGACATTATGCACATTCTAACATTTTTTATTACAAAGACTTGAAGAAAGCTTCCTGGTTTCAAACTCTTATTCCACAGCCGTACGATTTGTATTAAGACAAATAGGGTCTTTTCCTTTCACATAGCAAGACAATTCACTAATTCAGGTTGAAAATTATATAAAATCTATCGCTCAAAAAGGGGTAATCACGGTAGGTTTACCAGACGAGTAAGTAGACGAAACTTTCTATGATTTGTATAACATATTCAATTAGATTATCCTTCATCCGAGGTTTGATACTTTTCAACCGAACACGTAAGCCCGGATTGAGGGTACATTTAAACATTGTGTGGGGGAAATTATAATTCTAATGCACTTATAAAGACCCATCCTATTTAATAAGGGTCATTTTACAAAGAAGAAGGAAAAGTTAATCAATCAATCAATCAATCAATCAATTAATCAATCATTCATTCAATCATTCAATCATTTAATCATTCAATCATTCAATCATTCAATCAACCAATTAATCATTAATTCAATCTATCTATCTATCTATCTATCTATCTATCTATCTATCTATCTATCTATCTATCTATCTATCTATCTATCTATCTATCTATCTATCTATCTATCCATCTATCCATCTATCCATCTATCCATCTATCTATCTATCTATCTATCTATCTATCAAATATATATGTCTAAAACGTAGATCAGAGAAGTTTTATAAAATGAACTATAACTCTTTATATGTACGTATAGAATAAAATAGAATAATTTCTAGAAAAAAATAAACAAAGGCTTAACAAGATTTTCCCCTTTTCAAAGATACCCCAACGCAAATGTTTGTTTCCAAACAAATTATGATACAATAATTCTTTTTATTCTTAATATCTATATAATATATGATTTTCATTTTACCTGTTTCAAATCCAAACTATCCAGCGTTTACATCGAATTTGAATTTCAATTAAAACGATCAACTCCTAAATAGTTAAAATACTTCACAAAAAATAAATTTAGATCCCCGTCGCATACCACACCGTATACTGCACTGAATAGCAATGATTTTTTCACGTGGTTTTAAGCCAAATATTTACAAAATTTCGTCTCTCCCATTTTATTTATAGACCGCCTCTAGCATTCATCCGTAACATTATGCGACTCCGCATTTTTGTAGTTTAGACGTAAAATCCTCTTTAATAGAAATTTCGTCTCCATTCACCTGATATATCAGTAATGTTAATATCGTGTTAAAATAATGCTAAACCATTCGCACCAAGTGACTTACTATTTTTTAAGCACTTTTTTCGACTACAAATTTACAACTCTCCATGTAAAATAAATACATACATTGATAAATAAACGAATGAAATAAACAAACCATATATATTGTCCACCATACGGAAGCCTATTACTGCTTGTAGTTAGAACTCAAAAATCAGGTCTTAGAAATTAATTCTTATATCTTAGAAATTAAAAAATAATTCCTTTATATTAGAATTTAGAACAAAATTTGGAAATCCTGTGTATATCAAAATATAGTCTTAGTAAAACAGATAAATGTTTAAGTTAATTTGGCAAAGAACGGCAGAGAACTGCCTTATTTTGTGTGAATGAAACTACTAATGCGTTTTATCAGTTAGTATGTTGAACAACACATACAGCTAGGTAGTTAACTCTCCCCCCCCCCCCCTGACGCTCTTGGACTCTCCTCAAACAACAAAACAACAACAACAACAACAAGAAAACGGTTGGGAAAACATTGTGGAAAATGAAGAAATTAATTGTAAAAAGCAGTTACAGTTTTCAACCCAGATAGCTGAGAATATTTAATTCTTCATAAACTTTGAATTGTTGTCTGCAACTTCTTTGATTTTGGAATGGTCCAAAATTTTGCATTCTAGTAATGGATTAAGTCTATTTAAGAATATCAGAGAAGAATCAAGGTAACCTAAGTGGTCATTTGAGTCGATTCAAGGCAATCTTATACGACTCAAATAATAATATTAATTTTGTCATCATTATCAGAATCAGAGGCATAGAGACATCCTTTAGATAAATTGAAAAAGCTGTAGTTACGACAATGAGGTCGCCAAACAATTAACAATGCTTGACATGAATGTCGGAGCTCAAAGTTTAAAACCGGTGTAAATGAATGATTTGATTGGTCAATCAGTGTTTTGATTGACAGCGGCGATCTGTCAAAGTCATATACTCACAATTGACACTCTCTTCATATTATAGCTATTGGTAAATCCTTTCAGGGCAATGAACTGGCGATAAACTGGAATGACTATAATCTAATGAACTTAGGCGTCATATGATTAAAGGCCCTTTTTGACGCCCCTTCCCTCCCTAGAACATAGCTTTAGAAAACATTGTCGAAAACGAAGAAATAGCTTGTTACAAGCAATTTCTTCATTGTCTACCAATGTTTATTACCTCAAAAGTCAAAGGCATCTAAAATTAAATCGACTATGTTTATGCTGTAATTGTGAAATCCACATTGGTCAAAGATCTTCTGGATACTTAGAAAATAAACTATGTTCTATGTTCTTGTCATCTGCATTTTTTTTTTCAATTTAGACCAGTCTAAAATTGTGTTTTCTGGTAATGGATTATCATATTGTTCAAGGTGGCATTACGTCCCATTCAAACGAAACAAAACTTTACAATCGGTTTATGGTATAATATAAGATTGCTGAGGTAAATTCACAAAAGGCGCATTTCAGACTTACTCATCGCTTTTGATATCCTCCACACACCACAGGAGATTCCTTCCTCCATCCACAGGTATAGTATCTCCTTTTACAGAAGGAAGTTGTGGGCGTTTTATTTTTGAGACCAGGCAGGGTCATTTCCAAAGAACTAAAAGTACTTTTATGAGTAAGATTTTGTAAAGCTACGAACGTTTTAGCCTACTTAATTCAATTTTCGTTGTGTCTATCAAAATTATAGCATGTCGTTTGACTTTAAGTGATTAATTTTACATCGACTGGGGAACATAATCTTACTGTTTACACTAATCAAAGTAATTTCTTCATTATCCACAATGTTTCAGTCCGAAAAGACAGATTTTAGAATTTCATCAAGTGAAATATCGTGTACGACTTCTTTGCATTTGAAACAGTCTGAAATTATGTTGTTGGGTAATGGGTTAACCTATTCCCACACAATCCCTCCTTTTTACGCCTCGCATGCTTTGGAGAACATTGTGGAAAATGAAGGAGTTGCTTTTATAAAGCAAAAACTTCATTTTCCCATAATGTTTTCTATAGAAAAATACGCAAAAATTCAAATTCCATTAAAAAGCTTCGGAAAACATTGTGAAAATGAAGAAATTGCTTTTATCAAGAAATCTTATCATTTTTCCATAATGTTTTCTTTAAGAAAAATGGCGAATATATTTTAGATTCCACCAACTTGAAATTGTCGTCTGCAACTTCCTTCAATTTTGACCAAGCTAAAATTTTGTCATGTGGGAATGGGTTAAGCCTGATTAACATTTGCTACGAATGCCGTTTAGCATAGTACTCTGCTATTTTCTGTATGCGATTTTACACTGGCTACAATGCATGTTATTACAAAAACGTAATGAGCTATTAGTTTGTTGATGCGATGCGACCGTGCAGTGACTGTAAGGTAGTCGCTAGGTATATCCTGCGATACTGTAAGTTGTGCCGATGAGATATTGTAAAGTATAGGGCAATAAATGAGTTAAAAGTCTACGGTAAGACGTGTTGTTAAATAAACAATGCGTGCACGCAAAAATATTTCAAGTACAACAACAACAACAATATCAGGCGTGTGCGGCGCTAAGAAATACTGAGAGTTCACACTTATAAAATGTCGTTGCGCATAAAGATAACAAGTGCGCGCATGATAAGTGAAAAAGGCTAATACTTTTTTTATGTTTGAGCGCGCAAGCTTAAATCCTTCGGTTGCACATGCATCATTTATGCGTACGCGCGTTATTTTATGCGAACACTGCTTGAAGCAGACCCAAACGATACACCATAGTATAAACCAAGCTGTTGCCGTGCGTTCTCCGTGTCGAGCCCGCAGGTTAATTTGGTAGAGACTTTGGACCAAAAACCCTCCGTACTTAAACTTCCGGTCTAAATTAGTGATTTTATCGATCAATTGATTTTTAATTGACAACAGCGAGCGATTCTTCTGTTATATAATTGTTTTCAAAGAACCACTTCCTTTTTTATACACGTTTATTTACACATAAATTAATTTTTAGTTTCGCTTATCAAAAACAGCGTTCTGATTGGTCGAAAAAAATATTTATAACTCCATGAACAAAATTTTGAGCACGCAGCAATCCTGTATGCTTCCACACAAAATAGTCCCATACAAAAAATATCAAAACTTGTAAAGCTTTTGTCTTTTTTGCTCGATGCTATTAAATCATAATAGCGTATTCATACAGTGTAATTAGGTTTTTTCGGTTCATACCTCCATGAAAACAAAAAATATTCGCTTCATATCTTAAATATAATTTGTCAAATTTGGTATTTTTAGATAAGGTACATGTACTTTACTGGTATGATAGATTTCTTTCCTACTGATTCACGCTATGCGTCATGTAAACGCAAGAAGGGATAATCTCGGATTCATTCAAGCGTATTAGATAACATTACCATATATGTCCATCGCTACAACTCGATTTGTGCGGCATTCGTCGGAAATAGAACGCATTTATCCTTACCATTGAAATCGAGCCAAAAATGCATAATGTAATGATTGTATTCATTAATCTTTCTTCCACCTCCCAGATAAGATTGAATCGTTTTACAACTAGATAAACTGTTAGATAATTAATATTACAACGATATTTGATATTTGTCAGTGCAAGTTTTAAAAGTGCAATGTGCAAAGTTCAAAATAGTTAATTTGTGTTTCAACAGAATTAAAGACACAATATTTTCTATAGTAAAGCGGAATATGAGGCCCGACACCGAGAAATAAAGAGAACGACAGCGAGGGAATGAATAATAATTAATGGGAAAATCTCGGTTTTATTTCCTCCTTTTTCTCTAGTTATTTCTGAAAGTAGTCTCTTTTCGGTAATAAAGCAGTCTTGGGGCTAGTTTTAGTGTGACCCCGCGGACACGAGTATGCGAATATACGACGGTGAGGTCGTACGATACCAAGAACACGAGGGTATGAGGATGAAAACGCGAGAGAACGACAACCAGAGTAACGCGGTGACATCGTGCGAGTATGACAATGAGATTGCCAGAGTGGAATATCGAGAACACGCGAATATAACGGAAGGACTATTAGAATTTGAGAGTATGACGACGAGGAGAATTTTCGAGTGGACAATGAGAAAACAAGTTTATGTCGCACTCTCACAATCGTACTCCCGTGCCATCGTTGTCGTGTTTTCATTGCCGGGATATCAAGATCTCACCGTCGTATTCTCGCTCCTTCAACACAAAAATTAACGCGATGGCCCTTATGGTATACTGTAGTTTTTCGCTCAGGGTTCTTGTACTTATTGCACGCTATATTATTTACTCACTCATTTTGAACCAAAATGAAATATTGGAAAGAATGATACATCTTTTTACCTAGACGAAGTTGATAAAATTACGACATTATGATTATTGCGAATAAAATTTATAAATAGAAAATGGGAATTGTCCTCTAGAAGTATGTTTTCTATCCTATTTGGATCTTATTTTAGACACTTTCCTATTTTTCAATATTTTACTCAAGTCTAAATCAAAGGTTTTCCAGACGACAATTTAAAGTGGATTTAATTTAAAAAACAACTATTTATTAGGGTTGAAAATATTGTGAAAAAAGAAGAAAGCAATTCCAGGCCGGGGATTCCATGAGGAGCCTTCAGTCTTTCTTAAGTACAAAAGAACTTCATGTATCAACTAATGCTCCTGAGACGTTTCAGTAAATTTCAGCTTAATCCTTTACCGCACATTTTACGTATTACCAGACGACAAATTTTAGACTGGTCCACATCCAATGAAGCTGCCGAAGTCATTTTTAGGTTAAATAGAATTCTAAAAAAGTATTGCGGATAATGATGAAATTGTTGGTAACAACAACCAATGATATGTGTCATATAGGGTAGAAACATTGTGAGAAAAGGAGAGATTACATAAAAACATAATTTCTTCTTTTCTCAAAGTGTTTTTCCTTTATATACATATACTTGTTAATGCGTCAAAATGTTGGGTTATGGGTTTTACCCTATTACCATTAAATATC